>CM076684.1:8065000-9265000 GCA_038501925.1 Xenopus petersii | reverse complement strand
GAATTTCGCAAATTTCCAGTGAAATTCGCAAAACAGGTGAAAAAAATCGCAGATTATGACGCCAACGACAATTCGTCGGCATCAAAATGGGCGCCGGAATCAAAGTTGACGCCAGCACCCATTAAAGTCAATGGGCGTCCGTTAATCATCTCCAGTGTCTAAACTACGAATTTCCGCAGCAAATTCGTAAATTTATTCACCGGCGTAGAAACGCAGAAATTCGCTGATCACTAGTAGCAACCATGCATTGATTTGAATAAGAGACTGGAATATGAATAGGAGAAAGTCCTGAATAAGAAGATGAATAATAAAAAGTAGCAATAACAATAAATAGCCTTACAGAGCATTTTTTTTTTTTAGATGGGGTCAGTGACAAGAAGGGGAATACTTAAAAGTATTTTTTTAAAAACTATTTAAAAAAACTATAAAACAGACCAATTGAAAAGTTGCTTAGAATTAGCCAGTCTATAAGATACTAAAAGTTAACTTAAAGGTGAACCACCCCTTTAAAGGAGAACTAAAGCGCAATTAAAGAAGTAGGTAGAAATGTTGTACATGATGTTTTGGGCTTCTGTACCAGCCCAAGGCAACCACAGCCCTTTAGCAGTAAAGATCTGTGTCTCCAAAGATGCCCCAGTAGCTCCCCATCTTCTTTTCTGCTGATTCACTGCACATGCTCTGTGCTGCTGTCACTTACTGAGCTTAGGGAGCCACTCACAATATACAGTACACATAGAATAGAAATGTCACAATATAAGGCTGATTAGTAATTAATACAGATAATTACTACATGGCAGCACAGAAACCAGTGCAATTAGCATCAGAATTTAATAATCAGCAAACCTGTAGCATCAGCTTATATTACAGGGGAAGCTCATTTTCTGCTGGATAATTAGTGACAAGCCCTAAGCTTAGCTTCTCAACAGCCAATCAGAGCCCACTGAGCATGTGAGTGTCACAGACACTTTCCAAGATGGTGACCCCCTGTGACAAGTTTGAAGTCCTGGATCATTGCTGCTATTGACAAGCTGAGACTTTAGCCCCGTGCAATAAGTTCACTATATAAAATATGGCATTTTTAGCCACATTCATTTTTATGGTTTACTTCTCCTATAACCCACCACAGTGGTACAGCTAACTACATACTCCTTCTGCCCCTTCTGTGCCTGAACAGAACTAATATCTCTACACTGACAACCCAACTGCTTCTAGTGCCAAAAATCTACCTACATAATATTTCCCCAACTCTCCCAGCATTTAGCCAATTCTCTTAATTAACCTCTCCCCCTACTTTCATCAATCCATGGCAGACATGTCATAACTTTATCACTTCTCTTTTTTTTTCACAAAATATTTGTCTTCATAACTGTCTATGGTTATATTTCCATTGGTATATTTAACTCATCCCATAGGAACATTTATAATAAATAATACATTCTGCCACTAGGTGGAGCATCCAGTAAAAAAAAAAAACTGCCTGATCAAATCCTTGGAAAATGACACTGCTGCAAAGGCTTCAGACACTGAAATAAGCTCTTTCAGCATTCTTATCACTCCTTTACACCCTAGGTATACTACGATACATTAGAGGAGAATATATTATGTTTAGATCGGACCTCAAGAAGGCAGAAAAGATATATCTTGATGTTTTCAGGAAGACTATCCAGCCAAGCCCTGAAATTTTAAAAGCAACTGCCAGTTTTTCTCACCCTTAATTTATACTAGTTTTTAGATTCTGACCTCTGAACCTCAGCACTGACTATAACCCAACCCAGCATCCATTGCTCCATGCACTGCAACAGCCCCAGGTCCATCAGATATGGAAGCTGACCAGTCAATACCTGATGTAGTGGTGGTTTGAAGAATACACTTCCTCTCCTCTCCAGTGCAATCTATGGTGTCTTCGGTGTAGCACCACTTGGAGTCCAGGGAAATGCAGCTTCGACATGTCAGTCCCACCCTCTGCGTGTTCTCCAAGGGCACTTTAGGTCACAAAAACAATTTTCATTTCTTCTTGACAGTTCTCTAACAGATTTCACTACATGCTACTACAGAATGTTCTATGCTAAAGACCTTGGGCAAACAGTATGTAAAATATTGATGATCGCAGGCCATGAATGTCGTTTATGGGACTGTACCCTCAACTTAACACACCCAAAAAAGTGGGTCCTTTGGGGGGGGAAGGCTAGAGGAGCAGAAGGAAATAAGAGGTACAGTATGTGTTGCTCTTGAAGAAGCAGATTGGCCCTGACCTCCAGGACATCCAGCCTGCTCCATACCTCTATCTGCACTCCACTACCATGTTCTTCTCCACCACCAGACATTTACCATTCGTTTGAATAGGAAATGTTCTCCTTAATGCCATGGCGGTCAGGATTTATGCCTTTATCAATAATTCATATCAGTTTCTTATTTAGACCACACCCCTAATTTGTCTGGGCCACACCCAGTTACTCTCAGATATACTAGTCTTGATAGGTTCAGCCTGAAACCAAAGGTTTGGGGTGAGAGACATGTTAATCTGCAACCAGAGCATTTCCCTGTTGATGATGTCATTGCAGCAAACTTCCCTCTGGTGATGTCATTGCACCAAACTTCCCTCTGGTGATGTCATTACACCAAACTTTGTGACTGGTGATATAATTGGAGAACTTTTACTTTTTTGTTGATTTAGCCCATGTGCATACAAGATAAGGACAACATTTCAGGCCACCCTGGGCCCTTTATCAAGTCTTCATCAAAGCAACTTAAAGGGGATTGTGTTCTCCATTCTGCAATTATATTGGAGAACTTTCACGATTGGTTGGGCTTGAGAGGTGGCAGGTTAAGTTCAGACATAGGCTGGAAAATTTCTGACCCACTTATCACAAAGACATTCCCTGATCTGTGAAACCCACCCACTATCCAGGCACCTTTTGGGCCCATCATTGAGGACTGTACTTGGAGGGTGGGGATGCAATTTCCTTCAACCTAAATCTAAGTAAATTGTAAACAGGGAGCTATGGCTGCCTACAGTACAAACCTTACAATAGAAAGGAGTGCTACTTACACGCTGGAGTGGAGGGAGAGCAGCCATCGTTGAAGCAGCATGTTGTGGCGGTTTTAATTTTGCCCCTTAGGTAACCGATGCTTCCTGATATCCCACAGCTGGTGCGTCTCTCACATGACCGGCTGAATGATTTACTGGTTACTCCCTCTGGGGATAAAGCAAAGACACAGCTCTTTAATACAGTATTATATATACCCTACACTGACTTTTTATGGGGCATGCTGATTGGTCCTTTCAACCCCCCAGACGACATAATACCGATTGTGGTGACCGTGCTAGTAGATGCGCACACAAAATCTCCCGACTTGGGACATTGCTTTTCTAGCCCTTGACAGAAGTGTTCCCCTTCCACTTTGCAGTGAACACAGGACAGAGAATAACCTGAAAGATAAAAAGAGAAATACAGTTTCAGAGTTACTATTCCCAGGTACAGGAGCTAGGCAAAGGCAGCCAATGACAGAGAGAGAGATAGGTACCTTGGGGAATTGAGAAGGAATAGATCACTGGTTAAGTCATCTCATTCTTTGCAAACTATTGCATTAGACCAACCTTGTCTTTAGTAGATAATCAAAACCATGAGAATGATGTCCAAGCACCCTCTGCCATACAATGGACTCCTCCCTCTGCCCAAGTTGCGTCAACATTAGTGGGAATGAAGCCAGTTTAGGGCTGAGATGAGGTTAGGCAGGCCCCCTCCCTTTCCCCAGGTCATAGTACCTGGCTGGCTGGTTTTGCAGACAGACTAACTGTTGTTTTTTGTTTCCCCCCCTCCTTTCCTAGGTGAAGAAGGATCCAAATGAAGGTGCTCCAGGGTTCTTTATGACCGATCACCATGAAGGGGTCAGGAAGGAATTCTCCTCATAGTGCTAATTGGCTTCAAAGCACTAGAGTTTTTGCCTTCCTCTGGGGTACCATTATTTGTGTTGGTCAACAGTACTTACCTGGTACAGCTGCAGCTCTTGGGTTGTCGATGTGATACAGCATCAGTGCGGCTCCATGAATAAAAAGACGGTTACAGTGCAGGCCTACCCTTGTTGAGTCACTGGTGTCTATCAGACTTTGACTGTATGGTCTTGTCTGAGTTATGCAAGAGGCCGGGTTAACTCCATTTACGCACAATGTTGGGAGCAAGGGATGGACTACGGTTCAGTTATGCAGGGTGCTTTGCCCTATGATCCCTGCTCCACGGTTTTATGGTATGGAAAGTGAGCCCACATTTGATCGTAGGAGCCGCAGCTGGGGTTAGGGTGTACCTAGTCCTTTTTTGTTAAATAAAACTGTGACCTCCACAGATTTTGCCACCATGTATGTCTCTGTGTCTTTAATTCTGTATAGTAGCGACACACTTTGAGGGGATGGGGGGGGGGGCCTTTGCCTAAAGCATGGGACAGGGAAGTTGCCGTGGGAACCACCATCCAATTAAAAAACAGTATAATTATAAAGTGGTCAATGCATGCAAACTCATGAGTAGATGTTGAGTTGTTGACTTTCATATCTTTGAACCACTTCTGCCACTTTCCAGCTTTCAAATGGAGGTCACTGACCCCACAACTAAGAACTTTTATAGTTTTTATTACTAATCTCTTCATTTAAGCCATCTGTGTATCTTCCAGCCTGTCATATTGGAGAATGCATTCTTGCCCATGGTCCCTCTGGCCTGCAGGACCATTCCTAGGAGACCATGACCAAGATCACAGATGTTTCTCTGAACAAATGATGAGACAATCACAAAAACAGGTCACAAAATGCACATAAATGCTCTATGTTCTACCCAAACCTCAACCCATGCCGTGGTCCCTTCTCCACTGAATCGGATGATATCAAGGACTTTAGGTGACAATTCTATGCATTTCAATGGAGCAGGTAAGTACGGTTTTGGGAGCAAATTAATGAGAGTGGGTGCTGCAGGTGACTGTGTGCAAGATCTGGGAGACACTCAACAAGTACAAGAGAGATGACATGTCTGAATGGCTTCTGAGAACATTTTGGAGATAGCAGGAATGTTGACTTTCTTTCAGTCATTGAATTACTTGTGAATAGAAATAACCAGTTTCTCTAGTGACCTCAGGACACAATGGTCAGAGTTAAAATGGTGCTGCTACAGTGAATTCTGTTTATAATGGTGTTCAGCCTCAGATTCTAGGAAATTTAGAAATATCCTACATATACTTAAAGGGACAGTACACCTACTTGTTCGACATGACTGCTATGAATAGGACTTGGGCTGAACATACTTTTCCCTTATTGTTTTAATCATGAAAGGGAGGGGTTTGTAACTAATCATTTTAATCTAATTATCTAACGGTTTTCAGCTGTGACACAATTATCATATGGTCAAAAAGATATTTCCCAAGACGGTTGCTGAGTTTATGAAGCTGAAGTGCACATCGGGTTGAAATCCGCAAGCGCTCCACAGTGAAGGACTTGGCTCTCTCATTCATTATTGACAAAGCTATTTTTTCTTCTCCCCTTTTGGATGTGAGGACAGTATTGTTGCTCTTTCTCTCGTTGCCAGTTACAGCGGCTACAGCAGAAAGATCCATTCCTAAGCTTATTAAAGGCATTGTGTCACAGTCTGTGGCCTGGCTATATTAAAATACTGACAGTAAAGCCAGGAATAGTGATGGGCGATTTTATTCGCCAGGCACAAATTCACGGCAAATTTGCGCGATGAATAAATTCACTGGCAAAATTTTGCCAGCCTCAAAAAAAATTTTGACGCCGGCGTCAAAAACGTCGAATTTTGTGAAATTTTCACCGTTTCACGAATTTCGCAGGAAATTTGCAAACTGTTCGCTGTTTCTCGAATTTCGCTGGAAATTCGCTAATTTTTCGCCGAAACGGCACAAATTCACCCATCATTAGCTAGGAAGCCTCATACTGAAGGTCCAGAAGACAAGGTTGCTGAGAATAAAGCAACTATGAGGGTAATTGGGCCTCGGAAATTAACCAAGAGTTAATGAATTGATGTTTAGAATAATGAAGACAGTGATAGTCTGTGAAAGTTTCAATTCTTAATTTCTTGTTGTTTTAAATTAGCATCTCTCCAATTTGAATTTGAACAGATTCTGCTTTCTAGAGTCCAAGTTGCCCTCATTATAGTTGTTATAATTGTATAATTAACACACGTGGCCTATTGATGTCTAGTTACAGCACTGCCAGTATTTCTGTACACAATAACAGACACCAAAGAGAACCAGAACATATTATTGCACAAGGCTAAAGTTTGAGCTTGTCAATAGCAGCAATGATCCAGGACTTCAAACTTGTCACAGGGGGTCACCATCTTGGAAAGTGTCTGGTTTCTGTGCTGCCATGTAGTAATTATGTGTATTAATTACTAATCAGCCTTATACTGTGACATTTCTATTCTATGTGTACTGTATATTGTGAGTGGGTCCCTAAGCTCAGTAAGTGACAGCAGCACAGAGCATGTGCAGTGAATCAGCAGAAAAGAAGATGGGGAGCTACTGGGGCATCTTTGGAGACACAGATCTTTACTGCTAAAGGGCTGTGGTTGCCTTGGGCTGGTACAGAAGCACAAAACATCATGTACAACATTTCTAGCTACTCTTTAGTTAAGCTGTAGTTCTCCTTTAAAGCATGTATATATTTATTATTGACCCTGACCCCATCTTGCCTTACTGGAAACGACATAAAACTAAAATGCAGTAGTACCGCCTACTGTTTCGAACTATTCCTTTAATGTAGCAGTTGACCCCATGAAGACAGCTCTGGAGCTTAAAGGCTGCAGCTTCAAGATCATTTTTAATTTGTACTTTTAGCAGAGGGACCGTTTGCCCTTTCATCTTATAGTCTTGCCATCTAGTGTCGCCGTTGTGGTAGGGCCTTTCTTTAAATGTCTAATTGGTCGATATCTTTAAACAATAGTTCTTTGATTTTCATTCTCATTGTTCAACTAATACTCCAGGAGAGAAAGAAAAAAAAAACCAGTGAGATCATCAATGGCTGCCCTTGTCCATTATACCATTATGACAGCCCATTGTCTCGGTAATAAATGTAAATTCTGATTGGTGTCCATGGAATTACATAATGCATAAGCACTGCAGCCATCTCTTCATTTTACTTAAAGGGATACACAAACGAAACCAAAAACGCTTTACTGGTGCCTGTAAACAAGTACGGGTAATTCAAATTGGGGAGAAAGTTAAATGTTTCTTAGGAATTTAGGTTTATTTTCATATCATTTTGTTCAATGTTGGGGGTATATTTCTTGTGATGGTCAAAAAGAAGCAACTCTGCCATCTCAGCCCATTAAAACTAAACACATATTATAAGGGATGTACCGAATCTACTTCTTTGGATTCAGCCGAACCCCAGAATCCTTCACGAAAGATTTGGCCGAATACTGAACTGAATCCGAGCCCTAATTTGCATATGCAAATTAGGGGTGGGAAGGGGAAAACATTTTTTACATCCTTGATTCCTGACAACAAGTCACACAGTTTCCCTCTCCTCCCCTAATTTGCCTATGCAAATTAGGATTCGGATTTGGTTTGGCTGGGCAGAAGGATTCGGCCGAATCCCCAACCGAATCCTGTCCGGTCCGTTTTTGACGCCAACATCCGTTTATTTAATGCTGGCATCCGTTTTTTTGGGCGAAAATGCGGCAGCATCCATAAAACGGACGCCGGCGTCCATTTTTTTTTACGCTGGCGAATTTTCACCAGCGAATTTTCGCGCCCATTTCGCGAATTTATTCGCCATCTGCAGAATGCGCAAATTCGCTGCAAATTTGCGCCTGGCGAATAAATTTGCCCATCACTAGCTTTGAGTCTATTTTTAAATTTTGAAGCCAACACCAGGGGCGGAACTACAGAGGAAGCAGACCCTGCAGCTGCAGGGGGCCCAGGAGGTATTGGTACCCCAATGAGGCCCTAAATAACAATTTTAACATATATTGGTAAAAAAAGGACAATCTCTGGTTATGTCGAGGGCCCTAAAATTAATCTGCTGTGGGGCCCAGTAACATCTAGTTCCTAACACAGTTTCAGGGTTTGATGCCCGGTCTACACTTGGAGGAACAGTTCCTGAGCTTCTGTCGTTTAAAACCACACCCCAATATAGTGGTGACAACAATCTAAATCCCATGCCATTTAATAGAAAAGTTAATAAGCTATTTCTTATGATCCTGTTCCTGATAGCTCCATCCATAATGGGTAACAGCTGGAACATCACAGATCCATATACCAAGTCTCTCTCAGCCTCCACTGCATTATTAAAAAAAGAGACTCTTGATAGTAAGACATATTTCATATAAAAGCCAATTACGCCTCTTACAATATTCCTTTCTGATTCTAGAATTGCCGACTGAAGCATTTTACATGATTGCACTCAGCCTGGAAGGTTCTATGTATTGGAAGCTAAATGGACGGATAGTGCTTTTATTGCTGCATTAACTGAATGTAATACTGGTCACATGGCAATTTAAAGTCCACCCCTAATCGTGTTATATTTCTAATGCCATTCCAATAGTAGCAATTAAGGGGGATGTTCACCTTCCAAACACTTTTTTCAATTCAGTTGTTTTTAGATAGTTCCCCAGAAATAAATATTTTTTTCAATTACTTTCCTTTATTAATTTTTACTGTTTTTCCAAAATCTAAGTTTAAAGTTGAATGTTCGTGTCTCAGGTGTTTGAGTTTGGCAGCTCAGTAATTCAGGTGCAGATTCTGAACTGTTACAATTTTACAACATTGAGTTGATCCATTTCTCAGCAGCATCTCTGGAGTATTAGCAATTATTGTATCCGTTCTAACAGCTGCCTGAAATGAAGCCCAGAGATTCAGCTCAGCCGGGACAAAAATAAGAAATGTATCAGCTAAATGTATCAATTTAGATCATTTTTTTCATGAATGATATAGTTTTGATACTATCATGCCATTGTCTCCTTTGCAACATATTTTCTTCATCTGCATAACATTTGTTGTCATTTTGATTTCATTTGTTTAATATGAAAATCAAATAAAATATTTTAAACTTAATTTAGATCATTTTACAGGGTCGGTGACCCCCCCTTTCCAGGGCTGCTTCAGAAGGTGGAAAAAAGACACTTGACACTTCAATATTAGAATAACGGTCACACGTAGAAAATAGAAAGTCATTGGAAAAAGTCATTATTTCTGGTGATCTATCTGAAAACAACTAGTTGTTTGAAGGTGAACCACCCCTTTAAGCACTTACCCCAAATCTCCCCCTAACTGATCATCAGGCTGGGCCCAATTAGCTCATAACAAGGTTACAGATATATAGAAACATTGGGGTGTCATCCTGCTATAGTTCCAGGGGTACCCAGGGCACAAATAAGCACTCACCCCAAATCTCCCCCTAACTGACCTTCAGACTGGGCCCCCTTAGCTCATAACAAGGTTACAGATATATAGAAACATTGGGGTAACAGTCACCCTGCTATATTTCCAGGGGTACCCAGTGCACAAATAAACACTCACCCCAAATCTCCCCCTAACTGACCTTCAGGCTGGGCCCCCTTAGCTCATAACAAGGTTACAGATATATAGAAACATTGGGGTGTCACCCTGCTATAGTTCCAGGGGTACCCAGGGCACAAATAATCACTCACCCCAAATCTCCCCCTAACTGACCTTCAGACTGGGCCCCCTTAGCTCATAACAAGGTTACAGATATATAGAAACATTGGGGTAACAGTCACCCTGCTATAGTTCCAGGGGTACCCAGGGTACAAATAAGCACTCACCCCAAATCTCATCCTAACTGGCCTTCAGACTGGGCCCCCTTAGCTCATAACAAGGTTACAGAGACATAGAAACATTGGGGTAACAGTCACCCTGCTATAGTTCCAGGGGTACCCAGGGCACAAATAAGCACTCACCCCAAATCTCATCCTAACTGACCTTCAGACTGGGCCCCCTTAGCTCATAACAAGGTTACAGATATATAGAAACATTGGGGTAACAGTCACCCTGCTATAGTTCCAGGGGTACCCAGGGCACAAATAAACACTCACCCCAAATCTCATCCTAACTGACCTTCAGACTGGGCCCCCTTAGCTCATAACAAGGTTACAGATATATAGAAAAATTGGGGTAACAGTCACCCTGCTATAGTTCCAGGGGTACCCAGGGTACAAATAAGCACTCACCCCAAATCTCATCCTAACTGGCCTTCAGACTGGGCCCCCTTAGCTCATAACAAGGTTACAGATATATAGAAACATTGGGGTAACAGTCACCCTGCTATAGTTCCAGGGGTACCCAGGGTACAAATAAGCACTCACCCCAAATCTCATCCTAACTGGCCTTCAGACTGGGCCCCCTTAGCTCATAACAAGGTTACAGATATATAGAAACATTGGGGTAACAGTCACCCTGCTATAGTTCCAGGGGTACCCAGAGCACAAATAATCACTCATCCCAAATCTCCCCCTAACTGGCCTTCAGGCTGAGCCCCCTTAGCTCATAACAAGGTTACAGATATATAGAAACATTGGGGTAACAGTCACCCTGCTATAGTTCCAGGGGTACCCAGGGTACAAATAAGCACTCACCCCAAATCTCCCCCTAACTGGCCTTCAGACTGGGCCCCCTTAGCTCATAACAAGGTTACAGATATATAGAAACATTGGGGTAACAGTCACCCTGCTATAGTTCCAGGGGTACCCAGGGTACAAATAAGCACTCACCCCAAATCTCCCCCTAACTGGCCTTCAGACTGGGCCCCCTTAGCTCATAACAAGGTTACAGAGACATAGAAACAGGAGGAATCTGAATGCTGTAGCCACACTATTAGGCAGCTGGGAATCCCCAGTATTTTTGGACTTAAAGATGAAGGATTTTGAATTAATGACCTCTGAGTCCCTGAACACATTATTTAAGAGCCAAATGAAGACAAGTAGCAAACACAAAGCTATTGCAATTAAAAGTTGGTTTATGATAAATTGAAAGTATTAATAAGAGGACGGGACTCTTACTAGGGTTGCCACCTGTCTGGCTTTGACCCAGATAGCCCGGTTTTTTGAAGGGCTGTCCATGTCAAAACTCCCTGCCCGGTTTTCTTAATTTGGAAAACAAGGAAGGATCCCTTGAGATTGATGTGGCAATCAGCCAATTGCCAACTGCTCCATTATAGTCCCACCCCTAGTGTCATCGGTCCACCCCAATACGCCATTGGTTCACCTCTTCCTGTCATCGGCTCGCCCCAGTCACGTCATGCCCCCTTCCCGGACTTACTCATAGGGAAAAGGGCAACTCTAATTCTTACACAGATAATAAATGAGGTTTCTTAAAATGTAGCCTTGGAATTGGCAGTATTACTTTACCTTCATCCTCAACAAATAAAATGTAATTTGTTTAGAACTTGATTAAATATAACAACAGGAAAGAATTAAAATTTCCTGATTCATATTTCACATTCATATTTATGATTTTATGGATACATGCCTGTCTCACCCAGACCACACCAAGATCCTCCCAGACCACACCCAGATCTGCCCAGACCACACCCATTTCCAGACAGTCGGTATAGTCTATAGGCAAACTCCGAGGGGTGTTCTGCCAATGCTACAGCCCTGAGCCCTACAAAATAAAAGGTATTTAATAAGCAAGAAGCAATATTATAAGATATCATAATTTGCCATAGACTGAATGTGTTACTTTTATTTAACCCCATAAATTTTAATCTATTCATATGTATTTTAATTGGAAAATTCGTTGTCAGCTTAGCGCTGGCGTTTATCTATTTTATGCATATTTACTATTCATGGGTGCCTTCATGACAGCAGGAGTTAATGGACAGTGTCTAAGATTGACGAGTCAGCTTTAACTGATCAGTCTCCCTTCAGCACTTAGAGGTAACCAATCAGATGACTGCTTTCACTGTTCAACCTGCAGCTGGCTGAAAAATAGCTCATCTCTGATTGGTTGCTTGCTATGGATTACAGCCTAGGTGCAAAGTTGCCTAGTGTTTATAAATGAGTCCCATTGAATTAACATTTAGCATGATGTATCGAAAGTGATTTGCATTGTCTCAGAATGCAAATTGTCGCAGTTTTTAATTTTTTAATATTTGTTTTTCATTCAGCTCCCCTTTGCAATTTCAGCAATCCCATTGCTAGGGTCGAAATTCCCCTAGCAACCATGCATTGATTTGAATAAGAGACAGGATTATGAATAGAAAGATGAGTAATAAAAAGTAGCACTGACAATACATTTGTAGCCTTCCAGAGCATCTGTTTTTTTTTTTAGATGGGGTCAGTGACCCCCATTGGAAAGCTGGAAAGAGTCAAAAGAAGGCAAATAATTCCAAAAGTATAAAAAATAAAAAATGAAGGCCAATTGAAAAGTTGCTTAGAATTAGTAATTCTATAACATACCAAAAGTAAACCGCTTTAATAAACTATGATATTGATTTTCATGTTTTTAAATGCATTTGCTGTGCAGTTTGCTGTAATGGATCCTTACCGGTCCCGTGGGTCTGCACCAACAGAAAACAATACAGCGATTCCAACGGAACCCAGTGGTGTTTCCCCTGCCCATTGATTTGCTGCTGCTGCCGGAACCTCACCTTTAACACTAGTGCAGTGTGTGTTGTACATATAATAATGGTGCAGAATATACCCTTATGTGTTGTTATTATTATTATTATTATTATTATACACCTACAGTGGGGATATAAGGCCACCTAGGAATCTCATGTGCTCAGGTACTGATATCCCAGACTGCAGATAAAATGTAAATGTATATGAGGAGGGAGCCATTCCCTCTCAGTCATTGCTGCAGTGCTCCGCAGTCACCCAGTCATTAACATGCACCGCAGGACAAACACCCAATTGCACCATCGCTTATTTCCTAAACCCTCCAAGTTCAGAGAATTCCTTTTTTTTTGTGCATATTAATACAAGGTGACCCTGGTGAATCTGAATGCCCAATCTCTGATCTGCCTGAATGCAGAGTGTGAGAGCAGAGATGCCGACTTACCTGTAGAAATAAAGGAGAGGAAGAAAGAGAAGGTTAGTAGGGATTCCATATCCAGGCAGCAGGGGAAGGAGCAACGGAGAGCAGGTTACAACTGGGACTCTGCAGACTCTGTACTGACTCAGCAGCAGCGCTCCAGCCTTTACATGAAGTGACATCATGAGCAGAGGGAGGATTTAAAGAGATGCGGTTGGCTGTGTATTGCAGATAGGATTTTGCTGTATTCACCAGTTCTCATGCCAGAAAAGGGACTCACTCCACAACCTATCATACAGCAAACTGGCTATTGAAGCAAATATTCACATTGGCTTTATCTGTAATCATTCCAACACTTTCCCCTGGTCCCCTATCTATCTTGTATTACTGATCCTATCTTGTATTACTGATCCTATCTTGTATTACTGATCCTATCTTGTATTACTGATCCTATCTTGTATTACTGAAATTAGAGCATATTAGGTACCTATCTAGTGCTACCAATCCCTATTTCCAGGGCCGCCATCAGGGGGGGACAGGGGGGACAAGCGTACCGGGCCCGGGCATGAAGGGGGGCCCGGCAGCGCTGCATTTTTTGAAGATCCGGGCCCCCCTTACGAGCGCCCGAGCCGTACGTCTTTCCTCTGTGCTGCCGAATGCGGAAGTGCCGAAAAGCCGAAGCCGATGCGCCGAAAAGACCCGAAGTCACGGAAAAAGCCGAAGTCACGAAGCGCCGAAAAGACCCGAAGTCACGAAAACAGCCGAAGCCGAAGTCCTGAAGCAGCGCAAAGACCCGAAGTCACGAAAACAGCCGAAGCCGAAGTCCTGAAGCAGTGAAAAGACCCGAAGTCACGAAAGGAGGTGAAGTTGAAGTACTGAAGCCGTGAGTTCAATTCTACTGAACACCAGTTTTGTGTATTTTTTTTTTTTTAATCTCCTGGCCACCAATGTATTATTTTAATATTCTATAGGCCCCTGCAACCAATCTTTTTTTTTAAATGTTTTTTTGGGGCCCCAATTTTTTTTTTAACTCGTAAGGGGCCCCTGACGCCAATGTTTTTTTTTTTTTTCAAAAAATTTTTTTTTTTTTTTTAATTTTTTTTTGGGGCCCCAATTTGTTTTTAACTTGTAAGGGGGCCCCTGCCGCCAATGTTTTTTTTTTTTTCAAAAAATTTTTTTTTTTTTTAATTTTTTTTTGGGGCCCCAATTTGTTTTTAACTTATAAGGGGGCCCCTGACGCCAATGTTTTTTTTTTTTTTCAAAAATTTTTTTTTTTTTTTTTAAATTTTTTTTTGGGGCCCCAATTTGTTTTTAACTTATAAGGGGGCCCCTGACGCCAATGTTTTGTTTTTTTTTTCAAAAAAATTTTTTTTTGGGGCCCCAATTTGTTTTTAACTTGTAAGGGGGCCCCTGCCGCCAATGTTTTTTTTTTTTTTTTCAAAACAATTTTTTTTTTTTTTAATTTTTTTTTGGGGCCCCAATTTGTTTTTAACTTATAAGGGGGCCCCTGACGCCAATGTTTTTTTTTTTTTCAAAAAATTTTTTTTTTTTTTTTAATTTTTTTTTGGGGCCCCAATTTGTTTTTAACTTGTAAGGGGGCCCCTGCCACCAGTTTTTTTTTTTTTTCAAATTTTTTTTTGGGGCCCCAATTTGTTTTTAACTTATAAGGGGGCCCCTGCCACCAATGTTTGTTTATTTTTTAGTTTTTTTATCATTTTTTTTGTTGGGGCCCCAAGTTTTTTTTAACTTATAAGGGGGCCCCTGCCACCAATGTTTTTTAATTAAAAAAAAAAAATTTTAATTTTTTTTTTTTGGGGCCCCAATTTTTTATAAGGGGGCCCTGACCATCAATAGCTTTTTACAACTTGTGTGGGGGGGAAATGGGGTGGAGCTTGGTCGTCAGTGTGGGCGGGGCCCAGGGGGCCCCAAAAATTTTGTTGTACGGGGCCCCGTGATTTCTAATGGCGGCCCTGCCTATTTCTGTAGGGAAATTATATAATATATATATATATATATATATATATATATATATATACAGGTCCGGACTGAGAATGAAAATAGGCCCTGGCATTACAGGCACACAATCAGCCCACTCAGAGACCCAAACAGCCTCCACCAGCCCACTAAATACTGACTTTCTATGGCATCTTATAGCAGCCCCTCATTAAGTATTAAGTTGCTCCAGAACCCACAGATTGCCAGTCCAGGCCTGTATATATATATTTATATATATATGGAATACAATTCCTGGCAGCCACAGACGAGCCAGACAGTCTATAAATTAGGGCTGTCCAATTGGATACTCATGGGCATGATGCAAGAGTTTTTTTACCCCGCTCTGTAAATTGTTGAACAGCAAGGAATTCTCTTTCATGCCATCAGTCCAAGTCTGATATATCATAGGGCCCATTAGCAAATATCACAGGGGCATTGTCTCATTAAGTATTACGTTGCTCCAGTTAGTAGCAGTAGGTATAATAAATTGAAGTAGCAGTTGTAGTAGCAGTAGATATAATAAGTTGTAGTAGCAGTGGGTATAATAAGTTGTATTAGCAGTGGGTATAATAAGTTGTAGTAGCAGTGGGTATAATAAGCTGTAGTAGCAGTGGGTATAATAAGTTGTAGTAGCAGGGGGTATAATAAGTTGGAGTAGCAATGGGTATAATAAGTTGTAGTAGCAATGGGTGTAATAAGTTGTAATAGCAGTAGGTATAATAAGTTGTAGTAGCAATGGGTATAAGAAGTTGTAGTAGCAGTAGGTATAATAAGTTGTAGTAGCAATGGGTATAAGAAGTTGTAGTAGCAGTAGGTATAATAAGTTGTACTAACAGTAGGTATAATAAGTTGTAGTAGCAATGGGTATAAGAAGTTGTAGTAGCAGTAGATATAATAAGTTGTAGTAGCAGTAGGTAGAATAAGTTGTAGTAGCAATGGGTATAATAAGTTGTAGTAGCAGTAGGTATAATAAGTTGTAGTAGCAATGGGTATAAGAAGTTGTAGTAGCAGTAGGTATAATAAGTTGTAGAAGCAGTAGGTATAATAAGTTGTAGTAGCAGGGTGTATAATAAGTTGTAGTAGCAATGGGTATAATAAGTTGTAGTAGCAATGGGTGTAATAAGTTGTAGTAGCAGTAGGTATAATAAGTTGTAGTAGCAGTAGATATAATAAGTTGTACTAACAGTAGGTATAATAAGTTGTAGTAGCAATGGGTATAAGAAGTTGTAGTAGCAGTAGATATAATAAGTTGTAGTAGCAGTAGGTATAATACGTTGAAGTAGCAGTAGGTATAATACGTTGAAGTAGCAGTAGGTATAATAAATTGAAGTAGCAGTTGGTATATTAATTGAAGTAGCAGTAGGTGTAATATATCATAAAAGACACAGTGGGGCAAAACTAAGACAGTCAAGGCAGTAAGGTTACAGATGGGCAAGATGAAGGCAACAGGAATCAAGGCAATATGGAGGAAATAGGATGTGATGATGATGATGATGACAGGAGAGAATGGGAACAGAGGGATACGTTGAAAACAGTAGGGCAACATGGAGAAAGCAGGGTAAGACTGAGACAGTAAGGGCAAGAAGGGCATGTGTGGTGGTCTTACTTTGCATTTTTTAAAACATTAATACAGGGAGCCAGATTTATACAGATCAGCTGGGATTCTCATTGTAATTTTTTTTGCATTTTAATGCAGTTGAATCTGCAGATATTTAGGCCCATTTATTAAAGGTCGAATTTCAAATTCATGTGATTTTTTTAAAAATCCGAATATACTCCCAATTTCGATTGGAAGGTTATTTAATAAAAGAATTAATTATCTAAAACTCAAACTAATATTACCTACCCCAAAACTCGAATCTAATTCGACTAAGCTCGAATCAAGTTTTTTCTCCGAAAAAAAACTCGGTCAGGAAGGCTATTAACATCTTCAAATGGGTCACTGGACCTCTCCCACTGACTTCTACCTGAACTCGGCAGGTTTTGGGTGGAGAATAGTCGAATTGTTCCAACGATCAAGGTTTGATGAATCTCGATTTTCAAATTCAAATCAAGTTTGGATTATTCCCAATTCAAATTTGAGAATTTTGGCCAAAAAAAAATTCTAAAATTCAAATTCAAATTTACAATTTGCCCCTGGGGGTGGTTTACCTTTAAGGTAACTTTTATTGTGTCATAGAACAGTCAACTTTTCAATTGGGTTTCATTATTTATTCTTTATAGTTTTATAGTTATTTGCCTTTTTCTTCTGACTCTTCGCAGACTTTCTTCTAAAAAACAAATGCTCTGTAAGGCTACAAATGTATTGTAATTGTTACTTTTTATTACTCATCTTTCTATTCAGGCCTCTCCTATTCATATTCCAGTCTCTTATTCAAATTAATGCATGGTTGCTAGGGTGATTTGGACCTTAGTTACTAGATTGTTTAAAATGCAAATCGAAAAGCTGTTGAATAAAAAGCTAAATAACACAAAAAGCTGCAAATTGTCTCAGAATATCACTCGCTACGTCATACTAGAAGTTATCTCAAAGGTGAACAACGCCTTTAATAAATCGGCCCCTTATGGAAAAGTTTTGGAAACATTTTATTGTGCAATATTGCTTTATGAATACCACCCAACTGTCCGTTTTTAGAGGGACACTCCCTCTTTTGACAGCTCAACCCGCAGTCCCTCGTTTGTACTGGAAAGTCCAGTTTTTCCTTGCACTGAACAGCCAGAAAAAGAAACAACGTTTTTAACTTAATTGGCTTTTGGCAGAGAGTCCAGAACAGCCACAGCTGCAGACAAGATACTTTTGTAACAATTTTGAGATGAGCAAATAAGTAATTGTAACAATATAAGATAACAGGTCCCTTGGGAAAAGTTAGACTCACAGCTGAAAGGGCAATTCACCTTCATTAGCAAAACTGTAATAACTGGAAAAAAACCCCACAGAAATATGTTCAAACTTTCATAACCTGCCAAATTTTGTTCAAAGAACATGGTAATTAGGGGGTGTGGCAACAAAAATGGGCGTGGTCAAAAACATTTTTTTGTTCCTCTTTTTATTTCCAAAACTGTTGGGAGGTATACAACACTGATGTTTCTTGACTACAGCTCCCAGCATGCCTCAACCTTTATTATACATAACATTATGCTGGGATTTGTAGTCCAACAACAACTGAGTAGAGTTTGGTGAGCAGGGTTTAGTGCCCCTTTAAACCAGCCCTGCTTATAATTGTTAGCCTTTCATCTCACATCCCAGTTTTGGATAATTAAAGAAGTGTTTAACCAATTAGCCTGTTAAATTAGTAACAGGGAGAGAGAAGACAACAGCTCTTTCCTATCTGCCCCTGGCAGGGGTTTGTAGTAAACACATTACATAATATCCACATATTTATTGTCATTAATGAACAGCAGGAACATCAGATTCAGGATGAAAGCGAATATGAAGCTTTTCTCATGCTGCTGACAGTTACGGGCAGTAGATTCTTGCTGGGATTTGTCAGGCCGGTTATTATGGGCTGTGTGTCCCGCCTGCATTATGGGAGATTTTTACACTGCTGGAGGGGGAGAGAAATTTAAAGGGGAAGCAAAAGCATGCTTAAATAATTTAATAACACTATGATCAATCAGAAGACGTCTCCATCCACAAGCCCCGCAGTTCCCCTATAGATGATGCAAGTGGAGGGTATGGGGAAGGTTTGGAGAAGTCAGAAAGCAAGAAGTGGGCTCTGCTCAGGGAAATATATATCTATATACTTGGGTCAGATATGGGACCTGTTATCCAGAATGCCCTGGGATCTGGGGGGGTATTCCGAATAAGGGATCTTTCTGTACTTTGGATCTTCATGAGTTGGAGTCAGAAGGGGACAATAGAGACAGTAGCGCAAGATAAAGACAATAGATATGGGACCTGTTATCCAGAATTCAGAGGTGTTCCGAATAAGGGATCTTTCTGTTATTTGGATCTACATGCCTTAAATCTAAAAAAAAAAAAAATGATTTAAACATTAAATAAACCCTATAGATTGTTTTGCCTCCAATAAGGATTATGTCGTAGTTGGAATCAACTAAGACATTTTTGTTTAAAAATTGTTTGACTAAAATGGAAGATGGCCTTCCTGTAATTCAGGACAATGGGTTTCCGGATAACTGGTCCTATACCTAGGGTTGCCACCTGTTTTTAAAGGTTTACTTATCCTTTAAAGACAGCTCAATGTCAGTTAAAATGAGAGATTCAGGCTGTATATGAGAAGGGATTTATTATTTTCTGTATCAGATGCAAATAGGGATTCAGCTATATTACTGTCATCCCATTGTAACAGGATTGTGTTTGCCTTTTACACAGTGGCACCTGCTGGTGAACCTTCTTGTTTTTTTAAAATTGGGTGATGGCTCTGAATAAATTTCTCTTTGTACACAGCGACTAATTATAGTAAAACATCTGGACTGAAGCTGTGTCAGTAACAATAGTCTGAGACTGGGCCAGCACCAGAATGTTTCCATTTATACCATCTGTTTCCCAAAATAATTGCATAAACATTAAATAAAAATCTATTTTTCCCATATTTTGCCTATGTATAAAAGTTTTATGGGATATCTCTGTACAGACTATGAGCAAACTTAGGGGGCTGTTCCTGCTGAATTGTGCTTAGTACAGGGGAATATCTATGCTTGTGGAAGGGTCTTCCAGACTTTAAAGGGGAAGTAAACCCAACTGCTACTCACCACACGGAACTCAATGGAAAAGTTGAACAGAAGATTTTTATTTACAGGCACACCAGAGGCTTTTCTTCAGTCAGGCACACTTTACACACTCCAGTAAATACTTCTTCAGACACAGTTATATATATTCCAACAAATCAGTTTCTAGATAGG
Source organism: Xenopus petersii (assembly GCA_038501925.1). Lineage (NCBI taxonomy): Eukaryota > Metazoa > Chordata > Amphibia > Anura > Pipidae > Xenopus > Xenopus petersii. The sequence goes on along the minus strand of CM076684.1, from coordinate 9,245,146 downwards.
CACATCTTCCTTAGGATCTTGGATTCCACCTAACTGCCTAATGGTCCGGTGTATACTCCACCTGTATCCCCCCACTCAGGGCCGGACCTAAGGGTAGGCAAAGTAGGCACGTGCCTAGGGCGCAAAGCTGAGGGGGTGCCAGACACGTACCTGCTCTTTCGCCTACCCCGTGTCCGGACCTGTGTCTTCCTGGCCGCCGCTAGTAATGTGCGTTTAAAGCGCTTGCGCGCATGCGCGTAGTTTCGTGAATGTGCGTAGTTTCGCGCATGAGCGCTGGCGCATAGTTTCGCGCATGTGCGGTGGCACGTACTTTCGTGCATGCGCGCTGGCACGTGCACACTAGGCCGGTGCCGTGGCCGGCCAGGTTGCCTAGGGCGCCTGGCCGAGTTGGCCTGGCTCTGCCCCCACTCTCCAGTAGTGGCCCGATACCTTTAGGGTGATACACCTCCACTCTTCTAGGTTAGGAACCTTTTTCCATCCACGTCCTGACATAAAGCCCCGGTGTCCTTCCTACCTGGTCCTAGACTACCACTGATTCCCTTACTTACGGAGTGCCCGGAGGAGACTAACTCCACTTTTCTCCCTTCTGTGACCTACAGTGGCCTCTGGTGGCCGGGGTAAAAACTACACCTAAAATTAAGTTAAAGAACTCTGCTGCCATCTAATGGTGATTCCCATAAATTACATCCAACACACTTAGATATACATTTTACATACATGCACATTTTTGTCACCCAAAAAGATAACATTTCACTCACATAACACTCTCATCACTTTACACCCCCTTACTTGCTGCCAAAGTTTACTGGGATCTTTCTGTACATACTATGAGCAAACTTAGGGACTGTTTATGGTGCCATAGTTTTCTGACATCTTACTGGACAGGCTGCAATGTTAATAAGGGGCAATGCTATGCTAATAATAAGTAAATGATGATTTTAGTAGAAAGGGAATTAGACAGTATGTGGGAAGCAAAATGAATGCCAGTATCTGCATGCAGTTAGAATATATTTAGGCACATGGTGCACTGGGTGTATAGAATGCCTAAAAACAATTTTTAGTACATTGCACCCTTTGCTTTATACACAATACCCATCTGGAGTGCAAAGACTTATGTCTCTCCAATAAATGAAACATTGCATGTGTTTGACAGTGTTAAATTGATCAAGAGTATGTGCATAGTTGTCCCTTAAATTGTGCATCGTTATGACTTGTAGGTATGGAGCGGTGCTGGGAATAAAGGGCAGCAGATCCCTTCTAATAGTAACTGGAGCCTCATGTTACTAAACTGCCATGACCTTCAGTCCTGAGTAAAGAAATAAACAGCCTTGCGCCGGCTGTTTATTCTGCTGCAGAGACTGACAAGGCACACGAAAAACTTCATGAGCTTTTCATAAAGGGAAAATGAAACTGTGGATGGTATAGAAGTTAAAGGAAAAGATGATAATAATAAATACTATATATAGTGAATAAATTACCCCTTGTTGTAAAATATAAGGATATTATAAGTTACCGAGGAGTTTCATGATCATATAAAAGTACGAGGCCGAAGGCCGAGTGTTTTTATACAGGTCATGGAACTCCAATATCCTCATATTTTGCAACAGGGGGTACTTATTTATTATAATACACCAGTTTTAGTGAAAAATCACATCACTATGCACCGTTTATAACTGATGACATCACTACTGACTATTTATAACTGATGACTTCACTACTCACCGTTTATAAGGATATCATTTATATATATATATATATATATATATATATATATATATACTGTATCTATACAGGGGCTCCGCCCACCTCAGCCCCCAAGCCCCACCCCAGATCCCGCCCACCCGACACCACAGTTAAAAGACTACACAGACATCAGCAGTAAAAACAGTAAACCCCCCACACACAAAAATCCATTGATGGTCAGGGCCCCCCTATCAAACTGTGGCGCCAGGGGCCCCCATAAAAGTTTTTTTAAAAGATTGGTGGTGAAGGCCCCCCTACAAGTTAAAAAAAATGGTGACCAGGGCCCCCCTATAAGTTAAAAAAAAAAACATTGGTGCCAGAGTCCCCCATAAAAGTTTTTTAATAAAAATCATTGGTGGTCAGGGCCCCCCATAAAAGATTTTTTTTAAAAAAAACATTGGCGCCAGGGCCCCCCATAAAAGTCAAAAAAATTGGTGGCCCCAAAGCATATTTTCTTTAAAAAAAACATTGGTGGCAGGGGCCTATAGAGTATTAAAATAATACATCGGTGGCCAGGGGTTAAAAAAAATTTAAAAAACAAACACACATTGGTGTTCAGTAAAACTGAACTCGTGGCTTCAGGACTTCAACATCGGCTCCTTTCGTGCCTTCGGGTCTTTTGAAGTCCTAAAACCAGTCTGTCATTGGTGCTGTGATTATTTGGGAACTTCCTGTGACTATTTTGTGTGATTTATTTTAAAAATAAAATAATTTAAACTGCAGAAAAATGTTAAGTTTGCTCAGCTTTAATAGTAAGCAGTTTATTCAGTCTTCATTGTACAGAGCTGAATACGTCGGCACTCAATAAGTTTTGTTAATAATAATTGACTGTGAATTAACTATCAATTATCCGGCCACCCTTGTGCCTCTGGCTCCTTTAATCCCAGGGCCTCGCCCATCAGTCCTTGTTGGTTGACATTATAACATAATAATATTTTATTTCAAAGCTGCTGTCTGTCTCTGCCCATTACGGCACATGTTTTCATGCCCAATGTCTTATAAGAATAAAGGGATATCCAACATTATATTAACTGATAGTATAATGAGACAATTTGCAGTTGGTCTTCATTCGCTTTGTATTATTTCCAACAATTTAGATTTTTGTTCGGCAGTTCTCCGGTTTGGAATCCATGAATTTGTTGTCAGATTTTTTTTTATTAAAAAACGGAAAAGGTGAGGGTGGGAAATAATAATGGCACAGACCCAGCCAGGCGCCCTAGCCAGCCAGGTGGCCAAGGCGCCGGCTCTGTGCACGCTCGACTGCGCATGCGCGAAATGAGAGGAGAGACGGGACCGGACACGAGGTAGGCGACAGAGCAGGTACGTGCCTGGCGCCCTCTCAGCTTTGCGCCCTAGGCACGTGCCTACTCTGCCTACCCCTAGTTCCGGCCCTGGCACAGAGAGGAGAGGTGGCCGATTGAAGCACTTGCCTAGGTGCCAAAATCCCTTGTCCCGGAACACTAACACTCTCTCTCTCTTTCTTTCTTTTCTCTTGGAACTTGTATATATATATATATATATATATATATATATATATATATATATATATATACATATACAAAATGTAAATATGTCACCGATAATGTCTTACATAGTGATAATATAGAGACTATAGAAGGCATGGATTCTACATGTAATACATTTAAACCAAAGAGCACCTATGATGCCCCTAGTACCAATTAAGCCATTTAACCGCATGTTAAACGTTGAAATGTCCGCCTGCTACAATGTTAGACGGAATTGGAGGGGCAATCTCACACAAGCAGAAAGGGGTGCTATAAAATCAACAGAATAGGGATATAATCATTAAAACAGCGATAAAAGGGAGGGGGCATTGTAGTAATGGACTATTATTATTACAATGAGGAACTCCTATTCCAATTATCCGATGTAACCAAATATGAGAGACTTACATTTGACCCCACTGAGCGCTTTTCTAAAGAATTGAGACAATTACTAACAATGGCGGTAAACAATGGGGGTGGATCACTAAGGATACGCAGGAGTACTTTTTGCCACAACATCCTATCCGGCCGGTGATATATACACTGCCCATCTATACCCAAGGTCCATAAAAGCCTGCAAAGGCCACCTGGGCATCCTATAATCTCCTCAAATGGATCGTTTAATGACGGCATTGCTGAATTTTAGGGATGTCGCGCGACGTTCGCCAATTTGGGTTCACCTTAGCTGGGGCTTATTTTTGCCATTTCTCCCCCAGACCAGCAGATACATGGCAGCCAATCAGGAAGCTCTCCCTCCTGGACCACCCCCACACCCCCTGGACCACTCCCCTTCCATATATAAACTGAAGCCCTGCAGCGTTTTTTCATTCTGCCTGTGTGTGCTTGGAAGAGCTAGTGTAGGGAGAGAGCTGTTTAGTGATTTGAGGGACAGTTGATAGTAACTTTGCTGGCTAGTAATCTACTTGATACTGCTCTGTATTGTAGGGACAGAACTCTGCAGGGATTTGAGGGACATTTTAGGGTAGCTTTGCTGGCTAGTAATCTACCTTCTACTGCAGTGCTCTGTATGTAGCTGCTGTGGGCACTGATCTCTTCTGATCTCATCTGCTGACTGCTGTAATAACCCAATAGTCCTTGTAAGGACTGCTTTTATTTTCTTTTTTGTTTTTTTACTTTGCTACTATAACAGCCCAGTGCTATTAGTCTAGCTGTGTTGGGGAGTGGGACTGGTGTGCTGCTCCTCCTAGTAGTTCACCACTACCAGCACCAACCAGAGTCAAAATTGTTACAAAGTACCTTATTTGCACCTGTTAGCTGTTCTGAGCTCTCTGCCAACAGCTAATTAAGTTAGAAACTGTTTTTTTTCTGGCTGTTCAGTGCAGAGAAAAGAGGGAATTTCCAGTACAAAAGAGGGACAGGGGGTTGAGTGGTCAAAAGAGGGACAGTTGGGAGGTATGCAAGTGCCACCTAGCTGTGTGAGCTTTTTCACATTCTGTCTAAATAACAATAATAATTCCGTGTCCGTAAACATTACCTGAGTGATGTTTTTACCGCAGCAATAATGTATTCCATATCCACTACTGTATACGTTGCCCTTGCAGGCATTGTTTGCCCAGTCTTTAACCAAGTGCCACCTAGCTGTGTGAGCTTTTTCACATTCCGTGTCCAGAAACATCACCTGAGTGACGTAGTGTGATTTCTGCCCTTTACAGCACAAAACGCAGCGCTGTGTCAACAATGTATTTTTCAGATACATTTTTGCCCTTGATCCCCCTCTGGCATGCCACTGTCCAGGTCGTTGCACCCTTTAAACAACTTTAAAATATTTTTTCTGGCCAGAAATGTCTTTTCTAGCTTTTAAAATTCGCCTTCCCATTGAAGTCTATGGGGTTCGCGACGTTCGCGAACCGTTCGCATTTTTGGACGCAAGTTCGCGAATATGTTCGCGAACATTTTTTCCGACGTTCGCTACATCCCTACTGAATTTGTGGACTAAGTATTGCAGCCATGCATACAATATATATATATAGCTGTCTAAGGGATACTAATGACTTGTTGAAAATGATTAACAGTATAAATCTCCCAGTAACACAATTGACATTGGTAACTATGGATGTTCAGGGCTTATAAACCTGTATTCCACATAATGCAGGTGTAGAGGTGAACTGGTTACAAGTGATCCAACATACATGGGTCCCCCAATCGAATTCATGCTTACGCTCCTGGAGTTTATTTTGAATAATAATTATTTCAAATTTGAAATGTCGTACTACGTACAGCGCACTGGCACTGCGATAGGGTCAAAAGTGGCCCCGGCGTACGCTAATTCCTATATGAATAAATCTGAAAACGACTACATATTGAGGCATGCGTTATTTAGACAGTACGGCGCTTTCTACAGGAGGTTCATCAACAATATTTTCTTTTTGTGGTTGGGACCTGTTAATGATTTAGATCAATTAGTAGGAGAATTGATGGCCCTGTCAAATTTATGGTGAAGCATGATGTGCAATGTATAGAGTTTTTGGATGTCACGGTGTATAAGGAGAACAATGGTTTACAAACATGTATATTTGTCAAACTCACAGATAGAAATACACTGGTACATTATCATAGTAACCACCCAAGGCATCTGTTAGACTCATTGCCCAAGTCACAGATGCTAAGAGTGATAGTGATTTGTCTAAGACAGGGGTCCCCAACCTTTTTCATCCGTGAGCAACATTCAGATGTAAAAAGAGTTGGGGAGCAACACTAGCATGAAACAAGTTCCTAGGGTGCCAAATAAGGGCTGTGTTTGGCTATTTGGAAGCCTCTATGTGGATTGACAGCCTAGAAGAGGCTCTGCTTGGCATTACACCTGGTTTTTATGCAACTAAATTGCCTCCAAGCCTGGAATTCAAAAATAAGCACCTGCTTTGAGGCCACTGAGAGCAACATCCAAGGGTTTGGGGAGCAACATGTTACTCACGAGCTACTGGTTGGGGATCACTGGTCTAAGAGGAGGATTTAAACACCATGTGCGGCAAATTCTTAGATAGGGGGTATCCAAAGAAACTAATACTGGAGACAAAGAAGTGGGCTCTTTCCCTTGATCACAAAGAGATAATGCAAGGACAAGAAATGAGAAAAAGACAAAAAAATAATATGGACGGGAATGATCTTTATTAAGTCAGTCAGTATGTGGCCCATAGTGTAAGAGTGAGACAGAGTGTAACAAAACACTGGCTGATTTTAACATCTGATGAGTCAATCTCTAAGAAATTGCCCTTAAAGCTGAAATTTAGCTATAGAAGAAGGAGCAATCTGAAAGAGGTCCTGAGTCCCTCAGACCCAGTGAGCAAGTACCAGAAACCACCAGTACAACAATTCCTGACACAGCGTCCGGGACTGGACAAATGTAAGGGTTGTATATTATGTGGCCACTGATACAGGGTTCCCACTTCACACACCCCTATACGGGAAAAAAATGCCCAATTAGACAAAGAATGACATGTGATACCACAATGGTGCTCTACATCAGTGGTCCCCAAACAGTAGCTCGTGAGCAACATGTTGCTCTCCAACCCCTTGGGTGTTGCTTCCAGTGGCATCAAAACAGGTGTTTATTTTTGAATTCCTGGCTGAGATGCAAGTTTTGGTTGCAGAAAAACAACTTATACTGTCAAACAGAGCCTCATGTAGGCTCCCAGTCCATATAGTGGCTACCAAACAGCCAATCACAGCCCTTATTTGACATCCCCATGGACTTTCTCATGCTTGTGTTGCTCTCCAACTCTTTTTACATTTAAATGTGGCTCACAAGTAAAAAAGGTTGGGGACCCCTGCTCTACATCATTAAGTGCCCCTGCGGATTCATCTACTGTGGAAAGACCACCAGGCAATTTCAAGAAAGGATCTAGTATAAGAGCAGCTCTGGATCCAGACAGGGTAGAGAAAAGTAAAAAGAAGAAACAGGATAATTCCCAGCAGCTCGTAGCTAATCGGTATCATTTAGATACATGCCAATAGAGCGTGTTCCAAAGAGAATGAGAGGGGCTGATTATGATAACTTGTTGTTAAAAAGAGAAGCATATTGGATCCACAAACTACATTGTGTGGCACCAAAAGGATTAAACGGACAACATGTGTTTAGCTGTTTTTTGAATCAAAGATCATTTTCCCCTAGTAAATGAGCAGTACTGAGATATTGGTAACGATTGAGCATCAAGATACGTAGCAATGATATTGATATTGATTCTAATGTTGCAAATAGTACTTTACAGATGATGTTACTGTGTATCTGCCGAATCTGGAAAACCAGGAAGCAATGTTTGAACTTTTATACATTTTTCATTGGATGTAATATATAAACTATATGGACATTTCTTAAGACAAAACATTTTTTTTTGAATTTGGCACATGGATTATGGACACAGCTATATGCTGACACCTAGTGGTATAATTGGGAATATACCTTTTATATGTATTTATGATTGAAATGATTGCACTAATGACACATTGATTATCTGATGACGTCATTTTGGTGCCTTTTTTGGAGGGGATTATGGGCATATATTGTTGTATGATCACTTGGCACTTTTATCTTTCATAAAGGCCCCAGTGGGGGCCGAAACGTTGGATGCAAAGTGATGTGATAATAAACACTTGGTGATTTAAAATACCGAGTGCTGGTCCCACTTGAAAAATTATATATATATATATACTTTCCAATGAGTATCCGCACTCCAAAGCTGCTGTTAATGGCGGGGTGCATGGTAATTGTGTATGTATCAATTATCTTCAGACCAGCACTCCCTTTAAAAAACTTGGTAATTTTATTGTTGCATAGTATCAAATACCCGACGTTTCAGTCCACATTTGGACCTTTTTCAAGGATCCTCTTTCTCTCTCTCTCTCTCTCTCTCTCTCTCTCTCTCTCTATATATATATATATATATAATACACAAAAGCCATGAATATCTTGTAAATTATATAGTGAATAAAGTACCGCCTCTTGTAAATCATAAGGATTTTATGTTACCGAGGGGTTTCATGACCATATAAAAACATGAGGCAGAGGTAACTTCTAATATCCTCGTATTTTGCAACTGGGGGTATTTCATTTTTTTATAATACACCAATGTCAGTGAGTCATGTGACAGAAATGACATCAGAACTCACCGTTTATAACTGATGACATCAGAACTCACCGTTTATAAGGATATAATTTACAAGATATTCATGGCTTTTGTGTATTATAGCCTTATAAATGGTGAATACTGATGTCATCAGTTATAAACGGTGAGTAGTGATGTCATTTCTGTCACATGACTCACTGAAACTTTTGTATTATATAATAAATAAAGTGCCCCCTGTTGCAAAATATGAGGATATTAGAAGTTACCTCGTAGTTCGTTCGGCCTCGTGTTTTTATATGGTCATGGAAATATTCTCCATGCAGCCTAAGCCCCAGACATAACAGACTGGATCTCTGAGAACAGAACATATCCCACTAGACTTGTGGAGCCTGAGAGCCATGGGCTTGGCACTTGTATTAACCTACATCCTACTGACTATTATAGCAAAAGGTAAGTGCCCTTTTTAACAGATAAAAAAACTTCAGTTATAATGCTGGGTAGCTAATATTTGTATTGCACTGTCCAGTCTGCAGTCTGAGGATATTTGAGTGTAGGACTGGCCAGTTATGGGATGACTGTGACGTAGTTGACCATCTTAAATATATTACAATATATGGACAAACAATCCCTGTTTTGTTTAAAGGGGAAGGCATATTTTAGTGGTTGTATGCACAAAATGTCTTAATGTCTTAAATATATTGATAATGGGTTGAGTTCAGAGTATATGTCTATATAATATATATATGCGTATATATATATATATATATATATATATATATATATATATATATATATATATTAGAACCCCCATTTTACATCCCCTGATTTTAAGTTTTCCCTCATTTTACATTGCTGTTTTGTGGTCCGATCTATACATTATTGTTATGATTCATTATTATATGATATTATTGTGTTATATGTTTAATACATTTCCCTGATTTTACTGATTTGGCTTGTAAATATCAGATGCCCAGAGCCTTGGCACAGAATGGGGTTCACTTCCAATCCTACAAGCCAACGTATGCACAAAGGCATCAAGTTTCAAAGGGAGCTGGGTGGATGCAGAGTTGTGGGAAGTGGGGTCAGGATAGGGCGAAATCCCAGTATTAGGGTGCAGGCTCAGACTAAAGAGGGTGAGGTTACTCAAATGTAGGGGAGTAAGTAATGAAATAATTATCTCTATTTGTAAGATAACAGCAAGATGCCTGACATGGTTTTGGAATCAGATTCTTATTGGTCAATTCTTTTGCATTTATTTTTTTTTTTTTTTAACAGGTGTTCTTTTTATTGAATTTTCAAAAAAAGGGGGGGGATACAGAAAAGAAGGTAAGGGGGAACAGATAAAAGAAGGCAAGAAAATAAAATAATACAGCAGCAGTCTTAACTTCACAATCTGACAAAGCACAGCAAAATATGTATCACACAGTTATGGCAAAGGTAACATATGTGTCTCCATCCAGACACCCCATATCCTATCAAATTTGTAGGGTTGCCCTCTAGCCTCGTAGGTCAACTTTATTAGAGGCAGCATCTTATTAACAAAGCAAACCAGATCACTTTCTTGGGAGGAGCAGGGGCCATCCAATGCAGTACAAGTACCTTTTTAGCATAAAATAGCAGTGTTCTCACCAGAACCCTGGTATTATTGGCTGGTATCAGATCATCTAGCAGACCCAGGAGGCAAATTTCCGGTGAATTCTTTTGCATTTATAATGAATTATTTCATCAGAAGAATTCTCATTGGTGAAAATTTCCTGCATCTACAGAAAACTAGGGGGCGCTGTGGGACAACATTTTGGCTGGGTTTACAAACGCCTTCAAGAAGGCTAAGTCAGAAAAGAAGTGTTCTGGTATCATTTCAGAAAAGTTATCCTACAGCCAGGGGGCGCCACAGACATTTGTGGAGACAATATTACTCACTAAAGCTTTGAAGACCTCCAGAAGCCCCTAGTTATAATACTACATAATACAGCCACAAGGATAAGCCCCAGATGTCTCTCACATTGGCTTTTCTCACTGTAATAATAATAATATTAATAATAGTGGTTCCCAACAACTGAGTCACATAATAACATAGTTCAAATGCAAGTTAATTGAAGATTTGGGTTATAAGGTTTTCTTTCAACACCCAAAAGGATTTCCCACGGTCCAACCACTGTGTGTTAGAAGCTGCTGAGCTCACATGGAGATGCTCAATACTGTAACACGAGTAACAATACTTGTACTCACCCCCCAGACTATACATTACAAACTGAAGTCAGACATAGATTCTATTAGGAACTTTTAGTTTACCTTTAGTAAGATGCAGTGCCTCAAGAACAGCAGTTGTGGGTAAGAAGTTTGTCAGATCTTAGTTATAGCAGGGAAAGATAGAGACAGCTAGGTTAGATGGATAAATAGAGCAATATGGAGACAGTAGGGCAAGATGGTGACTAAACATAACTCCATTGGCAACTGTAAGGCAAAATGAGATGGTTTGTTATGAACTAAGAATGTGTCAGTACATAGAGTTGGCAACAGTAGGTCAAGGTTGCAAAGGCAGGACAAGATGATGGTAGTAGGGAATATGGAGACAGTTGGGGTAGATGGAGAAAGCATTAAAAGATTGGATCAGCGTCAGATGGTGGGGTTTGGGCACAGCCCCATGGGCCCAGCTCCTAATCTGCAACCCCCCTCCACCCCCACTCTCCAGTAAGTATCTTCTATTCTTACTTTATGTGATCAGAGTGGGGGGAGGTCAGGGAGTGTAAAGTTTCAGGTGGCCGTCTGGAGTAGGTCTGGGGCAGCCAAATCCACTGGGTTTATTTCAAGTGTCTCACCAGCCAAGTCCTGAAGATGACACTGGTAGGAAAAGATTGAGACAGTAGGGGAAGATGGAGACAGTAGGGAAAGATGGAGACAGTAGGACAAGATGGAGACAGTAGGGCAAGATGGAGACAATAGGTCAAGATGGAGACAGTGGGACAAGAAGGAGACAGTAGGGCAATATGGAGACAGTAGGGCAAGATGGAGACAGTGGGACAAGATGGAGACAGTAGGGCAAGATGGAGACAGTAGGTCAAGATGGAGACAGTCGGACAAGATGGAGACAATAGGGCAAGATGGAAATGGTAGGGCAAGATGGCGACAGTAGGGCAAGATGTAGACAGTAGGAATAGATGAAGACACTAGGGCAAGATGGGGACAGTAGGAAAAGATGGAGACAGTAGGGGAAGATGGAGACAGTAGGGGAAAATAATGACAGAAGGGGGGAATGGTGATTGTAAGGCAAGGTGGCAAAAGTAGGGCAGGATGGTAACAGTAGGAGATGATTATGAAATTATTAGAAGATGGAAATATAGTAATTTTAGAGCAAATTAATAACACTAATGGAGACAGTGCAGCATGGTACAGATAGTATGGGAAAATAGTGACAATGAGGCAAAACTGTGACAATAAGACAAGAACATAACAGTGAGGTATGATGAGATAGGGCTAGAGTAGGGCAAGATACTCACAGCAGAGGATGACAGGGTAAGATGGAGTCAGTTGGGAAGATGGTGAAAATTTTAGAAGATACTGTGAATCAAGTTGGAAGCAATAGGGAAAGATGGCAACTCAAGGGCAAGTTGGTAGAATTAGGACAAAGTCATACCTGGACTGGGACTCAAAATAGACTCTGGAATTTTAAGTACACCATGGCCCAATCAGTCCCTCACCAGCCCACTAAATAGTGATTGACTACGGCATCTTCCAGCAGCCATAGATTTCCAGTCCAGGCCTGGACAAAGTGGTAAAAGTAGGGCAAGTTGAAGAGCGTTCGGAACAGATGAGTCCATTTTTGATTTATGAATTACTTTACCCTGTAATAGTAAAACAGTCCCTTGTACTTGATGGTAACTAACTAACTAACTAAGCTAAGGAAACAAGCAAAACCCCCTCTACGTAAAACCTTCAGTCGATGTCTCCCCTAAACACACAGAAATGCCACTACAACCCTCCCACCATCTGCCAAAAGGTCTTTCTCCCATGATACCTCAGAGATTCATTTCTCTTTTATACTGTATCATATATAATATATTTTATACTGTATCATATATAATATATTTTATACTGTATCATATTTAATATATTTTATACTGTATCATATTTAATATATTTTATACTGTATCATATTTAAGATCTTTTATACTGTATTATATTTAATATATTGTATAATGTATTATATTTAATATATTTTATACTGTATCATATTTAAGATCTTTTATACTGTATCATATGTATTATATTTTATACTGTATCATATATAATATATTTTATACCGTATCATATATATTATATTTTATACTGTATCATATTTAATATATTTATACTGTATCATATTTAAGATCTTTTATACTGTATCATATGTAAGATCTTTTATACTGTATTATATTTAATATATTGTATACTGTATTATATTTAATATATTTTATACTGTATCATATTTTATATCTTGGCAGGAGAAAAAGGTTATTTTTTCCAGTGCTGCAAAGTCAATGGGCCCCAGGGAAATTGTTTGAATTAACCTATTCTATCCATTTTTGAGATTGAATACGAAGAATTATTTCCGGACTTCCATATCAATAGATTTGGCTTAAAAAATGTTGCTTCTGTTTGCAGCTAAAATAAAATCAGTAGCTTTGGGTAAAATATATGGTTCATATAAGTATTTTTTTGTAACATAAAGAAATGTGGTGCCTAGGGATTATTCCCAGCAGAAATTGAAAGGGTAACTGTTATGTGGAAAACTGGAAGTATGTTTCAGACGCTTCTAGCTGATAATAGAGGGGCTGCCATAATAAAGATAGGCCATTGGGTGTTATTGTTTGGCCATTGTAGACTTTTCTGGTGACCCGGTTAACAAGGTTAGGATCAGCTGGGTCCTTCAACTGCATCAGCTGCTGTTGGTATAATGGCCCTGTGGACCTTGGAGGTCGGTACAAAGACCTTCAATAAATTCCTACTATAAACAGATTGCTGTGTTTCATCGTTACTTCCTTCCTCTCTCTCTCCCTCCTGTACCAGGAGAGTTTGTTTAAACAAAGATAATCAGCTCTGTATAAACAAACCCCTCCCACCCCAGCTGTCTGTGTCAGGCCTACAGATAAAGACATAGTATTTGTCTATATGGACTTATAAATCAATAAATTCCTACTGTAAACAGATTGTTGTGTTTCACCTTTACTTCCTTCCTCTCTCCCTCCTAATCCAGGGACTTTGTTTAAACGAAGACAATGAGCTCTGTGTAAACAAACCCCTCCCACTCCAGCTGTCTGTGTCAGGCCTTCAGATAAAGATATAGTATTTGTCTATATGAACTTAAACTAAATTCCTACTATAAACAGATCATTGTTGTGTTTTACCTTTAATTCCTCTCTCTCACTCTCTCTCTCTCTCTCTCTCTCTCTCTCTCTCTCTCTCTCCCTCCTGTACCAGGAGATTTGGTTAAACTAGGGATGCCCTGAATCTATTTTGGATTTGGACGAACCCCTGAACCCTTTGCGAAAGATTCGGCGAACATCGAACCAAATCCTAATTTGCATATGCAAATTAGGGGTGGGAAGGGGAAACCATTTTTTACTTCCTTGTTTTGTGACAAAAAGTCACGTGATTTCCCTCCCCACCCACAATTTGCATATGCAAAATAGGATTCGAATTCGGTTCTGCCGGGCAGGAGGATTTGGCCAAATCCGAATCCTGCTGAAAAAGGCCGAATCCTGGCTGAATCCCAAACCATTGGTGCATCCCTGGTTTAAATGAAGATAATGAGCCCTGTATATACAACCCCCTCCCATCTCAGCTGTCTGTGTCAAGCCTTCAGATAAAGATATAGTTTTTGTCTACATGGACTTATAATCAATAAATTCCTACTATAAACAGATCATTGTTGTGTTTCACCTTTACTTTCTTCCTCTCTCTCTCTCTCTCTCTCTCTCTCCCTCCTGCACCAAGAGAGTTTGTTTAGAGAAGATGAGCTCTGTATAAACAAACCCCTCCCATCTCAGCTGTCTATGTCAGGCTATTAGATAAAGAGAAAGTTTTTGTCTATATGGATTTATAATCAATAAATTCCTATTATAAGAAGATCATTGTTGTGTTTCAACTTTACTTTCTTCCTCTCTCTCTCTCTCTCTCTCTCCCTCCTGTACCAGGAGAGTTTGTTTAATTGAAGATAATGAGCTCTGTATAAAGAAACCCCTCCCACATCAGCTGTCTGTATCAGGCCTTCAGATAATAAAGAGTTGACTTGTTCTCCTACTTCCACAGCAACAGAAAGAACATATGTTCAGTAAAAGCCCTATATTGATGACACCACCATTACACTTAAGCCACTGTTACAAGTGACTATTTAACTTTTCTTCTTTCTTCGTCGTCATTTCCTGTATACATTGTATAGGGGTTAAAGGACCTTCCTGTTCTGGAATGTCAAAGAGACTATTATCCCACTGTTACTATAGGCACCATCTCTCCCTACTATACCTGTTATCTCACAGTCACACTCCCTTCCCAGAGACTATTATCCCACTGTTACTATAGACACCATCTCTCCCTACTATACCTGCTATCCCACAGTCACACTCCCTTCCCAGAGACTATTATCTACTGTTACTATAGGCACCATCTCTCCCTACTATACCTGCTATCCCTCAGTCACACTCCCTTCCCAGAGACTATTATCCACTGTTACTATAGGCACCATCTCTCCCTACTATACCTGCTATCCCACAGTCACACTCCCTTCCCAGAGACTATTATCCACTGTTACTATAGGCACCATCTCTCCCTACTATACCTGCTATCCCACAGTCACACTCCCTTCCCAGGGACTATTATCCCACTGTTATTATAGGCACCATCTCTCCCTACTATACCTGCGATCCCACAGTCACACTCCCTTCCCATAGACTATTATCCACTGTTACTATATACACCATCTCTCCCTACTATACCTGCTATCCCACAGTCACACTCCCTTCCCAGAGACTATTATCCCACTGTTACTATAGACACCATCTCTCCCTACTATACCTGCGATCCCACAGTCACACTCCCTTCCCAGAGACTATTATCCCACTGTTACTATAGGCACCATCTCTCCCTACTATACCTGATATCCCACATCCACAGTCCCCTCCCAATTGGTTTTCATTTTTTATTATTTGTGGGTTTCGAGTTATTTCGCTTTTTATTCAGCAGCTCTCCATTTTGCAATTTCAGCCATCTGGTTGCTAGGGTTCAAATTACCCTAATAACCATGCATTGATTTCAATAAGAGACTGGAATATGAATAGGAGAGGCCTGAACAGAAAGATGAGTAATAAAAAGTAGCAATAAAAATACAGTTGTAGTCTTACAGAGTTTTTGTATATTAGATGGATTTGAAAGCTGGAAAGAGTCAGAACAAAACAATTAATTCACACACTATAAAAAAATTCTATAACATAATAGCTGTAACATAATAACAGTTAACTTAAAGGTGAAGGTTAAAGTGTCCTTGTACACGGAGTTCGAATACAAACCACCGTCTGCTTGTTAGTGCTACAACAGAACCAGATATTCTTCTTATATCCAGATAACTATTCCTGGCAGACATATCTATTAACATTCTGACTGTCCGGCTCTCGGCTGCTTCAGATAACAGCACATTCCTTGGTCACTCTGGGCCTGAAATAGACGTGGTTTCATGAAGCCAACGGTTTACTGGAGCTTTTATAAGAAACAAACTATAACTATAGTAAAGTGATCCCCAACAAGTGGCTCATGAATAACATGTTGCCCACCAACCCCTTGGATGTTGCTCCCAGTGGCCTCAAAGCAGGTGCTTATTTTTGAATTCCAGGCTTGGAGGCAAGTTTATTTGCATAAAACCCAGTTGTACTACCAAACCAAGTCTCCTGTAGGCTGCCAGTCCATTAGGGGCTACCAATAGCCAATCACAGCCCTTATTTGGCATCCCGAGAAACTTTTTGCATGCTTATGTTGCTCCCCAAATTTTTTGTACAAGTAAATGAGGTTCACAGGTTAAAAAAGCTTGGAGTCCCCTGGTGTAGTATGTGACAGTTCCTTGTTTTACAAGAATTTAATAAGCCTCGGACAGTAGGGCATTGAGTTACCACAACTGGTCATGGTCAACCAGTTTAAAGTTTTTAAATTGGACTGGGATATTAGGTTTAATCCAAAACAATCCCCCCACATACCCGGCAGCACCTGCTAAATTTAGTCAACATCCTAAATTAGTCCTTGGTTTTTTTTTGTTTCACAAATTGTAAGGGTAGTAGTATATGGAGGCTTTGTTGCCCATTGGGA
Organism: Xenopus petersii; assembly: GCA_038501925.1. Taxonomy (NCBI): domain Eukaryota; kingdom Metazoa; phylum Chordata; class Amphibia; order Anura; family Pipidae; genus Xenopus; species Xenopus petersii. The sequence continues at coordinate 9,228,489 of CM076684.1, read as the reverse complement.
GATGGTGACAAGCTCCCAAAATACTTTGCTAGTACTACGCACATAAGTAGCCACAGGTATGTCAATCAAATCCCAAAATTGCCTAAAATGTCACTGGCAACCAGACATATTGGTAATTTAAGTGCAGGGCCGTGGCAAGGTATTTGTCACCAATAGGAAGTGCAATTTCCCCCCAAGGTGAAAAAAAAAATGACCCATGTGCCATTGCCGTAAACATATAGGGGCACATTTATCAAAGGTCGAGGTGAATTTTTGAATCAAAAAAATTAGAATTTAGAGTTATTTTGTGTACGTCGACTAGGGAATAGTCCAAATTCGATAAGAATTTGCAAAAAAAATCAAAAATTCGAATTTCGAAATTTATCATGTACTGTCTCTTTAAGGGACAGATTAATTAAAGGTCGTGGTGAATTTTCGAATGAAAAAAATTTGAGTTTTGAGTTATTTTTGTGTACCTCGACTAAGGAATAGTCCAAATTTGATTTGAATTTGCAAAAAATTAAAAAATTAGAATTTTGAAATTTATCATGTACTGTCCCTTAAAAATTCGACCATTCGCCATCTAAAACCTGCCGAATTTCTCTTTTAGCCTATGGGGGACCTCCTAGAACCTATTTGGATCAATTGGTGGACTTCAAAATATCTAAGTTTTTTTGCGAAAAACTTTGAATCGAAATTGATCGAATGTGCTATTAATTCGATTCATACGTTTTGAATTCGGCCGAATACAGACCTATACGATCGAAAACTGACCTATCCAACCAAAAAAAAACTTTGACTTAATTTTGGTTGGTCTTTTCGAATTCGAATTTTGAGGGTTTTTTTTTCAATTCGAAATTTGACCCTTGATAAATATGCCCCATAGAGACCTGATAAGTCTGACAGTGGCTCCCAATTGAACAGATTTGAAAGTGGAGGGGACAGGTCAGTGCCCACAGTCCTATTATATGTTTGGTAATGGTCCAAACCCTGTTAAAATATTATTCCTTCTTATCTTATCTAGCAGAATTCTTCTGACTTTTTGGGGGGTTAGGTCTTCCTTTTTTGGTCATACATTTGTCTGGGCTCATTTCAAACTTACAAATACAGGAATGGAATTTCATTATCTGGAAACTCGTGATCCAGAAGGCTCTGAATTGCAGGATGGCCATCAAAGGTGAATTTTTATTAAGGCTTGGGAAGGCTAAGCCTCCCCAAACCTGTTTGTCTAAAAAAAAAATAAAAAAAAAAATAAAAAAATAAAAAAATAAAATCCTCTGACTGACCAATGTGTCTATTTGAGCGAGGCTGGGGGAGGGGCACATGGTGCTACTGGGGATCAGGGCCAAGAGACAAAACAGATGCTAATCCTTCAATTGCTTGTCTGGTATGTGGGGATTATTTCATATTTACATTGCACAAAAAATAAATACCATCAATGGTCAATGGTAGTTCCACTGATCTATTCAGATATTTTTTTATATTCAATTTTGTAATCTGACATGGGAATAGACATATTGTCAATTTCCCAGCTGCCCCTGGTCATGTGACTTGTGCCTGCACTTTAGGAGAGAAATGCTTTCTGGCAGGCTGCTGTTTTTCCTCCTCAATGTAACTGAATGTGTCTCAGTGGGACATGGGTTTTTACTATTGAGTGTTGATGTTAGATCTACCCGGCAGCTGTTATCTTGTGTTAGGGAGCTGTTATCTGGTTACCTTCCCATTGTTCTTTTGTTTGGCTGCTGTGGGGGAAAAGGGAGGGGGTGATATCACTCCAACTTGCAGTACAGCAGTAAAAAGATATTGAAGTTTATCAGAGCACAAGTCACATGATCAGGGGCAGCTGGGAAATTGACAAAATGTCTAGCCCCATGTCAGATTTCAAAATTAAATATAAAAAAATCTGTTTGCTCTTTTGAGAAATGGATTTCAGTGCAGAATTCTGCTGGAGCAGCACTATTAACTGATGCGTTTTGGAAAAAGAAATTTTTCCCATGACAGTATCCCTTTAAGTATAATGTTCGCGTCTCTGGGGTTTCAGTGATCCAGGCGCATCTGAAATGTTACAGTTTTCTACAATTAGATGATACAATTAGTTAAAACATATATGAGGAATATTAGTAACTATTGTGTCAATTCAATTCACTTTCCTCTGTATCCGTTAACAGATCCGTTTGGCTACTTTCACTTACACACAAATGTGTTGATTGTTGAAAGCAAGTTTTTTTTCTCAACCTCATCTACTACAGGTATGGGATCTGTTATCCAGAATGCTTGGGACTTGGGGTTTTCCGGATAATGGATCTTTCCGTAATTTGGGTCTTCATGCCTTAAGTCTACTAGAAATTCATTTAAACCTTAAATAAACCCAATAGGCTGGTTTTGCCTCCAATAAGGATTAATTATATCTCATTTGGGATCAAGTACAAGCTATTGTTTTATTATTACAGAGAAAAGGGAAATCATTTTTAAAAATTTGGATTATTTGGATAAAATGGAGTCTATGGGAGATATTCCATAATTCTGAGCTTTCTGGATATCGGGTTTCCAGATAAGGGATCCTATACCTGTATTATATTGTGTTACCTTAAAACTGCAGTAAAAAGACAGATACTGTTTTTTGCACGGAAACCAAACTATACCTGTGTTATTCTTTCTATGTATAAGATCTCCTATAAATGACAGTTAACATATCCCTTGTGTTTTGTGTGTGAAATAGACCAATAAACATGCTTTAATGTTAAACAACCCAATCATTAGACCTGATTTTCAGTAATGTGGATGAACTCAATTTTGTTCTATATTTTTCACAATAAAAGAGTGCTATGCATATCATTTTCAAACTAGTCTGGGCTTTGTCCATGTCAAGTGAAAAATGACTTTGTACTTAAAGGGAAACTGTCATGGGAAAAAAAAAAATATTTCAAAATGAATCATTTAATAGTGCTGCTCCAGTAGAATTCTGCACTGAAATCCGTTTCTCAAAAGAGCAAACAGATTTTTTTATATTCAATTTTGAAATCTGACATGGGGCTAGACATATTGTCAATTTCCCAGCTGCCCCTGGTGATGTGACTTGTGCCTGCACTTTAGGAGAGAAATGCTTTCTGGCAGGCTGTTGTTTTTCCTTCTCAATGTAACTGAATGTGTCTCAGTGGGACATGGGTTTTTACTATTGAGTGTTGTTCTTAGATCTACCAGGCAGCTGTTATCTTGTGTTAGGGAGCTTCTATCTGGTTACCTTCCCATTGTTCTTTTGTTTGGCTACTGGGGGGAAAAGGGAAGTGTGATATCACTCTAACTTGCAGTACAGCAGTAAAGAGTGATTGAAGTTTATCAGAGCACAAGTCACATGACTGGGGCAGCTGGGAAATTGACAATATGTCTAGCCCCATGTCAGATTTCAAAATTGAATATAAAAAAATCTGTTTGCTCTTTTGAGAAATGGATTTCAGTGCAGAATTCTACTGGAGCAGCACTATTAACTGATTCATTTTGAAAAAAATGTTTTTTCCCATGACAGTATACTTTTAACCATGCAGCGTGTGGGCCTATCAGTTAGTAGCTCTTAAGTCAGACCATGTATGGGATAGATTTCAGATTGTAGTGCATTTTTACACAAAAATTCTCAGTGTGCTCAGAATTACAACTTTTGCCAATGCTTATAATATGGGGTTGAATCAGCTGTTTCCCCGCCAGTCGAAAATCACAGGTGAAGAAACTGTTGATGTAACATTAGACTTCGCCTCCCCAACAAAAAAATCACCCTCTGCCTATGATGGCCTTCTCCCCTAGACTTAATTATAACCAAATAATCCAAACTTTTAAAAACAATGTCCTTTTTCTGTGTAATAATAAAACAGTAACTTGTACTTGATCCCAACTAAGATATAATTAATCCTTATTGGAAGCAAAACCAGCCTATTGGCTTTATTTAATGTTTATATAATTTTCTAATTGCCTTAAGGTATGAGGATCCAAGATTAGCTGTCCCGGAAAATTCCAGGTCCAGAGGATTCTGGATAATGGGTCCCATTCCTGTACATAAAATTCTGGTCATAATTGTCCAGTTATAAGCAATATAGTAAATAAACATACACCCTATAATGGGCAACTCTCTCACTGTTCTGGGGCCCTCTATGGGGGTTCAGCCCCTCAGTTTGTAAATTGCTGGTCTAGAGGAATTTTTTTGAGGTTCTTCTATGTCTTGGGGCAGTTGTTTATCCTTGTTTCATCTATTATTGGACAGACTGGCTGTACATTACAAGAAGTGTTCATGTAGTAAATACCAGGTCCAGAAATAAAATAGGCCCTGGCATTTCAGGTACACAGAGGCCCAATCAGCCCACATAGAGGCCCAAACAGCCCCCACCAGCCCACTAAATACTGACTTTCTATGGGACCTTATAGCAGCCCCTCTGACATTTGCCAGAACTCACAGATTGCCAGTCCGGGCCTGGTAAATACACCAGGGGGCCCATTTACTTAGCTCGAGTGAAGGAATAGAATAAAAAAACTTCGAATTTCGAATGATTTTTTTGGCTACTTCGTCCTTCGAGTACGACTTTGAATTGAACGATTCAAACTAAAAATCGTTCGACTATTCGACCATTCAGTCAAAGTACTGTCTCTTTAAAAAAAACTTCGACCCCCTACTTCGCCACCTAAAACCTACCAAGGTGCCATGTTAGCCTATGGGGAAGGTCCCCATAGGCTTTCTATAAATTTTTAGGTCAAAGAAAAATCGTTCGATCAATGGATTAAAACCCTTCCAATCAAACAATTTGAAGGATTTAATCGTTCGATCGAACGATTTTTCGTTTGATCAAACTATTTGCAGTAAATCCTTCGACTTCAATATTCCTCAGACCTGGCGAAGCGCAATAGAGTAGATAGGGATTGTTTCAAAAAAAGTCAAAAAATTTTTCTAAGTCCCAAAAAACGCTCGCGTGTTTTCTACATGATGGGTGATAGGCTGAAAAAGATCGAAAATTTTTTGGGGCTCCCCTCCTTCCCCCCTACATTTCCTGACTCATGGCAACTTACCTAGACAGTGGGCACATGTGTAGGGCAAAATAACATTTTTATTTGCTGATTTGAAGGTTTTCTAGGCATTTGAAGTGGTGATACGTGTTCCTCCATTGAAATTTGAATTTCGCGCCGTATGTATATGAACCATCGCTAGCGAAACTTCGATTCGCTTGGCGAATTAACGCTAGCGCAACTTTGAAAACTTACGCTACCCCTGTGCGCAACTTCGGATTTTAGTGAATTTGCGGAGCGCTGGCGAAAATACGCCTGGCGAAGTGTGGCGAATTGTGGGAAGTGCGGCGAAGTTGCGCCTGGCGCAACTTCGCATCTTAGTGAATTTGCCCCAATGATTCTTCTTGTCCAACGGACGATTTTAGGGAAGCCCGACCAATCCTTCGAAATTATCGTGCGGTTAGTGCGATTCGAACGATTGTACCTCTTACGATTTTTCAGCCGACATCTGTCAGGAAATTGATCGGCCAGGTGATAAAATCTTTGTCGGTCTATCTATGTTTGCAGGGCCAAGCAGCTCCCCTTTATTTTCCTGGCAAATTGGTCTTTTTAGTTGATGGTAAATTCGTACGATCGTTCTGAGAAGATCGAGGTCTCACGATCAGGATCTGATCTTTTAAAAATCTCAACATCTATGGCCAGCTTTACTCTAGTATATACTAAAACAGGGGTCACCAACCTTTTCTACCCATGAGCCACATTTAAATGTTAAAAGAGTTAGGGAGCAATACATGCATTAAAACAATTCCTGTAGGTGCCAAATAAGGGCTGTGATTGGCTATTGGTGGCCCCTTTATGGAATGTTAGCCTATAGCAGGCTCTGTTTGGCAAATACAACCAAAACTTGCCTCTAAGTGAGGAATTAAAAAACAAGCAACTGGTTTGAGGCCACTGGTCGGGGATCCCTGGTCTAGTACATTCTGTTGTTAGTTCTGTTATCTAGATGCTAGTGAGTCTGCTCACTCTATATTGAGAAAAATTGTTGCTGGGTGGCATCATGTGGCTCCAGATGTGAATGTTTTTATTGTGGAGGGTCCCACCTTGCAGTACAGTTTTTATTAAGACATAACTCACCCAATCTATAAGCTAAATCCTACTTGCCCACTGAGAAATCTTCATCAAGAGGTAAGTGTTGATAATTACCTTTTCTTAGAGGTTTCTGGATCCCCTTGGTTTCTAATGATCCCCCCTAAGAAGCTACCAATTTAAAGTCAGTTTTAAAAAGTATTTATTAAAGGAGAAGGAAAGGTTAAAACTAAGTAAGCCTTATCAGAAAGGTCTATATAAATACACCAGTAAACCCTCAAACTAATGCTGCTTTGAGTCCGCTCTCAAAAGAAACATCACATTTCTTTCCTTCTATTGTGTACTCATGGGCTTCTGTATCAGACTTCCTGTTTTCAGCTTAAACCTCCAGGGCTAGGGCTTGAGCATGCTCAGTTTGCTCCTCTTATCCCCTCCCTTCTCTGCTGTAATCTGAGCCCAGAGCTATGAGTGAGCAGGGAGAGACTCAGGCAGGAAGTGATGTCGCAGCAAGCTAATATGGCAGCTGCTATCCTAAACAAACAGAGACAGTGTCTAGAGCTGTTTTCTGAAGAATGGTAAAACATTCTAAAGAATAAATATAGCTCTCTAGCGTGTACTATTGCAGCTAATCTATTGGCTTCCGTAGCTTCTCCTTTAATATAGCAAGTAGGAATTGATAAATTTGCATGGATGTTGCCTTTATAATGAAGTGTTATTTCTCCAGCACAAAAGCATGCTACACAACTTGTACACTGGGAAAGCATCTCCACCCATGCTGATGTTTGTGGTACTGGGAATGGGGTTAGTGTGCAATTCAATAGGTGCAAGTAGGGTGTGGAATCATCACACAACACTCTACTAAGGAAATGTTGCTACCAGGGCTTCTTTGGTAGGACAGGGATATAAATTTGCTTTGTTAGATGATTTTGGAAATTTCCCATAAAACCAGATGGGATTGCAATGCTTGAATTGAAATGTTGAACTGGAAATATTGATTCTGAACTAATGAATCAAGCTATCCTTGTTTCCTGTAATATATCCATCCATCAGTTAAAACACATTTATTGCAGATGAGGTTTTTCTTTGAATATTGATTCATATTGGCTTTTAAATGCCACATTATTCACAAGGGGAACCACCATGAAATAATATCCTTCTATAGTGGTCGGCTGTACAATATTCATGGATTGCACGTGGTGTTGCATTTCCGTACCATTGAAAATGAATATCCTTGTTGTTGTTAAAGCTGTGTGACAATTGCACTGAAAGGTCCAAAATGAGCCACGAGTTGCGCTGAGTATCTCAGATATCTGCATCATTTCCAGTGTTTGTAGTGCGAGACGTGCTCTCCCCTGCCTGCTTTATTTGTCTGTCCTCATTCGATGATTTTATTGGAAAATTCTTCTTCTTACAAGTCCTGCAATATGGTGAACCATCAGGTGCGTTTTTGATGATTGATGGAGTGCGAGTGATGCCAGCAGCAAATTATTTAGGCACAACTGCTTTGTGGCACAGAGGGAACCATGAAGCTACAGCCTGGTCAGGAGATGCCGGTAGATGAAGGGTTCACGTAGCATCATGGGCAGGCCCGGACTGGCAATCTGTGGGTTCTGGCAAATGCCAGAGGGCTGCTGTATGGTTCCATAGAAAGTTACCATATAGTGGGCTGGTAGGGGGCTATTTGGGCCTCTGTGTACTTGGAATGGCAGGGCCTATTGTGACTCCCAGTCCAGGCCTGATCATGGGGCAGATTTAAGGGTGAATTTTCAGCACCGTCCGCTTCACTAGGGTCGGACTGGGCCGGCAGGGCACCGGGAAAAAACCTTTTAGGCCCCAGGCTCTTGTGGGCCCTGCCGGCCTGGACCCGCTCCCTAGACTCACTCCCCAGATTAAGTTTGCTGTTGTGACCTCCCTTTTTTGGGCGGGTTGCAGCAAATACAAAGCGCGCACATGCGTGCAGGCGAATGCGGCCTGCTTCGGGGTGACGGCTTGGCGGGGGTACGGCTCAGCAGGGGACCCAGAAGGACACTGCGCTTTACCACACTCTGCACCACTTCTCCATACGCAAATTCGTTACCACTACGCTAATTCAAAACTAAAATGCAAAGTTGCATCTCAGCAGTCAATCGCTTGCAAATTTTCGCTTGCAGTGCGAGCATTGCATAGTGAATTTTCGCTAGCGTTCATTTCTGCCTAGAGAAACTTTGTTAGTACACTTACGCTTAGGTCAGTTTCGAATAGGGCGGGTACATATAGGTCATACAGTATATATATGTATTTATTAGAAATGTTGGTGCAAATACTTGAAGTGGCCACTTATTATTACACATGTCCAAGGAAGCAAAATAAAGACAAAAGAGATCCTCTAATGCCCTAGACATGAGCCCACCCTAAAACTAATGTGGCCCCTCAAATTAGTACAAAAAAATTGTTCACACATAAATCTTTAATAGTCAGTACTTTTGAAGGAAATCCAGCTTTAAAAAATGAAAAGTCGGCAGCGTTTTCTACAACTTTAAAGGGGGTGTTCACCTTTGCATTAACGTTTAGTATGATGTTGTAGAGAGGGATATTCTGAGATAATTTGCAATTGGTTTTCATTTTTTATTATTTGTGGCTTTTGACTTATTTAGCTTTTTATTCAGCAGCTCTCCAGTTTGGAATTTCAGCAATCTGGTTGCTAGGGTCCAATTCCCTAAGCAACTAGGCATTGCTTTGAATAAGAGACTGAAATATGAATAGGAGAGGCCTGAATAGAAATATAAGTAATACAATTATAAAAAAAAAATACATTCGTAGCCTCACAGAGCATTTGTTTTTAGATGGGATAGAATTAGCCATTCTATTATATACTAAAAGGTAGCTTAAAGGTGGACCACCCCTTTAATTAATTTCCGGCATACAGGATATGATGTCACTGACATAAGATTGAGGAGGATGTAGCTTCGATTTATCAGTTCGCCTGGTCTGATTTGGTGAAATAAACACTGGCAAAACAGATAACATTCATTAAGATTTGCATTTTAGGGAATTTGCCGAGTCTACTTCGCTTGTCCTCTACGCCTGTTAGTAAATTGGCGATTTGTGCATGGGATTTCTGGCAAATTTTCGGTAGAGTCAGCCACTTTGTATGTCGCACATTGCACAATCATAAGGCAGTAAGAACTGATTGTTGATTGTTGTTGAGTGCAGCTATTGGATTGGAGAGATCAGAATAGTCGAGTAAGCAAGCAAGGGTCAAAACACAGAAGATGAATCAGGATACAAATAGGATAGCACCCAGGAACAAGCTAAATTGAACCTAACAACGGGCAAGGTCCTGTAGTCAAAATGGGCTTTTTATACTATTTGAATTTTGCACCAATGCGCGCTGGCGTCATCACGCGATGTATGGAACGCGGAAGCCGGAACTAGGGAAAGGAGAGCGTGTTGGAGAGCGCGTTCGGCAGGCGTCCCCGCCGCCGGCCACTAGACCACCAGGCACACTAATTGTTACACTTATACTTTGTTGCATCTCACACAGAAAGTACATATATATATATATATATATATATATATATATATAACCAAGAACTGTAGAAAGATCCGCACTCACAGGTCTTATAGAGAAAAATAAATCATTTATTAGTTACACAGGACTGACGTTTCGGCCTCCCCAAGGCCTTTCCCAAAGTGCCAAATGATTCACAGTCCCGCCTTTTATTCACTCACTGGCGGGAAAAATCAGCTATAACAAACTCATAATCATTGTCACAGACAAAATCAATTAAACAATTAACACATTCATTCACCATGTATCAGAAAGGCCATGGGGAGGCCGAAACACCAGTCCTGTGTAATTAATAAATTATTGATTTTTCTCTATAAAACCCGTGAGTGCGGATCTTTCTACAGTTGTTGGAGATATTTTGTTGTTTTTGCATCCAGGCAAATTCATTCTGGCAACCTTTGGAGCTATATATATATATATATATATATATATATATATAGCATTTATGTGTTTATAAATGAGCACTAGAGTGGCCCCCATGCAAGTCCAGGGAACTGTGAGTTTATATATATATTTATATACCCATGTATATATATATATTGTAGTGTTGCTGACAAAGGCAGCATAGAGTACACAGGGAAACAAACACATGACAATGACACTATTGTGCTATCAGTCTTCGGGTAGTGCCGCAACAGGTTTGAGGGGCTGTGGAATATTTGTCTCTAAACCCACTGGCATCTAAAAATGTCTCCTAAACCTTCCCAGCGAGTAGCGCCGTAAATGAGACTCTGAGAAATTCTCTTTACCCTGTAAGACAAACACTCTCTTGCCAGAAAGGAAGTATGGAAATCACATAAGTAGCTGAAAATACATTTGCTGTGCAAGAAAAACGCATATTCCCTTTAAAGGAGAATTCTACCAACAGTTTCTAGTGAAAGAAAATGCAATTCTCAGCAATGATTATTTGTTGATTGGGCACAGCCCTCCCTTTTCTCTGACAGTGCAACACTATGCCCAACACTGTACCCAACACTATGTCCAACACTATGCCCAACACTATGCCCAACACTATGCCCAACACTATGCCCAACAATATGCCCAACACTGTGCCCAACATTATGCCCAACACTATGCTTAACACTGTGTCAACACTACGCCCAGCACTATGTCCAACACTGTGCCCAACACTATGCCCACCACTGTGCCCAACACTATGCCCAACACTATGCCCAACACTGTACCCAACACTATGCCCAACACTATGCCCAAAACTGTGCCCAACACTATAGCAAACACTATGCCAACACTGTGCCCAACACTGCGACCAACACTATGCCCAACACTATATCCAACACTATGCCCAACACTATGTCCAACACTGTGACCAACACTATGCCCAACATTATATCCAACACTATGCCCAACACTATGCCCAACACTGTGACCAACACTATGCCCAACACTATATCCAACACTATGCCCAACACTATGCCCAACACTGTGACCAACACTATGCCCAACACTATATCCAACACTATGCCCAACACTGTGACCAACACAATGCCCAACACTATGCCCAACACTATGCCCAACATTATGCCCAACACTGTGCCTAATGTTCAAAAAAGTTTGTATTCTGGGAGCATGAGGGGTTGCCAATGGCTATTATTTTAGCAGCCATGCCAGGTAAAATGTCACTCTGTGCCAATGTAATTAAGAATAAAGAAAAGATCATGGAGATTACAGTTACAAGATACAGTTACAGTATATTTTAAAGCGGGTTTTTGGACTGGAGTGCAGAGAACACTATAGCACTCATTGCACTAGTGATGTAGCCCCCCCAACAGCAGCAGCCCAATAATCACTATTGTATGAATATCCACTTGTGACTATACCACTGCACATTTCTTGCAATACAGGACAGTGTCACGATTGGTGAAAATGCTTTTCCATGCTGAAATCTGTCCTGTATGTGCAGGTGGACCCCATGCCCATTATACTCAAGATGGACTGATGGGAACAGATCTTCAAAAAACTCTTCTTCAAAATATTAATGTCACCTATAGGTAGGGTTGCCACCTTTTCTGGAAAAAAATACCGGCCTTCCTATATATTTAGCTTTTCCTTATTAATAACATTGGGATCAACCATCATTTTTACCAGCCAGGCCAGTAAAATACCAGCCAGGTGGCAACCCTACTTCATGTTGATCATGTTTTGCTGATTATTTGTTACCTGAAGTTTCTAAAAACAACTAAATTTCTAATGCTAATGGGATCCTGCTGCACAATAACGGCAGCCCCCTTATAGAGTAACATGGGGGACGAGATGGGTAATGTAAACTCATTGGAAACTTCATTGATGGCAAAATTCTAAACAGCAGGCAAAGACAATTTTATGATAGATGTAAAGTAAAGTTTAATATCAGGTGTCAGTATCTCTTTAAGGGTTTATAAATGTGCCAGAAATGGTTGCAGGTGTGTTCTTTGCTTTTTGGCGCTGTGTATGTTGTGTATGTAACTGTAGGATGCAAATAAAGTATATTTTAAAAAGAAAGTGGGAAAGGAGGGTGAAAGTTGCTTTTACTAAAAGTGCCTGGGCACAGTGGCGTAACTAGAGTGTGCGGGGCCCCCCTACAAAACAACGTATAAAGGGGCCCAGCGCACTCTGAACCCTTATCCTCCCGCCCACCTTCTGCCCCGCCCATGCCGCACCTCTACCCCGACTCCGCTCACATCCCACCCTGACTTGCGTCCCCTCACTCACCGATAAGAGAGCAGCTGGGGAGGAGGGTTTTTTTTTTAGCTATAGAGGAAGCAGCAGGGTATGGAATTTGCACAGTTCCTCATTAGACTGTAAGCTCTTCAGGACAGGGACCTCCATCTATCTTACCACATGGCACTAAAAGGGGTGGTTCACCTTCAAGTTAACTTTTAGTATGTTATACAATGGCTAATTCTAAGCAGCTTTTCAATTGGTCTTCATTTTTTTTCAATTATTCGCCTTCTCCTGATGCTTTCTAGCTTCCAAATAGGGGTCACTGATCCCATCCAAAGTCAAGTGCTCTATAAGGCTCCAGATGTATTGATATTGCTGCTTTTTGTTACTTATATTTCTATTCAGGCCTCTCCTATTTAAACATTCATGTATATTCCAGTCTCTTAATTTTTTGCCTTCTTCTTCTGGCTCTCTCCAGCTTTCAAATGGAGGTCACTGACCCCATTTAAAAACACATGCTCTGTAAGGCTACAAATGTATTATTATTGCTACTTTTTATTATTCCTCTTTCTAATCAAGCCTCTCCTATTCATATTCCAGTCTCTTATTTAAATCAATGCATGGTTGCTAGGGGAATTTGGAGACTAGCAACCAGATGGCTGAAAATGCAAACTGGAGAGCTGCTGAATAAAAAGTTAAATAGCTCAAAAACCACAAATAATAAAAAATGAAAACCAATGGCAAATTGTCTCAGAATATCACTCTCTACATTTTACTAAGGGGGTTCTTTATTAGAGCCTGAATGCTCAAAACTCAAAAAATTAGACACTATAAAATTAGAGACCATAAAATCCGAATTTTTAGTGAAAAAGAAAAAACTCAAATTTTTCATGATTTGTTATACCTGAAAAAAATCTGAATCCGATTCAGGGAGATAAGTCGCCCGGCGACAAATCTCTTCTTCTTCTGCGGGCGACTAATCTCCCTAAACTGCCTTTCCGCCAGCTAGAATGAAAATCGCCAGCGGGATGGCATATGGATCGATTCGTTTTCCGAAGTCGCCCAGAGTTCAAGCGACTTCAGAAAACGAAGAGATTCGAGAGCCAGCCCGCCGGCGATTCCTTATATAGGTCCATATATAAGCTCTGTGTTATTATGTTACTTTTCCTCCCTGTTTGTACTTTTATATATTTTTTTATATATCCTTTACAAATAAAGTGATGCATCCATATATACAAGCACATTCACTTCATATTACTGTAAAGCACCACTAGCTGCCACTGATTATGTAAATGAAGATGATGAGGATGAAGCGTCAGGCTTAGTATCTGTTGGAGAATATAAACGTCCTTACAAAGTTCCATGAAAGAGGGAGGAATCTGCGGGGGGGGGGGTCACACTGATTTACACACCATCCCCCAATGGTCACTTTATATTCAGACAAAGGCCCCGCTGAGCCCTATGGAAAACAAATGGACTAAAAACAAAGTAAATGTATAAAGAGTCCCGATTCCTCACTGCCATCCCCTGTTATCATGACACTTTGCTGTTAAAGGGGAATTCACCCAAAAGCTATTTTTTTTTTTTTTTTTGCCTTATGAAAGAAGAAACTATTCTAGACAGGTTTCCAATAAACATTTGTAACAACCGTTCAGTGGTTTTAAACTTCAGTGTAAATGGAATGGAAAGCTCTGGTTGTGACTCTTGAAACAATGTAGCAGGGGTCAGGTCTCCTCCTGGTCTGTTAAAGGGGTGCTTCACCTTTACATTAACTTTTAGTATGTTATAGAATTCTAAGCAATTCTAAACAACTTGTTTTTAATAGTTTTTTTTTAATTATTATTTACTTCTTCTTCTGACTCTTTCAGCTTTCATATGGGGGTCACTGACCCCATCTAAAAAACAAATGCTCTGTAAGGCTACAAATGTATTCTTATTGCTACTTTTTATTACTCCTCTTTCTATTCAGACCTCTCCTATTCATATTCCAGTCTCTTATTCAAATCAGTGAATGGTTGCTAGGGGAATTTGGACCCTGGCAACCATATTGCTAAAATTACAAACTGGAGAGCTGCTGAATAAAAAGCTAAATAACTCAAAAACCACAAATAATAAAAAATAAAACCAATTGCAAATTGTCTCCAAATATCACTCTCTACATCTTACTAAGGGGATTCTTTATCAGAGCCCGAATGCTCAAAACTCAAAAAATTAGACACTATAAAATTAGAGACCATGAAATCCGAATTTTTAGCGAAAAAGAAAAAACTCAAATTTTTCATGATTTGTTATACCTGAAAAAAATCTGAATCTGAAAATCCAGCATCTCAGACCTGCCGTGGTTGTATATAAGTCAATGGGAAAAGTCCCGAAGATATCCCGATCTGTACACAGCAAAACACAGCAAGTCCAGTTGATTTGACTTATTTCTACAGTTATACCATGACCTGGATGAATGAGAATCTTCACAAACATATCCTGATTTGTGGTTTTTGGGCAAAAATCCGAAAAAAATCGGAGATTTCTGCCGGAAACAAATTTGCACGATTCGAATTTGGTATGATTTTCAAGATGTTTTTGGTTTCTTTTTAGGGTTTTTTGTATTTTTTTTGGGAAAATGTATTGATAAATAAGGGGGAAAAACCCAGTGTCGATTTGGTCGGAGTATATTTCTGAAAAAAATTAGGATTTTGATAAATAACCCCCTAAAAGTTAATTTAAAGGTGTACAACCCCCTTTAAGCTTGTTACTCTCTAGGCTATTATAGGCTACATACATTGTCCCTGATGTTCCGCTATAAAAAGCATCTGCTCTTCTCATACCCTTCTTTCCATTTGTTTTATCTCTGCAGATAATGAACAGGAACATTATACAGTTTGGGAGGGGACAATAGGACGTCTGGTTTGGGCAGACAAGCAGCGAGACGCCCATTCATTGTGCAACTGTGATTGATGGTCTCACTGATATGAATACACACGCCATGCTGCTGTTGGGTACACGTTACTGATATATATTACATGTACGTGTTTTATTCAATCGTGAACTTTTATTAATCAGCAACAAACAGATGAATTTGCAGCAGGCGCCACAGCTACAACAGGGCCCCTGAGACCCAAAGAGCATGATGGGACAGCGACTTTATATTCGATGCTGGGGTACAGCTCGACTTCTTTTCTATTCCCTGAAATATTTTTAAGCTTTTGTTAAGTCTTTTCCAGACTCACATACTGCACCTGAATCAATATTTGTATTTAGAAGAGTCTTCCATAGCTTGAATAGACCAATTACAGGCACAATTACATCTCATGAATTTTATTGCCCCCATACGGAGGAGACAACACTTTGGAATGTTTGTGTCAGGTCAGATCTGCATTGTGTGTGGCCCCTCAGTGTTCCTTGGGGCTGTATATAATGGGGTAACACAGACTGGCCAACGGCAGCAATGGAGCCCATGTAGAGTTATCTGCGATGAATACATAATCAAGCAGCCCCAGTACAGGCATCAGAAGTGGGCAACCCAATATAGGATCTCTTATCCAGAATACCCGACCCGAACCGCACCGCAACCCGCATATTTAGCCACTTTGTTCCGCTACCCAACCCGGACCCACAACTGCCTTATCCGCAACGCGACCCACAACCTGCTGACCACCATCAAACAGGAAGTGACGGTGCTGCAAAAAGGAAGTGATGTCATCACTAGTGGACGGGGAGAGAAACAAGTTTCGTAAAACGTTAAAAGGAGTAAAATATCTGCCCCAAGGAAGGATGGACGTCCTGTGGACAATTTTGATCTTCCTTTTTTTTCAATTGTTATTGTTGAAGGTGCAAAAAAAGTAAAACAATATTTTTACTTAAATCCGTGTGTCCTTTTTCTTTTGGGCTTCTTTATACAGGTATAGGACCTGTTATCCATGAATGCTGCTGACCTGGGGTTTTCCAGATAATCGATCTTTCCATAATTTGGATCTTCATACGTTAAGTCTACTATAAAATCATAAATACATTAAATAAACCCAATAGGCTGGTTTTGCTTCCAATAAGGATTAATTATATCTTAGTTGGGATCAAGTACAAGCTAATGTTTTATTATTACACAGAAAAAGGAAATACTTTTTATAAATTAGAATTATTTGGATAAAATGGAGTCTATGGTAGATGGCTTTTCTGTAATTCAGAGCTTTCTGGATAACGGGTTTCTGGATGTGTATATATATTACACACATAACCCCAGCACTCCAAGGCAGTGTCCATGCATCAGTCCTAACTAAGTGAAAAAAGAGAATGTTATCTTTGGGGGAAAGAAAGACTATGGGGCAGATTTATCGAGGTGAATTTTCAAATGAAAAAAAAAAATCGAATTTCAAGCTATTTTTTTTGTGTACTTCAACTAGGGAATAGTGCAAATTGAAAATTCGAATTTGAAAAAAATTTGAATATAGAAATTTATTATGTACTGTCTCTTTAAAAATTCAACTTCAACCATTCGCCATCTAAACCCTGCCGAATTGCTGTTTAGCCTATGGGGGACCTCCTAGAACCCATTTGGAGGCAATTGGTGGACTTTGTAAAATCAAAGGTTTTTTTGGGAAGTCGATCAAGCTATTTCTTTGATTTGAATTTGGCCGAATATGGACCTATTCGATTGAAAATGGACCTATTCGACCAAAAAAAAACTTCAACTTAATTTCGGTTGGTCATTTTGAATTCGAATTTTGTAGTTTTTTCAATTCGAAATTTGGCCCTTGATAAATAATCCCCTATATATTGGAGTGCTGGGGTTATGTGTGTAGTATGTATTACAAGTCACACCCAATAAAAGGGATGATCTGCATTCTAGTGTGTTACAATATATATATATTTATATATATAAATATTGGAAGGGGGCAAGCACTCCCACACTGAAAACAACTAATGGCCCAGGTGCTATCTTATGCCACTTACATAGAAATCCATACAAAATATAGATGCACACTGGGCTTTAAAAAAAATATTAAAAAACTTTATTTTTATTATGTCATATTTAAAAAGAACAGGCCTGTTCTTTTTAAATATGAAATAATAAAAATGAAGTTTTTTTTATATATATTTTTTAAGGCCCAGTGTGCATCTATATTTTGTATGGATTTATATATATATATATATATATATATATATATATATATATATATATATATATATATATATATATATATATATATAAATATATATATGTGTGTGTAATGAATAAAGTACCCCCTCTTATAAGTTACCGAGGAGTTTCATGACCATATAAAAGTATGAGGCCGAAGCAGTGTCGGACTGGCCTGGCGGGAAAAAACCCGGTGGGCCCCGACCCTCATGGGCCAGAACCCCTCTCCAGATATTTAGATTTGAAAAAAAACATTTTTTTCCGGCACTGCGCAGTGCCGCCTGCTCATGCGCGCCGAGCGACGCTTTTGGGCATGCGTGCCGAGCGGCACAGTAGTGACTTCTAATATCCTCATATTTTACAACAGGTTGTCGTTTATTTATTATAATTCACAAGTTTCACTGAGTCACGTGACAGAAATGACATCACTAAGCTTTGATTATAACCAATGACATCACTAAGAGCCATTTATAAGGAAATCATTTCCAGGATATTCATGGCTCTTGTGTATTATATAGTGAATAAAGTACCCCCTCTTGTAAAATATAAGGATATTATAAGTTACCGAGGAGTTTCATGACCATATAAAAGTACGAGGCCAAAGGCTGAGTGTTTTTATACAGGTCATGGAACTCCGAGGTAACTTCTAATAGCCTTATATTTTACAAGAGGGGGTACTTTATTAATTATAATACACCAATTTTAGTGAGTCATGCGACAGAAATTACATCACTACTCACCGTTTATAATTGATGACATCACTAGTCACCGTTTATAAGGATATAATTTACAAGATATTCATAGCTTTTGTGTATTATATACAGTATATATTACATACCTCCCAACATTTTGGGGGGAAAAGGGACAAAGAAGTTGCAGCGCGTAGCGCGGCAATTTTTTTTTGACCATGCCCATTTTTGTGGCCACACCCTCTAATTATCATGTTCATTTTACAAAATTTGGCAGGTTATGAAAGTTTGAACATATTTCTGTGGTTTATTTCAGTTATTACAGTTTTGCTAATGAAGGTGAATTGCCCTTTATGCTCTGAGTATAACTTTTCCCAAGGGACCCGTTATCTTATATTGTTACAATGACTTATTTGCTTAACTCGAAATTGTTACAAAAGTATCTTATCTGCAGCTGTGGCTGTTCTGGACTCTCTGCCAAAAGCCAATTAAGGTATAAACTTTGTTTCT
This sequence comes from Xenopus petersii, assembly GCA_038501925.1. Lineage (NCBI taxonomy): Eukaryota > Metazoa > Chordata > Amphibia > Anura > Pipidae > Xenopus > Xenopus petersii. The sequence continues at coordinate 9,209,900 of CM076684.1, read as the reverse complement.
TTTCCTGCCTGTTTGGTGCAGAGAAAAACGTGACTTTCTAGTACAAACGAGGGACTGCGGGTCAAAATTGAGACTGTCCCTCTGAAAACGGGACATTTGGGAGGTATGTATATATATTTACTTCTGTAATGTAATGCAGTGCAATGAACGTTTCTTCCTAAGAAATGTATGGAACCTCAGGGAAATGGAAAAACAGAAGAGGAAAAGATGAGAGAGAGTAAGGGAGGCCATAGACCTTTAGACCAATTTGGCTGCTTATCTGCCAGTGTAGGGGGTGTTTGACAGGCCAAAAATTGGGCAGATATCGGTCGGGACTCAGGGAGGTTTTATTTTCGAGGACCACATTGGATAGTTGATGTAGTTCTCATCCCATCGGTGCCCATTTCCTTCAGTTTGTCCCTAGGGCCGAACGATCGGATTAACCCATTATCTCCCTGCCTTTGGTGGGCTTCTCGCCAAACAAGGTAAGTAAATTCAATCACTTGGGGGTGACCCCAATTAAATATGCCTTTCCTTCTCCTTTAATACTTTAACCCTTTATAAACACTTGAGTGTAACTTTGAACATTGAAGCATATTGCTTTATTCCAGAGTCTCTCCTCCTCACTGGACATTAGACACAAATAGACATTATTTGACACTACTGTGCATGGAAGTTGATGATAGAGTGCAATGCCCTGCACAAAACCTGCTGATCCAAGTGCAAGTCACAGCAAATGTGAATGTCTGACAGTGGCCTGAGACAGAGACTGATGAGATACAATCACCCCGAGCAGCACCCAATCCATATTGTACCTTCTGTGTAATCATTAAATTATCATTCAAGGGAAAACACTTATCCAGCTCTTCATACTCACAGGGAGTCACATATTCATTAACGATCAGTTTCTCACTATTGTTACATACCTTCCAATATTTAACTACTAAAAAGCAGGAAAATTTAAGCCCCTGTCTATGTCAAGCCACTCCCAGACATTCCTGAATCCCACCCACTTTCCTGTAAACCCCACCTCTTTTGGTGGCCCCTCAAACAAGAGTTGTGGGAAGCATTGGGGATATCTTACAGGATTCCAGTTGTAGGGCTACCTCTAGTCTCCTAGTAATGCACTTTAACGATGCCTCTATGTTTCCTTATGTCTCTGGGTTTAGCCTAATCTCTGCAGCTATTGGGCATGTATACTCTTCTGTATGCTTGTTTATGACTACTTTGAGGTGGTTGCTAGGGTCCAACTCTACCTAGCAACTAGGCAGTGGTTTGAATTTCTTTATTAAAAAGATAACATAAATAATACTATTAAAGATAATATTCTACAGTAGTGATTAACCTCAAGGCAAAGAGAGGCAGAACCAGATTGTTAAAGGGTAAGTAAAGTCTAAAATAGAATAAGGCTAAAAATGCTGTATTTTGTATACTAAACATAAACACAAACTTACTGCACCACAAGCCTAATCAAACAAATGATTTATGCTTTCAAAGTTGGCCACAGGGGATCAGCACCTTGTAACTTTTTGCAAGACCAAGACTGTGCACATGCTCAGTGTGGTCTGGGCTGCTTAGGGGTCGTCATAAATGATCAAAACAGCACAAGTCAAATAATATCTGCCAGAAGCCGATACAGCAAGACTGATTAATAATCAGAATATACAGACTGCACTGGGTCCTGTGTTGTCATGTAATCTAATGTGGATTTTATAGTTTTTGTATTGTTTAATACGAACTTTCTCCAACTCTGCAGAACCAGTGGCTGCAGCAAAATAATCCTCCAAATAGAATCCCAGTTTATCTGTTTAAATCTGGCTCCATGATCTTTGTCCCTGCAGCTGGAGTTGGAAACAGTAAAGGGGGTTTAAAGACAAAAATAAATTCCAATACAAATCTCTACACAGTCGCCGACTGCTCTACAGGGAAACAAACAAAGCTGCTTGAGTTCTGCATGGCTGGGAAGTAAGGCGGGGGCTCCCCCTGCTGTTCATAAGTATGATTTAAATAAACCCAATAGGCTGGTTTTGCTTCCAATAAGGATTAATTATATCTTAGTTGGGATGAAGTACAAGTTACTGTTTTATTATTACACAGATGAAGGAAATCATTTTTAAAAAATTGGATTATTTGGATAAAATGGAGTCAATTGGGAGCTTTATGGATAGCGCTTTTCTGCATAAGGAATCCCATACCTCTATACAGTATGGATGATGTGCCAGCTCACTAGGGCAATAGCTGGACAATTATGTGAAATAATTCATGAAATATTGAATATCTGCTATTTACAGGTATATTTAGCATGCCCAACCAATGGCATCCTACTTCCATTTGTCAAATACCCTGTTAGCCTGGTGAGACTTACAGTTCAGCAGGATTTATATAGGCTGACCATAAGGACATATAACCCAAGGGTCACAGTGTTCATGCATTTCTCTCCCACCAATTAAAGGCAAAAAAATGAATATGGTTAAAAATGCCACATTTTCTATAGTGAACTTATTGCACGAGGCTAAAGTTTCAGCTTGTCAATAGCAGCAATGATCCAGGACTTCACACTTGTCACAGGGGGTCACCATCTTGGAAAGTGTCTGTGACACTCACATGCTCAGTGGGCTCTGATTGGCTGTTGAGAAGCTAAGCTTAGGGCTCGTCACTAATTATCCAGCAGAAAATGAGCTTCCCTGACTGTAATATAAGCTGATGCTACAGGTTTGCTGATTATTCAATTCTGATGCTAATTGCACTGGTTTCTGTGCTGCCATGTAGTAATTATCTGTATTAATTACTAATCAGCCTTATATTTTGACATTTCTATTCTATGTGTACTGTATATTGTGAGTGGGTCCCTAAGCTCAGTAAGTGACAGCAGCACAGAGCATGTGCAGTGAATCAGCAGAAAAGAAGATGGGGAGCTACTGGGGCATCTTTGGAGACACAGATCTTTACTGCTAAAGGGCTGTGGTTGCCTTGGGCTGGTACAGAAGTCCAAAATATCATGTACAACTTCTTCCTACTTGTTTAGTAAAGCTTTACTTCTCCTTTAAATGTATTTTTATAGTGGCACAAGCATTTAGGGTAAGGCCAGACGAGGAGATTCGGGGAAATTTTGTCGCCTGGCGACTTATCGCCATGTCTTTTGCGTGATTATCTCCCCGAACTGCCTCAGCGTTTTTTCCCCATAGCGCAAAATCGCCTGCGCTAATGCACACGCGGCGATGTGTTTTTAATAGTCACCCAAAGTTGCCTGGGGCAATTTTGGGCGACTATTGAAAACGCATCGCTGCATGTGCATTAGCGCAGGCGATTTTGCGCTATATAACTACTATCACAGCAGCTCCTGAACCCTTACCCTTATCTATAAAGGGCAACTTTCCTTTTAATGATCTGTATTTCTGTCCTAAAATAACATTACTTTTATTTTAACTGCAAATGTTGATGTTAAACAGCTAGAGAGGGAGAGTGTTTGTATGTGGGGGGTGAGAATTGGCTATATAGGTATATAGTTAAAGAGATATTATCACCCAAATTGGTTCCTAAAACCCACTGGGCTGGGCTGCATAAAGGCTGGGAATGGTCTTAGCATTGGAGCCCTGCTGAGATCCTCCCAACCAATGCAAGGCTTCACTTGGTTTTATTATCCCTGCCCAGGACCCCTTTCCCTCCCACTCATGCACAATGTTAAGCCAACGCCCCTAACAAAGAAGCAGAACACAAGGGAGTCAACCTTGCACAGCCGCTGTACTTCTGCTCCGCTCTCACTTCTGGGGATCCAGGAATTATGGGGGCCCTTCTCCTGTTCACCTGTCTTCTTGCTTCCATCATAGCCAAAGGTGAGTGATTTGCATGTACTATCTCTTTAAGGAGAGTCACTGCAACTGTCACCTAATAACTGACTCTGCCCTGATGCACTAAAAGGGGGCAAATGCTGAACACACTGAATATACCTTTGATACAATGAGAATTTGTTGTTTTGGGTTCATTTACTGGATTTCACATTTTCACTCACTGGAGATGTGTTAAAAATTATATGAAAAATATTTCAACAGTTGCGCAGCATTAAATAATAACCTTTATATAACTGTATCCAATATGTGTTGCTGTCTATACTCTACCGCCATTGTACAGCTCTGCGCTATATGTTGGAGCTTTATCGACTGTTTCTTCATAAAAGTGCATGCCCACGGGATCAGTAAGACAGCTACAACTCTTTGTGCTGCACACATAGCCATTAGATTGTTAGCTCTGTGGGGCAATTGGATGCTCAGTTTCAATAGATGTTTATGAAACAGCTGTATCTGTGATGTAGATGTTTGCAGTGTGTCCCTATTCCTTTTATAGACGGTTTTATACCGCTTCCATCCAAAAATACTTATCTAAGCAGATAGGAGGGAGACTAGCGGTGCTAATGAACTGGAATAATTTAGCAGTTGCAGATCTCTTACACGTGTCCCTCTCCAGGACAAGAACAACTCCAGGGTTCCGCCATATCATACGCCAATTTCACCAGCTGCTGGTACTATTGTCTTTACTACTCCAGGTTACACCAGTTTATTAGACCTGCCATTTCTTGGACCCTCCAGAAAACTGTCAGCTGGTGGACTATATTTAGTTGACAGTTGGAATGATTAACAGTCCAGTGATCAGAAGGTCACCCAACCCCCTCCCAGGCTGGTACAGATGCATCTGGTGTAGGTTAAACAACAGGAACATGTTGAGTGCAAAGGAATTCCATGCAAATGAGTTGTAACAGCTACGCAATGTGCTGCATGGGTTGTACAAGATGTAATAGTGTTGCATTAAAGCGGTTGTTCATATTTAAATTTACTTTTAGTATGATGTAGAGAGGGATATTCTGAGACAATTTGTCACTGGTTTTCATTTTTTATTATTTATGCTTTTTGAGTTATTTTGTTTTTAATTCAGCAGCTCTTCGGTTTTATCAAACTGGTTGCTAGGGTACAAGTTACCCTTGCAACCATGTACTGATTTGAATAAGAGACTGGACTATGAATAGGAGAGGCCTGAATAGAAAGACGAGTAAGAAAAAGTAGCAATAACAACACATTTGTTGCCTTACAGAGCACTTGTTTTTTTAGATGGGGTCAGTGACCCCCATTTGAAAGCTGGAAAGAGTCAGAAAAAAAAAAGGCAAATAACTAAAAAAACTATAAAAAATAAATAATGAAGTCCAATTGAAAAGTTGTTTAGAATTATAACATTCTAAAAGTTAACTTTAAAAGGGTTGTTTTCAGATTGTTCCCCAGAAATAACGACTTTAGCCAAGTACTTTTTAAATGTTTTATCTTTTTCCCAAAATCTAAGTTTAAAGTTGAATGTTTGTGTCTCTGGTATTTGAGTCTGGCAGCTCAGTAATTCAGGTGCAGATTTAACTGTTACAATTTGCTCCATTAGTTGATCCATTTCTCAGCAGCATCTCTGGAGTATTAGTAACTATTGTATCAAGTCTAACAGCTGCCTGTAATGAAACCCAGAGATTCTGCTCAGCAGGGACAAAGATAAGAAATGGATCAATTAAGATCAGTTTACAGGGTCGGCGACCCCCCCTTCCTATAGCTTCTTAAGGGCAAAGACACACGGTCAGATTCGGGGAGATTAGTCGCTCATCGATAAATCTCCTCTTCTTCGGGCGACTTATCTCCCCGAACTGCCTCCCCTGCCTTCCCACCGCTAAAATGTAAATCGCCAGCGGGATGGCACTCAGAGCGATTCCATTTCTGAAGTTGCCCGAAGTTGCCTCACAAGGAAACTTTGGGCGACTTCAGAAAACGAATCGCTCCGAGTGCCAGGGGAAGGCAGGGGAGGCAGTTTGGGGACATTAGTCGCCCCGAAGAAGAGGAGATTTGTCGCCGGACGTCTTATCTCCCCGTATCTGCCTGTGTGCCCCGACCCTTAGGGGATTTGGGGAAATTAATCACCTCTTCTTCGGGGCGACCAATCTCCGAAGGCTTTTCAGTGAGATTAGTCGCCCGAAGAAGCAGCGTTTTGTCGATGGGTGACTTAATTTCCCCGAATCTTCGCGTGTGTCACCACCCTTAATATAATATTATAGTTTCAGATTTTTTATAATGGTTTTGGTTTCTCTGAGTTACCTAAGGCTTCTTATCTTATCTCAGATGCATCACTAAAGTAAGTGCCCTGGGGAGGGGTATGAAACGCGTAGGGCCAGTGGAAATATTGGTCCTTTTTTGAATGAATCTACAATAAATAATATATTTTTTGATGTTATCTTTGTCGTCCCTTGTGGAATTTTTCCCTCAAGGAATAGATATTCCAACAAGCTAGCGCAGGAATGGAAAACAAAAGCCGTGAGACTGTCATTTGTAACACACAGACCATATATCCTGAGTCCATTCATACAGCCTGGTGTCTGTATTCTTTTATTTACCATTTAACTTGAAGCTCCCTAGTCACATGATACTGAACTACAACTCCCAGCACCCACAGCACTAACACCTGGCTTACACTGCCTTTTAAGGGGTGGTTCATCTTTAAGATATTTTTCTCAAAAAAGTCAGAGCCAAAAAACGCTGTATGATTAACGCTCCAAAAACTCGATTTTATTGAATTGTCGCAGCAAAAACTCGACTTTATCAGATTATTTAGCGCAGATCACGATATCAATAAACAACTTCAGACACTGACTTCTACATGACCTCGACAGGCTTGAGATGGAATATTTTCAGATTTGGATTTTTAGCAGCTTTGGGTATGATAAATTTCTAAATACTCGAGTTTTTGTTTTTCCATGAAAAATTTGAGTTTTCCCCCTAAAAAAACATAACCAGACAAAATCGGGGTTTAATTAATGGGTCCCTAAGTGTTATTGACACCTTGTCTTTCTAACACAGTCTCACCCCATATAATACATATACATAAGTAATCATACACATATATAAAAATACACATATATAATAATACACATATATACTCATATATACTCATATATACTCATATATACAAAGGAGGGTACAAATAGAGCATAATGCCCTGGGCCTCACAGTTCTGAATCTGTAGGTGTGGGAGATCAGGGGTTAGCAGGTATATGAAGACAAAAACAGAGGCAAGATGGTGACAGTTAGTCAAGATGACAGTAGCTACATGTTATCTTAGGGCTGTCTAACTGAAAGCCCCTGCGCCAGTTTTGACCCTCCAACATGACCCGCACAAGGGCTGTACAGGTATGGGATCCGTAATCCAGAAACCCGTTATCCAGAAAGTCTGAATTACAGAAAGTTCGTCTTCCATAGACTCCATTTTATCCAAATAATCCAATTTTTTTTTAAACTAATATTTTTTTTTTCTGTAATTATAAATGGTACCTTGTACTTGACACAAACGAAGGTATAATTAAGGTATAATTAAACCAGCCTATTGGGTTTATTTAAAGTTTACACGATTTTCTAGTAGACTTAAGGTATGACAATGCAAATTACGGAAAGATCCATTATCCGGAAAACCCCAGGTCCCGAGCATTCTGGATAACAGGTCCCATACCTGTATTGACTTTCTTTGCGTGACATAATTATATAATAATCAAGCCCCCAGGGGAATATATATAAATATATTGTGAATACTCACTGACATAGTTCCTGGTGACTGGAAATCCAAGGGCTGCGCTGAATCTGCTCGTCACTCACCATCTCTCATGATAAGAACAAAACACAAAGCTCCCTCCTTCCTCTACAGCTGCTCCCAAGGAATTTCATAGCCTGCTCTCATAGAATGTACATCCTTACTGTCTCTCTTGGGGGCACAAATACAATATGGGCAGGGAGGAAGGAAGTATGTGCACATACAATGAGTGAATACAGGACAGGAAAGCAGGTCTGGACTGGGAACCAAAATAGGCCCTGGCATTCCAAGTACTTAGAGGCCCAAATAGTCCTCAACCAGCCTACTAATTAGTGACTGTCTATGGGACCTTACAGCAGCCCCTCTGGCATTTGCCAGAACCCACAGATTGCCAGTCCAGGCCTGCAGGAAAGTGTGGACAATGTAAACTATATTTTCACCCCTTCCTGCTCCCCAAGAATGTATTAAACCCTTACAATTTATTCGATCCAAAGCCTCCGAGCCCTCACTTGCATGTACTCTGTTCCATGGGTCTGTGCAGGAGCACTGTGTGATGAGCTACAGACCTGGCCGGTAAAAATGATGGTTGATGCCAATGTTATTAATAGGGAATAAAGATAAATATATAGGAAGGTCAGTGATCCCAATGTTATTAATAGGGAATAAAGATAAATATATAGGAAGGTCAGTGATCCCAATGTTATTAATAGGGAATAAAGATAAATATATAGGCCGGTATTTTTTTCCAGAAAAGATGGCAATCCTAGCTACAGAGTCTGTGCAATGTACTGCAGTGGCACTTGGGGGCTGGAAGATAAGTGGCAGTTTAATTCGATCCAAGTGGACTGTCAGGGACCATGTGATGTAGGGCAGTGACACATGGAGGAATTGGGCAGAAGGAGAAACAAGGTTTCTATGTAAAACAGATTAAGGGGAGCTCCCTCTTCTCCTGGAGGCCCAGTGCAAAGGTGATTTAGGATGACAGTTGGGGTAAACAGTGATATGGAATCCTAGACATTCTTGTACCAGCAGTTCTTGTCCCGCCGGCGATTTAGATTCTAGCTGGCGGGAAGGCAGGGTAAGGCAGTTCTGGGAGATTAGTCACCACCAAGAAGAGGAGATTTGTCGATGGGCGACTAATCTCCTGAAATAGCAGCATGTGCCGTTAAAGGGGTTGTTTGCCTTCAAGTTAATTTTTAGTATGATATAGATCAGTGATCCCCAACCAGTAGCTAATGAGTAACATGTTACTCACCAACTCCTTGGATGTTGCTCCCAGTGGCCTCAAAGCAGGTGCTTATTTTTGAATTCCAGGCTTGGAGGCAAGTTTTGTATAAAAACCAGGTGCACTGCCAAACAGAGCCTCAATTTAGGTTGACAATCTACATAGGGGCTACCAAGTGGCAAATCACAGCCCTTATTTGGCACCCCAAGAACATTTTTCATGCTAGTGTTGCTCCCTTCTGAATGTTTCTCGTGGGTTCCAAAGGTTGGGGATCCCTGATGTAGCGAGTGATATTCTGACATAATTTGCTATTGGTTTTCATTTTTTATTATTTGTGGTTTTTGAGTTACTTCTTTTTTTATTCCTCAGTTCTGCAGTTTGCAATTTCAGCCATTTGGTTGCTGGGTCCAAATTACCCTTGTAACCACGCATTAATGTATATGAAATAGGAAAAGAACAGAGCTCAAATAGAAAGAGTATTACGGAGCATTTGTTTTTAGATGGGGTCAGTGACCCCCCCCCATTTGAAAGTTGAAAAGAGTCAGAAGAAAAAGGCAAATGATTAAAAAAACTTTGGTGAAGACCAATTGAAAAGCTGCTTAGAATTAGCCTTTCTAGTACATGCTCAAAGCTAACTATAAGATGTACCAGCCCTTTAAAATATGTAAATAGATGAACCAATCAGAACGCAGAATTGCTAATGCACAAATAGTGATGACAACATACATTAAGCATTTTCTCTACTTCTCAGCATTCCTACACTAGCCCCTCTGTATCATGCCCAGCCCCTGCCCAACTGGTTTATATCGATTCTCTCCAGCAAAATCATTGCTTTGTCTTTCCCAGCAGCCGACATTCCATAGGGAGTCAGTGAAATAATCTCCATAAATCAATAGAGTGCAATCACTTTGCCCCTGAACCTGCTTCACATTTGTCTTGATAAACATTGTTCAATACGGGATTCCGCCCAGGCAATAATGAATGCACTGAGGCTGCAAGATCATTTGGGGTGTAATTTGGTTGTTGTTTATGCTTCTTTATGGTTCCGTTACCTTCTACTTTCCCAAGTTCATAACAAAAGCAGGAATGCTGGGATTTACGGCTTCCCTCCCATGGGCATTGAATACACAACACTTGCACCATCCCCCATGCTTGCCCTTGCCTAGTTGCCTGCTAAATATGACCTCAAATGAGATTTGTAAGCTAATGCCGACCTGGAATTCTGGATACTCTTTCCCATGTTTTCCAACCTGAAGCCTCACATTGAGAATGATGGCCGTTATTGAATCTTGAAGGGGTTTAATTGCAGGAAATATTCAGAATATTCCAAAAGTCTAGAAATTGAGTCGCTGATGTTGAAACTGAATAATGCACTGAATCTATAGGCAGTGATCTCTGGGGTAATACTGGAAACACCTCAATACTTTGTGATGTAGCAAATGCGGCAATGACTCAATGTGCAATGTGTGGATGGAGCCCTAAAATTTATTGGCAAAAATGAAAAACTGGACTGAGCAATGACCTTTTATTAGAGAATGTGTTGTGGTCAATGGTTGGTATGACTAGTGATGAGTGGGTTGACCTGAAACTTCAGGCCTCACTGATTGGGTGGCTTTTGGTCAAGAAGATGCGTCCAATGTGCTGGTTCAGGCAGGTGGTGGGTCAAACTTCAAGTGAGCATTGTGGGTTTTTTTTAAAAAAAATGCAGAAAGTTTAAAGCAGTGATCCCCAACCAGTAGCTTGTGAGCAACATGTTGCTCCCCAACCCCTTGGATGTTGCTCTCAGTGGCCTCAAAGCAGGTGATTATTTTTCAATTCCTGACTTGGAGGCAAGTTTTGGTAACATAAAAACCAGGTGTACTGCCAAATAGAGTCTCCTGTAGTCTGCCAGTACACATAATGGCTACCAATAGCCAATCATATCCCTTATTTGGCACCACCCAGGAACATTTTTCATGCTTGTGTTGCTCTCCAACTCTTTTTACGTCTGAATGTTGCTCATGGGTGAAAAAGGTTGGTGACCCCTGTCTAAAGTTTGGTGATACTTTTTATTGGCTAACTGAAGTAACAATTGCAAGCTTTCGGAACACACAAGCCCCTTCATCAGGCAATATGTTGGCGCTATATAAATACATGTTAATAAAATACAAATGAAAGCTGAAAAGGCACATTATATATACTGTTAGATCACTGAAAAAGGGTTTATGGACAATAAATTAGAAAGTTACAGATAGACAGAGATAACTTGTAGAGATAATAAAAGTAATTAAGGGTGGGTTGTAAAAAAAAAACCAGGGGTCTGGATTCAGTCAGATCACATAGTTTGAACTAGACCCAGACAGAATAGGGGAAGGATAACACAACAGTGCACAATTAGGAATTGGAAAAGAAAAAAGTGAAGATACAGATAGGAATTGTGACCTGTAACAATAAGACAATATTTCATCCCAAATATTGATAAGCCCCCCAGGATAAGCACTTCCTCGTGAGGCAACTTCGGGCGTCATCGGATAACGAAGCGCTCCGAGTGCCATCCATCTAGCCGGCGGGAAGACTTTGTGCAGACTGTTACTTCTGCGCACATGCGTGAGTTTGCGCCCTAGGCACGTGCCTACTCTCCCTACCCCTTGGCCCGGCCCTGTTAATAACATTGGAATCAACCATCATTTTGGGAAGTAGCAACTTAGGGTCAGGTTGAAATATTTCTGACTGGCTCATCACTTTTACCTGCTGATGTGACCAATCAACACTACAATTTGCCCATCAACATGTGCCCAACTGCCCTGGTATTCTGATGATTGGCTGTGAGGAGTCCATGTTACATTGCCATTCAGATTAGAAAAGAAAAGATGGAGATTGTTAAACCATCGTTATATTGTGTTCCTGTCCTCTATCCCCAGTCTTCATCTTCCCCAGTGATGTTTTGCTCATGTACAGGACTGGGAGTCACATATGATCAGGCTTCTGGCACCACATGACCAGCACAGGATCTGAGAGCTTCTTCCTGGAAGTGGTCAATTCAGTGGGGCAGTCTGGGAAGAAATTTACTGGACCCTATTTATAAACTTCTGAAAATGGTCAATTATGGTCAAATTCTTTTTTTCACTCTAGCCGGTAAAAATGATGATGGATCCCAATGTTATTAATAGGGAAAAAAGAAAGGCCGGTATTTTTTTCCAGAAAAGGCGGCAACCCTAGTTGCAGGTAGAAGTCATCGGTCGGGGGTCGGGTCCAGGTTCGGGTTTAACAAACTGGTTCCGCGCAGGACTCTACTGGAAAGTCACGACTTTCTCTGCACTGAACAGCCAGAAAAAGAAACAAAGTTTCTAAACTAATTGGCTTTTGGCAGAGAACCCAGAACAGCCACCAGTTGCAACTAAGATACTTTGTAACAATTTTGAGATAAGCAAATAAGTAACAATTTAGATAAGGAGGTCCCTTGGGAAAAGTTAGACTCCCAGTTTAAGGGCAGAGACACACGTGGAGATTCCAGGAGATTTAGTCGCCCATTGTGAGGCGACTTCGTAAAACAAAGCATTCCGAGTGCCATCCCACCTGTGATTTAGATTCTAGCCATCGGGTAGACATTGCAGGGAGCTTAGTCGCCCGATGAAGAGGCAATTTGGCGACTCTTAGCATCATGTGCCTCTACCCTAAAGGGCAATTCACCTTCGTTAGCAAAACTGTAATAACTGAAAAAAACACAGAAATATGTTCAAACTTTTATAACCTGCCAAATTTTGTAAAAAGAACATGGTAATTAGAGGGGGGGTAGCCACAAAAATGGGCGTGGTTCCAAATAAATTGCCGATTTATTTACAAAATGTTGGCTGGTATGATATCAGTATCATAGTGCTGTCCTATGTAGTCATCTTGCCCTGTCTACAGAGCCAGCAATGCAAATTTCATAAATGTTCCAACTCTGTGTGTCTTTTTTGCAGGTTACTCCCTCAAGTGCGTAGAATGTATGAATCAAGATGGTGAATCCTGTACCGGGCCCTTAGTGACGTGTCCAATTGGGGATTATGTCTGCTCCTCGACCTACACTCTGACCACAATGCGTATGTACAAATTATGTTCCAGATGTATTAATACTACCAGTTTGCCCCAAATTGTTATTTTTATTAGTACCTGTACAACCTGCAAAGCTGCATGCTCCTCAAACTGTATAGCAGCAGTCAGATTAAAATTAACCTTTAAATTAACTTTTGATGACGTAGAGAGTGATATTCTGAGACAATTTGTTTTCATTTTTTATTATTTGTGGTTTTTGAGTTATTTAGCTTTTTATTCAGCAGCTCTCCAGTTTGCAATTTCAGCAGTCTGGTTGCTAGGGTCCAAACTACCTTAGCAACCATGCAATTATTTGAATAAGAGACTGGAATATGAATAGGAGAGGACTTGAGATGAGAAAGATGAGTGATAAAAAGTAGCAATAACAATACATTTGTCACCCTACAGAACACTTGTTTTTAAGATAGGGTCAGTGATCCCCTTTTGGAAAGCTAGAAGAGTCAGAAGAAGGAGGGAAATAAATCAAAAACGACGCAAAACGAAGACCAATTGCAAAGACACTAAGGGGCATATTTATCAAGGGTCAAATGCCAAATTTGAAAAACATTGAAATTCGAATTCAAAAAGACCAACCGAAATGAAGTCGAAGGTTTTTTTTTTTTGGCCGAATAGGTCCATTTTCAGCCGAATTTGAATCGTACGAATCGAAGTAATATCGCATTCAATCACATTTGAATATGTTTTTCCCAAAAAAAAAACTTCGATTTTTCAAAGTCCACCAATTGACTCCAAGTAGGTTCTAGGAGGCCCCCCATAGGCTAAAACAGCAATTCGGCAGGTTTTAGATGTTGAATGGTTCAAAGTTGAATTTTTGAAGAGACCGTACATGATAAATTTCAATATTCGAATTTTCTAATTTGGACTATTCCCTAGTTGAATTACAGTTGAAATTCAAACTTTTTGAATTCGAAAATTCACCTCGACCTTTGATAAATCTGCCCCTTAGAATTCACAATTCTATAACATACTAAAAGTTAACTTGAAAATCAACCATCACTTTAAGAGAAATTGGAGGTGAACTAACATATGTTACATTATTTCAAGAGAAGGATAAACAAGTACAGTTTTCAATAGCTATTATATCTAAAAGAAAAAAAGCAGGTTTTGGGTGAAGTTCTCCTTTAAAAGAAAGTGTATATTGGCTGTGTTGGAATTAACAACAGCAAGGAATGATTTGCCCTTCCCTTTCATTTTGAAAGTTAGGGTGTTTATTAGGAAACTTTTGGGGCATTGCCAGGTAACATGAAAGGAGAGGATCCCTCCCCCCCGTTTATGTAAGATTAGGGCCATATTTATACACCAGTGTAAAAAGTGCTGCCAAATAAAGGAATTATTTATATAAAAGGAGTATTTCTACATCTGTGCTCTTCTCATGAGATTGTGTATAAATACAGCCCCATATGTAATATTCTAAAAATAATTATATATACCATACAAAAAAAATAATGAAGTGCCCTTGAAAGGTTGCTTAGAATAGGTCCATCCTAATAGAAATATAATATTATGGTGAACTTCCACTTTTTTGCATATATTTCTGCCCTTCAGACTTGGAACTAGGGATGCACCGAATCCACTTTTTTGGATTCGGCCGAACCCCCGAATCCTTCACAAAGAATTCGGCCGAATACCGAACCGAATCCGAACCCTAATTTGCATATGCAAATTAGGGATGGGAAGGGGAAAACATTTTTTACTTCCTTGTTTTCTGACAAAAAGTCACTCAATTTCCCTCCCTGCCCCTAATTTGCATATGCAAATTAGGATTCGGATTCGGTTCGGCCGGGCAGAAGGATTCGGCCGAATCTGAATCCTGCTGAAAAAGACCGAATCCTGGCCGAATCCCGAACCGAATCCTGGATTCGGTGCATCCCTACTTGGAACATTCCTGACAAGGCCTCTTCTTCTGAATCCAAGTAATGTGGCTGCTGCCATCTTCCCATAGTCCTTTGCAAGTGATGTTTTGCTCTTTGCTTTTCTATAGAGGGGGCAGGTATCTCCAAGCAGTTTATCAGACAGTGTGAATTGCGGTTGAGTTGCGGAAAAGCCGGAAGCATCACCATGCCAGGGGGTAGGATTAAAAGCAACTCCGCGTGTTGTTCCACCGATGCCTGTGATACCGGCCCAATCTCATGTAAGTATCTTCCATTTAAAAGCATTGCCTGTGACTGGGAGTCACTGGATGAAATTATACTATGGATTTTAATGGTAGATTATTACATACCAGAAATTATTATTATTATTATTATTATTATTACTGTCTTATTGTTATTTTTATATTGTGTCGTTTTTTTATGCTTCATTTACATGTTGTGCTCTTAAGTTGCCATGGTTGGGCCTTTAGAATGTTGAGTAATGACTGTTCCTTGGCACCTTTAAGTTATTGTGCTTTGTGGGTGATGGAGTTGAGCCTTCCCTGTTTTGTGTAATGCCTGTTCTATAACACCATTTAGTTATTGACCTAAAGTTGGTGGTCATAAGCCTTCTACGTGTTGATTTATGCCTGTTCCATAGCACCATTAAGTTACTGACCTAAGGATAGTGGGCATTGGCCTTCCCCATGTTTGTTTATGTCTGTTTTATAGCACCATTTAGTTACTGGCCTAAGGTTAGTGGGCATTGGCCTTCCCCATGTTGGCTTATGCCTGTACTATAGCATCATTGTGTTATTGACCTAAATCTGATGTCCACTGGCCACCTCCATGTTGGATAATGCTTGTTCCATAACATTATTATGTTATTTTACTTTGAGAGTGGTAGTCATAGGCCCTTTCCATGTCCCATAGCACCAATTAGTTTTTGTGCCCTAACATTGGCAGGTGTGGGCCTTCCCAGTGTTAATTAATGTCTGTTCTATGGCAATATTTAGTTATTGCCCTAAAGCTGGTGGACTATGGACTTGCCCATATTGGTTAATGCCTGTTTAGTGTAGTTATTGATGTTTCCTTTAAATATTGTGCCCTTAAGTCTCCAGGGGGTGGGCCTTTAGCATGTTGAGTAATGCCTGTTCCTTGACACCTTTAAGTTATTGTGCTTTGTGGGTGATGGAGTTGAGCCTTCCCTGTTTTGGTTCATGCCTGTTCTGTAGCACGGTACCATTTAGTTATTGCCCTAAAGCTGGGGGACTATGGACTCGCCCATATTGGTTAATGCCTGCTTCCTAGCACCATTAAGTTATTGTGGGGCTGGAGGAGGCCTTTTCATACAGTCTGGGTCAGTGAAACAGGGTATGTAAATGAGAGAGGGGTTACAAGGTTCGTGGTCATTGGCCTTCCCCGTGTTGACTTATGCCTGTTCTATAGCACCATGAAGTTATTGACCTAAATCTGGTGGGCATTGGCCACCCCTGTGTTGGATTATACATGTCCCATAGCATCATCCATAGTTATGAAACTGTGAGCGAAGTGGTGATAGGCCCTTCCCAAATTCAATAGCACCAATTAGATGTTGTGCCTCAGGTTGATTAATGCCCGTTCTATAGAACCATTTAGTTATTGACTTAAGTTTGATGCACATTGGTTTTGTCCATGTTGGTTAATGCCTGTCTCCTAGCACCAAGTTTTTGTTGTATGAGGGTGGGGAAGGCCTTTTCATACAGTCTGGGTCAGTGAAACAGGGTATGTAAATGAGAGAGAGGGGTACTGGTGCCATTTTGGTCAACAAGTGTAATATACAAGTTGAAACATTTTGGAGAGGCCACTGTAGGAAGGGTCTGCTCCTTGCCACCCCTTTGGGCAGTTTCAGACTTATTCCTGTACCACTAAGGGACATTGCATTATGGGAAAGGACCAGCTTTTGTTTTAGACTTGAACCTTAACTTCTCCAACTCTTCTTCAGTTCCAGCCGATAAAACTGACAAGAACGGGCAAGTCTGCGACAGCTGCTTATCTATTGGCTCCGAGACTTGCAGCTCAGTGAGTCCTATGGAATGTGCCGGAGAGGAAACCAGCTGTATTACCCAGATAACTTCCATAACAGGTACCGTGCAACCAATCATATCTACAGCAAGTCACTGTTCATGATGATACTGTCCCTTTAGTATCTCAGTGTCAGATGGAATAAAACTTTTACATTCAACTATTACTTGTGACCCAGTTTCCAGTAACAAAGTATTATGAGGAAAGGGCAAAATTCTGGGATCTAATAAACCCCCAGTAGATAACTTTTACACTTCT
Organism: Xenopus petersii; assembly: GCA_038501925.1. Lineage (NCBI taxonomy): Eukaryota > Metazoa > Chordata > Amphibia > Anura > Pipidae > Xenopus > Xenopus petersii. Next base: position 9,192,854 of record CM076684.1, on the reverse strand, counting down.
CTCTGTTGATAGGACATTGCCTCACATCCTAGCAGCTCATTCATGATCAACATCTAAAGTCTTGACTACAGAATCATCGTTCATCGTGTAACATTTGCACATCAGTCATAATTTGGTTCCTAAAGAATGAAAAGATGTAACCCTACTTGACCATGTCTCCACAGGTCCCGTTTCCACTAAAATGGCAATTCGGGGTTGTTCCACAAAAGAGATCTGTGATGTTGGAAGGTTGGATACCGATCAGGATGGGATGAAGATGAAGATTACTGTCACATGCAGCAAAGCAATTGGCCTTCAGCATAGTCTGTTTGTTCTGGTTCTTTCTGGACTGGTTCTACTGAACCTGTTGTCTTAGGACCATGGGCAGTTATGTTTATAGAGCCACACATACCTTGTGTTGTTCACTGTATACCTATGATAAATACTTTAATCATTTTTAATACTTCACAATATTTTGATTGAGTGGTATCCATAATAAAAATATGGGTTTCCGAGTGGAAATCCCTCAAAATCATAGATATTTGGTATGGCCAGATAAGCTTTCATGTGTTATGCTCTTAGAGAGAGTCACCAGTCTGGCAAGAAAGTTCACACTAGCAATTGACTATATGAAGCAAAGCTAACCTAACACAATTTATTTCAAGAGTTCTTGGGTCAACGACTGTTCCATCTTGCCTGCTGGCTCTCCCAATCACTTTGTACATGGACATTGTAACTTGCTCTTCATTAAAGCAAGATGTGATATATGTGCCTGTTCTTGCACTTGTGTATTTTGAAAGACAGACAAAAAAAATATATATTTTTTTAGAGTGACATCTCTGGGAATTTGAATGTAATTGTCTGCTTTCAAATCAGGAAATGTTACGTCTTCTGAAACCCTAGTGACCCTTGATGTGGACCAACCACAGAGGTGCCTATAGGTTTCCTAGTCATTTTTTCTCAATTCGTTCCATAAAAAACTTGGCTTCAAAGACCTGTTTCTGTATAAAACTTGTTGACTCTATATATACAGTATATACACAGATATATTTTTTTACTATAATGATCCTGACTTTTTTTGTTACTGTACTCTGACTCTGAGATGAGAGCACCCATGACACCATCTTACTTCACTAAACACAGTATCACATAGCTCTCCTTTTGCTTAAGCAGTGCTGCTAGTTCTGAATGTAAGCATCTGATTGGTTCCTAACATTTACCAGTTAATTTTGCCTCTGTTTCTGCCTAATCTTGTATAGGGTTAGGATCTTTTTGAAGACCTCTCTTTGAAGGATCAACACAGTACATAGCTTTAATTACATGCTTAAAGGAGAAGTAAACCCTTCTCCCTCCCTCAACCCCACCCCCGAGCCTAGCTGCTACCTTGGGTAAATGCCCCTAACTTTTTACTCACGCCATTGGAGTTCACGGCAGCCATCTTCTTCTCTTCGGTCTTCATCGTTGATGTAAGTTCCATATCGGCGCATGCACAGTAGGAACAGTCTTTGGGTCTTTGCTATCTATAATAGAAAATAATATATGTGTAACGGAATTCCACAATGGGTGGTCCTTTTGCTGTCAGTTTTTGCTATGTATGAGTATATTTCAGGCTTAGCCACTTTCTCATGCCTATATGAACAACTCAGGGGTATCTATCGCCTTCCAGCATCACCAGCCTCATCAGCTTTAAGCATCTTTCTTCCTGCATTGGAATGTAGAACATTTCTATGAGTGTTTAATAATGCATACGACTTTTCAACTTGGGTACCCAAAAACATCAAAGGTAGACTTATCAGAAGTAGACATTTGTTTACATATCTCCCAGTGCTTCTGTGTGGGGGGTCTTTAAACATGTGCTGATGTTGGGAGACAAACTGTGGGCACCAGGCCTGGTAAGCATTTAATAATTGATGGGTACGTCTCATTCTGAAGATGATTGGCTTTGGAATAGACAGGCAATCTCCTTGTCAGAGGTACCTGGGACTCTTTTATCCTATTTTATAGAACATTCTGTGATTTATCTTCTTTAAATTGTAACCCCTTACTCTTACCATTCTACATGTTGTTCATCAAGAGCAGTGATCCCCAACCAGTAGCTCGGGAGCAACACGTTGCTCCCTAACCCCTTGGATGTTGCTCCCAGTTGCCTCAAAGCAGGTGCTTATTTTTGAATTCCTAGATTAGAGGCTGAAGTTTTGGCTGCATAAAAAACAGATGTACTGCCAAACAGAGTCTCAATGTAGGTTGACAATCCACATAAGGGCTACCAAATGGCCAATAACAGCACTTATTTGGCACCCCAAGAACATTTTTCATGACAGTGTTGCTCTCCAACTCCTTTTACTTCTGAATGTTGCTCATGGGTTCCAAACGTTGGGGATCCCTGATCTAGAGGTATTAAGCACCTTTTAGGGTCTGGCCACACCGGCAGATTCAGGGAAATTAGTCGCCAGGCAACAAATCTCCACTTCTTCGCGGCGACTAATCCCCCGATCTGCCTTTCCCTGCCTTCACCTGGGGGCAAGTACATGGAACTGTTCATTCCCAAGGTAGCCCAAAGTTTCCTCGTGAGGCAATTACGGGCGTCTTCGGAAAATGAATCGCTTTGTGTGCCTGCCCCCAGGCGATTTTCATTTTAGTCGGCGGAAGGCAGGGGAAGGCAGATCAGGGAGATTAGTTGCCGCGAAGAAGAGGAGATTTGTCGCCTGGCGACTAATCTCCCCAAATCTGACAATGTGGCCAGACCCTTATGGTTCCGTCTGACTGTCCAAAACATAACAAGTCCCTGGTATAGTTATAACCAACTTGACCTTCAAATGAACAAAGGCACCACGTGCCTGGACATAAGAAACTCTTTGGGGCTCATTTATAAACACTGGGCAAATTTGCACCTGGGCAGTAACCCATAGCATCCAATTAGAAGTCTGCTTTCATTGCTCAACCTGCAGGTGGCTGGAAAAAGCCACTCACTGATTGGTTGCTATGGGTTACTGCCCAGGGGCAAATTTGCCCAGTGTTTATAGATGGGCCTCAGTGAGTCATGTAGCTGAAATAACTTTATTCTTCTACCCTAAAGCATGGAAAGAGATGTATCGCAACCACCATTATTGTACTTGTCTATCCTCGCTGCCATCACTGCTTTCCTGCACACCCACAAAAGTCTGTCTATTATCTGTATTTGTCATGTTATTTCTATATTGTTATGTGGATATCTCCTTATACACTGTTTTTACTACACAATAAACATATCACATATCCAGAGTGTTGTCTATCATTTTTAACCAATTATATCAATTTAATTCAAGATTGGGTTGAATAATAAAACTGGTAACATATAGTATTCCCTGGCCATTACTCGTCAGCAGGAATTGTAAAGCTTGCACACCCTGGCTCTCCATTGGATGAATGCCCAGTGCCTGGTGGAGAAGGCTATGGTAACCTCCAAGTTTCGTGCAAATAATTACAGGGAAGATCCAAGCAGTTAAAATTAATTATGCTAATTTTGTTAATGGTTTTAAACACTGGGTGGTGTTAAATAACCTATGTACGCACTGATTTGTATGCTTGACAAAGGGGTTTACCCCGAAATGTTGCACCTTCTCGAATAAACTTCGCACGGGTTAGTCCCAGCTTGGATCTGCCCTGAGAGCCAGTGAAATTATTTGCATTGGTCAAAAGCAGCCAGAGGTTTGATTTCATCTACATTAGACCAATCCCAGCTTTGTGTTGGGGAAAAGTTATAGACAGAGGGGAATATTTGTGTCTGGGGAAGCTATTATATGCATTTTCTACACCTGATTACTGGGGCAGCTCCCCATTTACACTTTGGATCTGTAATTTGGATCTTCGTACCTTTAGTCTACTAGAAAATCATATAAACATTAACAAAAAACAATAATCTGGTTTTGCTTCCAATAAGGATTAATTATATCTTAGTTGGGACCAATTTGATTAAAAAGGAGTCTATGTGAGACGGCTTTCCTGTAAATCAAACATAATTGGCTATGCATTTAACCTTGACATTGCCTCCCAAACTTTCTGGGTAACAGGTTTCCAAATAACAGATCCCATATCTACATAATAAAGCCTCAATGATACAATAATCTCTGTATGTAAGATAACAGCAAGATGGTTGACTTAGTGCTTGGAATCACCAGCAAGTGTATTTAGTTGTAATATTGGTGTGTAGGTGCATCTCAGGTCATTTTGCCTGGTCATGTGATTTCAGAAAGAGCCAGCACTTTAGGATGGAACTGCTTTCTGGCAGGCTGTTGTTTCTCCTACTCAATGTAACTGAATGTGTCTCAGTGGGACCTGGATTTTACTATTGAGTGTTGTTTTTAGATCTACCAGGCAGCTATTATCTTGTGTTAGGGAGCTGCTATCTGGTTACCTTCCCATTGTTCTGTTGTTTGGCTGCTGGGGGGGAGGGGTGATATCACGCCAACTTGCAGTACAGCAGTAAAGAGTGACTGAAGTTTATCAGAGCACAAGTCACATGACTGGAGGGAGCTGAGAAACAGACAATATGACTAGCCCCATGTCAGATTTCAAAATTAAATATAAAAAAATCAGTTTGCTCTTTTGAGAAATGAATTTCAGTGCAGAATTTTGCTGGAGCAGCACTATTAACTATTAAATTTTTTCCCATGACAGTATCCGTTTTAAAGGTGAATCCACCCATTTAAGCGACTGCCACAAGAAATATCTCTTGACCATCTTGGTTCTATTGCAACTAAGAGAAAAACTATTATTACAATGGCAAAAAAAGTTATGTATATTACAAAAGTGCTTAGAAGAGCAGTCTGAGCAATATTACATTCATTTGGGTGTGTGGGTATAGTTCCCCTTTATTTGCCATATATAACTGAGTTTAAACAAACAAAAACTAGGGGTGCAGTGGGACAGATTTATCATTTGGATTAGTGTCTCTATAACCTGCCTGTCTGTTTTGAGGGTTGTGGGAGGAAAGTACCTGGAGAAAACCCACACAGTCATTAATTAAAAAATGAATAGAATCTCCATGCAGGTAGCGCCCAGGGTAGAACCAAACTCAAGACCCCACAATGCAGTAGTGCTAACCATTGAGCCAACGTGCTGCCCTAATAATATTATGATGTATCCCCCTAGTTTAGGGCTAATGGCCTGTGAGACTCATGACCCAAAAAAATTTTTGACCGCTCCACATGCCCAATATTTCCATATTAAATCTGTCCTCTAAACATGTGAAATAGCTGACAGTTGGCTCATGGAATAGAGAATCTTGGACAAGGCTGCCCTAGTTATTAGCAGGGAGTTGCAATAATAAAGGAGTTCATTGTTTGTGGCTTCCTGGACCCTGGTGGGAGGTTTGGGATGACAAAGGGGATTAATGTCTTTGTTTGTACAAGGCAGGACATGTGTAGCCTGGAGCCAGACATCAGACATCAGAACAACTGACACTTGTGTAGGCACGGCCGGATTTACATAGTGGTCGCCCCTAGGCCCACTGCCGTTTGTCGCCCCTGTCGGTTTCCCCTTTATTCGTGCAAATTTTCATCATCTGGACCAGAGCAATGGGGATCCCCAGTGTTTTTGAACCAATGTGGGTGTGGTTGGGCAGCATGCCGCCCCCCTAAAATCCTGCCGCCCTAGGCCCGGGCCTAGGTGGCCTTTCCACAAATCCGGCCCTGTGTGTAGGATTATGATGTCTCTTTCAAGCCAACTTGTGAGTGATACAGAGGAGAATGTTACCTTTAGGGTAAAGGCACACTGGGCGATTTGGGGAGATTTAGTCGCCTGGCGACTAATCGCCGCGATTTTCCTCGACCAATCTTCCCCGAATGCCTCCCCTCGCTCTGCACCTGGCTAAAATGAAAAATCGCCTGCGCTAATCACACGCGGCGATTCGTTTTCCGATGTCGCCCGAAGTTTCCCCTTTCTCCCTGAACGCCTTCCCTCACTCTGCGCTGGCTAAAGTGAAAAATCGCCGGCGCTAATCACCTCAAAAAACGAATCGCCGCGTGTGATTTGCGCCGGAGATTTTTCATTTTAGCCAGCGCAGAGTGAGGGAAGGCGTTCGGAGAGAAGAAGAGGCGATAAGTCGCCAGGCGACTAAATCTCCCTGAATCGCCCAGTGTGCCCTTACCTTTAGGGTAAGGGCACACTGGGAGATTTGGGAGATTTAGTCGCCTGACGACTTATCGCCTCTTCTTCTGGGCGACAATCTCCCAGAACTGCTTCCCCTGCCTTCCCGCCAGTGTGATTCGTTTTCTGAAGTTGCCCAAAATTGCCTCACGAGGAAAACGAAGCGCTGTGAGTACCATCCCGCTGGTGATTTTTCATTATATCCAGCTGGAAGGTAAGGGAAAGCAATTTGGGGGAGATTGTCACCCAGAAGAAGAGGCGATTAGTCGCAAGGCAACCGAATCTTCCCGGATCTCCCCGTGTGCCTTTACACTTAGGGTAGAGACACAAGGTCAGATTCACGAGGAAACTTTGGGCGACTTCGGAAAACGAAACGCTCCGAGTGGCATCTCGCCAGCGATATACATTCTAGCTAGCGGGAAGGCAGGGGAAGGCATTTTGGGGAGATTAGCCGCCCCGAAGAAGAGACAATTTGTCGCCAGGCGACTAATCTCCCCAAATCTGACCGTGTGTATCTGCCCTTAGGGTAAGGGCACATGCTAAGATTTGGGGAGATTTAGTCGCCCGGCGACTAATCTCCCCAAAAAGCCTTCCTGCTGGCTAGAATCTAAATCGCTGGCGGGATGGCATTCAGAGCAATTTGTTTTCTGAAGTCACCCAAAGTTGCCTCACAAGGAAACTTCGGGCGACTTCGGAAAGCCTAAGCTAACCAATCGCCAATCCCACCAGCGATTTACATTCTAGTCAGCAGGAACGCATTTAGGGGAGATTAGTCACCCGAAGAAGAGGCGATTTGTTGCTGGGCGACTAATCTCCCCCAGTAACAGCGTGTGCCATTGCCCTAAAGGAGAACTAAAGCTTAACTAAAGAAGTAGCTAGAAATGCTGAACGTACAGGTAGCACAGAGAGTATCATAAAAGGAGCATACATGTGTGCAAATTTAAATGTTCAGGAAAAAGTACAGAAAAAAAAGCCGGTCTTTATATTTTGATGATGATGTCTCTTTAAGATTGTTAAACATTTAAAGGGCACACAAAAACAGCCATTGTGGTTGCAGCACAAGAGCTCGAGGAGAGGCAGAAGGTTTCAGGAGGAGGAGAGCCGGGTTGCTTTTCAGGCATTATTATTCTCATATATATTGACTTCTTTCACAGGAGGAATGGACTTGAAAACCTCACGGTGTTTTTCTACAATTCCTTTTATTCCAAAGAAATATTCCAGGCTGACGGGATTACTGCAGGTTTTAAACGCCATCTGAACTTCAACATTGTCTATATAAAGTCAAGAACATTGTTACTCAATTAACTGGAAAACGAACAATGGTTTGGTTACTCTTAATACAGGTAACTATTACCAGCTGCTAATATCATACTAATAACATGGATTTGCAAAAGGAGCCACCCCTACTGTTTTGTGCAGTCAGGCGGCCGACCAAGAGAAGCTTAAAGGGGTTGTTCACCTTTAAATTAACTGTTAGTATGATGTAGAGAGTGATATTCTGAGACAATTTGCAATTTCTTTCCATTTTTTATTATTTGTGGTTTTTGAGTTATTTCGCTTTTTATTCAGCAGCTCTCCAGTTTGCAATTTCAGCCATCTGGTTGCTAGGGTCAAAATTCCCCTAGCAACCAGGCATTGCTTTGAATAAGAGACTGGGATGTGAATAGGAGAGGCCTGAATAAAAAGATGAGTAATAATTGGTGTGTAGGTGCATCTCAGGTCATTTTGCCTGGTCATGTGCTTTCAGAAAGAGCCAGCACTTTAGGATGGAACTGCTTTCTGACAGGATGTTGTTTCTCCTACTAAATGTAACTGAATGTGTCTCAGTGGGACCTGGATTTTACTATTGAGTGCTGTTCTTATATCTACCAGGCAGCTGTTATCTTGTGTTAGGGAGCTGCTATCTGGTTACCTTCCCATTGTTCTGTTGTTTGGCTGCTGGGGGGGGAGGGGGGTGATATCACTCCAATTTGCAGTACAGTGGTAAAGAGTGACTGAAGTTTATCAGAGCACAAGTCACATGACTGGGGGCAGCTGGGAAACTGACAATATGTCTATTCCCATGTCAGATTTCAAAATGAATATAAAAAAATCTGTTTGCTGTTTTGAGAAATGGATTTCAGTGCAGAATTCTGCTGGAATAGCGCTACTAACTGATGTGTTTTGAAAAAAAAACATTTTTTCCCATGACAGTATCCCTTTAAAGGGGATCCACCCCTTTAAGCGACTGGCACAAGAAATATCTCTTGACCATCTTGGTTTTCTTGCAACTAAGAGAAAAACTATTATTACAATGGAAAGAAAAATGAATTAATATATATTGCAAAAGTCCTCGGAAGAGCAGTCTGAGCAATATTACATTCATTTGTGTGGGTGTGTATAGTTCCCCTTTAATTAAGCAAAACCATATTAGTTACAGATTCACGTATCTTCTACTTACCTTGTCTCAGCACAGTTCCTCTGTAATCCACGCACAACGTCTCATCGCCTCTGCATTTCACTGTGCTGTCAGCCTTGCACTCCTCCAGCGACCCTTCTTTATAACACGAGGGACACAATATTCCATTTGGGCCTTCTCTGTCTACAGGAACTGGAAGATATGATCAGTACAGTATTCATTCTAAGCACATGGAATGTAGGAAAAGGATTTAGTGAAGTCAGTTTGGAGACCCTCTTGCTACTCATTATATGTGACTCCCTCTTAGCTGGGCCCTATCACTAATGTTGGACTTAAAGGAGAACTAATCCCTAAAAATGAATACATCTAAAAATGCCATATTTTATATAGTGAACTTATTGCACGAGGCTAAAGTTTCAGCTTGTCAATAGCAGCAATGATCCAGGACTTCAAACTTGTCACAGGGGGTCACCATCTTGGAAAGTGTCTGTGACACTCACATGCTCAGTGGGCTCTGATTGGCTGTTGAGAAGCTAAGCTTAGGGCTCGTCACTAATTATCCAGCAGAAAATGAGCTTCCCTGGCTGTAATATAAGCTGATGCTACAGGTTTGCCAATTATTAAATTCTGATGCTAATTGCACTGGTTTCTGTGCTGCCATGTAGTAATTATGTGTATTAATTACTAATCAGCCTTATATTGTGACATCTCTATTCTATGTGTACTGTATATTGTGAGTGGGTCCCTAAGCTCAGGAAGTGACAGCAGCACAGAGCATGTGCGGTGAATCAGCAGAAAAGAAGATGGGGAGCTACTGGGGCATCTTTGGAGAACAGATCTTTACTGCCAAATGGCTGTGGTTGCCTTGGGCTGGTACAGAAGCACAAAACTTGATTTGCAACATTTCTACCTACTTCTTTAGTTAAGCTTTAGTTCTCCTTTAAAGTAGCACTAAACCCCCGCGATGTTAAGTCCCCACTGGCCTCTCTCCGTTGGCCCCCTCTCTGTCTCCCCCCTGCACAGTCTTGCCCCAGAATTCTGTCCCCTCTTGAAATAGTAACCGCATATGCCGAGTGCAGTGGAGCTCACGGGCGCCATCTTCTTCTCTTCGGTAATCTTGGTGAAGTGAACGGCGTAATGGCGCATGAGCAGTTGGAGCAATATTCCTGTTTGCGACAACTGTGCATGCGCCGAAAGAGACAGAAATTTCCGAAGGGGAGGAAGAAGACACAATGATTACCAAAGAGAAGAAGATAGCGTCCGTGAGCTCCTTTGCACTCACTCTGCATGTGTGGTCACTATTTCAAGAGGGGACAGAATTTTGGGGTAAAACAGCGGAGGGGGGGCCAGTGGGGACTTAACATCGCGGGGGGTTTAGTTCTCCTTTAAGTGTCACCAGGGTACATGCACACTTCATGGTTCTTTAATAAACTGTGCGCAAGTGGTTCTTAAAACTTGAAAATAATTGGTGGATAACAGGTATGTCTTTTAGTACTGAAGATACCGTCTTAAATTAATACTAATACCATCCATGCCAGCAACCAGCCCTCACAGTGGTACCTTCAAGGTTATCTACTCTACCATGTTCTCTTGAGCCCCCACCTGGCAGGGGACCATCTGGGGTTCCAACCTTTTGGAGGAGCTCAGGACCACTCACACTAACTACACCATACCTATCTCTCACTTCTATAATAAGTGCTAGAGCTTAAAGGGATACTGTCATGGGAAAACATGTTTTTTCTAAAACACATCGGTTAATAGCGCTGCTCCAGCAGAATTCTGCACTGAAATCCATTTTTCAAAAGAGCAAACAGATTTCTTTATATTCAATTTGGAAATCTGACATGGGGCTAGACATATTGTCAGTTTCCGAGCTGCCCCAGGCGTGTGACTTGTGCCTGCACTTTAGGATGGAACTGCTTTCTGGCAGGCTGTTATTTCTCCTACTTAATGTAACTGAATCAGTATCAGTGGGACTTGGCTTTTACTAATGAGTGTTGTTCTTAGATCTTCCAGGGAGCTCTTGTTAGGTAGCTGTTATCTGGTTACCTTCCCATTGTTCTGTTGTTAGGCTGCTGGGGGGGGAGGGGGGTGATACCACTCCAACTTGCAGTACAGCAGTAAAGAGTGACTGAAGTTTATCAGAGCACAAGTCAAATGAATAGGGGCAGCTGGAAAACTGACAATATGTCTAGCCCCATGTCAAATTTCAAAATTGAATATAACAAAATCTCTTTGCTCTTTTGTAAAATGGGTTTCAGTGCACAATTCTGTTGGAGCAGCACTATTAACTGATGTGTTTTGAAAAAAACATGTTTTCCCTTTAAACTAACTGCTCCTCATTCAGGCTCCTCCCATGTCAAGTGCACTCTTCCAAGGGGTGGAGTCCAAAATAGATCTAACATGGTTTACCCTTGCTACATAACTGATGGGCCATACAGAGTATCACTAACTTATGTTTAGTGGTTTGAATAGTCATATTCATGACTGATTTGGAGACCCAACAGTGATCCTTGGATGACCACTGAGATAAAGAGGGTTCCAGAGTTCCTGGCACATATAAGACTTGCTGATAAATGGGGCAGTTGTTTTTGTTTCAGAATGAGAGAGGAGCTTACTTACTGTAAAATGGATCAGTGTTACATTCCTCGCCGGAGCAGCACTCGATGTATGCCTGGAGTTTTATGCTATTGCCATTCAAGCAAACCCAAGTGCCACAAGGTATATCCATTTGGCAACCCTTGTAGATCGTGAAATGCTTCTTGGGGGCTAAAAAAAAATTGAACAAGACCAGAGTACATATATATATATAATCAAAAAGAAAACCGCACCAAACAGGTGTCCGTGTGCACCATGTCTAAGCTTTTCGTTCGGTTCGTTCGTTCGGTAGTCAATATATAAGAGTCAAGCACATATTACTATCTTATAAAATACTTTATGTCTCCAAAAGGAGACATAAAGTATTTTATAAGATAGTAATATGTGCTTGACTCTTATATATTGACTACCCTTAGGAGGGAGTCAGTATGTAATGGGTTTCTTTCACATAACATTATTTTACTGTGAACATCACCATATTCCCCAGATATTTTGACTAATCCAGACCAAAAAAAATCAATAAAAAATTAATCAATATTTTTTTAAAAATCATTTTCAATATTGTCTACCATATTGTAACATCATTGGTTCAATTTATTCTAATTGTTTGAGTTTTTGAGAAACCTATATAAATATTAGAAACGGACCGAATGATATACAATATGATATACAGTAGATGTTTTGTTCTAGCTTGCATTAGGCTGATATATATATATATATATATATATATATATATATATACAGATAATAATTAAATTAATAATAATGAAAACTCATAGAGATATAACTGGATATATATATACAAAAAGAGATTAAGGCAGAATAAAATATATAAAGACACTTTAATTAAATAAAAAAATTTCCCTGCTGGATTAGTCAAAATATCTGGGATCACCTGACTATAGCTGGGAGGGGTGGGAGCTACAACATGGAGCTGGTCCATGATAATGGGTTGAATGCAGAGGACTCTTGTATTTGTCTATATGTATTTTGTGGTCACAGCCTCATTGCACCCCCGCCTAATGGTTTTTAAAAACTAGTGGTGAGCACAACTTTCCCTTGTTTGTTATATATATATATATATATATATATATATATATATATATAAAGAGACATCCATCCCTTTCTTAAAACTTGCAATGTGCATAGTGCAGCCAAGAGAAGAAAAACTGGTTTACCTTCTATAGGGTAACTTGTTTCAACTGTGTTATAATCTGGAAAACAAACAGAAAGGAAAGGTAGTCAGTGATGAGTATATTTTACCATATGGGCCCTGATACATGCTGGTCCCTGTACCAGCCACCCTCTACAGCATCCAGGGGGTAGTTGGCACTGGTGTATATTTAAGATATTTAAATATCTAAGACTGTTAATACTAAGCTTTTGACTAAATTTTAGTCTCTCTGAATGTGAGTGAATCAGCAAACGGTCTACAAAAAAAGTATTTTATTACCCCTTTGAAGTTAAAGTTTTGAGGCTTATAATAACAAGCTGCTATGTCAGCCTGATGGTGGGGGTAATGGGGGGCAAACTGCTGACTGAGGGGTCTGAGACTAAATATCTCCAGCGACACCCCCCTTAAGATGTGTTACAATTGTTGTACTAAGTTTGTTCTTCTGTAGAACATGATGAGGTCTCACCATAGTCCACTAAGCTTGATAGAGTCATGCATCCGGTCTGGTTCCCACACTCAACGGTGGAGAGTGACTCACAGGTTTCTGAATTGTTCTCCAAACATTGCTTGCACTTCAGATTCTGCACTAAAAGAGGAAAAACAAAGACAAACAGATCATATCTTATCATTACAATAACATGAATCCCTTTGTCATTTTTCTTTGTTATGTTCCTGAAGAAGCAACACTATAAGGGAAGCCTGAAAGTAAGACCTTCTCTGAAAGTAAGACATTCTCTGGAAGAAAGACCTTCTCTGGAAGAAAGACCTTCTCTGGAAGAAAGACCTTCTCTGGAAGAAAGACCTTCTCTGGAAGTAAGACCTTATCTGAAAGTAAGACCTTCTCTGGAAGAAAGACCTTCTCTGGAAGTCAGACCTTCTCAGGAGAATTCCAGGGCTTCTATGCATCCATGGTCCCTGTACAACTTGTATGAAATGCACCAGAGCCAGGATACTGGAGCTCAGTGGAGGTGCTAAGAGATTACCTTTACGTTCATGAATGAGTCAGACTATGTTTGGCATACAAGGAAATAGCCAAGAATCATCAAGAAATAAACTCCTTTACTGGAAGTATAAGCATTTTGCTGTCCTTTTCCCCAATAAATAAGTAAATCACCTCTTGTTCCATTAAAAATATTATTATTAAAGGTGATTGTAGCCTTTAATGAATGTTACCTGCCATGATAAGTGCCCAGAAGATGCAGAGGGAAGATATAAGATATGCCATTGTGATGGAATCTAGATTCTGTGCTTCTTCCTTTAGATGACTTGTCTATATTGGTTATATATTCCTATATATATATATATATATATATATATATTTACCGTATGTTTCCCAGAACAAACATTAATCATATGGACCGACAAGTAATTTTCTAAATGTAAATGTTTTCCAGGACACATGATGCACATGTGGGGAGCTGGGAACGAACCTTAGGGGACATTGTCAAACAGAAAGATAAATAATATTTGCAGAAGAAGTCATGCAACTGTCTCCTGATCTTCGACAGACCATTAACCTTTTTGGTACATGTTAGGTTTCTGTTTTGGCTGAATTGTGTCTGGTTCCTGTGCCTGTATCATATAAGAACCTATATTGACCTTTTAGACACACCCCAGGGATCCAAGTCAACTCCATCTTGCCCGCTATTAAAGATCCCTGATGGTTTCATGTATTCATGTGCCAACACTACAGGAGGGCCATGGGAGGTCATTAGGAAGAAAGTCCATAACATAATTTGCATGGCTAAAACTGAGACACAAGTTAATGACTAATACACAGGGTCGGACTGGGGGGCCCACCAGGGGTAGATGTTTCAGGGCCCCCCTCTGGGCCCCCTGCCGCAACCGTAGTTTAACCCAATGCCCAGCTCCACATGTGTGCGTGTTGTGGTTTTACCGCGACTGGCAGCAGGAATATGATTTGCACAGGGAGCGGGTCTGGGCCAGCTGGTCCCACGAAAGCCAGGGCCCACCAGTTTTTTTTCGGTGTCCCGTCGGCCCAGTCTGACCCTGCTATTATACAAGAGGTTGAGGAACAAAGCAAGATGGAATAATTATACATTTCTGTGTCCATGGGATACAAAGAGCAGGAGCACCCAAGCTTTTTTACCCATGAGCAACACTCAAATGTAAAACGAGTTGAGGAGCATGAAAAATTCCCAGAGGATGTCAAATAAGTGCTGTGATTGGATATTTGGTAGCCCCTATGTGGACTGGTAGCCTATATGAGACTTTGTTCGGCAGCACACCTGGTTTTAATGCAACCAAAACTTGCCTCCAAGCCAAACATAAGCACCTGTTTGAGGCCACTGAGAGCAACATCTAAGAGGTTGATGAGTAACATGTTGCTCTTGAGTCACTGGTTTGGGTTCACTGGCATAGAGAATATAATAAATTATCAAAACTTGCCCATTCATTCATTGTTACTCAGTGCTCATGGTTTGGTAACAAGCATGGAGCTCACCAACTTGCTCAAACCAACAGCCTTCAACAATTTGGGAGGGGAAGAAGTTATGTTGGTTATGTAATTTATTTATGTGCTTTCTTAGTTTGATTCAAGCGAGAGTATCAAAAACATCTTCAAAATGCATTGGATCTAACCAATCTCTCATCTTGGGTGTGACACATGGATAGTTCTTCTACTGAAAGTGCTATCTTCTGTTTGGTTCTTTAGGCTTTTAATGGCATGTTCATGATTGTTATGGTGGAGCCTATCCACCTAGCTGCTGATCAACGTCTTGCTCTTTTCCCAGCATAATTGAACTGGGACTGTAACTCATAATATGTCCAAAATAAGACAATTTTAGCCTTGTCCTTTGAGCTTCAAGTAGAAGGTCAGATAGATTTGCTCAAGGTTCCATTTGTTTATTTTTCTTGTTGTCCACTGTATTCTCAACATTCTTCTCCACCAACAAAGGTCAAGTTCAATAGTTTTCTTATCCTGCGTCTTCACTGTCCAGGTTTCATATGTCAAAATCAAAATAATATAGATATACTCTACATGGGCAAAAGTATGTGGACACCTGCCTGTTTAATGTTCCAAAACCCAGGGTATTTACATAAAGTTGCCCCTTATGAATGCAGACAATGCCCCCTTGTGGAGTAATGGAACTGATAACAATTGCAGTGTTATGGCAGTTATTATAGATATCAGGGACAGACGGGATGAGACAGCAGAGACCATTGGGCTGACAAAAGAGAATTACAGGAGCTGAAACTCCTAATGATACTGTACGTGAGTCATGGTTTCCTTCTCCAACAGATACACAAAGCTGGTGCCAACTGCTCGGAGCGTGGATACTGGATTAGAATCCTCAGCAAACAGGGGCGTGGTTAACCGCCGAGCATGGCAGTCGCATAATCCCAGAGCTCTACAGCACAATCCTGGTGTGAAGCATAAAGCGGACGGTAATTATGGGTAAACACGGTAAACCTAAGGACTATAGTGGTGAGGAATGCCGGAACCTCAAAACTAAAGACTCACAACGTCTTTTGAAACAGTTTTTTACTGCGACGGAGCCTGAACACTGCCAACAAGGATCCAAGATGGCGCCGCGGCGTGCCAGAAGTCCCGCAGATGAATCGGATTCTGAATCATTAAGTTCCGAACACATTACTATGGCACACTTTAAATCCCTTCCAACTAAAACGGATTTAACCGACATGATTGCTCAGTTTAAAAGCACACTAAAGGAAGAG
This sequence comes from Xenopus petersii, assembly GCA_038501925.1. Classification (NCBI taxonomy): domain Eukaryota; kingdom Metazoa; phylum Chordata; class Amphibia; order Anura; family Pipidae; genus Xenopus; species Xenopus petersii. Next base: position 9,176,880 of record CM076684.1, on the reverse strand, counting down.
ATTACTAGCATAAAAAATGAGATAACCTCGCTACACACACGTGTACTTGAAATCGAAACTAGAAATGAACATGTGGAAAATACTGTGGAGGCACCGCTGCCAATGCCCACTATGTGAAAACTATTTCAACCATGCAGAGGAGGCTGGATGACCTCGATAATAGAGGGAGACGCAACAACCTTCGTCTCAGAGGGATTCCGAAACAGCCAGATGGGGAAAACCTCATGGACATTGTGTCGCACCTTTTCAGGCAAGTTCTGGATAAACCTGATACATTTAAGAGCACTTAAACCCAGAGGTTCCCCTAAAGATAAACCCAGAGATGTCATTTGCTGTCTTACTAGATTTGGTTTGAAAGAAGATATACTGGCGAAAGCCAGGAAACTGAGATCCGTACCGTTTATGAACGCAGAGGTTATCATATTACAAGACCTATCTTGGTATACGCTGCAACAACGCAGAGCCATCCAACCACTTCTTCTACGACTGAAGGACAAGGGTCTTTTATACCGTTGGACATATCCTTTTGGCATACAAGTCACCAGAGATGGAAGAACAACATCGCTCACAACTGGAAATCTCCCAGTTTTGCAGAATTTGTGGAATTGAGGAACCAGATCTGTCGGACTGGGAAAAACTTACCTTGGCTCCAGCGATTCCAGAGCTACCGGACAGAGAGCACTGGACAGATGTGTCTACGCCTAAGAGTAAGAAGAAGAAGCACAAGATGACGCCTGAGAAAAGCCAAAAGCCTGAAGGTTGAAGACGACACTTACCTATTTTTGCTTTTACTTATACCATTCGGGACTATGGTTTTTTTTTTTGACCTACTGTGTTATTACTTATTCACATTCGTGAGACGTTGTGTGAGTATGTTTTTTCTAACATTAATGTTTGCTTCACTATAGTATCTGTGGTGTTACACTTATATTTCCGCTTTAGCCTTAAACATACTGCTCCAGTTTGGATGCACCGTTAATGTTTATTTTTCCATACACCGGGAATGGTGACTGCAAATTTACACAATCAGTGCTATGGTGACAATCACCCCCCCAGGGGTCTCCGACAAACAGTGTCTGTCGATTTTTAGCCACTCATGGAGTAGGCTATCACTACTCCAATACCAACATATTTTGTTTAAATTACAAGTTCAAGAACTTTTATTTTTTGGTTCTGTTATTATTTTTTGTCACTATGCTGCAACAATATGTCTTACTATGTTTTTTGCCAAACGACTGAGACGGTCCGTTCATATTGCCTTACTCATTTCCCTGATTCACAATGTCTGATATTAATGTAATATACTTGAATGCCAATGGGTTGAACATTCTGGAAAAGAGAAGTAAAATATTTTGGGAAATGTATAAGCAGAAAGCACACATTTTAATGTTACAGGAAACTCATCTTAAGGGATCCGATGATGTATTAGTGAAGTTCAGTAACTATTCTCAATGGTTCTTTAGCAATAATCCCGCTACTAAAACCAAAGGGGTGGCAATAGGTGTGCATAGAAATACTACTTTCCACTGTACTGATACTATAAATGATGAGGAAGGTCGCTATATTTTTGTTAAAGGTATAATTATATAATACTAAATGCACACTGGGGAGTGTATACCTTCCTAATCAACACCAAGCTACTTATTTACTCAACTTGCTGCAGGTCTTGGAATCGTTTGCGGAGGGCCTCATACTGATTGGTGGGGATCTCAATATGGTGCTCAACCCATTACTTGACACTTCTAGAGGGACTTCTTCACTCCCTCACAATATTATTAACAGAGTTAAAAGGGCTTTGAATCGTACTAGATTAGTAGACACATGGAGATGTTTTCACGAGAATGAAAAAGACTATACCTTTTTTTCCAATGCCCAACAATCCTATTCGAGGATAGACTATATACTTATGTCGCAATGGCACTTGGATTGGGTGTCCCTATCTAAGATACATAGTATACTGTGGTCCGATCATGCAGCTGTACAATTGACACTGAAGATACCCTAGAACCCTAACATCCCTTGGTGGTGGAAATTAAATGAATCACTCTTAGATGACACAGATTGTATTGGGGAACTCCGGGAAACTTTGACAGTCTACACAGAGGCCCTACGCACTGACACAGCTTCACTTAACTCCAAATTTGAGGGGAATTTTGATCAAACATGGATCTAGGCTTAAAAAGGCAAAGCAAGATCGTACTAGTAAACTGATAGATCAGATTATACAATTAGAGGAGGAACATAAAAATACTCTCTCTCCTGACTTATTAGCTCGATTGACCTCAGCTAGATTAGACCTACACCAACTTCTTAATGGCCAAGTTAAGCATGTTCTATCTAAAGTTAGACGAATGTATTATGAACATGGCAACAAAATGGGGAAGTTACTAGCAAGAGCGCTGAAAAATAAGCAAATACGTGCCAATATTAGACAAATTAGGGACTCTGCCGGCCGTCTTCATATGACTCCCTCTAAAATAGCGGAAACGTTTAAAGAATATTATACACAATTGTATAACCTTAATACCCTATAGGTGTCAGAGACAGCTAAATTGCAGGAGAGCATTAAAACTTACTTAAGTGCCAATGCCCTTCCTAAGATAACAGAACAGTTTAGGCAAACCCTTGTAGACCCTATCACAGGCCCTGAGATACACAAAGCCATTAAGCACCTGAAATTGAACAAAGCACCTGGTCCTGATGGCTATACTGCTAAATTTTATAAACTTTGTGAACCCACTACCTTACCAGTTTTACTTCCCTTCTTTAATGCTATATCTAAAGACAACCCCCTAGACTCATCTATTTTACTTGCCCATATTTCTCTTATTCCGAAACCAGACAAGGACCACACCATATGTGGAAATTATAGGCCGATTTCACTGCTGAATTTAGATCTAAAAATTTATACAAAAATCTTGGCACAACGTTTAAAACCAATTCTCCCACATGTTATTCACAGGGATCAGGTTGGATTTGTTCAGGGGCGAGAAGTGAAAGAAAATATGATTAGAGTACTTAATGGTGTATTTTGGAACAGCAATAAGACATTGCCTTCTTTATTACTATCTACGGATGCAGAGAAGGCATTTGATCGAGTAAGTTGGAATTTCTTGGAACTTGCATTAGAAGCTATGGGTTTGCCTAAACTGTTTACTGACAAAATTATGGCCCTTTACACTATTCCATCGGCGCAAATTAGAGTTAATGGCATCCTATCCAAACCCTTCGTTATCCGCAACGGTACACGCCAAGGTTGCCCCCTATCCCCCTTGCTTTATGTGATATGTACGGAATACCTATTAGTAGCGATTCGAAAAAATGTGGATATCTCAGGATTACACTCCCCCTTCAAGAACATAAAACAGCAGTCTTTGCAGATGACCTTCTTCTCTTGGTATCTAATCCGATTATTTCCCTCCCTAATATTTTGTCAGAGCTTCATTCATATGGGAAGTTGTCTAACTATAAAATCAATATGGGGAAGTCGGAAGCGTTATCCATTAACCTTACGCCAATCCTCCAGAAACAGCTCCAAAGTTCCTTTCCATTTAAATGGCAAAAAACTAGTTTAAAATATCTGGGTATCCACATTTCAGCAGATCCCAAACTCCTTTTTGACTTGAATTATGAACCACTTCTTAGAGAAACTAAACAATCTCTTATGAGATGGAATAAGAAAACTCTGACTTGGAAAGGTAGGATTAATAGTATTAAAATGACCGTTCTGCCTAAATTTATCTACCTCTTCTCTACGCTTCCAATAGCAATCCCTAAAAAGTTTTTTAACGACTTAAATGGGGCTTTATTTTCTTATATTTGGCAATCAAAGAAAGGGAGGATACGTAGGGACGCTTTATACAAACCTATATCATTAGGAGGCCTAGCTATGCCAGATTTCGAATCCTACTATCATGCAGCTATCCTTTCTCTGATACTAGAGTATAGCGCTCCAACTTCGCCGATTCAATGGCGTGCCATGGCGAACGTATGGACCGATAATACCTTGACTTGCTTGCCATGGATAAATAAAGACAACATCACTCAAAAGCACATGTTTTTATTGGTAATAGCTTGACTGTATGGCATAAACTCAATAGTAAATACTTACCCTACCCCTCACCATTGATGCCCCTTTATGATAATGTAGAATTCCCGCCTAGTCGCACGGACAGAGGTTATGTTACAGCCTTTGGGGTGGCTAATCCCTCAATTAAACGTTTCCTACATTTACTGACTCAAGGAGAGGAAATTAGGGATACATGGGACAGTAAGGACTTATGGAGATACTTTCAAGTGAGCCATTTCTTACAATCACTCCAATCTAAAGGTTCTCTCACTAGACCTTTAACTGATTTCGAAAAACTCTGCTATATATCGGCCCCATTAAAACATGTTATATCGCTCCTATATAAAACAATTATCGATAGAAAATATCCCTCCTTCCCTACCTTCACTACGAAATGGGAATCAGATCTTGACATATCACTAACTGCTGAGGAGTGGGATAAAATCATTCGGACTGTATCTAAGTGCTCCATTAGTAATAGGATGCAGGAATCATCTTACAAATTACTATCTAGGTGGTATAGGACACCTGTTGTTCTTAAAAACATGGGCCTTATAGACAATGAGTTATGTTGGAGGTGTAATAGTGATGTTGGCACACTGGAACATCTATGGTTCACATGCTCTCTAATAAAACCCTATTGGATAGATGTAATGGAAGTCTGCTCTGACATTATTGGGGAACGAGTTCAATGGAATGCTCCAGCTGTCCTATTATTTCACAAGTTTGAACCTAAAGATTTTTCAAAAACAGACTTACTGAGACAATTACTTATGGCAGCTAAAGCCCAAATCCCCAAATTATGGAGGCTAAGAGATATCCCAAGTCGTGACACTTGGTTCCGCATAGTCAGTGATATTTGCCTTATGGAAGAACTGACAGCCTCTCTGAATAATAAATATAGAATTTATATGGCTATCTGGTTACCTTGGCGGGAATATATTGCGAAGCTTGGTTAATCTGGATTAAATATACATCTGACATTTATCTGCATGCCTGCTTTTTTTACAATTTTTACAATATTTCAATGTTGGTCTTTTTGCTTTCATAACTTGCCTGTATACATTGTATTTGTCTGCATTCCGCTCCTGAAGGTGGCTAACCAACTAATAAGAAAATTTTATCTTTATATATGGTTCTGATATTGGAAAATTGAAGCAGTGACAAAATAATGTCTGTTTTACAACTTAGTTGAATGTATGATACGTACTAATGTTAAAATTGGAGATTTAGGGGCAGATTCACTTAGGGTCGAATTTCGAAGTTAAAAATACTTCGAAATTCGACCCTCGAATTGAAATCCTTCGACTTCGAATATCGAAGTCGAAGGATTTAGCGCTAATCCTGCGATCGATCGATCGAAGGATTTTTCGTTCGATCGAACGATTAAATCCTTCGAATCGAACGATTCGAAGGATTTTAATCAAACGATCGAAGGAAAATCCTCCGATCAAAAAAAGCTTAGCAAGCCTATGGGGACCTTCCCCATAGGCTAACATTGACTTCGGTAGGTTTTATCTGCCGAAGTAGGGGGTCGAAGTTTTTTTAAAGGGCAAGTACTTCGACTATCGAATAGTCGAATAGTCGAACGATTTTTACTTCGAATCGTTCGAATCGAAGTCGAAGGTCGTAGTCGAAGGTCGAAGTAGCCCATTCGATGGTCAAAGTACCCAAAAAATACTTCGAAATTCGAAGTATTTTTCATTCGAACCCTTCACTCGAGCTGAGTGAATCGGCCCCTTACTGTCATTATGGTATAAATGAACCTGCTATTTCTTTGCTTACTTTCTGTAATTCATGATGTCACTTAATTGTCCAATTGTTACGTATTGTATTTCATTTTTGCTTAATAAACAAAACTTGATTACAAAAAAAAAAGAATCCTCAGCAAACAATAAACAATCTATTTCATAGGAATTGTGTTGTGCATATCTTTCTCACATGCCATGACTTAAGTCTTACTCCTTCAGGGGTTCCTTGAGGTTCAGATTGTTCCAAGGAAAGTAAGGTTTGTTGTCTATATACCAACATACTGTTACACAATCACAGCTTCCTAACTGAAGCCAAGACATGTGAGCAGCTGAGAAGGACCTCACTCGCTTGGTTTATAGGTGATGTTGGTGGGCCTTTGAGGTGGAGAACCTGGTGGGCCCCATATACCAATGTTGTACTGGGGGATATGGGGCCCAGCAGTGTCTCCACCTCAAGGACCCACCAACATCACCCTGATGTAAACCAAGCGAGTGAGGTCCTTCTCAGCTGCTCACATGTCTTGGCTTCAGTTAGGAAATTGTGTAACAGTGTGTTGTAAGGCAAGATTGTGTTCGGTGTGGAACAGTAGAACTCATTTATTGAATTGAATGAATTGGGCGCTAACATCCTTTTCAGTGCTGCCCACCACCAATGCAACTTGCACTCAATTTACTAAAGTGCCTGGAACGGCGCGAGCTTTGTGGGAAAGAAATGCTGCAATTTATGGTATAGGTACTAACATGGCAATTTATGCCCATTTTACTATATGTGTATGTATAAAGAATGTAAGTGTGTATGGGTCATAAGAAAACACGGTAGGACCCCCTACTTCTACCCTGGGCCCCCTCCAAAAAAAATATAATATGAAATGGGAAGGGTTTCTGAGAATTATTTCAGTCCCAGTGATTTATGTTGCAGGTGGGAAAGCATCGCATAGAAATGGCCCTTGGGACTAGAGGAATTGTGACCAGTCTCATCTGATTGCTGCCTTGGGGCTACCATCCTCTGTAATTACTCACTGGGGGTCATTTATCAACACTGGGCAAATTTGCCCATGGACAGTAACCCATGGCAACCAATCAGATTGCTGCATTCATTGTTCTACTTGCAGCTGGCTTTAAAAAGCTTATCACTGATTGGTTGCTATAGGTAACTGTCCAGTGTTGATAAATGAACCCCTGTGTGTTATTTATTATCATAATTTACTAATACAGCAATAGAATATGCCAGGGTGCTGCTGCCCACTGACCGATACATGGGCAGTAGCCTGTGCCCTTCTCTATCTCTCTGTGTTTGGATGGCACAAAAATGTGTGTGTGTGTGTGTCCATTATAGTCACACGACAGTTAATGAGACAGCTGGCAGTTTGGGAAAGTTTATTTTGGCAAGTAACAAAGTGAAAAGTAAATAGTAATTACCAAATTGCTGAACTCAGCACATTGCTGAACGCTACTAAATAGAATGATATAACCATTGTCTATAGCCATTGGTGTTTGCCATTGACTTTAATACTATAGCGCCATCCTGTGGTCAATATTTGGACCATGCTTAAAGGGGTAATAAACTCTGCTGCACCCTGTAACTTTTAAGGGGTTATTTATTAAAGTCAGAATGCCAAAAACACAGAAAATTTTGTTTTTCTTTTACTATAAAATCAGTATTTTTAATGGAAAAAAATAACTCGATTTTTTTCGCGATTTATTATACCTGAGGATGGAAAAGTCCAAATCTGAAAATCAGGCATCTCAGACTTGCCGAGGTTGCAAATAAGTTAATGGGAAAAGTCCCGAAGATATCTCGATCTGCGATGTGTTTCGTGCAATAATCTGAAAATGTTGTGGTTTTCGGGCAAAAATCCAAAAAAAATAAGGGTGGAAATCCCCGTAAAATTTTACCGATCCATTTTTTTCACAACTTTTTCAGGTTTTTTCCTGCACAGGGAATGTTCAGGAAAGTGTATTAATAAATAAGGGGCAAAAATCCATGGGATTTGGTCGGAGTATTTTCCATAAAATAATTAGATAAATTTGGACTTTGATGAATGGGCAACGTAATAAGGCTTCTATAGAAAACTAGGGGGCACTATTGGATGGTTTTATGGTTGGGTTCACAACGTTTTTAAAACTCTTGTCTTGTCCTCATCCCACTTTATAATTTCATGCACAGGGAGTAAAATAAAGGTATCATTTTATGCAAATCGCTCCCTATGCTCCTCCCCTTATCCCTGAAGTTAACCAGATTTCTTTACCTGTATGTGGCCGAACATGGTAATTGGTGGGTTGCCACAAAAATGGGTGCGGAAACTTTCTTTGTCCCTCTTTTTATTTCCAAAATGTTTGGAGGTATGAGAGTGCGCTGTTATCTACTGTGTATCCTGTACTTCAATGGCTGCCCCCATGGCTACACAGCAGCTTGTTTATATAAACTATAGTAGTACTTATCTGTTATCTACTGTGTATCCTGTGCTTGAATAGCTGCCCCCATGGCTACACAGCAGCTTGTTTATATAAACTATAGTAGTACTTATCTGTTATCTACTGTGTATCCTGTGCTTGAATGTCTGCCCCCATGGCTACACAGCAGCTTGTTTATATAAACTATAGTAGTACTTATCTGTTATCTACTGTGTATCCTGTGCTTGAATAGCTGCCCCCATGGCTACACAGCAGCTTGTTTATATAAACTATAGTAGTACTTATCTGTTATCTACTGTGTATCCTGTGCTTGAATGGCTGCCCCCATGGCTACACAGCAGCTTGTTTATATAAACTATAGTAGTACTTATCTGTTATCTACTGTGTATCCTGTGCTTGAATGGCTGCCCCCATGGCTACACAGCAGCTTGTTTATATAAACTATAGTAGTGATTATCTGTTATCTACTGTATCCTGTGCTTGAATGGCTGCCCCCATGGCTACACAGCAGCTTGTTTATATAAACTATAGTAGTACTTATCTGTTATCTACTGTGTATCCTGTGCTTGAATGGCTGCCCCCATGGCTACACAGCAGCTTGTTTATATAAACTATAGTAGTGATTATCTGTTATCTACTGTATCCTGTGCTTGAATGGCTGCCCCCATGGCTACACATCAGCTTGTTTATATAAACTATAGTAGTACTTATCTGTTATCTACTGTGTATCCTGTGCTTGAATGGCTGCCCCCATGGCTACACAGTAGCTTGTTTATATTAACTATAGAAGTGTTTCTGAAGCAAACACACAGCTTTTACCAGTGCAGGACAACAGTACATTATATTGTCATTCCTTTAAAACATTTACATTTTTTGGTGTTACTGTTCCTTTAAATACAATAAATAATAATTTATTCTACCCTCTACCCCCCCCCCCCCACTCCACAACTACAAACACCCCATTGGTCCAGCCCCAGAGTTTAGAGAAAAAAAAATGACAGTCAGGATGTGACAGAAAACTAAACGTAATTTAGTGCAGGGGGATTTTGGGGTCATGACGGTTTGTTTGTTTTTTTAAAGGGAAAATGTTACTGAGTTTTTCCATTACACTCGGTTCAATAAAAGCAGAGACATAAACAGAAACATGGCTGTAAATGCAGCGCCAGTGGCAATTTGGGGATGAGAATGAAGGAAAATAAGGAAAGGCAGAGAAATAGATGAATACTGTCATACTGGCACGGTAGTGAGGCTTTTAGATTGTAAGCTCTAATGAGACAGGGAGGTTCCTCTGTGTTCAAGTTGTGGTGCCTTTCTGTGCCCTGAAATACTGAGGGAGGGGGAAACAAAAGAGATGGAATGTGATGAACTGGAGGGAAGAAGTCACAGTAAAAAATACCCCACATGATGAAAAACACAGCGACCACAATGGATTGCCATTAACCACATGACTAAATTAGGAGCCTTTATATTTAATAGCAAAGTTATAGGGAATTTCACCCAATAGCTGTTTTCTGCTTATTCCAGCCAGGGGGGCTTTATGTATGAAGTCTGTAAGTATCTAATTGGGTTTCCTCTGGTCCCTCCCCCACACACACTCACACCCTCAAAAATGAGAAAAATAACATAGTTATGATGATAAAGAGAGATTAATAAATAAAGGGATGTATAGAGCAAAGGTCTCCCTTTATAGGGTCCAGGAATCTGCTCTATTAAGGCTTCAGAAGTGTTTGTTCCTGCTGAATTGTGCTTAGTACAGGGAATACCTATGCTGCCATAGTTTTATGGGATCTCTCTGTACAGACTATGAGCAAACTTAGGGACTGTTCCTGCTGAATTGTGCTTAGTACAGGGAATACCTATGCTGCTATAGTTTTATGGGATCTCTCTGTACAGACTATGAGCAAACTTAGGGGCTGTTCCTGCTGAATTGTGCTTAGTACAGGGAATACCTATTTTGCCATAGTTTTATGGGATCTCTCTGTACAGACTATGAGCACATTTAGGGACTGTTCCTGCTGAATTGTGCTTAGTACAGGGAATACCTATGCTGCCATAGTTTTATGGGATCTTTCTGTACAGACTATGAGCAAACTTAGGGGGCTGTTCCTGCTGAATTGTGCTTAGTACAGGGAATACCTATGCTGCCATAGTTTTATGGGATCTCTCTGTACAGACTATGAGCAAACTTAGGGGACTGTTCCTGCTGAATTGTGCTTAGTACAGAGGAATACCTATGCTGCCATAGTTTTATGGGATCTCTCTGTATAGACTATGAGCAAACTTAGGGGACTGTTCCTGCTGAATTGTGCTTAGTACAGGGGAATACCTATGCTGCCATAGTTTTATGGGATCTCTCTGTACAGACTGTTTGAACAAACTTAGGAGACTGTTTATGCTGAAACATTTATATATATATTTACATACAATATGTGTGCATGCATATATTTTAGTTTCTCTGTTTTGCACTGTGTGTAGCAGATATGGGACCACTGAAAGGCTGACATCTGACTCTTGCCCCTGCAGTTAGTGCTGCCATGTTGAATGACATTTGCGGCTCCTGCCCCTTAGGAATTTTTTAGCTTTTCTGACTCTGAGATCTTGAAAATATGAACTCACCCTGCAGTGCTCAGTAACTGAAAGTATTTGTCTTTATCTGCTGGCCTCTCCTTGCATCCACTCATTCATTAAAGGGCAGATATCCCTTCCACTTACCATTTGGAGGGACATTATAAAGCAGATTTCGGGGTCATTGAATTCGTGAATAATCGTGTTCCTGCCCCCTCCCACAAACAGACCCAGAGCAGCCAGTGGCTGTAAATAATGTCATTGCGCTGTAATGATACATTGGATAAAGGAATAGAAAAGAACAAATACAGTGACACATTTATCTTCCCCTTGACGTGATGCTGTTTCATTCAGCTCTGTTTTATTGTTTTATGACCTTGTACAACCTGCCTACAAGTACCATGTATAATATATATATATATATATATATATATATATATATATATATATATATATATATATATATATATATATGAGTCTCAGAGCTGGACTGACGGAGGAATATGCTGTCCTGTTTCTTGGCTTCTAAAGTGGGACAATGAGGGGACTGCAGTCCTTAACATAAGCTGGCAGTCAGGGGACTGCAGTCTTTTTCCAGGGCTGGCAGTGAGGGGACTGCAGTCTTTTTCCAGGGCTGGCAGTGAGGGGACTGCAATCTTTTTCCTGGGCTGGCAGTCAGGGGACTGCAGTCTTTTTCCTGGGCTGGCAGTGAGGGGACTGCAGTCTTTTTCCTGGGCTGGCAGTCAGGGGACTGCAGTCTTTTTCCTGGGCTGGCAGTGGGGGGACTGCAGTCTTTTTCCTGGGCTGGCAGTGAGGGGACTGCAGTCTTTTTCCTGGGCTGGCAGTGAGGGGACTGCAGTCTTTTTCCAGGGCTGGCAGTGAGGGGACTGCAGTCTTTTTCCAGGGCTGGCAGTGAGGGGACTGCAATCTTTTTCCTGGGCTGGCAGTCAGGGGACTGCAGTCTTTTTCCTGGGCTGGCAGTGAGGGGACTGCAGTCTTTTTCCTGGGCTGGCAGTGGGGGGACTGCAGTCTTTTTCCTGGGCTGGCAGTGAGGGGACTGCAGTCTTTTTCCTGGGCTGGCAGTCAGGGGACTGCAGTCTTTTTCCTGGGCTGGCAGTGAGGGGACTGCAGTCTTTTTCCTGGGCTGGCAGTGGGGAGACTGCAGTCTTTTTCCTGGGCTGGCAGTGAGGGGACTGCAGTCTTTTTCCTGGGCTCGCAGTGAGGGGGCTGCAGTCTTTTTCTGGGCTGGCAGTCAGGGGACTGCAGTCTTTTTCCTGGGCTGGCAGTGAGGGGACTGCAGTCTTTTTCCTGTTCTGGCAGTCAGGGGACTGCAGTCTTTTTCCTGGGCTGGCAGTGAGGGGACTGCAGTCTTTTTCCTGGGCTGGCAGTGAGGGGACTGCAGTCTTTTTCCTGGGATGACAGTGAATGGACTGCAGTCCTTTTCCTAGGCTGGCAGTGAGTAGGGTTGCCAACTTTTCTGGATAAAAAATACTGACCTTCCTATATATTTATCTTTTTTCCCTATTAATAACATTGGGATCAACCATAATTTTTACCGGCCAGACCAATAAAATACCGGCCAGGTGGCAACCCTAGCAGTGAGGCGACTGCAGTCCTTTTCCTAGGCTGGTCGTTTAGGATTGCAGTCTTTTTCCTAGGCTGGCAGTGAGGGGACTGCAGTCCTTTTCGGTGGCCAGCAGCGAGGGGACAAGACAAAGATATTTGTTGTGTACTGACATAAAGGTGCTTGCAGTTTTCTTTCCTGACTGGTATTTTTGGGGATGAAAGTTACTTTGTCAGTCCACAAGGCAAGCCTTTTCTAACCCAACAGTAAGGGAACCATGAGTTGAAGCATGAACCAATGCTTGGAAGTCTACAATCATATTATCTGGACACCAGGCCAATGATCACTCAATGTCCCCATGAAGGTCCATAAAATGCCTATGACTTCTTCCTCAGCCCAACAATTATTTGGCAAAGAGTATTTCTATGAACTTCAGTGAAACAGTTTTTGCTTTTTTTTAAAAGTTTGGACATCAAGAAATCCTTGATGTATGTGTAGAAACTCTGAAGACAATACAACTGGAACGTATGCTTGTTTGGAGACCACTGGCAAACAATCGTATCTTCTGTGCATGATCAAATTCAAAGTCTTTGCTTGAGTGGGACCCCAGGCCAATGATGGTTTTACATAAGGCCCATCATGAGAGGAGAGTATTCATGAACTAATGTGATACTCATCCTGTGGTCAGTCCAATTGATCACAGAGCAGCAAATTACAAAAACCAGGTCCAAAGTGCTGTGCTCTGTCTGCTCAAAATCCACCTTAACCCCAATAAATTGTGCTGGGCCTAAAGGGGGGCCAGGCTGTGCTGCACTTTTCGAAATAGCCAGGCCCCCTTGACAGTGCAAAGCCGTGCCTCACCTGCCGAAGTCCTGAAGACCCGAATAGCCGAAGTCCCGAATAGCTGAAGTCCCGAAGCTCCGAATGGAGCCAAGGGTGAAGTCCCGAAGCTGCAAAAAGACCCAAAGCCTCGAAAGGAGCCGAAGTTGAAGTCCCGAAAGGGCAAAAAGACCTGAAGCCAAGAAAGGAGCCAAAGTTGAAGTCCTGAAACCGCGAAAAGACCTGAAGCCACGAAAGGAGCCGAAGTTGAAGTCCCAAAGGGGTGAAAAGACCCAAAGCCATGATAGGCGCCGAAGTTGAAGTCCTGAAGCCACGAAAAGAGCCGAAGCCATGCATTCAGTTCTACTGAACACCAATGAGTTTTTTATTTTTTTTATTAAACCCCTGGCCACCAATGTATTAATGTAATACTCTATAGGCCTCTGCCACCAATGTTTTTTTTTTTTTTAAAGCCTCAATGTTTCTTTTTAACTTGTAAGAGGCGGCCCTGGCACCAATGGTTTTTTTTTTAAAACTTTTATGGGGGGCCCTGGTGACAACATTTTTTTTTAATTTATGGGGAGCCCTGACCACCAATGATTTTTTTAAAACTTTTATTGGGGGTCCTGAGTCCAGACCATAATAATGTCATGTCCTTGGGCTAGAACCCCTCTTAGCATCTTAAAAGGTCATTCAAACACAATGGTGGGTCCTTAGAAGGCCATCAGCCAGCCTGAGAGACAATGGCATCTTCAGAGAAGCTTAGGGGAATAAAGCAACAGGAAAAACAATTACACATTTCTTAATATTTCCACTAGACAAGCACCTTCGTTCAACCACCTTAACATACTTCAGTGTTACTATCTGATCAATACTGACACAGCGCATGAACTGCTACTTTCATATTATGTACATTTTATTATAATACCAAAAACATCCTATATTCCAAGAGTGACGTTAGCTGGTAACAAAGTACATACATCAAGCAACAGATTAAACAGTTGAAAAATAAGGGAGATCTGACCGAGTCCCAGTCTATCTGTGAGCATCTACAACAGGTTGTTTTATGGGGTTTCTATAGAAAATAGTTATCGTGTGATTGAAGCCTACTCATTGGCTGCATTTTTTTGCCCATCGTTATTCCTGTAAGAGGTAATGGGAAGTCTAGTACATAGATAAGGTTAGATAAGCCAGTGCCACACAGTTCGTGGTGGCCTCTCAGGCTGCTGCAGAGGAGTTAATAGATTTCCAACTAAATTTACTAAACAACAGAAGAATTTAGTTTTGGTTTTATTAATGTAGAAAATAGGCCTGTGCTTTACTCTTTTCCACCATGATGGGTTTCAGTGTCCTTGAAATACAAAGCTTTCCAACCTCCAGCATTAGCTGGTTGTTGTAGAGGTAGTGAGCCCAGTACTGACCATGCTAATCTTTGGGAATCAGAGTCTCCCAGAATAGGCAGAGATTAATGAAGATTTATGGAGGCTTAGCCTCCCCAAAAAGAGATCTGCTGCAGAGTATCTCTGCCACATCAGAAGGGACATACGGTGCCATTTATGACATCAAAGAAAGGGTGCAAAGTGCAAAATACTTTGCTCTTTGCACCCTGCCTTGGTAAAAAGAATTGGTGCAGGTACTGTATCTGCTCTCTATTTTGGAGCATGGAGACCTACAGCCTTCCCTATGAATACTGTATTCATGAGAGGTGGTGGTGGGAGGTACATAGGAGTACTACCCTCCCACCAATTTCCTGTTCACTAACATGCCCACCATTTAGGCCCCTACAGAACGCCCCCAATGACTAACACTTGATGACGGTGAAAGTAATTAGCAATTCAGTGTTTAGTATAGTGCTCATGTGCTAGGGTCTTGGGTTTAACTCCAACCAGAATTAGTGGTCAGCGTCTTGGGTCTAACTCCAACCAGAGTTAGTGGTCAGGGTATTGGGTCTTACTCCAACCAGAGTTAGTGGTCATGGACTTGGGTCTTACTCCAACCAGAGTTAGTAGTCACGGTATTGGGTTTAACTTTAACCAGAGTTAGTGTCCAGGGTCTTGGATCTAACTCAGGCCAGAGTGAGTGGTCATGGTCTTGGGTCTAACTTCATCTAGTGTTAGTGGTCAGGGTCTTATTCCAACCAGAGTTAGTAGTTGGGTCCTTGGGTCTAACTTCACCCAGTTAGTGTCCAAGGTCTTGGCTCTAACTTCAACTTGAGTTAGTGGTTGGGGCCTTGGGTCTAACGCCAACCAGAGTTGGTGGTTGGGGCCTTGGATTTAACTCAAACCTGAGTTAGTTTTCACTTTCTTGGGTCTAACACCACACATGGTTAGTGGTCGAGTTATTGGGTCTAACTCCTACCATTAGTTAGCACTTTTGTATGTTGTTTTGTATGTTTAAATGCTGGTACTTCCACAGTTCAAAAACATACTTATAGTTTAATTGGCTTCCGATAGTACTAACCCAAGTGTGCTTGTGTACCTGTGGTTGGGATTATATATTGAACTGGGACAGGAGATTAAAACGTCTTTGCCTAGTGTTACTGAACTTCATGTGCTAAGCCATCTAATCGGAATGTGTTGGTTAATGTCTCTGGAGGGATCTAATGGAACACAATGCACCCACAACACCAGCAGAAGGGGCAGGGATTGAATTATGTTGCCACCAGAGCAGATCAATGGGTGGAACAGACTCTGAGGGCCCAAGAAGCATAGTGGGGCTATTGGGTCCTGACTGATGTGGGGTTTCCCTGGTAAACAAGTACATTTCTCAAAAGTCAGGAATATTTTGCCTTGGTGCCCAGCAAGTTCTCTTTACACCAGGGACTAGCACTCTCATTCCTGATCCCAGCATACCATCCTGCATTTTCTGAGGCTTAGTAAATCTGTAAAATCCACTAAGCTATTTGATGGAAAGGAGCCACAAAAAATTCCCAGCATGTTGAACTAAAAATAACCCTTGTCACTATCTGTTCCAGCAAGTGAAGAATGTAAGCAAATATTATCTATGGGAGGGGTAATAAATATAAGGTTTGGGTCTCAGCGGCTAACAGCACAGAGTATTATAGATACTGGGCATAAATACATCCATAATACAGAACACAGCATGTACTCACCCACTGCCACATGAATGAATATTTACAGTAGTGACTGTTGTGAAAGACTAGGATATGTTTCCATGGCTGAAGAAAGAGGGTTCCTGTGGGTGCAACTCAATTTAGGAGGGGGTTAAAGTTCTCCTTTTGGGTCCAATATTTGGTCAGAGCCCTTATAATTTAATAACAAGGCTACAGAAAAGATAGAGTCGACCTGCTATTGTTCCAATAGTTCCTAGTGCAGCAAAAAAGCTTTTGACTGGACTTCACGCTGGGCCCTATTAGCTCATAACAAGGTTACAGATATATAGAAACATTGGGGTAACAGTCACCCTGCTATAGTTCCAGGGGTACCCAGGGCACAAATAAACACTCACCCCAAATCTCACCCTAAATGGCCTTCAGGCTGGGCCCCCTTAGCTCATAACAAGGTTAAAGATATATAGAAACATTGGGGTGTCACCCTGCTATAGTTCCAGGGGTACCCAGGGCACAAATAAACACTCACCCCAAATCTCCCCCTAAATGGCCTTCAGGCTGGGCCCCATTAGCTCATAACAAGGTTACAGATATATAGAAACATTGGGGTAACAGTCACCCTGCTATAGTTCCAGGGGTACCCAGGGCACAAATAAGCACTCACCCCAAATCTCACCCTAAATGGCCTTCAGGCTGGGCCCCCTTAGCTCACAACAAGGTTACATATATATAGAAACATTGGGGTAACAGTCACATTGCTATAGTTTCAGGGGTCCCCAGGACAGCTTATTCTCCTCAGATCTTACCCTTACTGAGCTTCAGGCTGGGACCTTCACCTGCTGTTTTGGACCTGACTACTGGGCCAACCCTCAAAGTTTCAGGACTGCTAAATAAAGCTTTGGGGTGCTGACTTCAGGCAAGTTGGTCAGCCTCACTGTGCCTTAGTTTCTATACCTGAACAAAGCTTTGTAGGCCAGGATCTCATCACATCTGGATAAACTAATACTGCCAAAACCCATGTCTACAGCATGTATATGTAGGCTCAATGTCAATAAAATATTGGCAACATCTGCTGGTCTTTCAATAGAAAGAATGTTAAAAATCCAAAATGTACTGGAGATGATGGATCATTGTTTTAGTTTGAGAAGAATCATGGAGGAACCTTAAAAGCAAAACAAATTCTATCTGTAGATGGTTCTATTGTGAGTCTTTAATAGCTATCTGGGTAGGATGTATCTGTCCTAATAATAAATAAAAATGGCTTCTCCGTAGTCTGTTTGGGGGTGGCAGGCTGCGAGTAGCAGTTGTGCTTGTGCTGTTAGATGAGTGCCCGTCATTTGACCCGAATTTCGGCATATTCGGTAAGCTCCTCGGGAGAGGTGAAGCTGTCTTTTACATTCCTCTTTGTAAAGTCAATGTTTGCATAGTCCGTATCCGCGTGTGATGGTTGCTGCCTCTTGCTCAGTAGGATTTTTTCTGAAATGCTGAGAAATTGGTTCTAGAAAAGACAAGGGGAGAGCGAGGGTCAGTTCCATGGGCATCTAGAACAGTGGCCTGGTAATAAGGCAAACAAGAAATATTTCCTGCCATATATATATATATTTATTTATTTATAGCATGCAAGTTCCAGGAATGACAGGCAACATACAGGATAAGGCGAATAGAGGGCAATAAAAGAGAAACACAAAAATAAAGGGTTTAACACAAAGCACAAATTGTCATGACAACACAAAGAATTATCCCGTGTTTGTAAAGCAACTAAAGTTCTCACGTCTTTATCAGGCCAGGACAGTGACCTGCAGTAATTCAAAAAGAGTGCAAATATATTTGTTGTGCTCATTTTTGTACTTTGTATCCTGCCTTCCACTTTGTAACTGATCCCTTGAAAGTGTTGGACCAGGTGTGTTTGAGGCCCACTGGGAGCTACTATGCAAGAGGACCCCAGCCAAGGATGGCAGCTTTTAGGTCCGCTGCCTAGTGCAAACTCTCCAGCCACCCCCAATTGTATACCTTCTCTTGCAGCCGATGCAAACTGATCCCCAAACTCCACAGATCCCAGGCACAAATTAGGGCTCGTGGGCCCATCAAGATTTCTGCCTATGTGTTTACTCCCTACCGGCCCTTATGCATACAGTGCTCCTGAAATCAGACGGCACTGTATTCACTAAGGTTCATGTCTCAATGACGAGCAAATTAGGGGACAGGTAGGGGTCAGTAGAGGGGATGCCTATATGTTTCCAGCCTGCTGCCCCTTGTGAATACAGTGCTCCTGAAATTAGGCAGCACTGTATTCACTAAGGTGCATGTCTCAATAATGAGCAAATTAGGGGACAGGTAGGGGTTGGTAGAGGGGATGCCTATATGTTTCCAGCCTGCTGCCCCTCATGATTACAGTGCTCCTGAAATTAGGCAGCACTGTATTCACTAATGTACATGTCTCAATGACAAGCAAGTTTGTTAACAGGTAGAGTTTCGTAGGAGAAATGCCTATGTGTTTACAGCCTCCTGATCCTTATGAATACAGTTTTTCTGAACTCAGATGGCACTGTATTCACTAGGGTGCATGTCTCAATGATGAACAAGTTAGGGGATGGGTAGAGGTTGGTAGGGGGGATGCCTATGTGTTTACACTCTCCCGCCACTGATGAATACAGTGATCCTGAAATCAGATGGCACTCTATTCAATTTGGTTCATGTCTCAATGACTAGCAAATTAGGGGACACGTAGGGGTTGTTAGAGGGGATGCCTATGTTTCCAGGCTGCTGCCCCTCATGAATACAGTGCTCCTGAAATTAGATGGCACTGTATTCAATATGGTTCATGTCTCAATGACTAGCAAATTAGGGAACAGGTAGGGGTTGTTAGAGGGGATGCCTATATGTTCCAGCCTGCTGTCCCTCGTGAATAGAGTGCTCCTGAAATCATAGGGCACTGTATTCACTAAGGTTCATGTCTCAATGACAAGCAAGTTAGTTGACAGGTATAGGTTCATAGGGGGGATGCCTATGTGTTTACAGCCTCCCAATCCTTACAAATACAGTTTTCTTGAATTCAGATGGCACTGTATTCACTAAAGTGCATGACGAACAAGTTAGGGGACCGGTAGAGATTTGTGGAGGGGATGCCAAAGTTTTTCCGCCCTGCTATCCTTCATGAATACAGGGCTCCTGAAATCAGATGGCACTGTATTCACTAAGGTTCATGTCTCAATGACAAGCAAGTTAGGGGACAGGTAGGGGTTGTAAGAGGGGATGCCTATATGTTTACACCCTCCTGCCCTACATGAATCCAGTTCTCCTGATCTCAATAACAAGCAAGTTAGGGGACAGGTACGGTTTGTTAGAGGGGATGCCAATGTGTTTCCAGCCTGATGCCCCTCATGAATACAATGCTCCTGAAATCAGACAGCACTGTATTCACTAAGGTTCATGTCTCAATGACAATCAAGTTAGGAGACAGGTAGAGGTTGGTGGAGGGGATGCCAATATGTTTCCACCCTGCTGTCCCTCATGAAACAGGGCTCCTGAAATTAGACGGCACTGTATTCACTAAGGTGCATGTCTCTATGATGAGCAAATTAGGGGACAGGTAGGGGTTGGCAGAGGGGATGCCTATATGTGAATACAGTGCTCCTGAAAACAGACAGCACTGTATTTACCAAGGTGCATGTCTCAATGACAAGTAAGTTAGGGAACAGGTAGGCATTGTTAGGGGGATGCCTGTGTGTTTACACCTTAACTTTAACTCATGGGATACAGTTTTGTACAAGACAGACTGGTATTAATTATGGTATAATAACATTTTACAGAAAACATGCAACATATCTGCACACAGTTTATTGTATCATGCACTCAGCTGTATGCTTATGTAAGAACGGAGAGTTTCACAGATCAGCACAAGAACAGGTGACACTTTATTTTAGAGCCATTCAGACGAATAATGACAGACTGCTCGGGACATATGTAATGGCACCTCGGGGGGCTGCCGGTGGTGAAATAATCTGTTATCTAGAAATGAGAGTCTGACCTACTGGGCAGGGCTCTGTTACCCCTATTTGGGAAGTGAGGTACATATAAATTGCTTGTAATTATACCCAATGGGACAGGAGGAGAATATATAGAGAGTCATGTTGCACTAGTGAAATACCCACAGTAAACACTCTGCGTTAAATTAGGACATGAGACCCACCGCCAACCGAAATAAATTTGTTTTTTATCAAAACCTTTGTGAAAGATTCCAAATTTGGCGAATACAAAATTGACGGATGACACAAATGTTTAATATCTGTAGTCATGCAGCTCATGGACAAAACTAACTAACTAAATCTTTTGTGTATCAAATGGATTATTATTCCATAAACAAACTCTGAAATCTGAAGAAGAGATTCTTAACCTTGTGCTTTGGGTGAGGTTTGTTAGAATGTTGTGAACATATCAGGTTCACAGAGGAAAAAACACAATAAAACAGATTCTCATTTAGTTGGAATTATAAAAATCTGCCTCCCAGTACTCTTTAGTATTGGTGTGTCCTGGGGGTGTGCCACCAGTTATACTACTAAGGGGTCTTAGGTTGGGCAGCACTGATCTAAAGTGCCAATTGCAGCCATATTACCCTACTGTACCTGCAGCAAAAGTTCCTTAAAAAAAGTATTAATCCCACTGTTACTATAGACACCATCTCTCCCTACTATACCTGCTATCCCACAGTCACACTCCCTTCCCAGAGACTATTATCCACTGTTACTATAGACACCATCTCTCCCTACTATACCTGCTATCCCACAGTCACACTCCCTTCCCAGAGACTATTATCCCACTGTTACTATAGGCACCATCTCTCCCTACTATACCTGCTATCCCACAGTCACACTCCCTTCCCAGAGACTATTATCCCACTGTTACTATAGACACCATCTCTCCCTACTATACCTGCTATCCCACAGTCACACTCCCTTCCCAGAGACTATTATCCCACTGTTACTATAGACACCATCTCTCCCTACTATACCTGCTATCCCACAGTCACACTCCCTTCCCAGAGACTATTATCCACTGTTACTATAGGCACCATCTCTCCCTACTATACCTGCTATCCTACAGTCACACTCCCTTCCCAGAGACTATTATCCCACTGTTACTATAGACACCATCTCTCCCTACTATACCTGCTATCCCACAGTCACACTCCCTTCCCAGAGACTATTATCCACTGTTACTATAGGCACCATCTCTCCCTACTATACCTGCTATCCCACAGTCACACTCCCTTCCCAGAGACTATTATCCCACTGTTACTATAGGCACTATCTCTCCCTACTATACCTGCTATCCTACAGTCACACTCCCTTCCCAGAGACTATTATCCCACTGTTACTATAGGCACCGTCTCTCCCTACTATACCTGCTATCCCACAGTCACACTCCCTTCCCAGAGACTATTATCCACTGTTACTATAGGCACCATCTCTCCCTACTATACCTGCTATCCCACAGTCACACTCCCTTCCCAGAGACTATTATCCACTGTTACTATAGACACCATCTCTCCCTACTATACCTGCTATCCCACAGTCATACTCCCTTCCCAGAGACTATTATCCCACTGTTATTATAGGCACCATCTCTCCCTACTATACCTGCTATCCCACAGTCACACTCCCTTCCCAGAGACTATTATCCACTGTTACTATAGGCACCATCTCTCCCTACTATACCTGCTATCCCACAGTCACACTCCCTTCCCAGAGACTATTATCCCACTGTTACTATAGACACCATCTCTCCCTACTATACCTGCTATCCCACAGTCACACTCCCTTCCCAGAGACTATTATCCCACTGTTACTATAGGCACCATCTCTCCCTACTATACCTGCTATCCCACAGTCACACTCCCTTCCCAAAGACTATTATCCACTGTTACTATAGGCACCATCTCTCCCTACTATACCTGCTATCCCACAGTCACACTCCCTTCAAATAGACTATTATGTCATTGCTACTACAGGCACCATCTTTCCTTCAATAAAAGTAACTATATGTGACAAAGGGAAGTTTGTTATACTTGGACCCAATCTAAGGGCAGCTCTGGTCAGTCTCTTTTCTCAGTTTTGAATAACAATATTATTTCACCAAATGCAGAACATTTACATTTAAGAGATAGAGTGCCACACAAGCAGGACAGTACATACCTTTTCAGTCATTTGCCTTCCAGCGAGCTGATTTCTCCTGACTATTAAAGAAGGGAGAGCAGTCACTAAGAAATCAGGGCCTTTCCGATTCTCGTGCTTATATCACTTAATATGTGTAGTTGTGTAGTGTTCTACTACAGAGACGTCCAGCAGCAGTTGTTGAAATAATAACTTAAAGGGATACTGTCAAGGGAAAAAATTTTTTTTCCAAAATGAATCAGTTAATAGTGCTGCTCCAGCAGAATTCTGCACTGAAATCCATTTCTCAAAAGAGCAAACACATTTTTTTATATTTAATTTTGAAATCTGACATGGGGCTAGACATATTGTCAATTTCCCAGCTGTCCCTGGTCATGTGACTTGTGCCTGCACTTTAGGAGAGAAATGCTTTCTGGCAGGCTGCTGTTTTTCCTTCTCAATGTAACTGAATGTGTCTCAGTGGGACATGGGTTTTTACTATTGAGTGTTGTTCTTAGATCTACCAGGCAGCTGTTATCTTGTGTTAGGGAGCTGCTATCTGGTTACCTTCCCATTGTTCTTTTGTTTGGCTGCTGGGGGGGAAAGGGGAGGGGGTGATGTCACTCCAACTTGCAGTACAGCAGTAAAGAGTGATTGAAGTTTATCAGAGCACAAGTCACATGACTTGGGGCAGCTGGGAAATTGCCAATATGTCTAGCCCCATGTCAGATTTCAAAACTGAATATAAAAAAATCTGTTTGCCCTTTTGAGAAATGGATTTCAGTGCAGAATTCGGCTGGAGCAGCACTATTAACTGATTCATTTTGAAAAAAAATTTTTCCCCATGACAGTATCCCTTTAAGCATCCCAGCAGCAAAAGTTATGAGTTTTGGAGTCATTGGCTGGACACATTTGAGTTTCTCAATAATAGATAGACATAGCTGAGTTGTCTGCTTACTACATTGCATTTCTAGTACTATGGGGACATGGGCTTGTCTGGTCTGTAGCCTAGCTGTATATAAACATAGAATTCTCCTGACATTCGTCAGGTCTGATAAAGACTAATGGAAGCCTATGGAAGCAGCAATACCATTTCCCAAGGATTTTAGCAATTCGTTTTCTTTCCTATGACTATTTACAGCATGCACCACCTAGTGGCAGAATGCAGAATAAATGTAGAAGTTGCATGCTGGGTAAAGAATATAACTTCCAAATAGTTTGAGACATGCTAAATGCCTTCCCATCTCATATCGGGCAATTTTTATTTATAATGCTGAATGATAGAGGAGTCCATTTTTTACAGAAGTTGTGGAATGCACCATTGTATTATTTAACCTGGTACGCATACCATTCAGCTTTTCATCTTGGATGACGCAGAGTTGTATGTAGTACAGAGAGCTTGTATTATCACATACCTCTGAACTAGTAATATAATATAGTATTAAATATAGTTCCGCAGAACTCTATCCATAGGGATTTAACTGTAATAAGATAACCCTCTTGGGTAGCATCACTGTCTACAATATCCACTGTCAATATTTTACCTTCCCCTCTGATAAGTCTTGAAGAATAGGCATTTTATGAGTGCCATAATGGAATTAGAGGGACCACTGGAGACCAATCCAGCAGTTTAAGGGTCATGTTCCCAATTGCAGTGATCACTAAAGGTCAATAAAAAGGTTTATGTTCAGGATGCCTCAGCCATTATCGCTGGCACAGATTGGCTTTCACAATGGACCTCCAGCCCTACTACAGGTTCTTACCTCTATTTTTCCCATATTCTTCTTGCCGTTGCCACTACAGGACGTTGGAGATGCCTCTGTTTGTATAAAACTTGAGCTTTCAGTGATATTCTTTCTATAAGGACAAAAAAAAGTATGAAACACAACACATTTAACATCCATGACTTAAGGAACTTGCTGGAGAACATTGTGGGAACCACCTCCAAATCAGGTATAGCCCAGGGCACCCCTATGTCAATAAGTGCAACTATGCTACATTCAGAAAAGGAGGCAGGAGAAAGGCAGCAGCATTGAGTGCAATTGTAACAGAAACGCAAGGAACATGTTGACACTAGTACCTCAAATAAATAGTAGAACCCCTAGGAGTAACTAGATAATCGCTTTTCTTAGAGTAGAAGTCACGAGAGAACTTAGGGCAGACTAAGTAGTCAGTAGTAGATCTTGGGGTGGGTGCATGTTCTGGAGCTGGGGCAAGCCATCTTTATTCTATGCCAGGTTGGTGAACCCAGTGAGTTTTTTGGTTAGTGCATGGCTAGAACATGGTGGCGCAAATTCACTAAGCGCCGAAGCGCCGAACGCTAGCGTTAATTCGCTAGCGTTTGGCATTTTTCGTTACTGCGCAAATTCACTAACGAACGCTGGTGTAGTTTCGCTAGTGTTACTTCGCACCCTTAAGCCAGGCGAATTTTCGCTAGTGACGTAACTACGCAAATTCACTAACTTGCGCAGTGTACTTAACGCTACCTTTTACGCTAGACTTCCTTCGCCACCTCAGACCTGGCGAAGTGCAATAGAGTAGATAGGGATTGTTTCAAAAAAAGTCAACATTTTTTCTAAGTCCCAAAAAACGCTGGCGTGTTTTCTACATGATGGGTGATAGGCTGAAAAAGATCGAAAATATTTTTGGGGCTCCCCTCCTTCCCCCCTACATTTCCTGACTCATGGCAACTTACCTAGACAGTGGGCACATGTGTAGGGCAAAATAAAATTTTTATTTGCTGATTTGAAGGTTTTCTAGGCATTTGAAGTGGTGATACGTGTTCCTCCATTGAAATTTAAATTTTGCGCGTATGCAAATGAACCATCGCTAGTGAAACTTCGCTTCACTTGGCGAATTAACGCTAGCGCAACCTCGAAAAACCCCTGTGCGCAACGTCGGATTTTAGTGAATTTGCGGAGCGCTGGTGAAAATACGCCTGGCGAAGTGCGGCGAAGTTGCGCCTGGCGCAACTTCGCACCTTAGTGAATTTGCCCCGTTGTGTCTAGGAGCAATAAGCAGTTAGGGTTATGTGGCCCAGAACATAATCTGCTAGTATTAGAGGTAGAGCTAAACCCCATCAAATGTTCTTGACCTTTGGCCATAAAACAAGGCATATGGATATAGCCTTTTCCAAAAATATTTTTCTAGCTGTATCCTAGCTGCAGCATCTTCTACTTTATGGTTAGTGTTTCCATATTGTACTGTGTGGTTGTGTTTCAAGAAGTAAAACGTGAACCACCCACCTTGGCTTCTTTCCCCTTATAAATCTGTTTTTCAGTCTGTATTACCTTTCACTTCTACATCCCAAAAGGCTTCTCTGGAGGCTCCATAACGCAGCCGGGCAACTCCCAGTACAATAGCAGCTGTTTCATATTAAGCCATTGGCACATGGGATAATATTGACAGAAAGTAACAGTATTTGTGTTGTGCTTTGGTGAAATCAAGGCACTTACTTCTCTCTCGTTTTTATAAAGTAGCCTCCGACTGCCACTAAAATCACAAACACGACGACTGCTCCAACTGGTCCAACCTTTGCCCATACTAGGGTATCTGTTGGCAAAACACATGAAGGATGTGATAAAGGCACAAAGGAGATAAAGAACAATAGCACTCAGCACTGCTGGCAATAGAAGAGGCATAATTAAGGCTCACTTGGCAACAAACCCCATGCCTGGCCTAGCCATATGAGCTTTACTAATGTAGAGCCCTACTTCCTGAAGCATAGGTAGATGGGCCAACAAACTGCTTTGACCTAACTAACTGTACAGCATAGAGAAAGGTAGTTCTTACCAGTATCAGGGAATGGGAGCTCATGGACCTTCTTGCCATATAGATTGATTGCTGAGCATAGTATGAGTTTTGGTAGATCCCTGTTTTTCTGTAGAGTCAGAATGCTGCTCACTATGTACCCATTCCTCTGAGAGTACACAAATTCTGGATCCCCCTCGCTGACAGTTAGGTTCATTTCAGGAATTTCAAACAGAATGAAAGGGTCAGGGTTGGCTTTGACTGTGCACATGCACTGAACCGTGTCCTTGCTTATGGTGCACTTGGATTCAGGCAGCACCAACGGTGAGACTGGAAGAAAAGAAAAAATGGAGATCTTGTAACCACGGGCAACCTTTCTAGCATTGTATTTCATAATTCATCTTGTTTATCCCATTTATAAATGAGAGCCAAGCAGATCATAGAGGAGCCAATGTAGACTCCAGGTAGCAGTCATGTACATTCCCACCATAATGCTTTTAGAGCACAATAGAGGGACTTACACACAACGGTGAGGTTAAATGAACTGTTGCTTTGGCCATATTGGTTTTCGGCCGTGCACCAGTACTCCCCATCATGCTCATGGGTGATGGCCGGGATCTCCAACACCAACTCATTCTCGAAGATCACAGAAGTGAGCACTTGTTTGTCCTTCACAATGGAGATAATGGGATCTGGATTTCCCTGCGTGTTGCACAGAATAGTCACTGTTTCCCCTTCCATTGCGACAACCGACGAATTCACCGATGGTTTCCATGGGGGATCTACAAGACAGACACTGGTTATAGGCATCGGCGTACCTTGAATAAACTGGTGGTGTATTTCAGTATTTGTGTATATATTTAAATATACACAAATACTGAAATATATTATATGGGAGTTGCCTAGTGTAGGGGTGGGTCGAAGGCAGATTAAAAAAATCATAGAGGAACATTGACCTGGCTTGGGAAGAGGCAGGATTGGATCAGATGCAGGCCATCAACTTATTGACCAGTGTATGAATAGTGTAAGCAATTTTTCAATTTTTAGGGAGCAAATTGGAGGAGTTGCGGGTTTCCATGGAGAGAAAGGAGTAATAGGAGGGGATAGGAGTGGGGTGGTATGTTAAAGGAGAAGGAAAGCTACCAATAGTTTGCCAATAGATTAGCCACAACAGTGCAAGCTAGAACACCATTATTCTTTAGGGCAGAGACACACACTGAGATTCGGGGAGATTAGTCACTCAGCGACAAATATCCTCTTCTTTGGGATGACTAATCTCCCCGAACTGGCTTTCCGCCGGCTAGAATGTAAATCGCCGGCGGGATGGCACTTGGAGCGATTCGTTTTCCGAAGTGGCCCGAAGTTTCCTCGTGAGGCAACTTCGGGCAGCTTCATAAAATCAAGTGCTCCAAGTGTCATCCCACCGGTGATTTACATTCTAGCCAGCGGTAAGGCAGTTTGGGGAGATTAGTTGCCCCGGATAAGAGGAGATTTGTCACCAGGCGACTAATCTCCCTGAATAGCAGCATGTGTCTCTGCTCTTAGAATGCTTTTCCATACCTGAGAAAACAGCTCTAGACACTGTCTCTGTTTGTTTCGGATAGCAGCTGCCATATTAGCTTGGTGTGACATCACTTCCTGCCTGAGTCTCTCCCTGCTCACTCATAGCTCTGAGATCAGATTTCAACAGGATGGGGACGAGGGAGATGAGCAAACTGAGCATGCTCAAGCCCTAGCCCTGGAGGTTTAAGCTGAAAACAGGAAGTCTGATACAGAAGCCCATGAGTACACAATAGAAGGAAAGAAATGCTGTGTTTCTTTTGACAGAGGACTCAGAGCAGCATTACTTTGAGGGTTTACTGGTATCTAGACCTTTCTGATAATGCTTACTTATAGTGCTTGCTTATATTTATCTAGACCTTTCCTTCTCCTTTAACAGAGCAGGTTGGGGTACAAGTGATCTAGACTCAAAGAAAATGCTCCTACTCTTTGGTTTATAGAATATTCAGCTGGCCATGCGTGACTTACACATCACTGCCAGCCCCATGGTTTTGTTGGTTCTGCCATACTCATTCTCTGCTGCGCAGATGTAAATCCCGTCGTGATTAAAGGTCACATAGTCCAGTTCCAGCGTCAGGTTGCCCGTTACTTCTTCCTTTATCAATGCTCCTTCTTTGTACCACCCAACTTGGGACACCGGGTTACTATCGACCACGCACACAAACACCACCTGGGTGCCCTCTGTTGTTTCAAAGGATGAGTTGATATCAACAATGCGTGGGGCATCTGAAAGAAACACAATGCAAGACTCCATGTCATTTTGAACGCATGAGTGC
Source organism: Xenopus petersii (assembly GCA_038501925.1). NCBI lineage: Eukaryota > Metazoa > Chordata > Amphibia > Anura > Pipidae > Xenopus > Xenopus petersii. Next base: position 9,148,392 of record CM076684.1, on the reverse strand, counting down.
CATGATCTACCTTTCCATTATCTGTAAGCCTGCAGTAGATGATGAGAAAAGGAACTAGCTTGCACTTTACTTACACTTCACATTCATCGTAACAAATCCTTTATATTCCATGTCCGTCCCTGGGAAGCTGACTTTGCAGCTCAGTCTCTGCCCGTTGTTTTTGTAAGAGGGAACAAATTTAAGGGTAGATACTTGTGTCCAGGTAGAACTGCTTTCCTCAAGGCTGCCATAGACCGAATGGTGTTCCAGCCCTTCAATCTCCATCCAGTTGACAGAGGGCTTCATGTCAGGACAATTGTCAGGGACCCGACAGGTCAACTCTGCTTCAGAACCTGACACCATCTCTTGAGGTAGGCTTACAAATGGCTCATCTGAAAAAGAGAGGAATAGTTAACAACAGTTATGTTAAAGGGATTCTGTCATGATTTTTATGATGTTTTTATTTCTAAATGACACTGTTTACACTACAAATAATTCACTCTACAATATAAAATGTCATTCCTAACCCAACAAGTGTATTCTTTAGTTGTAATATTGGTGTGTAGGTGCATCTCGGGTCATTTTGCCTGGGCATGTGCTTTCAGAAAGAGCCAGCACTTTAGGATGTAACTGCTTTCTGACAGGCTGTTGTTTCTCCTAACTGAATGTGTCACAGTGGGACCTGGATTTTACTATTGAGTGCCGTTCTTAGATCTACCAGTTATCTTATGTTAGAGAGCTGCTATCTGATTACCTTCCCATTGTTCTGTTGTTAGGCTGCTGGGGGAATGGAGGGAGGGGTGATATCACTCCAACTTGCAGTACAGCAGTAAAGAGTGACTGAAGTTTATCACAGCACACATGACTGGGGGCAGCTGGGAAACTGACAATATGTCTAGCCCCATGTCAGATTTCAAAATTAAATATAAATAAATATTTTTCCTTTTTTGAGAAACAGATTTCAGCACAAAATGCTTCTGGAGCAGCTCTATTAACTGATATGTTATGAAAAGTTTTTTCCCATGACAGTATCCCTTTAAATTCACAATTAATTAGGCAGCTAGTAGGGTTTGGATGGACTGCCAGGGTACAAGAGCATCTCTTGGTGGGCCCCAGCAAAGGACAGCCCTATCTTATTTTCACCATAGGCCTCGCATATTTCCATTCCACACCTACAACATAACAAATACCAGGGGCTGTGTTCACTGAGGCTGAAGAAGCCAGGATTGATGAGTCACCACATGGGGAATAGGGGCTGCGAGTGAGCTCTCTGTCCAGGAAGAAGGAGAATGTGTGCAGTTTTGGAAAAGCAAATAAAAAAATCACCTATAGACTGTGAGTTAAATATTTGTAATTTTCCTGAATTAAGGAGCCCTAATAGTGGCTAAGAATACCTGTGTTGTGTGGATTAAAAAGTGCTTGTATGTGTGAATAAAACACAAGCGACTTTGTGCTTTAAGTTACACCCAGTGTTACATACCCAACATATAGAGGTTGGCATGTTCTGAATAAGTGTACTGGTTGTATCCTCCCAAATCTACCCGGAAGTAGTATTTTCCTTGCAGGTCCATGCTTAGTCGATCGATCTGTAGAGTGCAGTTGAACTCTTGGATATCTCCCAGCAGTTTTGTGCGGCCCATGTAGTTGTCGTGGGCTGTGTTGGTCTTTGTTTTCAAAACCACAGGAGGGAAGTTCTTGGGGTACGGGCTGTTAAAGTACCAGATACCGTGGATTATAGAGGGGCGGATGTCGTTAGGGTAGTTGAAGGTGCATGGAATGGACACGCAGGTATCCCTGAAGGCTGAGATCGATTGTGGCATCCAAGCAGCCCATTGTCTACTCAAGGCACCTGGGAGAAATAAAAACATATATACATTAGCATTAGGCTGGAAAGATATAAGGAGTATGCATTGGCACTGGACCCCAAAACTCGAGTCTGCTCTCTGTACCCTAATCCCTTCAAGGCTTCCTTCACTGCCGCTATTATAAGCCAATTTGGTTCTCTAGGGCCCAAAAAAATTGGAAAATGGTCTTACTGTACAGTGTCAAATATTTGTTTAGGCACCCAGTACAGGTATGGGACCCGTTATCCAGAATGCTTGGATAAGGGATCTTTCTGTAATTCAGATCTCCACACCTTAAGTCTTCTAAAAAAATAATTTAAACATGTATTAAACCCAATAGGCTGGTTTTGCTTCCAATAAGGATTAATTATATCTTAGTTGGGATTAAGTACAAGCTACTGTTTTATTATTACAGAGAAAAAGGAAATTGTTTTTAAAATTATGAATTATTTGATTAAAATGGGGTTTATGGGAGATGGCCTTCCCGTTAATTCGGAGCTATCTGGTTAATGGGTTTCTGGATAACAGATTCCATACCTGTACAGCTGTAGCCATTATTTCTGAGCTACCTTCATTTTCCTCCTCAAAAAAAGCATTGATGGTGCCCTGAAGACTAGTATTTAGTTATTCTCATCAAGTCAGAATAATAGGTAATAGTTTAGGCAATTGTCTATTATCAGTGCAACTGCCAGGAAGGCCTAAACTCTCAAAAAATTAATTGATGGGGCCTGAAGACTACTATTTATTTATTCTCATCAAGTCAGAAGGGACCCTAATAATACACTTGCCCATACGGCCTTTAGTCTCCAAGCTTTGTATTTAGGCAATTGTCTATTATCAGCGCAACTGCCAGGAAGGTCTAAACTCTCAAAAAATTCATTGATGGGGCCTGAAGACTAGTTTTTATTTATTCTCATCAAATCAGAAGGGGCCCTAATAGTACATTTGCCCATACGGCATTTAGTCTCCAAGCTTTGTGTTTAGGCGAATTGTCTATTATCAGCGCAACTGCCAGGCAGGACTAAACTTGTGGCAAGGCCACAAAGGCCGTGCCTAATTGCGGTACATTTTTAGGGGCGGCACGTCACCTGTCCGCATCTATAGTTCACAGCAGGACACCAGGAGCTGAAGAGCCAACCAGAATGGTGAGACCACGCGCGTGTGTTGGGGGGAGGGGCACATAAGGCAGCTGGCCTAGGGGTGTGTCATTTGGAAATCCGGCACTGCTGCCAGGCCATCATGGGTGGCAATTATGATCCCACAGAATGAAACTTCAGCCATTCAAAATGCCGGTGCCTTGACTGGTACATGTAGGACAGGGACAGGCTATGTACGCTTGTGCCCTACTGCACCCATAGCTACACAGCAGCTTATTTATATATATATATATATATATATATATATATATATATGTAGCAGTGATTCTGGTTTTAACAGAATAGAATAACGTTACATTATATTTAAATGTATTGAAAACTTGTTTTTTGGTGTTATTGGTCTTTTAAACATCCAAAAGAAGTTTGTAGCTCTGATCAGAGAAGTAATTTAGACAGTGGCACCTCCTGGTAATATCGGACAATTTTCCCCTTTTTTCGCTCCGTCTTTTTTTTTGCCCTTTATTATAATGTATTTTGGCAGAGAGCCCAGAATATGTGGCAGCTGCCCTTAGATACTTTTATAACAATTTAATATATTCACAGAACATGGTAATGAACATGGTAATTAGGGGGTGTGGCCACAAAAAATGGTCAAGCTATGCTATGAAGATATTTGCAACTAAGAGGGGGGGGGGGCAGCACAGCCTTAAGGTTATTTATGCTACTCTTGAAAATGATTCTGGAAATGTGGACAGTTCTGGACTGGGAGCTCTATAGGATCAGCTGTTACAACTATACACTAGCTCTCTTATATAATGTATTATGGCCATAGGCCCTTCTTACCATTAGTGAAGATCCATAGCAACAACAAAGATTGCCACCTCCATGCCATCGTATCTGACGTGAGATATTCCTGTACCTACAAGAGAACATTCAGTCTTTAGCACAGAGTTTCTTGTGCAAATCCAAAATGAACAACTTAAAGGGGTCGTTCACCTTTAAATTAACTTTTAGCATGACGTAGAGAGTGATATTCTGAGACAACTTGCAATTGGTTTTAATTTCTTATTATTTGTGTTTTTTGAGTTATTTAGCTTTTTATTCAACAGCTCTCCAGTTTGCAGATTTAGCAGTCTAGTTGCTAAGGTCCAAATTCCCCTAGCAACCCTGCATTGATCTGAATAAGAGACTGGAATATGAATAGGAGAGGCCTGAATAGAAAGATGAGGAATAAAAAGTGGCAATAATAATAAATGTGTAGCCTTCTAGAGCATTTGTTTTTAGATGAGGTCAGTGACCCCCCATTTGAAAGCTGGAAAGAGTCAGAAGAAGAAATCAAATAATTTATAAACTACAAAAAAAATATAATATAATTAGCCATTCTATAACATACTAAATGTTAACTTAAAGGTGAACCAGCCCTTTAACTAAATTGCAACTTCCTGCTAGACAAAATATTCTCCATTTACTTTAGGGATGCACCAACCCCACTATTTTGGATTCGGCCGAACCTCCGAATCCTACGCAAAAGATTCAGCCGAATACGCATGTTGCATATGCAAATTAGGGGTGGGAAGGGGAAAACATTTTTTACTTCCTTGTTTTGTTACAAAAAGTAATTTCCCTCCTCCTCCCGATTTGGTTCGGATTTGGCCGAATCTGAATCCTGCTGAAAATGACCGAAGCCTGAACCGAATCCTGGATTCAGTACATCCCTAAATGTATTTATTTATGTATATATGTATGTATGTAAGAGATTCCCAAGCTGAGACCCATTCAACATCCAGCCAGAATATGATTTAAATAATATCTACTGCTTGGAAATTGCAGTTCGGAGCTGAGACCCTTATTGTCCATCTCTTTTTCTAAACATTTGGCCGCATACCTCATTATCCCCTCCTGGGTCAGGAAAGTAAAGTGTGGGGCCCAGCACTAAGAAGTTGAGTATAGCACGATTTAGGGTGGGACTTCATTTCTGAAGCCCCCCATGTCGGAAAAATCATTTATAAATGACATTTATCTTGTGACAATTGTTAGATATTTTCAGTATATAAATCAGGTTGTGGGGATGCTGGGATTTTAACAACAGCTGGAGAGTTGCATATGGGCTGTCCACCCGGTCTTCAAGTTCTTGCTGCCAGTGCTCATCTAATTGCACCGCTGGGATCCATGCTCACTCCAGGTACTATTTCATGTCATAACCAATTGTTACCACTAGATGGCACATCTAGAACTCCATTTGCTACAGTTACAGAATTTCAAGGCATTGGGCCTCATCCACAAAAATAAAGGAAAACAGCTGATACAGTCTTGGATGGGGTCACTAATAATGGGGCTTTTAATTAAAAGGATATCACTTTTTACCACTTCATAAATCCATATCTAAAGCTGTCAACCTCACTACACATGCCAGCAAGAGCTTAGCAATGAAACTTCAAGATTCACAACAGTATCACAAGAAAATGTAATGGCAAAGCAAACCCTCTAGTACAAAATCTATATACGACCCACATTCTCCCTAGGGCAGCAGTTTTCTTTTGACCTAATATGTTATTCTCAAAGCAACACACACAGATGCAGATGGACAAACTGCCCAAGTATAGGAGTGCATGCAAAGAGGAGGTGCAGAAGTTGCCCATGAAGGCAAATGGCTAGTTTGGTGGTAAATGGCAAAGTAAATTATATCTGGGAGATGATGGAGCAGCTAACTGCTCCTAGCACGGCACGCATCGGAAAGGCGTATGAATATATGGAGCTATGGGGGTAACTTTGGAGGCTTGGTTCTTCTTTTACATTGTACTCTACTGTTATTGTACATAGAGTGCTCCCACAACCCCATTTGTATGTGTATATATATCAGCAGAGTTATTCTGCAGGAAGGAAAGCAAAATTCCATTTGAATGAAGCACCCATCCCTTTAATGGTGGCCTTATGACTTTAAAGATGGTCTTGGAGACCTTTCCCAAATGAAAACTACAGGGGAGGGAGAATCAGGGTCAGCAACTTAAAGCTCTGTATACAACTCTGTTTCATCTAGTCATGGACATCATCTTATACTTCTAGTGGAGACCACAAGTGCAGAGTGCCACCCCTGAACAGAGGATCCGGTGACCATGGTCATAAAGTAACCTGAGGAGGACCGATATGTATGGAACCAGCCTATGAAAAATATGCCCAGAAATAAATATTTATAATCTTATGGAGTAGTTTAGCAACTTCAAACTTAACATACAACTCTATCTGGGTTAATCTAGTAATAGGCATCATGTTATACTTCTAGTGGAGACGAGTGCCACCTCTGAACACAGGATTAGGTGACAATGGTCATAAAGTAACCTGAGGAGGACCAATATGTATTGCCCAAACCAATACTTGGAGAACAAGGGTTGTGCCAGAAGGACGCAGAGTGTCCACCAACTCTTCTATACTTCTGTTGCCCTCAACAGCCTCTGGGCATACTGCCTTACTTGATACTCTGCAGAAAGGAAGGACAAACGTCCATGTGATGAAGCACCCACCCCTTTAATGGTGATCTTATGACTTTAAAAATCAATGTTGGTCTGGGAGAACTCTATAAAAACTACAGAGGAGGGAGAATCAACCACTTCTCCTTAAAAATGCAACCAAACATGGAGATGCCAGTCTATGAAAAATATGCCCAGAAATACATTTTTATAGTCTTTTGGAGTAGGTCAGCAACTTAAAACTCCACATACAACTCTATCTGGGTTCCTCTAGTAATGGGCATCATGTTATATGTCTAGTGCAGACCACATATAAAGTGTGCCACCCCTGAACCCAGAATTAGGACGACCATGGCCATAAAGTAACCTGAGGAGGACCACTATGTATTGCCCAAACCGGTAGTTGGAGAACTAGGGTTGTGCCAGAAGGATGCCCAACATCCACCAAATCTCTCATATTTCTGTTGCCCTCAACAGCCTCTGGGCATGCCTGCTGCCTCACTTGGTACTCTGCAGGATGGAAGGGCAAACTTCCATGTGGATGAAGCACCCCTCCCTTTAATGATGGTCTTGTGATTTTAAAAATCAATATTGGTCTGGGAGACTAGTCAGCCGGTGAGATGAGTGCTTTGGTCATCCTATAAAAATGTCTTATGGAGTAGGCCAGCAATTTAAAACTCTACTGTATATACAACGCTATCTGAGTTCCTCTAGTTATGGACATCATCTTATTCTTATTCTTCACAAGTGCATAGTACCACCCCTGAACCGAAGATCCATTGACCATGGTCATAAAGTAACCTGAGGAGGATCAAAAGACAATAAAGGTAGCCAGTGTAGTGGACATCAGTTTAGACATACCGCATACAATGGTGGGTCCAGGTGCACATTCCCAAGACCTTCAGCAAGGAGAGTTTACAGCAGGAAATAGAGTTGCAGGCTGGCACCAATCGGACCAAGCAGTTCCTGGGTTGTTCAGGATTGTTGCCAGCCTGCAACTATATATCCTGGCGTAACATGAGGAGGACCAATATACATTGCCCAAACCAATACAGGTATGGGACCTGTTATCCAGAATGCTTGGGACCTGGGGCTTTCAGGATAATGGATCTTTCCATAATTTGGATACCTAAAGGAGAATTCAACCCTTTATGAAAAAAAACCCTACCCCCCCTACCGTACATAGACCCCCCTCCCTCCTCCCCCACCCCCCAGCCTTGCTGCTACACCGGGTAAATGCCTCTAACTTTTTACTAACCGGTGCAGATTCAGGGCATCAGAGTTCACAGCAGCCTTCTTCTTCTTTGCGGTAATCTTCCAGAAGTAAGTGCCGTATCAGCGCATGCGTAGTTGGAGCAGTCTGCCGGTCCCGAACAACTGCGAATGCTCCGAAAGTCACGGAAATTGCCGAAGCGCCATTAGAAGACCCGAAGGTTACAGAAGAAGAAGAAGATGGCTGCCGTGAACTCCGATGCCCTGAATCTGCACCGAGGGGTAAGTAGTAGGGATGCATCGAACCCAGGATTCGGTTCGAGATTCGGCCTTTTTCAGCAGGATTTGGATTCGGCCGAATCCTTGTGCCTGACCAATCCTATTTACATATGTAAATTAGGGGCGGGTAGGGAAATAACCTATTTCCACTTTTTCCTTTTCTGACCCTAATTTGTATATGCAAATATGCAAATTAGGATTCAGATTCGATTCCGTATTTGGTCAAATCTTTCACCAAGGATTCGGGGATGCGGCCGGATCCCAAATTGTGGATTCGGTTCATCCCTAGTAAGAACGGAGAGGCATTTACCCAGGGTAGCAGCTAGGCTGGGGGGAGATGGGAGGGGGTTCTATGTAGGGTAGGGTTTTTTTAATAAGGGGTTGAATTCTCCTTTAAGTCTACTAGAAAATCATGTAAAAATGAAATAAACCCAATAGCCTGGTTCTGCTTCAAATAAGGATTAATTATATATTAGTTTGGATCACATACAAGATATTTTATTATTACAGAGAAAATGTTGATTATGTGGATAAAATGGAGTCTATGGGAGATGTCCTTTCCATAAGTCGGAGCTTTTTGGATAATGGGTTTCCGGATAACAAACCCTATACCTGTACTTGGAGAACAAGGGCTGTGTTAAAAGGACACAGAACGTCTACCATATCTCTTATAATTTTGTTGCCCTCAACAGTCTCTGGGCATGTTGCCTCACTTGGTATGCCCATAATGACAATATGAACAAACTAATAAAAATAGAGCAAATACTTATAATATGTAAGGGGTCTGCAGAAAATGTCTTCTTTTTTTGGTCCAAAATTAATTTCTTCCATCCCAAATCACTGACTTCTGATTCTATCTAGAAAGCCGAAGTTATATTTTCTGATTGGAAACATAATGTACAATTCCCACCCTCCAGCAGTGCCATTCTGTGCTAGGGGCACAAATCAACACACCAAGGCATCTCCTTCCTGGAACTGGGCCAGACCATCGGTCATACAATGGGGCCCATTGTATCATAACGCCACAAGAAACCATTGAACGCAATGGGATGGTACAAGAGCTGTTTTGATCTCCTCCGGTGCTGTGGGTTGAGCCAATGGCTGAGTCATTTGCACAAGCGGGAGAATTTGGGAATTAGAAGGCGAGTGGGAGGTAAATTTCATCTGCTCCGCTACAGATCTTGATGTTTTCTTTCTATTTAACATACTCGCTGCTGAAAGGCCCTGACATCACAGGGATATGGATTCATGAAGGACAACCAGGCACCAAAATGAAAGGCCTGGCAAACCAACCAAAAACAATACCAGCTGGTACGACTGTGTTGATCTTGTTTAAGGTTATTCCTTGCCACTGAACAGACGGCCTAGCACTGCACACAATACAAGAGAGAGAAATCTTCATAAATTCTACAATAACAAATTATATTAAAACTAAATATTTACTCTCACAACACAAGAACAATGGGAGAAGAACTTGGAATGGGTTTAGAGACGTTGTTACAGCAGGGAGATGCCCAGCCTTCTGTATTTGTTATCATAAGAAACTTCCATAAAACTCCAGTTAAACAGTTTCTTTTATTCTTTCTTTTGCTGAGGAATATACCTTTAAGAGCTGGTTGTATAATTACCTCGCCTTGGCTTTGTCTCTTCTAATTTCTTTGAAGATGTTACTGACTCAGCTTTTAGTTTCAGACTTGCACAAAACACCATTGTTCTGTCTAGAGCCACATCCTTCCTTATCACTTCCCTGATAAAAGCAGACAAAGTAGGAGAAATGTATTGTGACAAATCTCAACATATTGGATAGTCTGTCCTTATGTGAATAATGACACCTTTCAAAGTCTATTTTGTCCTGGTCCTGGAAAAAGATAGATTTCCCTTATAGCAGTTGATCCTCTCCTGTGATCCTTAACTTCCCTGACTCATGAGCTATTAATACTATTTTGTATCTATTAACTAGCACTTAAAATGTACAACTGATGGTTCCATATACCAGTGACTCATTAGAGATGGGCAAAGCAGCATGTGTCCGTTTGCTAGTACTGTACAATGTGTTGTTTTAGGGCACAGCGTTACTTTTTTTACACCCACCACCTGAGGGAAATGGAAGGTTTCTCATTTAAACACCCAGGGGCCAAATGTATTACACACACTTCAAAATAACATTTTATTATAGGGGGAACATTATCCCTTATAATACATGAGTGACACTCAGAGTTCCCTGTTTAACTCAGCCTGCAGCCTTGTGCCTTTATATGGTCACAGGACCCCTCAGTGACTTCTAATATCCTTATCATTTACAGTAGGGGGTACATTATCCCTTTTAATACACGAGTGATACTCAAAGTTCCCTGTATAACTCAGCCTGCAGCCTTGTGCCTTTATATGGTCACAGAACAACCCCTCAGTGACTTCTAATATCCTTATCATTTACAGTAGGGGGTACATTATCCCTTTTAATACACGAGTGATACTCAGAGTTCCCTGTATAACTCAGCCTGCAGCCTTGTGCCTTTATATGGTCACAGAACCCCTCAGTGACTTCTAATATCCTTATCATTTACAGTAGGGGGTACATTATCCCTTATAATACATGAGTAATACTCAGAGTTCCCTGTATAACTCAGCCTGCAGCCTTGTGTCTTTATATGAGGAATGCCCAACCTTTAGAACCTGTGAGGAGTTGAGGAGCAACACTAGCATGAAAAATGTTCTTGGGCTGACAAGTAAGTGCTGGGATTGGCCATTTGGTAGCACCTGTGGATTGTAAACCTGAACCTGTTTTTTATACAACCAAAAATTGCCTCCAAGCCAGGAATTTAAAAAATAAGCTCCTACTTTAAGGCCACTGGGAGCAACATCCAAGGGGCTGGAGAGCAATGTGTTGATCACGAGCTACTGGTTGGGGATCACTGCTTTACATGGTCACAGATCAACCCCTCAGTGACTTCTAATATCCTTATCATTTACAGTAGGGGGTGATGAGTGATGCTCAGCGTTCCCTGTATAACTCAGCCTGCAGACCTGTAGCTTTATATGGTCACAGAACCCTCAGTAACTTCTAATATCCTTATCATTTACAGTAGGGGGTACACTATCCCATATAATACATGAGTGATACTCAGAGTTCCCTGTATAACTCAGCCTGCAGCCTTGTGCCTTTCTATGGTCACAGAACAACTCCATGTGACTTCTAATATCCTTATCATTTACAGTAGGGGGTACATTATCCTTATAATACATGAGTGATACTCAGAGTTCCCTGTATAACTCAGCCTGCAGCCTTGTGCCTTTATATAGTCACAGAACAACCCCTCAGTGACTTCTAATATCCTTATCATTTACAGTAGGGGGTACATTATCCCTTATAATACATGAGTGATACTCCGAGTTCCCTGTATAACTCAACCTGCAGCCTTGTGCCTTTATATGGTCACAGAACAACCCCTCAGTGACTTCTAATATCCTTATCATTTACAGTAGGGGGTACATTATCCCTTATAATACATGAGTGATACTCAGATTTCCCTGTATAACTCAGCCTGCAGCCTTGTGCCTTTATATGGTCACAGAACAACCCCTCAGTGACTTCTAATATCCTTATCATTTACAGTAGGGGGTACATTACCCCTTATAATAAATGGTCACAGAACCCCTCAATGACTTCTAATTTGAAGCCTCTCCAATTTGCCTCAGAGGGAAAAAGAATTCCTTCCTGACTCCAAAATGACAACTTGTACTATGAGCTATCTCCCATAACCCTGTATTCCCTCACTTGCTAAACACCATCCAACCCCTTCTTATAACTATCTAATGTATCAGCCTGTACCACTGATTTCGTGCTTCTTTGCAGCCATATGTGCACTTTGCTCCAAATTTGACTCCAGCTCAAGATGGCAATTGCAGCCAATGGTGGAGGTGCAAAGACAAGACCTCTACAGGCTTTCTGCTTAGTTATAAACCCACTCATGCTCTATGTTTTTGTGTGATGTAAATTTTAGTTTTTGCCCTCCATGTGCTGGTCCCATACTGTAGACCAGGGCTGTTCAACTGTCGGCCCACGGGCCGCATTTGGTCCGAGACCCCCCTTTGTGTTGCCCCCACATGAAAATCTGCCTGCTGTGTCTGCTTACCATGTGTCAACTTTAAAAGGTATCACTACAGGTATTAAAGGGGTTGTTCACCTTTAAATGAACTGTTAGTATATGATGTAGAGAGTGATATTCTGAGACAATTTGTAATTGGTTTTCATTTTTTATTATCTCTGGTTTTTGACTTATTTAGCTTTTTATTCAGCAGCTCTCCAGTTTGCCGTTTTAGCTGTCTGGTTGCTAGGGCCCAAATTCCCCTAGCAACCATGCATTGATATGAATCAAATACTAGAATATGAATAGGAGAGGGACTGAATAGAAAGACAAGTAATTAAAAGTTGCAATAAAAATACATTTGTAGCCTTACAGAGCATTTGTTTTTAGATGGGGTCAGTGACCCCTATCTGAAAGCTCGAAATAATCAGATGAAAAAGGCAAATATTTTAAAAACTATAAAAAATATATAATGAAGAACAATTGAAAAGTTGCTTAGAATTGGCCATTCTGTAACATACTAAAAATGAAGTGAAAGATGAACCACCCCTTTAACTGCCCCCTGCATTGTTTAAACCTCAAATTCAGACTGTAATCCCCTGTATTGTTCACACTTGTAACATCTCTTTTGTTCATACCCCAAAAGTCCTGTACTGTTCACACCTGAGACCCAGACTGAAACTGTCCAAACTGTTCACCTGTTCACACTCATACAAACTGCTGGAGGGGCACCAGCACTGTGTCACTGTCTGTAGTACATCTTAGAGAGGCCTTACTAGGTTTCCCTGTCTCCTGCTCTGTTCTGCCTGTCCTATGTTCCCTGTGTGTGTCATACTCTGCCTGCCCTATGCTCCCTGTGTGTGCCATACTCTGCCTGCCCTATGTTCCCTGTGTGTGTCATACTCTGCCTGCCCTATGCTCCCTGTGTGTGCCATACTCTGGCTGTGTGTGTCATACTCTGGCTGTGTGTGCCATACTCTGCCAGTGTTTACCATGCTCAGCTTTCCCTATGCTCCCTGTGTGTGCCCTGCTCTGCCTGCGGAACATAAGCCTGGTATTTTTTTTGTTTGGAATCCCTACCACCATTAATGTGGACATGGTCTTGTGGTAACATGGGTGTGGTTTTAAGCGGGTCTGGTTTATAAACAGGGAGTGGTCAAAACTGGCTTCCATTATCGGCCATCCACTATGTAGGCCAGAAAAATTCTGACCCTCGGTACAGGTTGTAGACCGTGGGACCTCCTACACTTGTGCAACTACATAAATAAATAGCTTTCGTGGATGCCAAGAGTCTTTATCAACCTCTGCTTTTACCTTTCTACAAGTGGTCCTGATTTGTATCAATCATAATTGAGTTAACAACAATCAGAGGACTTAACCTTCACCAGGGGGTGCAGGAATTCATGTAGCACTCTATATGTACCTTGTTTTGGGAGCATTATCCATCCATATACATTTTATATAACTTATATAGACTATATTCAGATTTGGCTGCACAAAAAATCCACAAAAAAAGTTTCAGCTTAATACATCTTTCTGTTTGGGCCAAAGTAAATAGATCCAAATCTTACATCATTCCTCACCTCTCGCATTTGCTGTCTCTTTCTCTCCCCCACTTCTGGCTCTCTTTATTGGCAACTTTCTTCAGCCTACCTCCCACTACTGCACAACATGTTGCTGTTTCGCCTTCAATTTCTATTCCTGCTTTTTGTTGTTTTTGAAGGAAAATAAGTTGGGCATTAAAATGGACCATAAATTTAAAATGGACCAACAGAGAAACAGTTACAGCAATAATTTTGGAAAGCTCCATTATATACCCCAAATATAAATGTTAGCAGTATAAGCAATGTTTGTAGTAGTAGGGAGTAATATAGCAGGAAGAGATGGAGTAACAGTGGGTATAATAGTCTCTGGGAAGGGAGTGTGACTGTGGGATATCACGTATAGTAGGGAGAGATGGTGCCTATAGTAACAGTGGATAATAGTCTCTGGGAAGGGAGTGTGACTGTGGGATAGCAGGTATAGTAGGGAGAGATGGTGCCTATAGTAACAGTGGATAATAGTCTCTGGGAAGGGAGTGTGACTGTGGGATAGCAGGTATAGTAGGGAGAGATGGTGTCTATAGTAACAGTGGATAATAGTCTCTGGGAAGGGAGTGTGACTGTGGGATAGCAGGTATAGTAGGGAGAGATGGTGCCTATAGTAACAGTGGATAATAGTCTCTGGGAAGGGAGTGTGACTGTGGGATAGCACGTATAGTAGGGAGAGATGGTGCCTATAGTAACAGTGGGATAATAGTATCTGGGAAGGGAGTGTGACAGTGGGATAGCAGGTATAGTAGGGAGAGATGGTGTCTATAGTAACAGTGGGATAATAGTATCTGGGAAGGGAGTGTGACTGTGGGATAGCAGGTATAGTAGGGAGCGATGGTGTCTATAGTAACAGTGGATAATAGTCTCTGGGAAGGGAGTGTGACTGTGGGATAGCAGGTATAGTAGGAAAAGATGGTGCCTATAGTAACAGTGGGATAATAGTATCTGGGAGGGGAGTGTGACTGTGGGATAGCAGGTATAGTAGGGAGAGATGGTGCCTATAGTAACAGTGGGATAATAGTCTCTGGGAAGGGAGTGTGACTGTGGGATAGCAGGTATAGTAGGGAGAGATGGTGTCTATAGTAACAGTGGGATAATAGTATCTGGGAAAGGAGTGTGACTGTGGGATAGCAGGTATAGTAGGGAGAGATGGTGCCTATAGTAACAGTGGGATAATAGTATCTGGGAAGAGAGTATGACTGTGGGATAGCAGGTATAGTAGGGAGAGATGGTGTCTATAGTAACAGTGGGATAATAGTCTCTGGGAAGGGAGTGTGACTGTGGGATAGCAGGTATAGTAGGGAGAGATGGTGCCTATAGTAACAGTGGATAATAGTCTCTGGGAAGGGAGTGTGACTGTGGGATAGCAGGTATAGTAGGGAGAGATTGTGTCTATAGTAACAATGGGATAATAGTCTCTGTAAGTATATATGTGAATAATTATATGTATTATTTAACACATACCTGATTTCACAGATTGAAAGGAAACCACCATGGTCTGTCTGTGTGTTTACTGGGACCAGTGACCTACCCCTTAGGCTCACAGTGTAATGCAACCTCTCCCTCACCTTGTTCCATTGTGAAGTGATGACTTCTGGGACTTCTGCTTTACAGAGAATCTGTGCACCACCCACTAAGGAAATCAGAGGGGGTTTGGCTAGACTTGTGGAGAAGCATAATATCCAAACTTACAATAATCTCAAGACCTACCGTTTGTGCTTTTTTCCTCCCACATTTACTATTTAACTATTATCACTAGTCTCACCACCATAAAAGACAATCCTGAGCACAGAGCAATGAGATGAAATAGACATTCACTGATACACATTCATTCAACAGATAATAAATATGAAATCAGGGCTTCTGCTTGAGCAAAGTACATTATTCTTTGTCACCAATGTGTCTAAATGTCTCCAGCTTGATCTAATGTCACCAACTTGCAGAACTGCCTCCATCTTGGTCTAATCTTGCCATATTATTTCAGTCTTGCTCTTCTGCCATCAACACTGTGGAACCCAAAGCATTAGCCCTTGGCTGCGCCCCATCAAACAGCTTAGCCTACATAAAGTATAAGCTATAGCTAAATGATTCAATGCGTAGATACTTGGGGTATAATATTCATATCAGACCCAGTGTCAGTTGGAAGCCTTAGTACTGCCTAGCGCTGACCCTGGACAAATCTGATACAAATGGTCTTTGTCTTCAGTGTTGAACTCCAGGACACAAACACAGCAGCCATAGGAAAACCAAACAGAAGAGTAACAATGAGCTTTAGAGAGAAGAAAAAGGGCTTCTGTGCTGCCCAATAAAAGCAAAATAAACTGCCTGCAAATATTTGAGAGAGAAATTGGTTAGCATGCTTTGCATTCCCTTAATGCCTTCAGTGCTCTGCACTCCACCTCTGGTGGTCTCTTTCCTTGTTTCACAGTGTTGGACATATCAGGGATTTATACAGACTATTAAATCTACTACTTGATGTGATACTCTTAGGGAATTGTATGTGCTCCTAAACTTTTGGGGTCCTTAGTTTTAGAACTAGCTCATCAACTTAAGGGGTTATAAGCCCCATTTGAAGGTGCAACATTTAGTGAGGATCACACTTGCAGGCCCAACATTTGGTCAGGGGCTTCAATTTACTCATAAAATGAGCACATTAACAATCTATAAGCCAGCAAATACATATTCAACCCACATTTCACCCTAACTATCGACAAGCAGGTGAATTTAGGAGCTCAAATACCCTCTATCTCTAACTGACCTTCAGGCTGCCACTGCAACATGCTTTCTCAAGTGGGGCAGCTCCACAGTTTGGGAACCACTGGTCTGAGAAATAGGGCACCAGGGATACTATTACTTGTATCTGTTGACTAAAGTCTGACTCAGCCTACAATGTGGCTATTTATAACATTTTCCGTTAAAAAAAAATGTTTGGTTCCTTTTAGAATGTTTACTTGTTTACCAAACAATGCCCTTACATGTGCTATCTTTCTATCCTCTCATTGCCCAATGAAGTAGAGTTGCCAGAGTAGATGTCAGCTATACTTGGCATTCAGCCATACTTGCAAAATATATATACCTGCCCATCTGATGAAATAGGAGGGGCAGGGCAGGTGGCTACGAGTCTATAAAAGCTAGCCCTTACAGAGTTGGAGCCAGGGAAATAGAGAGATATGGGAGAGACTGGGTAGTAAATCCAGTGTATATTTAGGTCCACCATCTTCCGTGACCCATCAAAGAGCTAAATAGCTGGCCCAAGCCCACCCGTGCACCTCTATCATGTAAAGAGTTGACTCATTTTGCAAAAGGAACAGTGGTACAGAGGAGACCAGCTTGCAAACAAAGGTTCATGAAGCAGAGGAACCTTCCTACACATGAGACCCAGCTACTGAGGATGCCCACTTACAAAAGAGACAAACTATAGAGTAGGCCATTTCACAGAGGAGGCCCAAAAAAAAACCTAGTTATGTGTTTAAGTGGGGAACACATCAGATTTAAGATGGTCATTTATGGGCCAATAAAAGCTGCTGATTCTATACTGAACCTCTCCATACCAAGTCTGCAGCTTATTGGCTTATGTACAGTATGGGGACCTTGGGAGGACCTATTATAGTCAATGACTGCATCAGGGTGTTGGTGTGTTCCTTGTTTCAAATATTCAGACAAAGACATGGTCACATTGCTAGACGAGCCAGTCTTACCAGGTATGGCAAGTTTCAGCACAGTGCCCCTCCCAATGAACCTGCCAGATATTTTGACCATCCAGAGTAAACCTATGCATACATGGGTAGAAGATATAGACTAAAGCTGGGGAGGTCACCAAACGAGCGGATCTCTCCCGATGTGCCCACCTTGAGTTGACTGATATCGGGCTGATCCGATCGTGGGCCCAACGATCAGATCACAAGGAGAAAACGAGCATTCGGATTGAGGACTGCATCAACGAACCGTGAGTCCACAATCCAACGGCATTTTTAACTTTCTGCCAGATATACTTGGCAATAAGCTGGCGTTTTAAACAGTAGGCAGATTATATCTGCCCGTGTATGGGGGGCCTTCAGACATCATCAGAGTTAGCAAGGGATGGATTAGGGTCAGGTTGGAGATATTCAATGCACTCACTGACAAATTAGCCCAGCTACAGAGGATGCCCACCAGTAGAGAAGACTCCCTTACAGATAAGAACCAGCTAAAGAGGATGTCCACCAGTAGAGAAGACTCACATACAGGTAAGAACCAGTTACAGGGGAGGCTCATGTGCAGAGAAGACCAACTTAGGGTAAGGTCACATCTGGAGATTCGGGGCGATTTAGTCGCTTCTTCTTTGGAGCGACTAATCTCCCGGCTTGTGCTGCTACTGCGATGCCTTTCGCCCCTTCTAGGGCTCTATCAAGCAGGTTACATTTTTCTAATCTGATTGATACAACCCTAGAAGGGCCGAAGCGCATAGATTTCATGGATTTCATTTACCATGACCCGGTTGCCCTACAATGCCCACAAAATACAAAGCAGGACATGGATTTCGGCTTCCACATCTCAACTAATGAAAAACGATATGATATTAAAAATATAACTCTCTCCCACTCCTTAAGGGAGGCAGTTTAACCTGGACATCATTATGTCCCACCATCCTTAGCCATATCACAACAATTTCTCCTGACAAGGAGCCAATTTCTCTTTTTCCTTAATGACATTAAAGTTTTAGAAAGTGCATCTTGCTCTTCCCATAAACAGACATTGGCCTTGCACAGTAGGTAGTAATTACTAGAGACAATTACTACCCTGCACAGTGTTCCCTGTTTATTTATAGCTGGGATTGTGAATCAGGACCCTTGTTAAACTAAGTTCTGTGCTTATAATTAATGGATTTTAACAAATATGGTTTAACACTTCAGTTGCCATGAATATTCAGTTCTGCAGGGTTGTTTTTGCCACTACCTTTAAAGTGCAGTTTTATGGTTTCTAGGAAGTGACCAAAGCTATCAGATTGCTTGTGAAGGCACATTTGTATGATTATATTTTATACTGCTTACATTTCTATTCTGGCTTTTAGGAATTTCCATTTTACTAGGTCATATAGGTCTGGGATAGAGATATGTGGTGAAATTACAAATTGTTCAACTGAAGAATAAGAAAATTAAAAAAAATGCAAAATATTAAAAAAACATAAAATGCCACAGTCCCTTCCCCCAGAGACTATTATCCCATTGTTACTATAGGCACCATCTCTCCCTACTATACCTGCTATCCCACAGTCACACTCCCTTCCCAGAGACTATTATCCACTGTTACTATAGGCACCATCTCTCCCTACTATACCTGCTATCCCACAGTCACACTCCCTTCCCAGAGACTATTCTCCACTGTTACTATAGGCACCATCTCTCCCTACTATACCTGCTATCCCACAGTCACACTCCCTTCCCAGAGACTATTATCCACTGTTACTATAGGCACCATCTCTCCCTACTATACCTGCTATCCCACAGTCACACTCCCTTCCCAGAGACTATTATCCACTGTTACTATAGGCACCATCTCTCCCTACTATACCTGCTATCCCACAGTCACACTCCCTTCCCAGAGACTATTATCCACTGTTACTATAGACACCATCTCTCCCTACTAATATAACTGCTATCCCACAGTCACACTCCCTTCCCAGAGACTATTAACCCCACTGTTACTATAGACACCATCTCTCCCTACTATACCTGCTATCCCACAGTCACACTCCCTTCCCAGAGACTATTAACCCCACTGTTACTATAGACACCATCTCTCCCTACCATACCTGCTATCCCACAGTCACACTCCCTTCCCAGAGACTATTATCCACTGTTACTATAGGCACCATCTCTCCCTACTATACCTGCTATCCCACAGTCACACTCCCTTCCGAGAGACTATTATCCCACTGTTACTATAGGCACCATCTCTCCCTACTATACCTGCTATCCCACAGTCACACTCCCTTCCCAGAGACTATTATCCCACTGTTACTATAGGCACCATCTCTCCCTACTATACCTGCTATCCCACAGTCACACTCCCTTCCCAGAGACTATTATCCACTGTTACTATAGGCACCATCTCTCCCTACTATACCTGCTATCCCACAGTCACACTCCCTTCCCAGAGACTATTATCCACTGTTACTATAGGCACCATCTCTCCCTACTATACCTGCTATCCCACAGTCACACTCCCTTCCCAGAGACTATTATCCACTGTTACTATAGACACCATCTCTCCCTACTATACCTGCTATCCCACAGTCACACTCCCTTCCCAGAGACTATTATCCTACTGTTACTATAGGCACCATCTCTCCCTACTATACCTGCTATCCCACAGTCACACTCTCTTCCCAGAGACTATTATCCACTGTTACTATAGACACCATCTCTCCCTACTATACCTGCTATCCCACAGTCACACTCCCTTCCCAGAGACTATTATCCACTGTTACTATAGGCACCATCTCTCCCTACTATACCTGCTATCCCACAGTCACACTCCCTTCCCAGAGACTATTATCCACTGTTACTATAGGCACCATCTCTCCCTACTATACCTGTTATCCCACAGTCACACTCCCTTCCCAGAGACTATTATCCACTGTTACTATAGGCACCATCTCTCCCTACTATACCTGCTATCCCACAGTCACACTCCCTTCCCAGAGACTATTATCCACTGTTACTATAGGCACCATCTCTCCCTACTATACCTGCTATCCCACAGTCACACTCCCTTCCCAGAGACTATTATCCACTGTTACTATAGGCACCATCTCTCCCTACT
The DNA here is from genome assembly GCA_038501925.1 of Xenopus petersii. Classification (NCBI taxonomy): domain Eukaryota; kingdom Metazoa; phylum Chordata; class Amphibia; order Anura; family Pipidae; genus Xenopus; species Xenopus petersii. The sequence continues at coordinate 9,128,036 of CM076684.1, read as the reverse complement.
ATACCTGCTATCCCACAGTCACACTCCCTTCCCAGAGACTATTATCCACTGTTACTATAGGCACCATCTCTCCCTACTATACCTGCTATAACACAGCCCAGCCCAGACCGATCAGTCGATGCCACTTTCTGACTCCCACAGAGTAAGTCTGTTTTGGCACATGCTGGTAGAGGGGGGGGGTTGGCCCACATTCAGGCTTCTGTCTCAGATGTGGTGGATTGGGGGCTTGAGGTTTTTTTTGTGGATGGGCCCGTTGAGGGGTATTTACACTACTGGCTACCACAATTGCTTTCTTCCCACAAGATACCTCCCACAAGACATCACTGCAAATCCAAGTTAAACACATCATCAATTACATTTGCTGTAATATGTCCACTATTTTAATATTCAACAATAATTCAGGAGAATCAGATGAAAGAACTTAACGTTCACGTCACAGAATGTGCAGAAACAATGACTGATTAGTGAAACAAAACAGAACCTTATTCAAAAGTATAATCTTATCAATTAGGTTTGATTTTGAACTTTTTCAATTGATATTATTATCATCATAAAATCTTAACAAAGAAGAAATTATTGTGGCTCAAAAGTAAAAAAAATTAAGATCATGCAATTAGGAAGGAGTGATGGGATTATTATGGCTCTATGTAATTCCCTTTAATATCTTGAAAAGATGAATTGAGATGCAACACAATCTTACCTGTGGAGCTCTGGGTGGCTTCTAAGTGTTGTTGCTTTACGGAACGGGCCAGATCTAATGGATAAAATAGAGCATCAAATATAATACTGTACTGCGTCCTTACTCCATTCCACCAATCTAATCTGTTTCACAGTTCAAGCTGTCAACATATAATTATATAATTACAGTCATTAGCCTTGAATCGTATCCATCAAGTTCAGCCGTTCCCTCACTGACATTTCTCGTTGTGTTGGTCCAGAAGATGAGAAAATAATCCAGTAAAACAAATTCCAAATTGTCTCCATTGACAGACAACTTCTGACTACAAATAGGACAACAAATGTTACCTCGTTTCCTGTTCATTATTTTATAATTTAGCTAGTGGGTTATTTCTTCCTCTATTTTAAGCTCTCTACTAAACCAACAGATGCTAGCTCAGCTGGTAGGATGTTCTATATATACATACACTACCCTAGGAGATCCAAGGAGCTGTAATAAAAATGTCAGAGGAGCAGGACTGGTAATGTCATGGATTTTATCCTATTTTTATGAGTTGTAGGATAATCCAGTCCCTTTGAGACTAACACAATTCCCCTTATCTATTTCATTTATAGTCTGCAGCTCAACAATTTAAATACATTGGAACGTGGGACTGGTTAGCAAAAATGTTTTTTTCTTCTATTCTTTTACAAACAGTTCATTAAAAAAATATTTTAAGAATATTATTGTTACAAACACTTTTGTACTTCTGTTGTAAAACTAGCATATAGAAAGAACATTTTGGTTGCATCCCTGTAACTGTCCACAGTCACAACATCGATATAATACATCTTTAGAAGACATTTCAAAGCTAAATAAAGCAGTTGCCTTCAAGTTCCCTAGAGCACTTGCCTACCTAGAGCAGTTGCCTTTAAGTTAACTTAAGCAGTTTAAGTTACCTAAAGCACTTGTTTTCAAGTTACCTAGAGCAGTTGTCTTCAAGTTAACTAGAGCAAATGCTCCCAAGTTACCTAAAGCAGTTGCTCCCAAGTTACCTAGAGAAGCTGCCTTCAGATTACCTAGAGCAGAAGCCTCCAGGTTATCTAGAGCAGTTGCCTTCAAGTTACCTAGAGCAGTTCCCTTTAAGTTATATAAAACAGTTGCGTTCAAGTTACCTAGAGTAGATGCCTTCAAGTTACCTAGAGTAGTTGTTTTCAAGTTACCTAGAGCAGTTGTTTTCAAGTGACCTAGAGCAGTTGTCTTCAAGTTACCTAGAGCAGCTGCCTTCAAGTTACCTAGAGCAGCTGCCTTCAAGTTAACTAGAGTAGATGACATCAGATTACCAAGAGCAGATGCATCCAAGTTACCTAGAGCAGGTACCTTTAAGTAACATAGCAACATAGTAAGTTAGGTTGAAAAAAGACACAAGCCCATCAAGTTCAACCTTTTAACTCTATTTTAACCTACCTAACTGCTAGTTGCTTAGAGCAGATGCTTTCACATTCCCTAGAGCAGATGCCTTCAAGTTACCTAGTGCAGTTGCCTTCAAGCTACATAAAGCAGATGCATTCAAGTTATTTAGAACAGATGCCGTCAAACTCACACACAACATCAATGGCATAAACTGTAGAGGAAGAATGGAAGATGTTTTTATAGCTAACTTGAGCAGATGCCCTCTGACACAACATCAATGGCATCAGAAACGACAGAGGGATATCAGTGAAATTAAACTCTAGAAAAGAACATCAATGTCATTCAACACTACAGAAGGAGTGGAAGAAGCTTCATAGCTACATACAGTGCCAGGTACTTAGTTCAGATGCCTTCAAAGCTTCAATGGCATTAAACACTCGAAGAAGTGTGGAAAAAGTTATACAGTATCTATATACATCAGTTGCCTACAAACTAGACACAGCATCAATTGAATTAAATACTACAGGATTAAGGAAATAAGTTTCATAGCTACCTAGAGTAGTTGCCTTCAAATTCAGACACAACATCAATGGCATCAAACACTACCGGGTTAGTGGAAAGAAGTTTTCATAGCAACCTAGAGCAGTCACTTTCAAACTCAGACACAACATCAATTGATTAGAGGAGGAGTGGATGAAGTCTCATAGATACCTAGAGCTGTTGCCTTCAAATCTCAGGTTTCCTAAAGCCTTCTCCAGCAAACAAGTAAACACTTGGCTCCACAGTGTGTTAGTGTCTCCCCTCCAGAATAAAGTCTCTCTGCTGGGTACAGTATGACAGTAGGAGTTCTGAAATGCACTTTGTCACATTTTCAGCAGGCATTGAACCCACACAGAAATTCCTATGTGTGTGTGCTGTGCAGAGATCATTCCATAAAACTGGTAAGTAACCAGCTGCATGGCAATGGCATATAGCAAGTTACTCAGTGTTCTGCTGGTGTCTGACTGCCTCTTGTGTAGGTGTTGAGGTGGGTGTGCAATCTGTGTCAATCCTGGCAGGCGAGAGAGAGAGAGATCGTCATACAGTCTCTAAAGGATAGATACATGTTTGTGACCAGTATCTCACGTGTTACAAGTCGGATTAAGACTGTGAACATGCTTTCATCCATCTCATTGCATTCTACAGATCATTAAAAATCTGAACCAGTGCCACTTGAATGTGTGTTATTGCGGTGCTACATTGAGTCATGGGCTTTTCTCTGCCTAAACGAAGAAGAGATAAAAGTCAGAGAAGGCAAGAACCGTGAGCCGTTATAGATCATTCTCTTAAATATAATGGGACTTGGAATTTCAGATGATACCTAGTACTATGTATATGTTAAACAATAACAGTTGCCTAGTTTCCTATCCCTGCAAAATTTGCATTGATGTTTTATGTACAGAGGAGTCGGACCATTCATGTCATTGAAATAAAGGTCTGAATGGACCATTGTTCTTTATCTCAGCCACTACAAAATATGTCCTATGGTTATTGCAAACTCTGAGGATAAATTTGATCTCCCATGATAGTGAGGTAATTTAGCTAACAGAGGCCTTCATGACAGAATTATAGCTTAGCCATACTTTGGCCATACTGTTATTTACAGCCAAGTATGCCGAATCACGGTGGTGTTCCTGCACCTGGTTGTTTATAACTAAAAGTGCAATGAATCACTCAGTCCATATCATATCAGCCACCACATCTCTCCCATCTAACATCAGCATCTCATCAAGGGGCAGATTCACTAACTTCGAGTGAAGAATTCGAATGAAAAAAACTTCGAATTTCGAAGTTTTTTTTGGGTACTTCGACCATCGAATTGGTTAAATTCGTTCGAATTCGATCGAAGTTGAACGAAATCGAACGATTCGAAGTAAAAATCGTTCATCTATTCGACCATTCGATAGTCGAAGTACTTACCCTTTAGATAAAACCTACCGAAGTCAATGTTAGCCTATGGGGAAGGTCCCCATAGGCTTGCTAAGCTTTTTTTGATCGAAGGATTTTCCTTCGATCGTTTGATTAAAATCCTTCGAATCGTTCGATTCGAAGGATTTAATCGTTCGATCGAACGAAAAATCCTTTGATCGTTCGATCGAACGTTTAGCGCTAAATCCTTCGACTTCGATATTCGAAGTCGAAGGATTTCAATTCGAGGGTCGAATTTCGAAGTATTTTTAACTTCGAAATTCGACCCTTAGTGAATCTGCCCCCAAGTGTTGTCTGGAATAGTCTAGAACAGTGATCCCCAACTGTAGGCTTGCTCACCCACTACTTGGCTGTTGCTCCCACTGGCCTCAAAGCAGGTGCTTATTTTTGAATTCCTGACTTGGAGGCAAGTTTTGGTTACATAAAAACCAGGTGTACTGACGAACGTTACAGACTGCCAGTCCTCATTAGGGCTTCCAAATAGCCAATCACAGTCCTTATATGATACCCCCAGAGACTTTTTTCATGCTTGTGTTGCTCCTCAACTATTTTTACATTTAAGTGTAACTCACGGATAAAAATGGTTGGGGACCCCTGGTCTAGAGAGTATTATTGTATATATGTTGGCAGCGCACACTACTATTTAAAATTATAGAAGCTTACAAAGCCATGTACGGCGGTGCGTAAGATAGATATAATTAGTTGCAACAACAAAAAGTTTTTAAAGATCTTATTTTCCGCACACTGTAGATTACTTCATGTAATATATTAATCAAAATTAATAAATCCTCAGAGAGCGCAAAAATTTATGATTTAATTTTTAGAGGTTTTTTGATTCCAAGTACAAAAACAGTGAAAATTGCTATACAAATATCAATTTAATAAATACAATTAATTAAACCACAATTCATGTATATATAACACCATATATGGTTTGCACCATATTTTTAAAAAAAATTAATTTAGCTGCTAATCATTGATTATGCAGATAATGAGGCTTGGAGGAGACATTTAGAAACGCATCATCTGGATCAGCATTCCTTGTTTGTCAAATTGAATTATGTCCATGGTATTAACCTGCTTAAGTAAAAGTCACAATGAAGCGCTTGTTAGAGGTTTTAAACATTGTATGCAGGACATATTCACTTTGTTGCTGATAATAAGAAACAATGTAGCAGAGTGTGGGAATGTATTCAAAACACTTGCAGCCATTGATACGAAGAGCTGTGCCTTTTGAAATACTGCGCTGAAAATCCAGTCCAGAAGCGTGGATATCAGGATTACAAGAGCATATTCCAAAGTAAAAATGTACAAGATCAGACCTGATTATAATCATATATCAGAGTAGGGTGACTTTGAGACAACAATGATTTTTCCCTACTCATGAAGAAGGAGTTAAACCAGTTGACTTTTGTTCAAGTGTTTCTATTACCTGACCCTGACATGGTATTGTTTGTAGATAGATCAAGGTTAAACAAGAACGGAACCTCTTATGCCATTGTTGGTCAGACAGATGTTTAGATTGTGGGCAATTCCCACTTTGCATTTCGGCACAGCAAGCAGAGTTGGTAGCCGGGTGTGTGATCTGGCAAAAGGAAAACCTGTATCTATACAGACAAAATATATGTTTTAAACAGAGGAATTAAAACAGCTCAGAAAACTGCAATTAAAAACTCGACAGAGGTTTGTGATTGCTCCGACCGACCAATAATAACATATATGCTTTCCTTTATTGCTGTAGCTAAACAAGACTAGTACACGATTTGACAAGATTAGTACATAAGTTTTACATTAGGTGTGTAAAGGTTTCGAAAGGCATCTGAATGTATTACATTTCTTAATTACACAGTATGATACAAGAGGAAAGTTTGGGCGACTTCGGAAAATGAAGCGCTCCGAGTGCCATCCCACTGGCAATTTACATTCTAGCCAGTGGGAAGGCAGGGGAAGGCAGTTTGGGGAGATTAGTTGCCCCGAAGAAGAGGAGATTTGTCACCAGACAACTAATCTCCCCGAATTTAAGCACGTGTCTCTGCCCTTAGATACATGCCATTTGGACATTTAGTTATCTGAATACTACAGCCTGGTCATGTGACAGTTTAAGTATCAGAATTAAATATCATACAGATAACCCAACCACTACTCAGATACAGTCCCCTAATCAACCACAAAGGATTATGTGATTTCCCACACTATGCCTGTATCAGACCAATTCAATTACCCCCTAATATGAAAACAGAGTTGCATATGAATTACCATCATCAGGACATTCACCATTCTACAGATTAGGGCTACCCAAACCTTTCTACCAGTGAGCCACATTCAAATGTAAAAAGAGTTGGGGAGCAACACAAGCATGAAAATGGATCCTGGTAGGTACCAAATAAGGGTTGTGATTGGCCTATGTGGACTTGCAGCCTTCAGGAGACTCTGTTTGGTAGGACATCTGTTTTTTATGCAACCAAAAATTAATTCCAAGCCTGGAATTCAAAATGAAGCACATGCTTTGAGTCCTTTGGAAGCAACATCCAAGGGGTCGTTGAACAACATGTTGTTCACAAGCCACTGGTGGGGGATCACTGCTATAGACTATACTATAGTCCATTTGCAATAATAACTGCTGGTTTGCATTCCATCTTGTGTCCCTAGACCTTCTTGACTCAATGTAGGAGAAGAAGACCGGAACCGTAGAAATAAGATTGAGAATAATGTGCACAGGCTCCACAGTTTGGGAACCACTAATTTAAGAAGTAATGCTGGAGGCTGCTCTTCTGTAACAGCTCATAGAGTCACTAAGTTGAGTCCATTTAATTAAAGGTGTAATTCATCCTAAAAAATGTATTTTTCATGTGGAGTAGCCAGAGGCTCCAACTTCAAGAGCAAAAAGTTGGGACTTAACTGGCTTAGCTCACTCATAAAGATATATAACGGACACCATTGTGAGGATCTTGTACCCTAAGGCTGGACACCTGTTGTGCGTCTGATTCAGATCCCATCCTCCAATGCAATAGTAGAGGCCCATCTAAAAAAAAAAAGAGTTGTGTGTAGCACGTTCACAAAGGTGATTTCATGATTTACACTTCCAGTCATGTAAACAAACAACCCAGCTCCAACAGGTTTCATGGAACTATTGTGATTGGATCGGTCAACACCTTCCTGAAAAAGTTCATTGTGATTGGATTAAAAATGCCAGAGCAACTGCCAATCAATGTTACTGCTTGGATTACACAACTGCTTTTCAGAAGCATCATGACCATCGTGTCCACTTGTCACACCCTCAAAACATTTGCTCACCAGGGTCTAAAGGTGCACCTGTGTATGCAAGTGGTGTAGCTAATTCTCTTCACCAACTTGCCCACAGCGCTGCTGTAGTAAATGAACCCAAGCCACAGGAGAAGAGAACCAGGGAGTAGTTATATCTCAGCCCATGTAATAACACTGGGCATTTTCCAACTGCCTCCGGGCACCTCCTTCCATAACTAATGTGTCAGTGAGACAATGGCAGATTGACCATGGAAATCACAAAGCTCTGGGCTAAACGCAACACATTGAGCGAGCCCATAATAACCGTGTCCAACCATGTGGATTCAATGGAGCTACACAGTAACAGGAATTCCTCACTTCCCACCAAAGCATTCCAAGCACACGTCACACCTACACTAGTGGAAAGCAACTGTGCAACGGGCAGGACACACAAAAGATTAGTGTTGTTTGGTTGTGTGCTGCTACGCCAGACTCATTTCCCATTGCTGGAATGTCTGTTGGGACAGGAGAAGCTGAGGGCACCAGGGCAGCTTTATAAATGCTGGAAAAGGTCAACTACTTAGAAGTCTATCAGGTTTCTGACTCCGTCAGTAGCAGGGATGGTAGTGATCTGTTCAGCACATATGTACCTAAAGAGCATCAGTCAGGATACCTCACCGAATTCCCTTACACAACCTTCTGGGTATGCTGCTCCTATTGATATACACCAGTTGGAGCTACTATGGGTTCTGGTGAAGGGTAGTCTTTACAGAGCTCCAACATACCCAGTCAACCCACTCAATTTCAGTATGGTAAAATAAGCAGTATAAAGTGACCAACTGCAAAAGTTAATAATATAAGCACAGTTTTATCCCTGCAGGAATACTGTTGGTCCATTATTTAAAAGTGAAAATTTAACATAAGCTTCCTCATACTGAAATAAGAAACTTTATGAATAAAATCAATAAAATATACTGCATTGTTTCTGAAATAATCACGTTTATCTTCATTATCCCTCTCTCAGCATCTGTTTCTCTTCATTCTCTCTTCATGCAGCAGTTGGGTGTCAGATGTTCATTGACAGTTAGATCCAATATATCTTTCCTAGCAGAAGAGCTCACTCAAATAACTGATTCCAGTGCAAACAAAATCTAACAAAATAACTGCCTTTTGCACAAATCCTGCATGTAGAGAGACATGATGTCTGGTGATTTTATTTGAGTGAGCTCTAATACATCTTCTAGGCAAAAGAAGCCCCCCTATAAACTTGGATTGTTCATCTGACACCCAACTGCTGCATGAAGACAGAATGAAGAGAAACAGATGCTGAGAGAGGAATAGTGAAGATAAACTTGATTATTTCAGAAATGGTACATCATTTTTAATTGATTGTATTTAGAAAGTTTCTTATCCCAGTATGAGGAAGTTTATAATAAATTGTCCTTTTCGCAATAGTTCCCCTTTAACTCCTGCATAAAAACAGCTACTACAAATCTTATATAAATTATACAGTATGTATCTTGCCACAAAGTATCACTGTTATGTGCCCGTTAGTATTTATGGCTCAGTGTATATCCAGCAAGCTTCCAGGTTGAAGTTAAAGAAAACGGCCACAGGCTATTCAGGTTAGGGGCCCAAACTGACAAAGTTTAATTTAAAGGGGAAATATACCATATTGATGAGCAAAGTTTAAACATGTATTTTCAGTGTTAGATTTACATTTACTCCCATCTGAGCTAGTGGCAGGCCAGGCATTTACTATTAAACCCAACTTACTATAAGCCTTGGATTTTACAAAACTGAGGTGCATTGGCAAAAGGGATTCTTCACCTTTAAATGTGCTTTTTCATATGATGTAGAGTGTCTCTTATGCCACTCATTGCAAGGTTGCTAGGGTAATTTGGACCCTAGCAACCAGATTGCTGAAATTGCAAACTGGAGAGCTGCTGAATAAAAAGTTAAATAAGTCAAAAACCACAAATAAAAAAATGAAACCCAATTGCAAATTGTCTCAGAATATCAATCTAAAGTTAAGTCATACTGGCAAGCACAAAATATCGGTAAGTAGGGATGTAGCGAACTGCCGAACACCGGCAAAAAATGCGAACGTTCATGGACAGTTCGCGAACTTCGAACACCCGTTAAAATCGTTCGATTCGAAGGATTTTAATCATTTGATCGAAGGATTTTCATTCGAATCGAACGATCGAAGCCATTCGATCGAATGCTTTTCATTCGATCGAATGCTTACAATCGTTCGAACGAATGGAAATCGTTCGAACGAATGGAAATCGTTCGATTTTTAGCAGTCGAAGGAATTCGAATGGTCGAATGGTCGAACGATCGAACGATTTGTATTCGAATCGAACGCGAACTCAAAATGCGAACGTTCCCAAACGTTCGCGAACATTCGCGCAAACTAGTTCGCAGCAGAACAGTTCGCTACATCCCTATCGGTAAGTGGACACAACCTAAAAAGTCAGTGGTCTGTGTATAATACCACAGGCTGGCAGCAGGGGGAGCAGAGAGAACCAAAGCTGTAAAGGATTAAGCCAGCAAAAGGGTTAACAGAAATTACTTATATTTCAAACAACTGATTCCTGCCATGTATTGTGCTTAATTACAGGCCACGTTTTCAAAGATCTTACATACATAACTGAAATATTTCACATTTACCTCTTATGAAGCCTGGAAGACATTTCGCTACATTGTTTCCGTTGTCAGAACCAGTAGTGCAAGTGCAGAGGGAACAGCCAGCGAGACAGATGCTGCTTTCCAATATATAGTGCAAAGTTGTTGTAAATCTATGTTAATTTCTTATGCAAAATATAGTTTTTGGGTGGAGATCCCCTTTAAGAAAGGAATCAGGACACTGAGCTGATGTATATGCAGAACTGCAGCTGCTGAAAGCACTCGCCCGACATACGAGGAGCTGTGGGCAGCTCGCCATCATGCCAGCACGAGTGGTATTTTTGTCATTCAGTGTAAATGTGCTTTGGCAATGAAAAAATGCAGAGAAAAACTGACCTTCTGTTAAAGTCAATAAATGTCTCTATTCAGACAGAGAGCTGCTAACATGAGGGCACAGAGAGCCGACAGAGCCCAAGGGCACCGACGATAATCAGCAGAGCCACAACATCTCTCCAAATTCACATTTAATTTGGGAAGTTACAAAATATGAATTATTTCCGTATAAATATCATTATAGTCTGGTGTTAATAAATGTCAAGGAAATTGGACAATTGGATTGGATGGGCGAATTTGACCAGTTTCGTTTCGCCAAAAATTCGCCGCCGGCGAAATGTCGCAGACGCCCATTAAAGTCTATGGGCGTTAAAAACATTTTGTCGTGTGACGAAATTTTTTTGACGCGCATCTTTTTTTTTTGTACGCACAATGCCATACAAGTCTATGGGCGTAATTTTCTCAGCAAAACGAGGCGAAAAAATTCGACCATCCCTAATTAGAGGCAAGCCTATCATATTAAAGATTTACTGCTGGTTCAACTGTAATTGGCTGTTAAAGTCTGGGGTGTGAAATTGGCTTTCTAATTGGCTACAAGTTGGTTAAGGCCCATGATTGGTCTAACAATGTAATTGGATACAAGTTGAACATGGGCCATGAATGGTCTTATAATGTGATTGGGTACATGGTGGTCTGGGCCCATGAACAGTCTGAACCTGTAACTGGGTACAGGGTGGTCTAGGCCCATGAGAAGTATAATCATATCTATCATGGGATACAGGGTGGACTGGGCCCATGAGAAGTATAATCATATCTATCATGGGGTACAGGGTGGACTGGGCCCATGAGAAGTATAATCATATCTATCATGGGATACAGGGTGGACTGGGCCCATGAGAAGTATAATCATATCTATCATGGGGTACAGGGTTGACTGGGCCCATGAGAAGTATAATCATATCTATCATGGGATACAGGGTGGACTGGGCCCATGAGAAGTATAATCATATCTATCATGGGGTACAGGGTGGACTGAGCCCATGAAGAGTATAATCATATCATAAGGTACTGGGTCTTACAATCCTATAGGACCACTAAAGTTCTTCTCTATAGGTTGGTCTCCCCCTGGGAATATTCTAATGCACAGGTTCTCACATGCTCTAATGCTATAATTAGTTTTGGGTTTGTGTAGCCCAGGGGGGCAATCGAATTAGGGGTGTATTAATAGGAATAGGGGAGAAAAGGCCAGGATTGTTGTAGGATCACAGTGACATTGCAGCGTTGTGTATACTCTATGAATAGAATAGACACTAGATGGTGCCACAGTTGGGACTGTATGTTGTTCTATGCATCTAAGCTTGATATTTGAGTGCCTTTAAGAATGGCTTGGATGATTTCTTGGACAGACATAATATCAAAGGCTATTGTGATATATAGTTAGTATACATATAGGTATATAGAATTAATGTGAGTGTATGGAGGGGTGTGTTATGGATGCTGGGTTTTCATTTGGAGGGGTTGAACTTGATGAACTTTGTCTTTTTCCAACCCAATTTAACTATGTAACTATGTAACAGTGGCCTCTAGTGGCTGAATGATTGCAAAGTTCTCTGTCCATTCACCCCAACGAACAACCAGTTTGATACTGTACATTTTGGACACACAGTTGTCAAAATGTTATTGAATCAGCTGATCAGTTGGAATGGACTATGGGCAAGTGTAAGAGCAGAGTCACCTAGACAGGTGCATGCTGGGACACCTACCCTCAGCCTTGTACACCGCTGTGCCCCACAGAGTAGGTAGAAGGCAGGCTTAGGAGGTCATCAGTCAGTCTGGCTAAATCAATTTAAAGGATAATATTTTGGGAAATTCTGTACCAGCCCAAGGCAACCACAGCCCTTTAGCAGTAAAGATCTGTGTCTCCAAAGATGCCCCAGTAGCTCCCCATCTTCTTTTCTGCTGATTCACTGCACATGCTCTGTGCTGCTGTCACTTACTGAGCTTAGGGACCCACTCACAATATACAGTACACATAGAATAGAAATGTCACAATATAAGGCTGATTAGTAATTAATACAGATTTACATTACACATGCAGCTTCTTTGAAAGATGAACCTTATTTTCTGATGTTTTGATGATTTCCCACGACCGCTAAGTTCAGCTTCTCAGAAGCAGCCCAGAGCACACTGAGCATGTGCACTAGTGTGACTGACACACAAAAGATTCCTAACAAGATGGGATCTGCTGGGTAGTGATGAGCGAATTTTTTCGACAGCCATGGATTTGCAGCGACATTCCGCATTTCCCCATGTGTGGATTTTTTCACAAAACCGTGCCAAAAATTTGCAGTGGAAAAATTTGCAGAGATAACACGCCCATTGACTTTAATGCATTTGGACAAAAATAGTCTTTTTTGCAGTTTTGCTACATTTTTGGTGATGTGAAACGGGACAGATTCTCCCATCACTACTGCTGGCATGAATTTGAAGGCCTGGTTCAAGGTTGAACCAGGAAAAAACCTGGTGGGCCCTGGCTCTTTTGGGCCTGCTGGCCCAGACCCACTCCCTGGACTGGTACTGCTTACTTCCCTCCCTGATCCCAGCTGCGGCACGCAGTAAAAAGCACACGCATGCGCCCATGTGTGAGGTGAGGGGGAGGTGCAGGTTGCGGCTGGGATGGAGGGAAAGGGGGCTCTGTGGCTGGGGAGCCCGGGGGATGTGTGGAGGGCCCCTGAGGCTGCAGGAGCAGTGGGCCTTAGCCCCTTAGTCCGACACTGGCCTGGTTCAATACTGTTATAGGCTGGTACAGGACGTTCTGTATATACGTAACATACAGCACCTCTGCCACATTTATTCTTAAGCTTAAATTCGTCTTAAAAACAATTACTGCTTGTTAATAAAGGTGGCCATACACGGGCCGATAAAAGCTGCCGACAGACAGCGTCGGCAGCTTATTGGCCCGTGTATGGGACCCCCCAACGGGCTTCACCGATCGAGATCTGGCTGAAATTCGGCCAGATCTCGATCGGATGGGACAAAAAATCCCGTCGGATCACGGCCACATCTATTCGTTGATGCGACCCCGCGATCCGACTGCCCATTGCTATTCATATCGATATTGCCCACCTCAAGGTGGCGTTTGGCGACATCGCCAAACGAGCGGATCTCTCCATGTATGGGCACCTTAAGAAGGCACATGAGTAGGATAAAGAAATGTACTATGGCAGTAAGGCCAGTTCGTCGGCTGAAGAATGCGAAACCTTAGCCAGGATGTAATTACCTATCTACGTTTCCTTAGTACAATGTTAAATACCCCCTGCTGCACCATTGTATGGGCACCTTAAGTCATATCTTTTGACTTTACAGAAGAGCTTTCTACATCAGTGATCAGCTATTGGACCAGATAAAAGCAGCCTGACCCCGTGGCTGTAGCCTTCCTGTGACCTGGGTAGGACTGAACTGCTGCTTGCTACCAGGAATATTTTACAAATACATTTTCTGGTTAATCATTTTCTGCAGTGTTTGCCAGCTAGAGATAGTACTTCCGTCTTTGTATGGTCATAGGTCTCTCTAATTTCAGCCTTAAGCTGGCCATAGACCCAAAGATCCGATCGTACGAATAGAGGATTCGTACGATTTTCGGACCGTGTGTGGAGAGTGCCGACATTTTTCGTCCGGCGGAGATCGGTCGATCGGACAGGTTAAAAGATTTCTGTCGGCTGCTGATAATATCTCTGCGTGTATTGCTGATCGTACGATTTTCAGAGGGAGACTGTCACTAGCTTTGGTTGGACATAACTTTCGTACGATTGCTGTCAGGGGCAGAACATCGGCTGATCTGTTCTTTAAAGGGCATGTAAAGGCAAAAAAATGTTATCTGATTTTTACTTTCTTTAAAGAAAAAGAAACCTATCTCCAATATACTTTAACTAAAAAATGTGTACCGTTTTTATAAGAAACCTGACTGTATGCAGTGAAATTCTCCCTTCATTTACTGCTGTGGATAAGAATTGTCAGACGGTCCCTAACTGCTGAGCAGGGAAACAATCATACTTATGAACAGCAGGGGGAGCCCCCGCCTTACTTCCCAGCCATGCAGAACTCAAGCAGCTTTGTTTATGACGATCCCTAAGCAGCCCAGACCACACTGAGCATGTGCACAGTCTTAGTCTTGCAAAGATGTTTAACAAAGTTACAAGATGGTGACCCCCTGTAGCCAACTTTGAAAGCATAAATTATTTGTTTGATTAGGCTTGTGGTGCAGTAAGTTCATGTTTATATTTAGTATACAAAATACAGCATTTCTAGCCTTATTCTATTTTAGACTTTACATGCCCTTTAACTACTTTATTTGATCTGAACGATCGGATCTTTGCATCTATGGGCAGCTTAAGGGAGCTAGCACACGGGCAGATTCGAGGAGATTTAGTCGCCTGGCGACCAATCGCTTCTTCTGCGGGGCGATAATCTCCCTGAACTGCCTTCCAGCTGCTATAATGAAAAAAAGCCAGCGCCAATGCACTTGCAGCACTTCGATTACCGAAGTCGCCCAAAGTGGCGACTGTTTGTAAACAACGGTGACATGTTGTGACCATGCCCATTTTTGTGGCCACACCCCCTAATTACCATGTTCATTTTACAAAATTTGGCAGGTTATGAAAGTTTGAACATATTTCTGTGTTTTTTTTCAGTTATTACAGTTTTGCTAATGAATGTGAATTGCCCTTTAAGCTGTGAGTCTAACTTTTCCCAAGGGACCTGTTATCTTATATTGTTACAATTACTTATTTGCTCATCTTGAAATTTTTACAAAAGTATCTTATCAGCTGCTGTGGCTGTTCTGGGCTCTCTGCCAAAAGCCAATTAAGTTCGAAACATTGGGGCTAATTTATAAACATTGGGCAAATTTGCCCATAGGCAGCAACCCATGGCAACCAATCAGATTGCTGCATGCATTGTCCTACTTGCACCTGGCTTCAAAAAGCTAATCACTGATTGGTTGCTATAAGTAACTGCCCATGGGCAAATTTGCCCAATGTTAATAAATTAGCCTCATTGTTTATTTTTCTGTTCATTACAGAGAAAAACAGGACTTTCCAGTACAAACGAAGAACTGCAAGCTGAGCTGTCAAAAGAGGGACTGTCCCTCTAAAAACGGGACAGTTGGGAGGTATGACAAGAGGCATGTGGAGGGCTTCTAGTATATGAATTAGATAGAATTATGCACTGGTGGGAGGTTAATGGGGGCAGAAGGGGATGACAGCTGGGGTGGGGAGCCCATGGGAGTGGCAGAGGGGAGGGCGGGGGACCCAGGGAGTATGTTGAGCCCTGATGTGGCAGCCCCAGTGGGCCCAAGCTCCCACCCCCCAGTCTGACGCTGTCCCTAACCACATTAAGAAGACATATCAGTATGGCCCTAGTCCCCAGTACCTGTAATGAAATTCAGAGCTGTGAGGCCCAGATTTGTGGTGAGGCCAAAAACGCCGGGCCTAGGGTGGCACGATTTTAGGGGTGGCATGCCGCCCAGCCGCAATCCAAGAGACCACTGGGGATGCGTACTCCTGTATGCATCATTATCCCTAGTGCTCCGACGCAGGAGAGGGGGTGGTGCAAACGCAGGTCCCAGCAATAGGACCCAGTGGCCTCGGGGCCCTGCAGCCCGAAATCCGGGCCTGGGAGCTGCAGGTTGTATTGATGGCCACCATGTCTGGACACATGACTTTTTGCCCCTCCTCTCTAAGAACATACATTGGGGGGCTGCCAACCCTGTTTAGCTGTGCTGGGGTAGTCTCCTTGGTTTGGTACACTTTTTCCAGTTTTGTTGGTTTCAGATAGATAGGGAAAATAAAGAAATAAAGACAATTACTTTCTATTTGTGATTGTTTTTCTAATATTGAAGTGTAAAGTTTAATTTTTCACCTTCTAAAGCAGCTCTGGGGGGGGGGGGGTCGCCGACTCTGTAACGGCTCTAATTCATACATTTAGTTGATACATTTTCTTTGTCCCTGCACAGCAGAATATCTGAGCGGATCTCTCCATGTATGGGCACCTTAAGAAGGCACATGAGTAGGATAAAGAAATGTACTATGGCAGTAAGGCCAGTTCGTCGGCTGAAGAATGCGAAACCTTAGCCAGGATGTAATTACCTATCTACGTTTCCTTAGTACAATGTTAAATACCCCCTGCTGCACCATTGTATGGGCACCTTAAGTCATATCTTTTGACTTTACAGAAGAGCTTTCTACATCAGTGATCAGCTATTGGACCAGATAAAAGCAGCCTGACCCCGTGGCTGTAGCCTTCCTGTGACCTGGGTAGGACTGAACTGCTGCTTGCTACCAGGAATATTTTACAAATACATTTTCTGGTTAATCATTTTCTGCAGTGTTTGCCAGCTAGAGATAGTACTTCCGTCTTTGTATGGTCATAGGTCTCTCTTATTTCAGCCTTAAGCTGGCCATAGACCCAAAGATCCGATCGTACGAATAGAGGATTCGTACGATTTTCGGACCGTGT
This sequence comes from Xenopus petersii, assembly GCA_038501925.1. Lineage (NCBI taxonomy): Eukaryota > Metazoa > Chordata > Amphibia > Anura > Pipidae > Xenopus > Xenopus petersii. Next base: position 9,111,274 of record CM076684.1, on the reverse strand, counting down.
GTGGAGAGTGCCGACATTTTTCGTCCGGCGGAGATCGGTCGATCGGACAGGTTAAAAGATTTCTGTCGGCTGCTGATAATATCTCTGCGTGTATTGCTGATCGTACGATTTTCAGAGGGAGACTGTCACTAGCTTTGGTTGGACATAACTTTCGTACGATTGCTGTCAGGGGCAGAACATCGGCTGATCTGTTCTTTAAAGGGCATGTAAAGGCAAAAAAATGTTATCTGATTTTTACTTTCTTTAAAGAAAAAGAAACCTATCTCCAATATACTTTAACTAAAAAATGTGTACCGTTTTTATAAGAAACCTGACTGTATGCAGTGAAATTCTCCCTTCATTTACTGCTGTGGATAAGAATTGTCAGACGGTCCCTAACTGCTGAGCAGGGAAACAATCATACTTATGAACAGCAGGGGGAGCCCCCGCCTTACTTCCCAGCCATGCAGAACTCAAGCAGCTTTGTTTATGACGATCCCTAAGCAGCCCAGACCACACTGAGCATGTGCACAGTCTTAGTCTTGCAAAGATGTTTAACAAAGTTACAAGATGGTGACCCCCTGTAGCCAACTTTGAAAGCATAAATTATTTGTTTGATTAGGCTTGTGGTGCAGTAAGTTCATGTTTATATTTAGTATACAAAATACAGCATTTCTAGCCTTATTCTATTTTAGACTTTACATGCCCTTTAACTACTTTATTTGATCTGAACGATCGGATCTTTGCATCTATGGGCAGCTTAAGGGAGCTAGCACACGGGCAGATTCGAGGAGATTTAGTCGCCTGGCGACCAATCGCTTCTTCTGCGGGGCGATAATCTCCCTGAACTGCCTTCCAGCTGCTATAATGAAAAAAAGCCAGCGCCAATGCACTTGCAGCACTTCGATTACCGAAGTCGCCCAAAGTGGCGACTGTTTGTAAACAACGGTGACATGTTGTGACCATGCCCATTTTTGTGGCCACACCCCCTAATTACCATGTTCATTTTACAAAATTTGGCAGGTTATGAAAGTTTGAACATATTTCTGTGTTTTTTTTCAGTTATTACAGTTTTGCTAATGAATGTGAATTGCCCTTTAAGCTGTGAGTCTAACTTTTCCCAAGGGACCTGTTATCTTATATTGTTACAATTACTTATTTGCTCATCTTGAAATTTTTACAAAAGTATCTTATCAGCTGCTGTGGCTGTTCTGGGCTCTCTGCCAAAAGCCAATTAAGTTCGAAACATTGGGGCTAATTTATAAACATTGGGCAAATTTGCCCATAGGCAGCAACCCATGGCAACCAATCAGATTGCTGCATGCATTGTCCTACTTGCACCTGGCTTCAAAAAGCTAATCACTGATTGGTTGCTATAAGTAACTGCCCATGGGCAAATTTGCCCAATGTTAATAAATTAGCCTCATTGTTTATTTTTCTGTTCATTACAGAGAAAAACAGGACTTTCCAGTACAAACGAAGAACTGCAAGCTGAGCTGTCAAAAGAGGGACTGTCCCTCTAAAAACGGGACAGTTGGGAGGTATGACAAGAGGCATGTGGAGGGCTTCTAGTATATGAATTAGATAGAATTATGCACTGGTGGGAGGTTAATGGGGGCAGAAGGGGATGACAGCTGGGGTGGGGAGCCCATGGGAGTGGCAGAGGGGAGGGCGGGGGACCCAGGGAGTATGTTGAGCCCTGATGTGGCAGCCCCAGTGGGCCCAAGCTCCCACCCCCCAGTCTGACGCTGTCCCTAACCACATTAAGAAGACATATCAGTATGGCCCTAGTCCCCAGTACCTGTAATGAAATTCAGAGCTGTGAGGCCCAGATTTGTGGTGAGGCCAAAAACGCCGGGCCTAGGGTGGCACGATTTTAGGGGTGGCATGCCGCCCAGCCGCAATCCAAGAGACCACTGGGGATGCGTACTCCTGTATGCATCATTATCCCTAGTGCTCCGACGCAGGAGAGGGGGTGGTGCAAACGCAGGTCCCAGCAATAGGACCCAGTGGCCTCGGGGCCCTGCAGCCCGAAATCCGGGCCTGGGAGCTGCAGGTTGTATTGATGGCCACCATGTCTGGACACATGACTTTTTGCCCCTCCTCTCTAAGAACATACATTGGGGGGCTGCCAACCCTGTTTAGCTGTGCTGGGGTAGTCTCCTTGGTTTGGTACACTTTTTCCAGTTTTGTTGGTTTCAGATAGATAGGGAAAATAAAGAAATAAAGACAATTACTTTCTATTTGTGATTGTTTTTCTAATATTGAAGTGTAAAGTTTAATTTTTCACCTTCTAAAGCAGCTCTGGGGGGGGGGGGGTCGCCGACTCTGTAACGGCTCTAATTCATACATTTAGTTGATACATTTTCTTTGTCCCTGCACAGCAGAATATCTGGGTTTCATTACAGGCAGCTGTTACAATTAAAACATTAGTTGCTAATACTCCAGAGATGCTGCTGAGAAATCTATCAACTATGGGGCAGATTTATAAAAGGTCGAAATGAACATTCAAATAAAAAAAATTCAAATTTCGAGCTAATTTTTGTGTACTTTGACTAGGGAATAGTCCAAATTCTATTCAAAACTGAAATAAAATTAGAAAAATTTGAATATCGAAATTGATCATGTACGGTCTCTTTAAAAATTCGACCGCCCATTCCCCATCTAAAACCTGCTGAATTGCTGTTTTAGCCTATGGGGGACCTCCTAGAACCTATTTGGAGTCAATTGGTGGACTTTGAGAAATCAAAGTTTATTTGGGGAAAAACTTTGAATTGAATGCGCTATTCCTTCGATTTGATCATTTCTAATTTGAACAAAAACGGACCTATTCGACCAAAAAAAAACACTTCGACTTAATTTCAGTTGTTCTTTTTGAATTTGAATTTTGAATTTTTTTCAATTCGAAATTCGACCCGTGATAAATATGCCCCTAAGTGCTCTGCTAATTACCCAAAAATTGTCATAAGTACAATGTACACGGTCCTGGCAGGTAGACTTCCCCTTTGTACATAAAACCAGATGATTCTTGGTTCTGCAAAGCAGTGACCAGGGTCGGACTGGGGGCTGCTGTCTCAGGGCCCCCCTCCTGGCAGTCCCCGGGCCCCCTCGTGAATGGCGGACCACTGCCCCCAACGCACAACTCCACAAACGCACCGCGCGTGCACAATAGATGCGACAATCTGTGCCGTTAACAATTTTCCCTTCTGTGGCAACTGCAGGTAACAGGTCTGGGCCGGCGGGGGCCCACCGGATTTTTCCTGGTGTCCCACCGGCCCAGTCGGACCCTGGCAGCGACTCTCAGATAAGGAGCCCTTTTACACAAATCTTGCGCAGATACAGAAAATGCCTAATGAAGAGTCCCACTGGTAACAAAGCCTTAGCATGACGGCTCATAGGATTGTTACATTTGGTCCCCTTCCACAGAGCCATATGGGTGTTGGCAGGCAATCAGCACCCGCAGAGTTGTTTATCAGATGGGTAGAATGAAACATAACATTTATGACATTTGTATCATCAAATGACGGAACCGTCACATAATTTGTACAAATGTAACTGTTTCCTGAAATTAAGTTGTCCTTTCAGCAGGAAACTACAATGGGAACTTGTGATTGGTCTTTGTTTCTTTCTTATTCACTGGAGATTTCTGAATTATTTTACATTTTTCTGCTGGTTTCCATTTGTCCGTTGGAGAATAAATGTAAGAAACCATATTATCCCTTTTTCTATACAAGACAGATTGCCTGCCAGATTGGTGAGTCACAGGAGTTCATTAACTAATTTATTGCAAAAATGTTAAAAAAAAATATATATATATATATATATTTATATACTGTATTTATATTACTATGGGAATGTACTTTAACTAAAATGTTAAGTCTTTATCCCCAGCATGCCCCATTTTCTGCACATCACTTCAGGAAGCAGCCAACACACACACTGTAGCACACTAGGGGGCAGATTTATCAAAAGTCGAAGTTCGAAGTTAAAAATCTTTGAATTCAAAAAGACCAATCGAATGGAGGTCGAAGTTTTTTTGGGGTCGAAGCGGGACGATCGCACTTCGATTGTACTTCGATCGTACTTCTATTCAAAGTTTTTTTAACTTTGACCTTCGCTCTCCCAAACTCCCCCATTTGCCTCCATACAGGTTGTAGGATGTTAGGTGGCGAATGGTCGAAGTCGAAGTTTTTTCAAATTCGAATCGAAGTATGACTATTCTCTAGTTGAAGTACACAAAAAATAGCTCGAAATTCGAAACCACAGCCCTTTAGCAGTAAATATCTGTGTCTCCAAAGATGACCCAGTAGCAGAGCTGGGCCAAGCCAGGCACGCGCCCTAGGCAGCCTGCCTTGTTGCTGCGCCGTCTGGGTGCACGCATGCGCGCGAGCTAGGCGATTGTGCGCATGCGCAAATAGATCAAGTTCCACAAATAGAACAAGTGGCCGGTCGGCAGAGAAGGGACCTGACTAGGGGTAGAAGTATGTGCCTGGCGCCCCTCCACCGTTGCACCCTAGGCACGTGCCTACTCTGCCTACCCCTAGTTCCGGCCCTGCCCAGTAGCTCCCCATCTTCTTTTCTGCTGATTCACTGCACATGCTCTGTGCTGCTGTCACTTACTGAGCTTAGGGAGCCACTCACAATATACAGTACACATAGAATAGAAATGTCACAATATAAGGCTGATTAGTAATTAATACACATAATTACTACATGGCAGCACAGAAACCAGTGCAATTAGCATCAGAATTGAATAATCAGCAAACCTATAGCATCAGCTTATATTACAGCCAGGGAAGCTCATTTTCTGCTGGATAATTAGTGACGAGCCCTAAGCTTAGCTTCTCAACAGCCAATCAGAGCCCACTGAGCATGTGAGTGTCACAGACACTTTCCAAGATGGTGACCCCCTGTGACAAGTTTGAAGTCCTGGATCATTGCTGCTATTGACAAGCTGAAACTTTAGCCTCGTGCAATAAGTTCAGTGTATAAATTATGGCATTTTTAGTCATATTAGTTTTAAGGGTTTTAGTTCTCTTTTAAGTCATCATCTTGATCAACTGTTTCCATCTTACCCTACAGTCAACATCTGTCTCTAGTATCCCCACCTTTCCCTAATTCAGCTGCTAAAACCCTACTCTTCCTACCAAAAATGGCTCCTCTGTGGTGACCCACTGGCAGAGCCTAAAACATTCAACCTTATTTGAACCTTAAAAACTAGATGACAAACTGCTAATTGCTGTATTAAAGTTATTATTGTCCAGTGGGGTTTCTGGGTAAGTTGGGGAAGGAATCTAGACTACAAAAGCCCAAATTATGCTTATAAAACCAGATATTCAGCTCTCTTAGTTACCAGGGGTTGGTTTTTGCCGCCTCTATCTAGTAAAGTGGTGCCTCATGGCAGAATCAGCCCTGTATTACCCTTTATTTACTTGGCACCCGCATATTCCGTGTCACTTCATTCTTTAGCAGAGCCAATAAGATCACGTTCAATGGTTGAAACACTGCAAAATATGTTCCCCGTGCTCTGGCAACTGTTACAGGCAGAGTTAGTTCCTGTACTGATAAGATATTTCCTTTCTGCCAGAAACCTTTAGCGCCACTCCCTGATGCATGGGATGAACCTGATTATGTTTATAGGGAAGATAACCATGAAAGATGGATTGAATGTGTCCTACCTGGGGGAAGCTGTTTTGATCTGCACTATTTACTTCCTGTGCATAGATAGAATATCTATTGTGGATTAGTGAGCACAAAGGGACTAATATTTTACACTTGCAGAGGACCCACATATTGCCTTGCCTGCCCCCAGTCAGATCCCTATACGGTTTTGGGGGCCTATCATCAGTGCTAATGAATAAGAAAAAAATATTATGCTTATTCAAGTAGCTTAAAGCAGAAGATGCAGATAAGTCAGTAAGGATAAGATTTGGGGCAAGTGCTTATATGTGCCTTGGGTACCCGTGGAACTATACCAGGGGGACTGTTACCCCAATGTTTCTATATATCTGTAACCTTGTTATGAGCTAAGGGGGCCCAGCCTGAAGGTCAGTTAGGGGGAGATTTGGGGTGAGTGATTATTTGTGCCCTGGGTACCCCCGGAACTATAACAGGGTGACTGTTACCCCAATGTTTCTATATATCTCTAGCCTTCACGTTTCTGACACTACACCATCTAAGTACAAAGGCATTCTCAGTAGTCTGTATATCTGCACATATATCTTTCATGACTTTCCACCTCCTTCTAATATCCTTCATTCACCAGTCTGCCCTTTGTCCGGTTTCCCTCTAGACTTGCTCAGCAGGAATCAGCAGTTTCACTTTCAAAAAAATAAATGTTGTGCCTGAGAGTATGACGCACACTAGGGCTCATTTATCACAGACAGAGGAGAAAGTGCAGGAGAACTTAGTGAGGTGTAATTGTGGGCACGCTCTGGCAATTGATGGGTCATTAAGGGATCTACAGTATATATGTCTCTGAATATTTCTTTTGGCTGATGTATTCACTTTTGTGTTTATACAGAGCAAGGAGACATCATAGAGCGACTGTTTACACAGATTAATTACAACGTTCATTATAAACACCTTCAGCCATCAAGCGATGACTTATGTGGTGGTTAATGGTAGCAAAAATATCATTAAGGGCAAAGACAAACGAGAAGATTTGGGGAGATTAGTCGCCCGGCGACAAATCGCCTCTTCTTTGGGAGACTAGTCTCCCTGAACTGCCTCGGACAACTTTGTTTCCCGAAGTCACCCAAAGTTTCCTTGTGAGGCAACTTCGGAAAACAAATCGCTCCTAGTGCCATCCCGCTGGTGATTTAGATTCTAACCGGTGGGGAGGCAGTTCGGGGAGATTTGTCACCCAAAGAAGAGGTGGTTTGTAGCCGGACGACTAATCTCCCCAAATCTTCGTCTGTCTCTGCCCTTAGTGATATTTTTGCTACCATTAACCATCACAGAAGTCATCGCTTGATGGCTGAAGGTGTTTATAATGGACGTTGTAATTTATCTGTGTATCCGAATCTTCTCGTCTGTCTCGGCCCTAAAAGGAAAAGCAAGCAGAAATATGGACAAAGGCTGGCAACAGTCTCAAATGCAACTAAATACTAAAAGATAGCAACCATGTCTTATGCCATTGACTTCAGTGGTATCTGCCTGTCACTGTTTACACAGGGTGGAATTTGGCCCAAAAATTCACGGGTCCAGCATCGGACTGGAGGGTCCTAGGACCACCGGTTTTCCAAATTAGGAATTTCCTACAATTGACGCGGCGACAGGCCAATCACAGAGTCATAGCTGATGTAACGGCCCCGATGTGTCATGGCCCTGTCCCCATTGCATCATGGTCCTGCCCCCTGCCCTTTGCACTTGGCAAAAAGGTGGCAACCCTACCACCGGGGATTCTGCCTCAGGGCCCTTACCCCTCTCCGGGCGCCCAGCCACAACTCCCCTCCAGGCCCCCTACCAAAACTGCAACCTGAGACACCTCCCTGTCGCCTGGCCGCAATAAGGGCTGGGGGGAGATCAGGGGGCAACACAGGGTCTCAGAGGGGTGTGGTTATTGGTCAACAGGGCCCACTGGATTTTTAACTGGTGTCCCACCAGTCCATTCCGACCTTGTTCAGGTCTAGTAATCTATAGGGGACCATAAAGATTAGAGGGCTTTCTGGGGCAGAGGCTAACACTGTATAGGAGGGGATCGGAGATATCATCACCTCCAGGTGATTCCTACCTATGAGCACCTACCCATGTCATAGGTATCAGAATTATCACTCATTGCAATGCCCATGGTTCATCCTCGGACCCCTGCTGCAATTCAAACTTACGGGCCCACAAACACCATTACAAACAGGAATCAAATACAAAAATAGATTACAATTCAGGGGCCCCATTTTCAATTCAACATTACGGGCCAGCTTATAAAAATGAGTAAAACATAGTAAATACACAGAGCGGAGAGGATTACTGAGGCAGATGAAATCTGTCATTAAGTGGATGAAGAATAACGTGAGTTTCTCAGCAGTCATCGTGTCTAGAAAGCAAAGCTGGTAATTAGCTGTCTGCTTTCTCTCTGCGGCTCTGGAGGACTCCCACGTTACACATGGTAGAAAAGCAGCGAGAATGTCCCTAAGTATTTGCAGCAAGCAAAAGGGTTACTTAAAGGGGAACTGCAACCTAAAAAAAATATGGTTTATTTTATATACTGAATGTACTGCAAATGAGGTTTAGTAGCCTGGGACAGTAATGATCCTTCCAAGTTATTCATGGCACCTCCCTGTCCTCTCATCTTGTTAGATCATCTTTTGAGAGTCAGTGACACTGCACATGCTCAGTGCATCTGCCCAGTAAAACACTTTTTAAGGACGGGGCTTGTATTAAAAATGTATGAAACCCTCCCACCCCTCTACTATCCTGCTCCAAAACAATTCTCACCATCAGGTTCCTCACCCCCCCCCCCCCCACAGCATCTTCTTTGCCTTCCAATCCAAAGCCGCTTATATATCTTGGTATCTTGGTCCAGATATTCTGGACTAAATTCAGACTTTGTTGAGAATATAATTTTGTGGCAGATTTATCAAAGGTCAAGAATGTCCCTTATCTTGATTTCTACTAAAAAAAAAAAGTTTTTCTTAGATATTTTCATTCTTTCCCATTTTTTTCACTAGCATTTTCTCAACAAAACAGCATAGGAGCTCAGCACCATTCTATCCAATGGGGCAGGCATGTCTTTTATGGGGATATTCTATCAGGCATAACTACCATCTATCAGATGGGTCCACCAGGGTCGCTGATGGGGAGCAGGGACTAGAGGGACTGCTGTATATTAGCCCCCTCTCCAGCCCCTTCTGGCCTCCCAAAAGAAATAACATGTTGGTAGTCAGTTGGGGGAACTGCCTATGGACGCCCCCCTCAAAGATTTTTCCAGTTGGGCCGGGCTCCTTCCAGTTATGCCATTAGACTCGCTCCAGAGTTCTTAGGCCGGGTAAGAAATACATTCAGTAAAAGCCTATAAAACTAAGCTTTTAATTTTTTGGACAAAATAATGTTTTTTGTAACTGAAACCTATTTTAATATAATTTCAAGGATGCCCAGGGAGCAGCCCGCCATCGCTTAGAGGCCCATTTATCAAAGGTTAAATTTCAAATTCATGTGAATTTTTTTTTAACTCTTATAAATTCTAATATACTCGAAATTAGAATGGGAGGTTGTTTAAGAAAAAAATAGAAGAATGTCTAAAACTCGGACTAATTTTTCTGACTTCGAATTGAATTCAATTAAACTCAATTTGAGTCTCCGAATTTCAGTAAGGCTATAAACATCTTCAAATGGGTCACTGGACCTCTGCCATTGACTTCTACATGAACTCAGCAGGTTTTAGGTGGCGAATAGTCAAATTCAAATTGTTCACAGAGTCAAGGTTTGATAAATCTTGAATTTGAATTGAGTTTGGATAAATTTTTTGAACAAAAATACAATCGAAAATTTGAATTTACTATTCAACCACTAACAAATCTTCCCCTTAATATGCCTGTCATGTTAGCTGTTGTAATAAAAAAAAACAGGGTCTGGATGTTTTTTCTTTACAAATGAAATGTCAATGTCATCAAATATACTTATATATGCCTGGAAATAAAGTTTACAGTCTATTAGAGATATGATGAGAAAAAAAAATGTATTTACTGTGCTGACCTACCATGCTCTATGATGACTTTCTTTCTACCTATTGTTTTCATGCAACATGATATAAAACATTCAAAGGCAATAACAAGGCTAATATTGAGAAAACCAATACACAAATTTAGAAATAGATTTCAGGTCCAGCTCTCCCTATAATGTGATTCTTTTTTTTTCACACATTTATACTGAAGCCGAATGTTTCGGACATCATTAGGACCTTTCTAATAAGGGCAAATTACTGCATCATTTATATGGGGCCTTATTAGTGTGATGACCATCTCCTGTGATACTTTGAACCCTAATCCAGTTGGGTTGAGGATACCCAACTCTGCTCACCTGCAAGGCCAACAGAATTGTTATGGTAACAATGGTCTATGCCAAATAAAACCACCTACTGCAACTTAAATTGGTGTTCAGTAGAACTGAACTCGTGGCTTCAGGACTTCAACTTCGGGTCTTTTCACGGCTTCAGGACTTCAACTTTGGCTTCTTTTGTGGCTCTGAATCTTTTCATGGCTTCAGGACTTCAACTCCTGGTCTTCTTATGGCTTCAAGACTTCAACTTTCGGTCTTTTCACGGCTTCGGGACTTAAACGTTGGCTCCTTTTGTGGCTTTGAGTCTTTTTCGCGGCTTCAGGACTTCGGGGCTCCTTTTGTGGCTTTGAGTCTTTTTGCGGTTTCAGGACTGAACTTCCGGTCTTTTCGCGGCTTCAGGACTTCAACTTTGGCTCCTTTTGTGGCTTTGAGTCTTTTCGCGGCTTCAGGACTTCAACTTCCGGTCTTTTCACGGCTTCAGGACTTCAGGGCTCCTTTTGCGGCTTTGAGATTTTTGCAGCTTCAGGACTTCAACTTCGGCTCCTTTTGTGGCTTTGAGTCTTTTCACGGCTTTGGCTCTTCGGGACTTCAGCTCTTCAGGACTTGAATCTTCGGTGGTTCGGGACTTTGGATCATCGCTGTCAAGGGGGGCCTGGCTATTTCGAAAAGTGCATCACAGTTGGGCCCCCCTTTAGGCGCGGTACAACAGTACCCCCATGCCCCCCTGATGGCTGCCCTGACTGACTACATGCCGAAGAGGGGTGGGGCTTGCAGGTAAGGAAGCGGGCTGTGTGTGGCTCATAGACGAGAGTCAATGGGGTAGGTCAGATAGTGGTCATGTGTGCATTTTCACTACAGCTGTAATTGGCAGTTTAAAAGAAAAGCCAAGCCTAGTATTTATATATTATATTAAAAATAATTATACACCTATTGAACATTTTGAATTGGATATCATGAAAGTTGCTTAGAGTTACATTTTATTTCAATGTATAAAGAAGAGTTTCTGGATAGAGTTTCCCTTTTAGCCTTGATGCCTGTCTCTGCACATCTCTGTGTTTCCTTTTATATATATCTCTCTTTATATATCTCTTTGTGTTCATGTCTAAATGACAGTGCGTGACAGCTCTCCTCCAATCGCCCACCTGTTCTGCCTGACCCCCTCCACCTTATTAGCATAGCGCTGGGAACACAATGATGCCATATATAGCCTTGTACCAATAAATGAACATGCAATGTTGGTAGTTCAGTGGGGAAGGAGGAGAGAAATACATTGGGGAAATAAGAGAAGAAAAAGCACTTCAAGGGGATGTAAGTTCCATTGCCCAGTGTTGCTGAACTAGCAGTCTCATCATACTTTTATACATTACCAAGCATTACAGTATGTTGGGAGCTGTAGTTTAAAGGAGAAGGAAAGCTACCAAGGAAGATTATTGCCAATAGATTAGCCACGATAGTGCAAGCTATATTTATTCAGTAGAATGCTTTACCATACCAGAGTAAACGGCTCTAGAAGCGCTCTCTGTTTTAGCAGCTGCCATATTAGCTTGCTGTGACATCACTTCCTCCCTGAGTCTCTCTCCCTGCTCACTCATAGCTCTGGGCTCCGATGAGCAAACTGAGCATGCTCAAGCCCTAGCCCTGGAGGTTTAAGCTGAAAACAGGAAGTCTGATACAGAAGCCCATGAGTACACAATAGAAGGAAAGAAATGCTGTGTTTCTTTTGACAGAGGACTCTGAGCAGCATTACTTTGAGGGTTTACTGGTGTATTTATTTAGACCTTTCTGATAAAGTTAGTTGTAATCTTTCCTTCTCCTTTAAGAACGTGAGGGTTGTATTCTTAAAGCAATATTGTTCATCACTTTCCCAAGCTCCCCAGGTTCAACGACCCGATTAAAATGCAAATGAATCCTCCAATGAGAATCCCAGCTGATCTGCTTTAAGTTCTTTGTTCCTGTCACTGACATTGGAAGCTTTAAACACAGTTGTTCCTTTATCACAGAACAACTAAACAGCAGTCTGTCCTTCCTTCAGATGTTTCATTCCAGTGTAATATCATGAAGCCAAAATGAAACGATGATCTCTGTATAGAGCATAACAGCAAGATGGCTGACATAGTGCTGGGAATCCACTTTCTCATTGGTGACTTCCCATTACGAGGGTGATTCACCTTTAAGTTAACCTTAAAGGAATTGTTCAATGAAAAATAAAAACTGGGTAAATAGATAGGCTGTGCAAAATAAAAAAATGTTTCTAATATAGTTAGTTAGCCAAAAATGTAATGTATAAAGGCTGGAGTGATTTGACGTATAACATGTCAGTCAGATCAGTACTTCCTGCTTTTCAGCTGTCTTGGTTTACACTGACTGGTTACCCTGGTTACCAGGCAGTAACCAATCAGAGACTTGAGGGGGGCCACATGGGTCATATCTGTTGCTTTTGAATCTGAGCTGAATGCTGAGGATCAATTACAAACTCACTGAACAGAAATGTACCATGTGGCCCCCCTTATAGTCGCTGACTAACTCAGAGTTATAGAGCTGAAAAGCAGGAAGTTGGATTATGGCTGTTTTATTAGACATCTGTTCACTCCAGCCTTTATATATTACATTTACTTTATACATTTTGGCTAACTAACTAAGTATATCAGAAACATTTTTTATTTTGCACAGCCTATCTATTTACCCAGTTTTTATTTTCACACTGAACTATTCCTTTAAGTATGTTATAAAATGAACAATTCTAATAAAATTTCAGTTGGTCATTTTTTTCTTTTTTCTAGTTTTTGAAGTCTTTGCCTTCTGACTCTTTATATCTTTCAAATTTGGGTCACTAACCCCATCAAAAAAACAAATGCTCTGTAAGGCTACAAATGTATTGTTATTGCTACTTTGTATTACTCATCTTTCTATTCAGGCCTCTCCTATTCATATTCCAGTCTCTTAGTCAAATCAGTGCATGGTTGCTAGGGTAATTTGGATCCTAGCAACCAGATTGCTGATATTACAAACTGGAGAGCTGCTGAATAAAAAGCTAAATAACTCAAAAACCTCAAATAATAAAAATTGGAAAAAAAATTGCAAATTGTCTCAGACTATCAGTCTCTACATCATACTAAAAGATAAGCGACCACTTTAAGCTAACTTTTAGTATGTTATAGACTGGCTAATCCTAAACAACTTTTTAATTGACCTTCATTTTTACTTTTTTAAATAGTTTTTTAATTATTTTCCTTTTTCTTCTGACTCTATCCAGATTTTAAATGGGGGTCACTGACCCCATCTAAATAAAAAGCAAATGATCGGTAAGGCTACAAATGTATTAAAGGGATACTGTCATGGGAAAAATGTTTTTTTCAAAACGCATCAGTTAATAGAGCTGCTCCAGCAGAATTCTGCACTGAAATCAATTTCTCAAAAGAGCAAACAGATTTTTTTTATATTTAATTTTGAAATCTGACATGGGGCTAGACATATTGTCAGTTTCCCAGGTGCCCCCAGTCATGTGACTTGTGCTCTGATAAACTTCAGTCACTCTTTACTGCTGTACTGCAAGTTGGAGTGATATCATCCCCCTCCATTTCCCCCCAGCAGCCAAACAACAGAACAATGAGAAGGTGACGTGCTACTTTTTATTACTCATCATTCTATTCAGGTCTCTCCTATTCATATTGCAGTGTCATATTCAAATCATTGCCTGGTTGCTAGGGTAATTTGGAACCTAGCAACCAGACTGCCAAAATTGCAAACGGGAGTTGCTGAATAAAAAGCTAAATAACTCAACAACCACAAATAATAACAAATGAAAACCCAATTGCAAATTTTCAAGATCATACTAAAACTTAAGATGAACAACCACTTTAAAAGATACTGTTGAAGAAATTTTCCTGTCACTGCTTAATACGACTGCTGAATTTTAGTGCACATCTCTCACACTCTCTCTATTAACTTGTGTTTTCTCTTATTTTCTACTGCTGTTGTGTATGGCAGCGCCTCCCAGGCTGTGTGTTACACTAAGCATATGCTCAGACATGTGTTCCTAATAAAACTATTATTTAATACTTTCACTCCCTTTCTTTTAGCGTGAGGCTGATTTGCAGTGAACACGTGCGGTTTTCTTAAATTTTGTTGTTAAACCTAATGCAAGGGGTCACTTCTAAAATGTACAGTAAATATTTTCTAGTAAGGGGCTGTAACTGTAGGATAGTGTATAGTAAGGCAAGATGGGGGTCATGCAAAGGGGTTTTTGTTGCTTAAACATAGACGTAGCAAGCAAGATGCTGAAAGGGAAATTAGCTGTAAATGTGTGTATAGTAAAGCCTAAAACAAATGGCAGCATAGGTATTCCCTGTACTAAGCACAATTCAGCAGGAACAGTCCCCTAAGTTTGCTCATAGTCTGTACAGAGAGATCCCATAAAACTATGACAGAATAGGTATTCCCCTGTACTAAGCACAATTCAGAAGGAACAGACCCCTAAATTTGCTCATAGTCTGTACAGAGAGATCCCATAAAACTATGGCAGCATAGGTATAACCTGTGTGCTGTAGCTCCTACTTTTAAACTCCCTCATTTAGCAATGTCTTTCCTTTTAGTACATGCCTGTATTTTTCGGAAACTCATCAGATTGCGCTTATTTTCTCAAAATAGCTTTATACAAAAGATCACACAGTGACATATTCTTCCCCCTCTGAATACATAATACCAAAATTGCATCAGAACTCATGTGTAAGATGAACGTAACGGTATTACAATAACAAATGACTATTTCTTGGCATCCCATGTTTCCTATTGAACAGGTTTTCTGAGCGATGAATCATCTTGTCAAAGGCAAAGTAACAAACGCCATATGGAGCGGCATTACTACTCTGTGTTATGAGAAATACATTTACATTTCATAGAAACACAAATAGATATTCCTGCATTCTCGTTTTGCAAGGAGTTATTAGCGATGCTATGCAACATTGTGGTTTTATTGGTGATAAATGAGCCCCAGCAATTTCACTCCGCTCACCCATAAAATAAAGAACAATGGAGCGTGGAAGCAAAGCTGAACCTTCTGTAAAAGTAGTTATATCAAGTATAAAAGGGATGTCATATTGACCATTTATGTTGTGTATATTGGGTATGTTTTATCCTATTTTATCATTAGAATATAAAATGACATATTTTCCAAAGAAAAAGCAAGCTTAATTGCATCTCCCACACATACTATACACAGTACAATTACTGGCAGGTTTGAGTGAACATTAATGTACTTATAAATTAAATTGAATAAAAATATACAAACAATTTAAAAAACACTTTAAAAAAAAAAAGGCATACTGCAAAGCTGCTTAAAATTACATTTTATATCATTGTGCAAAACTTGGGCAAATCTTAAAGGGGAACTATCGCAAAAATAAAAATGTAATATAAGCTTCATAATACTGAAATAATAAACTTTCTAGATACAATCAATTAATTCTATTAAATTCTGTACAGTTTCTGAAATAATCAGGTTTATGTTCACTATTCCTCTCTCAGCATCTGTTTCTCTTCATTCTGTTTTCATTTAGGAGTTGGGTGTCAGATATTCATTGACAGTTAGATCCAATATATCTTATAGGGGGGCTCGTTTTGCCTAGAAGAAGTATTAGAGCTCACTAGTAAAATCACCAGAAATCCTCCCTCTACATGCAAAATTTGTAGAAAATGGGTTATTTTGTTAGATTGTGTTTGTACTGGAATCAGTTATTTGACTGAGCTCTAATACATCTGCTAGGAAAAGTAGAAGATATATTGGATCTTTTATATGACACCCAACTGCTGCATGAAGAGAGAATAAAGAGACACAGATGCTGAGAGAGGAATAATGAATATAAACTTGATTATTTCAGAAACAATGCAGAATATTTAATTGATTGTATTTAGAATTTTTTATTTCAGTATGACGAAGCTTATATTAAATTTTCATTTTCCTGATAGTTCCCCTTTAAGGGCAGAGTTCACCTTTAAAATAAGATAATAACCACCAGCAGTAACATATCATTAGGGATACATGACTTTTATAAGCCTCACTCACCAGTAAGGATTCAGGCAGGATCCCTTGACATTCCTGGTTCCTGCGGAGCGATGCCTCTGTTTGTCCCGTTACTGGCTCAGCCACGAACAGTACCAAGTGATACCACCCTGAGAGAGGGACAAAAGACTAATAGTCCTCTAACTGTGAGGATTGTCCCATGGGACCAAGCCTCTGTGTCCCTCACAAGCAGATCTTTGTTATGGCGCTCCTGGGCCTTTAACCACTTTGCTGCTTTGCAAGGGTCCGGGGACCTGTAGCTCTGCAAGTGCTCCTGAACTACAATTCCCAGCATTCCTGGGAATGTTAGGAGCTGCATATGCCATTGTTAAAGGGGTTGTTCACCTTTAAGTTAACTTTTAGTATGTTATACAATAGCTAATTCTAAGCAATTTTTCACTTGGCCATCATTGTTTCTTTTTTATAGTTTTTAATTTATTTGCTTTTTTCTTCTGTTTCAATAGTTTTATTGACAAAAAATAAAAAAGGAAATTGTGCAACAGACAGATCAAAAGAATTGACATCACCTCTGTGCATTTACAATCAAATACCGGAAGCATAATACAACGAGACGATGGTACAAATAAAAAAACAAAAAGATTTGCATAGGTCAAATGTCTGTCTATCAGTGTTCGTTGAAACAGAGCAAACCTGCATTACATAGATCTATGAACTTGGTACAGAGAAATCGAAGACAGTTGTTAACAAAAAAGAAATAATAAAATTTAAAAAACAAAGGAAAATAAACGGTTAGACCAATAAGTAATCACACACACAAACAATCAGGTGCATCAAATGTGGGTTACAACATACATATGGGGAGTTCGAGCAGAATCAAATATCAGCATAGCAGTTCCAAGCAATTGCTATATAAAGGAGCCATGTCAATTACGGTATGTATTATTGGTATTAAATAACATGGTTGGTTCCATGTTAAAAGGGTTGTCTGCCAAAGATCTTATAAGGAAAGGGTAGAGACCGGTAGGGTACCGTGGAATCTGTAATCTATCCAAGGTTGCCAGATATCAACAAAGGCCTGATATTTATCTAGGTGGATACTGGTTAATTTTTCAATAATGAGAATCCAATCCAGTTTCACTTTGACCATATTATATTGTAGAGACGAAGATTTCCACGCCTTAGCAATAACCTGTCTGGCGGCCAAGAAAATATGATTAAGTAAGCGAACCTGTTTCCTGGGGACATCACGGGGGACAGCTCCCAATAAGGCAACGTACGGGTCTCTTTTTAAGTTAAGATGTAACACAGAAAAAAATAAGGGTATAAATCCGTATCCAGAATCTCACAGCTATGGGACATGTCCACCAGATATGGAACATGGATCCTGACGCAGAACAACCCCTGTAACATGTATTGTTGCAATCGGGATAAAATGTAGCTAATCGTACTGGGGTTAAATACCAGAGAAATAATACCTTATAACCTGCTTCCAGCATGACTGTGTTGATAGAACTTTTGCGTGTATTGTCCCAAAGTCGTAACCAATCCTGTTCAGGTAATGATTTACCTATATCCATTTCCCATTTAGTGATATAAGGTAGATCCAGCAAGCTGATATTTGCTTTTTTCTTATGATTCTTTCCAGCTTTCAAATGGGGGTCACTGACCCCATCTAAAAACAAATGCTCTCTAAGGCTACACGTTTATGTCATTGCTACTTTTTATCACTCTTCTTTCCATTAAGGCCCTCTCCTATTCACATTCCTGTCTCTTATTCAAATCAATACATGATTGCTAGGTTATTTGGGACCTAGCAACCAGATTGCTGAAATTGCAAACTGGAGAGCTGCTGAACAAAAAGCTAAATAACTCAGAAACCACCAATAATAAAAATTAAACCCATTTGCAAATTGTCCCAGAATATCACAATCTGCATCATACTAAAAGTTAATATAAAGGTGAACAACCCCTTTAATAACGCCATATAGTCCCTATATCAAGAATAACCAAGCAGGAGGGCACAAAAGAAAACCAGACAATTACTAATACATGCCAGCAAAAATACTAAGCTGAAGAAAATGGTAAAATAAACCAGTGAAAATCAAACTGTGCATTACATACCAAGATGAGCCTATAGCCCAGCGACCCACCAATGTTTATAGCAAAATAGAGCCCTCTCCCAGGGGTCCGATTGTTTGCTACTGTCTCTTGCCGCTATAAAGGGTGGTAGCTGTGTTGACATAATATATGCATTATTTCTGCCTATGTATTAGTCTTTTGTTAGTTTGGTTCTCTGGATGTGCCTGTGAATAAACAGTAATTCTACAGAGTAATACAAAGCGGAGGCTTTATAGCCTAAGAATCATTAAGTATATATATATATATATATATATATATATATATATATATATATATATATATATATATATATATATATAGGACTTTGATACAATAAAAATAAAGAGGTGAAAATGTTTTACATGGGTGTGACGGTTTTCTGATATTTGTGGATATATATATAAATGTGTGTATATATGTATATATGTATATATATATATATATATATATATATATATATATATATATATATATATATATATATATATATATATATATATATATATATACACATAGGACCTGTTATCCAGAATGCTCAGGAGCTGGTGTTTTCTGGATAACTTAATACCTTAAGTCTACTAGAAAGTCATTAAATAAACCTAATAGGCTGGTTATGCTTCCAAAAAGGATTAATTAGATCAATTACAAGTAACTGTTTTATTATTACAGAGAAAAAGGAAATAATTTTTAAAATTGTGGATTATTTGGATAAAATGGATATGTTAACAAGCTGTAACACCAGCAGCGCGCCAGCGCATAAACGCTGGAGCGCGTCAACTTAGGCGCCGGCGCCTAAACACCGGTGCACGCCAAAATGGATGCTCCCGCCAAAACACTGAGGAGCTATGACCTCTAAATTGGGCGCCTGGCTTCCTATTGGTCCCTGATCTGTCTGTCTTCCTCAGCCTGCTCCTGATTGGTTCCTGTCCCCTTAAATACCTTCCTCTTCCTCCTCACATTGCCCAAGCTGGCTTCTGTTTCCACAGTTCCTGCTCAAGCCCCGTTTGCCTGCTTTCCTGTTTATTCGACCCTTGGCCTGTTGATTTAACCTTGTACCTTCGCTGCCCGGGCCGACCACTGCTTGAACTTGACGATGCTTTTGCCTTATCCCTTGGTACTTCGCTTCTCTGCTTCCTGAAACCGACCACTGCCTGTAATTGATAGGGATGTAGCGAACTGTTCGCCGGCGAACTAGTTCGCGCGAACTTCGACTGTTCGCGTCCGCCGCATGTTCGCGAACGTCGCGCGACGTTCGCCAATAGGCGTTCGCATCAAAAATTGTTCGACCATTCGATTCCTTCGACCGCTAAAATCGAAGGATTTTCGTTCGAATCGAACGATTGAAGCCATTGGATTGAATGAAATCATTCGATCGAATGGCTTCGATCGTTCGATTCGAACGAAAATCCTTCGATCGAACGATTAAAATCCTTCGATCGTTCGAATCGAACGATTTTCGGATGTTCGAAGTTCGCAAACTGTTCGCGAACTGTTCGCATTTTTTGCCGGTGTTCGCGAACGGCGTTCGCGAACACATACACGGCAGTTCGCTACATCCCTAGTAATTGACTACGCCTTTGCCTGATCCCTGGATACTTCGCTACTTCGCTTTTGGCTAATACACTTGGCTCCTTTGCTGACTCTGCCGCAGAAAGTCCGGGGCCCCAAAAGGGCGTCGGTGAAGACCGGAGCCGTAGAGGAATTCCAGTTGCCATCTGTCTGCCTAGGACCAGCTGTCCTCCTCCGGGATCCCAGGTAACAGATCGTTACAGTTAGCTGGGGCCTTTTAAAATGGATCCCTCCCAAGCCGCTGGTCGACCTTCCTCTCTGGAGAGGATTCTGAGACCCAGCAGTTGCATCTCGCTCAGAGTATTCAACACCTGTCCAGTCGCCTAGATGTCCTGCAGGCCTCCCAGACCCCATTGCCTCCTGTTTCTGTGGCACCGCCTGCTCCAGTTCTGGTCTCGGCTCATTTAACCGCTGTACTTTTAAAGTTCTTCCACCTGTTCCCTCTCTATCATTCTCCTCATTTGAGGCTCACTGCATTAGGCTCTTTTCTCCTGTTTCACTCTGCATTGCTGTTATATATCGACCACCAGGACCAACTGCACAATTTCTGGACAACTTTGCTGCCTGGCTTCCTTACTTTCTTTCATCTAACATCCCATCCATCATATTAGGTGACTTTAATATACCTGTTAACAACATTAACAACTCTTCTGTCTCTAAACTTCTTTCACTAACCTCCTCCCTAGGCTTATCTTTGTGCTCAGACTCCCCCTCTCACTCCAGTGGTAACACTCTGGATCTCATATTTACCAGACTCTGTTCAACCACCAATTTTACTAACTCACCATTTCCCCTCTCTGATCACAATATGGTCACATTTCAACTCTCACTAACTCCCTCCTCAACCCCTGCTATTCCCCAAACACGTACTTACCGTGACTTGCAAGCTGTAGACGTGTCACATCTCTCTTCTTCCTTTGACTCTCTTCACTCTAATATCTCAGCCATCTCTTGTCCTAATGTGGCTACCTCTGTCTACTATAGTACTCTCACCACTGCCCTAAATGAGCTTGCTCCTATAAAAACGAAACGTTCTAGACCCAAACCACTTCAACCTTGGCATACTGCTCATACAAAAGCGCTCCAAAGACACTCACGTGCACTTGAGCGTCGCTGGCGCAAATCCCGTTCAGAATCAGACTTTTGGAGCTACAAATCTGCCCTGCGCTCCTTTAACACCAGCCTCTTCCAAGCCAAACAAACATACTTTACTTCACTCATTAACTCCCTTTCTAAAAAACCAGCACAACTTTTCTCCACCTTTAACACTCTCCTTTCCCCTTCTCCACCCCCTCCATGCACATCTGTCTCTGCTCAAGATATTGCTGAGCACTTCAAAAACAAAATTGACACTATTAGAAGGGACATTACACTACTCAACCCCCCTAGACTTCCACCACCCTCCCTTCACACTCCCCAGTCTCTCCTGTGCTCCTTCACCCCTGTCACTGATGAGGAAGTCTCAAAGCTTCTGGCCTCTTCTCACCTTACCACCTGCCCGCTTGATCCAATTCCCTCAAAACTTCTCCGCAATACCAATCCTGGTCTAATCAAAGCCTTAACTCACCTATTTAATCTTTCGCTCTCAACTGGACTGTTTCCTTCTCAACTAAAACATGCTCTTGTCACCCCCATTCTGAAAAAACCCTCTCTTGATCCCTCCAATCTTGACAACCTCCGACCTATCTCTCTGCTACCTTTCATCTCTAAACTACTTGAGCGCCTAGTCTACAACCGACTTACCTCATTCCTCTCTGACAATAACCTGCTAGACCCCCTACAATCTGGTTTTAAGCCACAACACTCCACGGAAACTGCCCTGACTCGACTAACTAATGACCTTTTAACCGCAAAAGCCAACAATCATTTCTCACTACTAATACTGCTTGATCTCTCAGCCGCATTTGACACTGTAGATCACCCTCTCCTCCTCCAGTCCCTCCAGTCGCTTGGCCTTCGTGACACAGCCCTGTCCTGGTTCTCTTCTTACATCACCAATCGTTCCTTCAGTGTCTCCTACAATGGAGCATCATCTTCTCCCCTACCTCTTTCTGTTGGAGTTCCTCAAGGCTCTGTCCTAGGACCATTACTATTCTCCCTCTACACTTCCTCCCTTGGCAAATTAATAAATTCGTACGGTTTCCACTACCACCTCTATGCTGACGATACTCAGATCTATCTCTCATCTCCTGATCTCAACCCAGAACTCCTAACTCGCGTCTCCTCCTGCCTGTCCGCTATCTCTACCTGGATGTCGCAACGCTACCTTAAATTAAACCTCTCCAAAACTGAAATGGTTCTCTTTCCTCCAAATAACACCAGTAGCATCCCCGAAGTATCCATCATAGTTAACAATTCCACTATCACCCCCTCTCCCCAGGCCCGGTGCCTTGGGGTTATCCTAGATTCTGCCCTGTCATTCACTCCTCATATCCAGTCACTTATCAAATCATGTCACTTCCACCTAAAGAACATATCCAAAATACGATCATTTATCACCCAAGACGCTGCCAAAATTCTTATTCACTCTCTCATCATATCGCGTCTAGACTACTGTAACTCGCTTTTAATTGGCCTCCCCCTCCAGAGACTGTCACCTCTCCAGTCCATAATGAACACTGCTGCGAGGCTCATACACCTCAGCAACCGCTCCTCCTCTGCCTCGCCATTCTGTCAATCCCTGCACTGGCTTCCGTTACCTTTCAGAATCAAATTCAAATTAATGACACTGACTTTCAAAGCACTTCACAACTCTGCTCCACCCTACATCTCTGAACTCATCTCTATATACTCACCCACTCGCTTACTACGCTCCTCTACTGACCTCCTACTCAACTCTTCTCTCATAACCTCCTCACATGCTCGCATTCAAGACTTTGCAAGGGCTGCACCCCTCCTCTGGAACGCTCTCCCACGGTCTGTCCGACTTTCTCCCACCCTTTCTACTTTCAAAAAATCTCTGAAAACGCACTTCTTTCGAGAAGCCTACCCTCACTCCGCTTAACTACCAAACGCAACACCACATACAATACCACATTTCTCACCCACTTACTTCGATCTTGCCCACTCCCACACCTTGTGTATTACTCTCTCCCCTTTAGACTGTATGCATATGCATAGGGCCTTCCTCACCTTTTTGTACCTGTATTGATTGTGATGTCTGTTACTCCATATATTCTATATATGTAATTTGTGTGATGTAGTTGTATAATCACATTTACTTTACAGTGCTGCGCAATATGTTGGCGCTATATAAATACATGTTAATAAATAATAATAAATAATAAATTTACCCAGTGGGGAGAGTTTTTGCTGGAGACCCATGATTTCTGCACCCCTTCGTTACTCCGGGGACCCCGAGACCTGTCGAGGTTCAGTGCAAGATCCACTTCGAGCTTTCACAGTTTCCTAATGAGAAGTCCAAAGTGACCTATGTCTTGACTTTGCTTTATGGAAAGGCCCTGGCCTGGGCTTCCCCTCTCTGGGAACGGGACGATCCTCTGGTTCACAATAAGAGGCCCTTGTGGCAGCTTTTTGGAACGGTCTCAATGAGTCCCTAAAAGACGAGTTGGCTGCCCGAGATCTTCCTCCGCAGTTTGAAGACATGGTCTCTTTGGTCATCCGAATTGATGTTCGACTGAAGGAGAGGCTTTCGGCCAAATCATGTGCTCACAGACTGCTCCTCGAATCCAACATTCCTTCTCCAGCTAATTCTCTTCCTGTGCCGGAGGAACTCATGCAGCTGGGGGCTACTAGACTTACCCCCGAGGAGAGGTCTCGTCGTCGTACGGCAGGTCTGTGCCTTTACTGTGGCCTGAAGGGTCATTTTGTCAAAACTTGTCCTAACAAGCCTCAACCTCGGCCGCAGGGAAACTCCAAAGCCTAGGTCGGCAGGTGGAGACCGTCCTGGGCACTGCCGCTTCTTCTCCACCAAGAAACTACTCTCGCCTATTGGTTCCCTGTCTTATTAAGCACTCCTCCAAAACCATTCCTTGCCAAGCTTTCATCATCTCCGGTGCTGCTGGGAACTTCATTGACCTCTCTTTGCACGAGCCTCTTCCTTGCCCCTTGTTCCTCTTCAAGTGCCTCTGGCGGCTCAAGCAATTGATGGACATCCCGTCTCTCCTGGACTGATTACTCACTCCACTTCCCCTCTGCACTTGCAAGTTGGTTCTTTCCATAAAGAGAAGATTTCGTTTTTGGCCATCTCCTGCCCTTCCACTCCAGTCATCCTAGAGTTGCCTTGGCTGCAACTGCATAACTCTGCTATTGACTGGTCTGCTGGAGAACTGTCTGCTTGGAATTCCTGCTGTTCTTCCAGTTGTTTGCTCTCTTCTTCTTCTCCAGTCTCCGTTTGTTCCTTATCCACCCTCGAGTCTCTTCCTGCCTGTTATAGAGACTTTTCTGATGTCTTTGAGAAGAAAAGCGCTGAAGTCCTTCCCCCCCCATAGACCCTATGACTGTCCCATTGACCTGATCCCTGGAACCGTCCCTCCTAGGGGAAGAACTTACCCTTTATCCATACCTGAAACTCAGGCTATGAAGGACTACATCCAGGACAATTTATCTAGGGGGTTCATCAGGAAGTCTAATTCACCTGCTGGTGCCGGATTTTTCTTCGTTCAGAAGAAGGATGGGGGTCTTCGGCCATGCATTGATTATCGTGGTCTCAACAAGATAACTATCAAAAACAGATATCCTCTCCCTCTCATTCCTGAACTTTTTGATAAGCTCAAGGGCGCCAAATTTTTTTCTAAGTTAGACCTCAGGGGAGCCTACAATCTTATCCGTATAAGGCAAGGAGGTGAGTGGAAGACAGCCTTCAACACACGAGACGGCCATTATGAGTACCTGGTCATGGCTTTCGGCCTCTGCAACGCCCCCGCTGTCTTTCAAGACTTCATGAGCGATATTTTCCGAGACCTCCTCTACTCCTTTGTTGTCATCTATCTGGATGACATTTTGATTGTCTCCCCTTGTGAATCTCTTCATGTTTCTCTGAGACAGGTCCTTCAGCGCCTCAGAGAGAATAATTTGTTTGCCAAGATTGACAAATGCGAATTTCATCAGCCTAAGATTTCCTTTCTTGGTTACATCATTTCTGCCTCTGGTTTTGAGATGGATCCAGCAAAAGTCTCTGCGGTCCACAAATGGGTCCCTCCTTCTAATCTGAAAGCAGTCCAACGGTTCCTGGGCTTCGCCAACTTCTATAGGAAGTTCATTAGAAATTTTTCCGGCATCGTCCTTCCCATCACCGCCCTTACTAGGAAGAGTACAAGGTTTGTCTGGACCCCTGAAGCACAGAGAGCTTTTGATGACCTGAAACAAGCCTTTTCTTCTGCTCCTGTTTTGATTCATCCAGATGTTTCTCGTCCTTTTGTTTTGGAGGTGGATGCTTCTGATTCCGGAGTTGGGGCCATCCTCTCACAACGGTCTGACTTTCATGGCCCGTTACATCCCTGTGCCTTCTTTTCACTGAAATTTTCCTCTGTTGAGAGAAACTATGACGTGGGCAACAGAGAACTTTTGGCAGTTAAATTGGCCCTAGAGGAATGGCGTCATTTACTGGAGGGTTCGGCTGAACCTATCACCATTCTTACGGATCACAAAAATCTTGAATACATCTCTTCTGCCAAGAGACTGAATCCCCGCCAAGCACGTTGGGCTCTCTTTTTCTCCAGATTTCATTTCATAATTTCTTTTCGCCCTGGTTCAAAAAACTCCAAGGCTGATGCCCTGTCCAGATAATTTTCATCAGATGAAGCCCCTGTTCTCTCTCCTACTCCAATTATCCCTCCTGAATTCATTGTGGCTCCTGTTTCTGTCTCTCCTCCAGAATGTCCTCCTGGGAAGACCTTTGTGCCTGCCTACTCTGTCCCTCAAGTCCTGTCCTGGGCTCATTCCTCCAAGTTGGCTGGGCATTCTGGTGTCAACAAGACCATCGATTTGTTATCCAGGTACTTTTGGGGGCCCTCCTTGAAACAAGATGTCTCTTTGTTTGTGTCTTCCTGTGTCACCTGTGCTCAACAGAAGACTCCTCGTTCCTTTCCTTGTGGCCTTCTTCAACCTTTACCCACTCCCTCCCAACCCTGGGTGGACATTGCAATGGACTTTGTGGTGGATTTACCCAAATCTTCGGGGATGACTACCATTTGGGTCGTCGTGGATAGATTCTCGAAGATGGCGCACTTTGTTCCCCTCAAGAAGTTGCCCACAGCCTCCACTCTCGCTCAGCTTTTCGTCAAAGAGGTTTTTCGTCTGCATGGCATTCCTTCCTCCATTGTCTCTGATTGTTGCGTTCAGTTTGTTTCAAGATTCTGGAGGGCTTTTTGTAAACTTCTGAACATTCATCTGAACTTTTCCACGGCTTACCATCCTCAGAGTAATGGGCAGACTGAAAGGATGAACCAATCTTTGGAGCAGTTTCTCCGATGTTTCATCTCACAAAATCAGGATAACTGGTCTGATCTTCTTCCTTGGGCTGCATTTGCATATAATAATCTCAAACATAGCTCTTTGAACTGCTCTCCCTTTTTCTGTGTCTATGGTTTCTCTCCCTCAGCTCTTCCTCCAACTGCTGTCAAAGTGGACGTTCCTGCAGCTGACTCCTTGTTTCGGAACTTTCAGAAGATCTGGACAGATGCTCATTCCGCCCTTGCCAAGGCTTCTTCGCGCCAGAAGGTGGCTGCCGATAAACATCGTCGCCCTGCTCCCGGGTTCAAGGTAGGGGACTCTGTCTGGCTCTCTTCTAGGAATATCAAGCTCAAGCAGTCCTGTCCTAAGCTGGGTCCCCGCTTCATCGGTCCTTTTAAAGTAAAGGAAATCATTAATCCGGTGTCTGTGAGGTTGGACCTTCCTCCCAACATGAACATTTCCAGCTCTTTCCACGTTTCATTGCTCAAACCTGTTGTCCAGAACGCATTTTCTTCTCTGGAATCACCACCTCCTCCTCCTGTTTTCCTGAATGGCCATCAGGAATTTGAGGTACAAGATATTATTGACTCTCATAGGTCCAGAAGAGGAGTCCAGTACCTGGTCCACTGGAGAGGCTTTGGTCCTGAGGAAAGATCGTGGGTGAGTGCTGCCAATACCCATGCCCCCAGATTATTGAGGACCTTCCATAGCAGGTTTCCTGACAAGCCCTGGGAGCCCCCGGAGGGGTCTCCTGAAGGTGGGGGTACTGTAACACCAGCAGCGCGCCAGCGCATTAACGCTGGAGCGCGTCAACTTCGCTTCTCTGCTTCCTGAAACCGACCGCTGCCTGTAATTGACTACGCCTTTGCCTGATCCCTGGATACTTCGCTTTTGGCTAACACGCTTGGCTCCTTTGCTGACTCCGCCGCAGAAAGTCCGGGGGCCCCAAAAGGGCGTGAAGACCGGAGCCGTAGAGGAATTCCAGTTGCCATCTGTCTGCCTAGGACCAGCTGTCCTCCTCCGGGATCCCAGGTAACAGATCGTTACACAAGCTTTCTGTAATTTAGAGCTTTCTGGATAATGGATTTTTGGATAATGGATCCCATACCTGTGTGTGTGTGTGTGTGTGTATATATATATAGTACAAAAAAGAGCAGCAACACCGATATATTTTGTGAAAAAATGGTTCAAGTGTATTGAAAATGCATGTACAGCCAACGTGACGTTTCGGTCCTCTCTGGGACCTTTCTCAAGGCAACCATGCCTGTACCCCAAACCCCTTGCCAATAGGAAATGACATCATCACATCAAGGTGCTGTAACATAATGAATATAGTGAAATAATATATAGCATTGTATCAATGTCCATACGTTCACTCATTGATAATGAATAACGAGTTGTGTCCCATATCCACCTAGATAAATTAAAAACGACATATAAGTTATTGATTAAAGTGCATCAAGTGCATATTATAATTACAAGTTAAAAACTCATCCAGCATGTGTTGTATATATGTCCACCAAATCGATTGCAAGTGCAGAATTGAATTCAGGAGAAACGGGCAGGGGGGAAATAGGCAGAGGTTTCCCCTCTTGTCCCCTTTCCAGCATCAGACTAGGGGTCCAGGTCCCATTGGTGGCCTTGCCTCAGATTATATAGGACAGGTGGTAAGGACTGGGAGCAACTGTGTAGTAGTGTCAGGGGTCATGGTAATCACCCCTAATGTCATAATTGTCTCTTTATAAAGAATTAAAATTATGTTGAAATGGAGTCAAGTCAAAATGCCAGCAGAGTCACTGTGTGCACTGATGCCATTCAATAAACATACTTGTGTCCTAACATGCTACTTGCACTTCTGTATAGCTGCACCAGGACATCCATGCCTTATGTTATTGTAGCGCTCCCATTAACCCTGGGAAACCCTGGAGATACTGCCATCTTGAACGTGATGGAGATTTCAGGATTCCCTCAATATGCTGCAGCAATAGAAGCCAAAGAATCAGCCCCTTTGGGATTGCTTTATCAACATTTCAATTACATTTTTTACCACAATTCAAGCTTTTTGCAGTAAAATATATTCAAGATTTAAAGGGGTTGTTCACCTTCAAACACTCTTTTTGGTTTACTTGTTTTCAGATAGTTCAGCAGAAACAAAGACTTTTTCCAATTACTTTCTATTTTCTTTGTGCGACTGTTTTTCTAATATTGAAGTGTAAAGTTCCATTTTTCACCTTCTATAGCAGCTCTGGGAGGGGGGTCGCCGACCCTTTAACTGTTCTAAATTGATACCTTTAGTTGATACATTTCTTATCTTCGTCCCTGTTGAGCAGAATCCCTGTGTTTCATTTAAGGCAGCTGTTAGAATTGACACAATAGTTGTGAATAGTCCAGAGTTGCTGCTGAGAAATGTATTGACTAAATGTTGCAAAATTGTTGCAGTATCCCTGGGTTTCATTATAGGCAGCTGTTAGAATTGATACAATAGTTGCTAATACTCCAGAGATGCTGCTGAGAAATGGATCAACTCAATATAGCAAATTGTAACAGTACAGAATCTACTCTGGATCACTGAGCTGT
The DNA here is from genome assembly GCA_038501925.1 of Xenopus petersii. Taxonomy (NCBI): domain Eukaryota; kingdom Metazoa; phylum Chordata; class Amphibia; order Anura; family Pipidae; genus Xenopus; species Xenopus petersii. The sequence continues at coordinate 9,082,602 of CM076684.1, read as the reverse complement.
CAGACTGAAACACCAGAGACTGGAACATTAAACTGTAAGGGGCCCATTCACTAAGCTCGAGTGAAGGAATAGAGGAAAATAGAGGGAAAAAAAATGTGATTTTCGAATGTTTTTTTTGGCTACTTCGACCATCGAATTGCTACTTCGACCTTCGACTACGACCTTCGAATCGAACGATTCAAACTTAAAATCGTTTGATTATTCGACCATTCGATAATCGAAGTACTGTCTCTTTAAAAATTTCTTTGACCCCCTAGTTCGCCACCTAAAACCTACCAAGGCCAATGTTAGCCTATGGGGAAGGTCCCCATAGGCTTGCTAACACTTTTCTGATCGAAGGATAATCCTTCGATCAATGGATTAAAATCCTTCGAATCGTTCGATTCGAAGGATTTAATCATTCGATCAAGCGATTATTCCTTCGATCGAACGAATTGCGCAAAAACCTTGGACTTCGATATTCAAAGGATTTTAATTCAGCAGTCGAATTTCGAGGGTTAATTAACCCTCGATATTCGACCCTAGGTATATGTGCCCCTAAGCTTCAATTTTGGGAAACGATAATAAAAATGGAAAGTAATTGAAAAAAAATCAAATGAAAAAAATGTTTGGAAGGTGAACAACCCCCTTTAAGCACTTAAAAAATGTGTAATCTAAAAGCTGGTGAGTTCATGTAGAAGTCAGTGGTAGGTATTCTCAAAAGTAAAACTATTTTTAAATTCTAGTTTTCCCAAATGATTTAGAAATTTGGCAGGCTCATTAAGAACGGAGGGTAGAATGTGATTTTTTGTTTGTATTTTTCCATGTTTCTAAGCAATCAAGTTTTACATTTTTTTTCTGTAAGAAGCACACATTTGAGGAAATACTCAGAAATTTCAATTTTGATAAATCTGCCATGTGTTTAGCAAATTGTTGCTGACATTCCATTACTTTAATAACATTTCAATGACCTGCTCAAAGAGAAGGAAAATATAGACAAATACAAGAGTCCTCTCTGCACTCAACCCATTATCAATATATTTAAGACATTGGGTCAAATTCACTAACCTCCATAAATTCGCCAGCGATGGCTTAGCTCACATCGCAACACTTTGCCATGCATAGATTCGCCAGGACAACGCTAATTCACTAAAATCCGGATTTGCGCCGAACTCTGGCAAAGTTGTGCTAGCGTTACTGCGCCAAGCGAAGCAAAGTTGCGCTAGCGTTGGCTAACTATTTTTTAAAACCATTAGGCGGGGGTGCAATGAGGGTGTGACCACAAAATACACACCCTCATTGCACCCCCGCCTAATGGTTTTAAAAAATAGTGGTGAGCACAACTTTCCCTTGTTTGTTATAGTTATACAGGAGCAGTGACCAGCTCCATGTTGTAGCTCCCACCCTTCCCAGCTATAGTCAGGTGATCCCACTGGTGTCTAATAAAAGGGCAGCCAAGTAGGAGGTTTACTTTGAAAGCAGCTAGTAAGTTGCAGGTAAAACTTAGTCCCTTTGTAAAATGTATAATTAAGCAATAGAATTCTTAATGAATCAGATGAAAATTAAGCGTAGGACTGGCCAGATATGGGATGACTTTGACGTAGTTGGCCAGCTTAAATATATTGCATTATATGGACAAACAATCCCTGTGTTGTTTAAAGGGTAAGGCATTTTTTAGTAGCAGTAGCACAAAATGTCTCTGTCTTAAATATATTGATAATGGGTTGAGTGCAAAGGACCTCTTGTAGTTGACTATATGTATAGTTTATGTGCCATATGGTAGGAAATGTAGGGGGGAGCCCGGGTACCCAAAAAAAATTAATGGACTTTTCCAGCCATCACCCTGAAAAAAGTAAAAGATGCCACCAATCTACAAGCAGTACACTACCAAATATCCAAAGCACCGCTCCCCAAACGGCATACTTCTGATTTCAAAGCCAAACATTCCACTAACAATAGGTTTACCCTAGAAAACTACCCATTATTAGAAAGAACAGATTCTGGTGAATCAAAAATGGGTAAATATATCTTTGTACTCCAAACTACAAAGTTGCAATTGTTTCCTAAAGTTATAATGTTTTATAGAAATTGGTGAATTTTTTGAAAAATGACTTCAAAGCTTCCACTCTACAGCATCATATCTCCCACTCATCATTAGGTATCAATGTAACACACCCCAAATATGAAAGCCTGGGGTTCACTGAACAGTTTGATGCCCAATATGTATAGGTTTACCTAAACATGTGGTGTATAGGGGCCCTAAAATGTAGACACATTTACATAGATTGGGGGGGGGCAAAGTTAGAAAAAAAGTACGTTCACCCCAGAAAACCATATATTTTCGGAAAGTACACATTCCCCTGAATCCAAATTTGGTATGCATGTCTTTCTACTCCAAAGCACCAAGCTGCAAAACTTTCCTAAGTTAGGCAATTTTAGGGACATTTTCAAAAATCACCTCAAAACATCCACCATGCAGCATCGTATTTCCCACATACTATTGAGTATCAAGATAAATCACCCCAAATATGAAAGCCTTGGGTCCCCTGAACAGTTTGATGCCCAATATGTATAGGTGTACCCAAGCACGTGGCATACAGGGGCCCCAAAATGAAGACCCCCATATGGTCTGTCATTTCAGGTGCTGCAAAATCAACACATTTACATCGTTTTTGGGTGCTGCAAAGGTAGAAAAAAATACGTTCACCCCAGAAAACCATATATTTTTGGAAAGTACACATTCCCACGAATCCAAATTGGGTATGCATGTCTTTCTACTCCAAAGCACCAAGCTGTAAAACAATCCTAAATTTGGCAATTTTGGTGACATTTCCAAAAATCACCTCAAAACTTCCACCCTGCCGCATTGTATGTCCCACATACTATTGAGTATCAAGATAAATCACCCCAAATATGAAAGCCTGGGGTCCTCTGAACAGTTTTATGCCCATAATGTATAGGTGTACCTAAGCACTAGGCATACAGGGGCCCCAAAAGGAAGACCCCCATATGGTCTGTCATTTCAGGTGCTGCAAAATCAACACATTTACATCGTTTTGGGGTGGGCAAAGGTAGAAAAAAATACGTTCACCCCAGAAAACCATATATTTTCAGAAAGTACACATTCCCCCAAATCTAAATTGGGTATGCATGTCTTTCTACTCCAAAGCACCAAGCTGTAAAACAATCCTAAATTCGGCAATTTTGATAACATTTCCAAAAATCACCTCAAAACTTCCACCCTGCCGCATTGTATGTCCCACATACTATTGAGTATCAAGATAAATCACCCCAAATATGAAAGCCTGGGGTCCTCTGAACAGTTTTATGCCCATAATGTATAGGTGTACCTAAGCACGTAGCATACAGGGGCCCCAAAAGGAAGACCCCCATATGGTCTGTCATTTCAGGTACTGCAAAATCAACACATTTACATCGTTTTGGGGGGGGCAAAGGTAGAAAAAAGTAAGTTCACCCAGAAAAACCATATATTTTTGGAAAGTACACATTCCCACGAATCCAAATAGGGTATGCATGTCTTTCTACTCCAAAGTACCAAGCCGCAAACCAATCCTAAATTTGGTGATTTTGGTGACATTCCCAAAAATCAACTCAAATTTTCCACCCTGCAGCATCGTATTTCCCACATACTTTTAGGTATCAAGATAAATCACCCCAAATATGAAAGCCTAGGGTCGTCTGAACAGTTTGGTGTCCAATATGTATAGGTGTACCCAAGCATGTGGCATATAAGGGCTCCAAAATGAAGACCCCCCCAATATGGTCTGTCATTTCAGGTACTGCAAAATGAACACATTTAGTTTGGGGGGCGCAAAGGTAGAAAACATTATGTTCACCCCAGAAAACCATATATTTTCGGAAAGTACACATTCCCCTGAATCCAAATTGGATATGCATATCTTTCTACTCCAAAGCACCAAGCCAGAACCTTTCCGAAATTTGCAGATAAAGGCAGCTGTTTTTACATTTCTAAAAATATTGCAATTGCCCACATTTATCTCACCCAATTTCTTACATGCAATTAGAAAACACCCTAGATATTGACACCAAGGGTTGACTGAACAGTTTGATGCCCAATATGCATAGATAAACCAAAGCAGTTGGCATGTGCGGACCCCAAATAAAAACAGTGCATATGAATTTTCTCCGCTGCCGTTTCGCCTTTTGTGAACAAGGACCTGTTACTGAGCATTGTCTGCCACAAGATCCTCCTAACGGCACAAAGACCCCACAAAACCATATATTTTTGGAAAGTACACATTCTGAGGAATCCAAAATAAGTAATTATGTCTTTCTATTCCAAACTACCATACTGCAAAGCTACGCTAAATGCAGCGTTTTTTATGACATTTCTGAAAATTGCCTAAAAATATTGCAATTGCCCACATTTATCTCACCCAATTTCTTACATACAATTGTAAAATACCCTAAATATTGATGCCAAGGGTCTACGGAACAGTTTGATGCCCTGTATGCATAGATATATAAAAGCAGCTGGCATGTTCGGACCCCAAATAAAAACAGTGCACATTCTTTTTTCCGCTGCCGATTCGCTTTCTGTGAACAAAGATCTGTGACTGAGCATTGTCTGCCACAAGACCCTCCTAACAGTACAAAGACCCCCCAGAGCCATATATTTTTGGAAAGTACACATGCTGACGAATCAAAAATAGGTAATTATGTCTTTCTACTCCAAACTACCATACTGCAAATCAACGCTAAAGGCAGCGGTTTTTATGACATTTCTGAAAATCGCCTAAAAATATTGCAATTGGCCGCATATATCTCACCCAATTTCTTACATATAATTGTAAAACACCCTAAATATTGATGGCAAGGGTCTACCGAACAGTTTGATGCCCAATATGCATAGATATACCAAAGCAAATGGCATGGGCGGACCCCAAATAAAAATAGTGCATATGAATTTTCATGCTGGTCAACTCAACCCCGACTGCATTATATGCGGTAAGACCCCCAAACTGTAAAAAAAAAAAAAAAAACCCAGAAACCCCATATATTTTTGGAAAGCACAAATTCTCACGGATCAAACAAAGTAAAATACATCTTTCTATACCAAAACACCAAACAGCAAAACTATACTAAAGATACATAAGCAAAACAGAAAATAATATTCAATAAAAAATCACAGAAAATGCAATAATGATAAAATTACAGCAAATAAATATAATTATACAGGTGTATAGGTGTGTATATGTGCGAATATATGTGTGGGTATATGGGTGTACAACAATAAGTGGGAGAAAGAAGTGAAAAATTGAAAAAGCAAAAAAAAAAGACAAGTTTGATAAAAACAAATGTGAAATAAAGCAAATTTTGTACTTGGGGACAGGCAAAGTCTCTCTTTCTCAAGCAACACTGGAGGACGGCAGCAGGAAGGCTCCCAGGCAGATCAGCACCAGTAGAGAAGGGGGCAGTGCTGGTAGGCAGCCCCTAGAAGCAGCCACGTGTCTGATGTTGGCGCAGCTTCTGGTCATGTGTGGGGCAGTCGGTGGGGCGGTCGGTGGGGCGATCAGTGGCCAACCGAAATTCGGTCGAAGTGTTTTTTTGTCGAATAGGTCCGTATTCGGGCCAAATTTGTATCATACGAATCTAAAGAATAGCGCATTCGTATTCGATTCAACGTTTCTCAAAAAAAAACCTTTGATTTTTCAAAGTCCACCAATTGACTCCAAGTTCTAGGAGGTCCCCCATAAGCTAACACAGCAATTCGCCAGGTTTTAGATGGTGAATGGTCGAAGACGAGTTTTTAAAGAGACAGTACATGATAATTTTTCGAATTTTTTTCAAATTCGACTCAAATTTGGAGTCGAAGTACACAAAAATAGCTCGAAATTCGTTTTTTTTTTCATTCGAAAATTCACCTCGACCATTGATAAGTCTGAAAGTAAAGTCGCATTCTACTTTCTGTCCTTACAGGCACAATCTAAGTAAATCTTTTCCCCAGCATCGCAAGCCGCAGATCACAGAAGATTTGCACATGCGGACATCGTACATGCGCACATCATACAAGGTACGTGTCCATGTGGTCGGCCATCTTAGGGTCGGGTGGGTCGATCGGGGGGCCCAGCAGGGGATTGAGGACCCTTTGCTCATTGCCTAGGGGCTTGCCAAGTGATCTGCGGCTTTTTCACTGCATTGCAAGCCGCAGATCACAGAAGAATACCGGAAGTGCCAAACAACGTACTATGTACGTGTTTGCCAGTCTGAGCCTTGCCTGCCAGAACGTACGGCGTACGTTCTTGGCAGACAAAGGGTTAAGGGGCATGTTTATCAAGGGTCAAATTTTGAATTGAAAAAACTTTGAATTTCGAATTCAAAAAGACCAACCGAAATTAAGTTGAAGTGTTTTTTTGTCGAATAGGTCCATATTCAGGCCAAATTTGAATCATACGAATCGAAAGAATAGCGCATTCGTATTCGATTCAACGTTTCTCAAAAAAACAAAACCTTTGATTTTTCAAAGTCCACCAATTGACTCCAAGTTCTAGGAGGTCCCCCATAAGCTAACACAGCAATTCGCCAGGTTTTAGATGGTGAATGGTCGAAGACGAATTTTTAAAGAGACAGTACATGATAATTTTCAACTCAAATTTGGAGTCGAAGTACACAAAAATAGCTCGAAATTCGTTTTTTTTCATTCGAAAATTCACCTCGACCATTGATAAGTCTGAAAGTAAAGTCGCATTCTACTTTCTGTCCTTACAGGCACAATCAAAGTAAATCTGTAGTCCACCCAGAAGCCCTCTGTGTAAACAAACCCATCCCTGACACCTTTCACTAAAGAGACTTTTAAAGACCAGGAGAAGTAAGTGCATCTGTTTGCATTGCTTGCCACATGATTCACCTTGATGTCTTAGCGCTCATTAAGTTGTCATTAAGTTAAGTGTAACTGTGCCTTTGAGCAGATAAAAGCTCATCAACTGTATCCAGTTCATGGGAATGTCATACAAGACCCAGATGAGTAAATTACTAGATCACATACAAGACAATGTGCCCTTGTCAATACCAACTGGGATGATTTAGTCTATTGATGATGTTCCTGAAAGGGGTTGTATAACAATGAGTAACGCTGCTGTAGCTTGTCCGTGAGTCATGGAGACTAATAAACTGACCCTTTGTTTGACTCACACCCTCATCTTTGGTGACAGACACCGCTATCCCAAGCCAACCTGCCACCAACTCCCAGAAAGAACAATAAATATTATCCTCATGACGTGTTTTCTACATGGGTCCTGTATGTGTGTGTGTGTTACTTCCCTAGTGTGCTTTGCGTGTCCTTACCATGTGCATACTTTACATATGAATAGTCTGGGTCCACAATTACAAATATTGAAAAACTGAGGATGTCTAGGGACTTAATTGTAGTACAGGTATGGGACCTGTTATCCAGAATTCGCAGGATCTGGGTTTTTCCAGATAACGGATGTTTTGTTAATTTGGATCTTCATACCTTAAGGGGCAGATTAATCAAGGGTCGAAGTGAAAAATTTGAAGTTCGCATTTTCATGTTTTTTTCATGGTCAAAATCATCAAATTAGACTAGTGAATTATTCAAATTCAATTCAAGTTTTTTAAAAATGTTCAAGATTTATCATACTCTGGACTTTTAAGAACTCGATTTTGACTATTCGACACCTAAAACTTGCCGAATTGCTGTTTACGTTTATGGGAGATGTCCCAGAGAAAAAACTCAAATCGAGTTTTCAAGTCAATCCTTTTAACCAGAGTTTAGCAAATGAGATTTTTTTAATGAATGTCGAATTTTGAGGGAACAGATAAAACACCATTGTATCGGACAGGGCTTATCTGTTATGTGCTATGCTATGGCTGCCCCTATGGCTACACAGCAGCTTATTTGTATGAACTATAATAGTACTTATCTGTTATCTACTGTGTATCCTGTGCTTGAATGGCTGCCCCCATGGCTACACAGCAGCTGGATTATATAAACTATAGTAGTACTTATCTGTTATCTACTGTGTATCCTGTACTTGAATGGCTGCCCCCATGGCTACACAGCAGCTTGTTTATATAAACTATAGTAGTACTTATCTGTTATCTACTGTGTATCCTGTGCTTGAATGGCTGCCCCCATGGCTACACAGCAGCTTGTTTATATAAACTATAGTAGTACTTATCTGTTATCTACTGTGTATCCTGTGCTTGAATGGCTACACAGCAGTTTGTTTACATAAACTATAGTAGTACTTATCTGTTATCTACTGTGTATCCTGTGCTTGAATGGCTGCCCCTATGGCTACACAGCAGCTTGTTTATATAAACTATAGTAGTACTTATCTGTTATCTACTGTGTATCCTGTGCTTGAATGGCTGCCCCCATGGCTACACAGCAGCTTGTTTATATAAACTATAGTAGTACTTATCTGTTATCTACTGTGTATCCTGTGCTTGAATGGCTGCCCCCATGGCTACACAGCAGCTTGCTTATATAAACTATAGTAGTGTTTCTGAACCAAATATGCCAGTTTTACCAGTGCATGCTAACAGCATATTATATTTAAATTACTTTAAAACCCTTTAATTTTTTGGTGTTACAGTTCCTTCAAATCTAACCCTAAAAAATAGGGAGGGTTGACAGCTCTGAAGATGGCATGAGATCTTGGAATCCTGACAAGCAGTCAGGTTTTGGAATGCCCTGATTTCATGGCTGGGCAGGCAATCCCCAACCACCCCATATGTGCATCTGGGTGGGGTGGAGGTCCTTTCATAATGTATAAAAAAAAAATGTTTAAAAATTCTCTTTTCCATTCTTCCAGGTGTAGGAAGGTGGAGGGGAGGGGGAGTAGTCCTCTGAGGTAATAAAAAGGGATGCACACGTGTGCTCTGTCTGCTTCAAGTGCACCCACTAGTTGGAGGAAGTGGGGTGTTGCCATGAGGGCCTGAGGTGGAGGTAGAAATCACTATAGAAGCGCCAGGACAGAAATGGTTACAGGTCACTATAGGAGTGACTGTTAGGATCAGGAAAGTTAATGAGCAGCTAAGGCTCCAACAAGTGAGGGGTTAGTTCCCTGTGGCATCTCTGCTGCCTTTATAGGGACCCGAATGGTCAGGCTCATGATTAGGTAGATCCTGGAGTAATTCACCTCTGCGGCCTTCACCTAGGGACAGGGAGTTGGGGAGCATGAGACAGGCAATACTACCACTGAGAACGTTTGCGAGTACACCCTGCAAATTGGGAGAGATTGGCATCCTGAAGTCTACCATTCGTTCAATAAATCGATTCATTGTTTTTAAGAACCATTGGCAGCCAAAGTTATTTAAAGAAAAAGTGAATGCTGTGTGCTCATACCAGAGTTGTATCCCTCCATTTCATAAGCGAGGGCCCACCTGAAGATAGAGTCAAATTATATCAGTGCCTACTGGGAGTTGCTGGGAGTTACACCCCATGCCCAGGTCTTGACAACAATAGCAGCAACAAGAGGAAGATTGGGAGCACCCCTGACCCATACGCCTGTTACACAGAAATGATGTCACTCCCGTGACATCACGGCTAAGGGTTAGGTCATGTCTACTAAGCCCCCCTGCAGATTGGGTCCTTCCTTGGGGTAAAAGTCATGGTTGGCAAGGTTAGGGAGGGTCAGTGGGATTTAGGGTTGCCATAGGCCGTAGGGTTGCCACCCGGCCGGTATTTTACCAGCCTAGCCGGTAAAACACCCACCAAGGCCAGGGCTGGTATTACAAATTTACTGGCTGCCGGTACATTTGTAATATCCCTCACTTAAGCGCTTGGCACGCCCCAATCTGCTCAAAATGTACCTTTTCTTTGCCGCCTTTGCTGTCACGACGCCCCGCCCCATTTTACCACCCCCAGCACCAGCCGGTGCAATTTATTGAAACCCTATCAGGCCGGTATTTTACCAGCCTGGCCGGTAAAAATTATGGTTGATCCCAATGTTATTAATAGGGAAAAAATATAAATATATAGGAAGGCCGGTATCAACCCTAGCGGGATTCCAGCTGGAAGTTCGGAATAGAAACTTGCACCAATAAAAGACAACTTGTCAGAGAGGAAGTCCTAGGAAAAAGCAGACGCTACTCCTTTATTTACAATAAGTCCAAAGTCAGGGTGTGGGAAAAGTGGGCACCTCCTCCCTCAGTCTCTAGGGCACAACTATGAGTTGGAGATTTGTGGCTCAACAAAAACTCAGACTGGACAATTCTAAGGAATGTCGTGTCCTCTACCTCACAGGGTAATGTCCTTCCCCCAATAACCCAAAGACGATCCCTGACTAACACTTACTGACAGGGAACGCCCACCTTACCACGCCCACAGACTAACTGGCAAAGGGAGGGACTTTCACCTGGACTAAACCATTTCGAAACTAGTTTGAAGGCACATTCTCTACTACCTGTGCCTCCTTTTCCTTTCACTATCTTGCCTTTCCCTCCAAGCGCACAAACTTTCGAACAAGCGCCGGCTCAGTAACTATTGGTAAAGTTGTTGTGGGCGCCCCTCCCCGGGAGTTGGTACGTGCCGCTGTACCTGAGGGGAGTTCGGAGTAACGCTGAGGCGGAGGGAGAACATGTCAGGGACCGGGATTCCCGCCCTTATCGGTTGTTTGTTCCTACTTTCAGGTAAGCGAAGTCTCCGCTGTCGGGAATAAGTACAAAGCGCAGAGCCAAGAGTCATACTGGCGCCTAAAGGTCTCTCTAGATATAGTCCCCTGAGGCTGCGCTCATTCCCGAGGTGGGGCAGAGGGGTAAATAGCTTAATATGAAGCCAGTGTGATTTATTGCGCCCAGGAGATATCTCACCCCTACCAATCAGGCTTCTCTGTTTACTTTCCTGGGCACCATCATTATTCCTGGGGAAGGGGCGGAAGCTGACTCATTGGCAGGTGATTGGGATTCCCCCCGCGGGGGGAATGGAATGGTTGCACCGAAACTCCAACAACAAGAAAAGGAGGAGGGGCACATCCTGGGACTGAAGCACCTGGGTCTCTGCCACAAATGATGTTCTGCTCCCCAGCGCCACCTGCTGGTCTCTGATAGACACAGGTGCCGCCTTAGTGTAATAGCGGGGCTGCAGTTTGTTCCCTGTGCTGCTACTGCTACACATTTATTGTTATTGCTGCTTTTTATTACTCCTCTTTCTATCCAGGCCTCTCCCATTCGTATTCCAGTCTCTTATTCAAATCAGTGCATGGTTGCTAGGGGAAATTAGACCCTAGCAACCAGATGGCTGAAATGGCAAACTGGAGAGCTGCTGAATACAAAGCTAAATAACTCAGAAACCACACATAATAAAAAATGAAAACCAATTGCAAAATGTCTCAGAATATCCCTCTCTACATCATACTAAAAGTTAATTTAAAGGTGAACAACCCCTTTAAAAAAAAAAAAAAAAAAAAAAAAAAACAATCTTTGGAGTTGTCTTTTAAGCTAAGTATTATAGTGTGGCCCCATCGTTGAGCCCCCCCAAACATGCTCTTTAGCATTATGTGTGCTCCAGTGAGCAGCTGGGGGCAACACACTTGTGCCTTTCAGATACCTGGGAAATTTAAAGGGCAAGTTCACTATATAAATTTCTTTATATTATATAGGCCAGGGCTGCCCAACTGGCGGTTGAATGAGACCCTCGGCGAAAACTTCGGGTTTATTTTAAAGAGTTGCCTTTCAGGCACCATAATTCCCTTACTGTCCTGTTAAACATTTAACGAGGGTGACACACTCATTAACTCGGTTCGTAGAAATGCTCCTTAGGGCAGAGACACGCTCAGATTCGGAAAGATTAGTCGCCCGGCGACAAATCTCTTCTCCGGGGCGATTAATCTCCCCGAACTGCCTTCCTGCCGGCAGGATGGCACTCGGATTGCTTAGTTTTCCGAAGTTTCCTTTACGAGGAAACTTCGGGCGACTTCCAAAAAAATGAAGCGCTCAGTGCCATCCCGTCGGTGATTTAGATTCTAGCCTGTGGGAAGGCAGTTTGGGGTGATTTGTCGCCCCGAAGAGGAGGAGATTTGTCGCCGGGCGACTTATCTTCCCGAATCTGTTAACTTAAATTTGGGAATAGTCGGGTTATTCCAGCATATCACATTAATCACCGTGACTAATTAGCAGTGAATGTGTGGCTCTTTGTTTCCACGGAGACACGTTTCTCTGGTATCTGAACCAGCCTGTTTGTGTGTTTTTGAATAACTGAGGGCTTAAAAAATTTCCCCAGAAAGCTCTGTCACCCCCCCCCCCGCACTGGAACACATCGAGGCTAGGGGTAACACAGGTACAGAGTGCAGTTAGGGTGGCCACCCGTGAAAAAAATACCGGCCTTCCTACATATTTATAATTTTTCCCTATTAATAACATTGGGATCAGCCATCATTTTTACTGGCCAGGTGGCAGCTGCACTTTTTAGAAGTGCAGAAATTTTGGATAGAGAACTGATAATTCATTGTTACCCGTGGGTGGTTGTGGCAAACGGGTGCCCGAGGCAAAGTTTAAAACACACAGCCACAGCCCTGTTAAAGGGCATGTAAAGGTAAAAAAATAAAATCCCATTCTTTAATGAAAAAAAAAACCTATCTCTAATATACTTTAATAAATAAATGTGTATCGGTTTTATAAGAAACCTGACTTTAAGACGTGAAATTCTCCTTTCAGTTAAACGGTTTGTCAGACGGTCCCTAACTGCTCTGCAGGGAAACAATCATACTTATGAACAGCAGGGGGAGCCCCGCTTTACTTCCCAGCCATTCAGAACTCAAGCAGCTTTGTTTTTCCCTGTAGAGCAGTCGGCGACTGTGTAGAGATTTGTATTGGATTTTATTTTTGCCTTTACATCCCCTTTACTGTTTCCAACTCCAGCTGCAGGGACAAAGATCATGGAGCCAGATTTAAACAGAGAAACTGGGATTCTATTTGGAGGATTATTTTGCTGCAGCCACTGGTTCTGCAGAGTTGGAGAAAGTTTGTATTAAAAAATACAAAAACTATAAAATCCGCATTAGATTACATGACAACACAGGACCCAGTGCAGTCTGTATATTCTGATTATTAATCAGTCTTGCTGTATCGGCTTCTGGCAGATATTATTTGACTTGTGCTGTTTTGATAATTTATGACGATCCCTAAGCAGCCCAGACCACACTGAGCATGAACACAGTCTTGGTCTTGCAGAGATGTATACAAGATTACAAGATGGTGACCCTTTGTGGCCAACTTTGAAAGCATAAATCATTTGTTTGATTAGGCTTCTGTTGCAGTACGTTCATGTTTATGTTTAGTATAAAAAATACAGCATTTCTAGCCTTATTCTATTTCAGACTTTCGTTCCCCTTTAATATATAGATACAGTATAATATATAGGTGAGACCACAAAACCACAATGTAAAATGAGGGGAAACTTAAAATCAGGGGATGTAATATTGATGTTCCACTGTATTATATGTAGTGACTTTATTGCCTGTACAGGACACCTTTGGCTCTGAGCACATAATAATAATAATAATAATATCACAAAACTCTCTCTCTCTCACTTATATATTAAATATAAGATTAAAGGGTAACTTACACCACAAATGACTCCTTTTCATGATGGATAGATCAGCTTTTGCATTGGCGGATGTCAAAAATGCCCCCCAAGGTGAATGTTCGGGGAGATTGTCGCCCCAAAGAAGAGGAGATTTGTCGCTGGGGCAACTAATCTCCCCGAATCTGCTCGTGTGGCCTGACCCTTAAGCGCACAAATTCCTGCAGTGGTTAAAAATGGTCTCTAGCAGTGACATAGTTAGATATATAAACCAGTAGAGACTATGGAATTTCTAATTAATCACTTTAAAACATATTTTGCACACTACAGGGATGGGACCTGTTATCTAGAATGCGCAGGACCTGGGGTTTTCCGTATATTAGATTCTTTCTTTAATTTTGATCTTCATACCTTAAGGGGATTGTTCACCTTTTGAGATAACGTTTAGTATGATGTAGAGAGTGATATTCTGAGACAATTTGCAATTTGTTTTAATTTTTCTATTATTGAAGGTTTTTGACTTATTTAGCTTTTTATTCAGCAACTCTTCAATTTGCATCTAAACCAATCTGGTAACTAGAGACCAAATTACCCTAGCAACCATGCGTTAATTTGAATGACAGACTGGAATATGAATAGTAGAGGCCTGAATAGAAGGATCACTAATAAAAAGTAGCAATAACAATACATTTGTTACAGAGCATTTGTTTTTTAGAAGGGAGTCTGCAACGTCCATTTCAAAGCTGCAAAGAGTCAGAAGAAAAAGGCAAATTATTAAAAATAAATTACGAAAACAAATTGAAAAGTTGCTAAGAATAAAAAGTTACCTTAAAAGTGAACCTCCCTTAAGTCTAGTAGAAAATCATGTAAACATTTAATAAACCCAATAAGCTGGTTTTGCTTCCAGTAAAGATTTATTATATCTTAGTTGTTTTATTATTACAGAGAAGGGGAATAATATTTTGGATTATTTGATTATAATGGAGTCTATGGGAGATAGCCTTTCCGTAATTCGAAGCTTTCTGGATAACGGATCCCATACCTGTACCAACTATCTGATATCCAGAAGGGTCCCCTCTGATTACACATATATGGGTGCTGTTACTTTCACTGGGGTGTGTGAGACCCAGAAAATTCACACACACCCCCAGATCTGGATTCTTCAGGTGGCCATAAACACACAGATAATATCGCACAAAACTAATTTTCGTACGACTGATATCGGCAGAATACTTGGATATTGGTCTGGTCGTCAATCGGGCTGGACGGAAATTTTTAAACGGGTGCATTTGAAGATACCCAAACCTCTGCCATTGTTAGTGCTGAATCGTCAGATACAGGTAGAATTGTATTGTTTCCATATGTATATGTGACGATTCAGCTCTACACGTGTGTATTGAAACCAACGATCTTTCTTTTCCAAGAAAGATAATAATTGTCTATGGCCACCTAAAGGAGAAGTAAGTCTTAACTAAAGAAGTAGCTCGAAATGTTGTATATTATGTTTTGTGCTTCTGTACCAGCCCAAGGCAACCACAGCCCTTTAGCAGTAAAGATCTGTGTCTCCAAAGATGCCCCAGTAGCTCCCCATCTTCTTTTCTGCTGATTCACTGCACATGCTCTGTGCTGCTGTCACTTACTGAGCTTAGGGACCCACTCACAATATACAGTACACATAGAATAGAAATGTCACAATAAAAGGCTGATTAGTAATTAATACACATAATTACTACATGGCAGCACAGAAACCAGTGCAATTAGCATCAGAATTGAATAATCAGCAAACCTGTAGCATCAGCTTATATTACAGCCAGGGAAGCTCATTTTCTGCTGGATAATTAGTGACGAGCCCTAAGCTTAGCTTCTCAACAGCCAATCAGAGCCCACTGAGCATGTGAGTGTCACAGACACTTTCCAAGATGGTGACCCCCTGTGACAAGTTTGAAGTCCCGGATCATTCCTGCTATTGACAAACAGAAACGTTAGGCTGGTGCAACAAGTTCTGTATATAAAATACGACATTTTTAGCCAAATTAATTTTTTAGGGTTTAAAGGATAGTTTATTGGATGAGAGGGGTTTATGTTTGAATATCATTGGCATGGGGCTGCTGTATTTCTAATATACAGACCAAACCTTGTCATTAATGTAATAATACTGCTTTATGTTTTGTCATGTGCTTATAATTCCTTCTTCTTCCCTTAGGAACGGCCTATGGAATACAAGTTACTGTGCAAAACCCCTTCAACGTGGTCATTTTATTCCAGCCGATCACCTTAAAGTGCACTTACGAAACCTCCTCCACGCAGCCGCCCATCGTCGTCTGGAAATACAAGACGTTCTGCCGAGATCGCCTGACTGACGCGCTCAACCCAACGAGCCAAGATTCCCAGATCAATAGCCAACTGCAGCAGAATAATCCCGGCTTCAACCCGTATGTGGAGTGTCAGGACAGTTCCAGGACCGTGAGGATTGTGGCCACCAAGCAAGGGAACACCGTCACTCTGGGGGACTTCTACCAAGGACGCAGAATCACAATCAGCAACAGTACGTGGGTTTTATTGAGTGTTTAAGTCATTGATTGTAAAACTGGCCAAGCAGGGGTTCCTGTGTTGGGTTACTGGATTAGTGATCCGACATCTGGTGTGGTCTGAGGCTACAACTTTAAATCTTGGTGACCCTGTTTAAATGGGTTGTTCACCTTTAAATTAACTGTTGGTATGATGTAGAGAGGGATATTCTGAGACAGTTTGCAATCGGTTTTCATTTTTTATTATTTGTAGTTTTTGAATTATTTAGCTTTTTATTCAGCAACTCTCCAGTTTGTAATTTCAGCAATCTGGTTGCTAGGGTCCCAATTACCTTAGTAGCAATGCAGTGACTTGGACAAGAGACTGGAATATGAATAGGAGAGGCCTGAATAGACACCTTACAGGGACGCCCACTCTGGCAAGAGGCAAATGTGGCCAGAATCATACTGATACCCAAGGAAGGCAGGGATCCAAAATCTTATCGACCGATTTCACTTTTGAACCAGGAAAATTTTTAAACAAAATAATGGCAGATAGACTACAACAAATACTACCATCAATACTCGCCGAAAATCAGGTAGGTTTTCTTAAACCCCGCCACCCAGTCCGAGCCCTCCGACAAGTTCTCACCGCAATATACGTTAACAACCTGGAAAAAACAAAACCCGGGATGCTAGTAAATCTAGATGCAGATAAGGCATTTGACAGAATAACACACGCAAATTTACGTTGCTTACTTAAATTTCAACACTTTGGCGTACATATGTTAAACCTTTTTAAAAATCTATATTTAACACCCACTACCTTTTTAACGGTGAACAATACTAACTCGGACAGATTCACAGAGGTGCACGCTAAGGATGCCCGTTGTCGCCCCTTCTATTTAACGTAGCAATTGACCCACTGTTACGACACATACTTAAAAATCAGCAACTGCAAGGCATGACAATAGGCCAAACAAAGCTAAAGGTGGCAGCATTCGCGGGCGACATACTATTGTTCCTCAACCGACCTAAAACGGAAATACCTGTAATCCGGCAATTTATACAAAGGTTTGGTAAATTAGCAGGATTCCAAATAAATCTGGACAAATCAACGGCACTACAACTACCGAATATACTCGAGTATAAGCCGAGTTTTTCAGCCCCCAAAATATGCTGAAAAACTCTACCTCGGCTTATACTCGGGTCAAGCGCAAAAACGGTTGCCGGCGTCTAAGAATAGTTGCCGGCACCCAAGAATAGTCGCCGGCGTCCAAGAATAGTCTCCAAGAATATTCGACTGCATCCAAGAATGGTCGCCGGCATCCAAAAACAAGACGCCGGCACCTCCAATGGGAGCAGAAACCCTAAATTTTTTGATTGAAACTTACCAGAAGCTGCTGCATTTCTCACCCTCGGCTTATACTCGAGTCAATAAGCTTTCCCAGTTTTTGGAGGTAAAATTAGGTACCTCGGCTTATACTCGAGTATATACGGTATATCATTCAGACCCTACAGACTGACTCCCACACTTTTAAGAAAAATAAAATTAGTATCAAATATTTAGGGATCAGACTACCGTCACATCATAAGGATATATATGCCTTAAATATACGGAAAATAATAGAAAATATTCAACAGGAGGTACACCAATGGAAACATACTAATCTGACATTCCTTGGTAAAATAGACTTCATCAAGATGATCTTTCCCAAACTATTATACCCATTACAGATGTTGCCATTTTACATAAAGCCAACTGACCTAAAAAGACTAAACCATACATGTAGAACTTTTATTTGGAATAAAAAACTACCAAGGATCAGCCTCTTTAAATTGCAGCAACCTAAATATTTTGGCGGTACTAATCTTCCTAACATCAAAGAATATAAACGGTGAGTTCTGATGTCATTTCTGTCACGACTCCCTGAAACGTGTGTATTATAATAAATAAAGTACCCCCAGTTGCAAAATATGAGGATATTAGAAGTTACCTTGGAGTTCCATGACCTGTATAAAAACACTCGGCCTTCGGCCTCGTACTTTTTATATGGTCTTGAAACTTCTCGGTAACATAATATCCTTATATTTTACAAGAGGGGCTACTTTTTATTCGCTATATATTTGTAGCCTTACAGAGCATTTATTTTTTAGTAGGGATGCACCGAATCTAGGATTCGGTACGGGGTTTCGCCAGGATTCGGCCGAATCCTTCTGCCCGGCCGAACCGAATCCTAATTTGCATAAGCAAATTAGGTATGGGGAGGGAAATCGCATGACTTTTTGTCACAAAATAAGGAAGTAAAAAATGGTTTCCCCTTCCCACCCCTAATTTGCATATGCAAATTAGGATTTGGGGGTTCGGCCAAATCCAAAATAGTGGATTTGTTGTAGGGATGCACCGAATCCACTTTTTTGGATTCGGCCGAACCCCCGAATCTTTCACGAAAGATTCAGCCGAATACCGAACCGAATCCGAACCCTAATTTGCATATGCAAATTAGGGGTGGGAAGGGGAAAACATTTTTTACTTCCTTGTTTTCTGACAAAAAGTCACGCAATTTCCCTCCCGCCCCTAATTTGCATATGCAAATTCGGATTTGATTCGGCCGAATCCTGCTGAAAAAGGCAGAATCCTGGCTGAATCCCGAACCAAATCCTAGATTCGGTGTATCCCTAATTTGTTGCATCCCTTTTAGATGGGGTCAGTGACCCCAATTAGAAAGCTGGGAAGAGTCAGAAGAAAGCAAATAGTTAAAAAAAAAATTATAAAAAAAATAAGTTGCGTAGAATTGTCCATGCTATAACAATGCTCTGCAAGGCTACACATGTATTGTTATTGCTACTTTTTATTACTCATCTTTTTATACAGGCCTCTACTATTTATATTGCAGTCTCCTTTTCAAATCAGTGCATGGTTGCTAGGATAATTTGGACCCTAGCAACCAGATGGCTGAAAGTGCAACAGGAAAGCTGCTGAATAAAAAGCTAAATAACTCAAAAACCACAAATAATAAAAAATGAAAACCAATTGCAAATTGTCTCAGAATATCACTCTCTACATCGTACTAACAGTTAATTTAAAGGTGAACAACAGCCCATTTAAAGGATTGGTAACATCAAATTTGTTTAAAAAAAAAAATTTGTTTGTATACTACAAAAAAAAACACCAACACGTATAAAACTTTAAAAGCGAGTCTTTATTTAGAAATAAGTTACCGAATCTCCACTT
Organism: Xenopus petersii; assembly: GCA_038501925.1. Lineage (NCBI taxonomy): Eukaryota > Metazoa > Chordata > Amphibia > Anura > Pipidae > Xenopus > Xenopus petersii. The sequence goes on along the minus strand of CM076684.1, from coordinate 9,063,350 downwards.
GCGCCTCTCTTCAAACAAGGCGATCAAGGGATCCATTGTGCCACGCTCGATTTATCCTCCCTGCCTTCCTTATAGGAGATAGCCAGGGAGGAGAAATCGAGCGCCACACAATGAATTGTCGCCTTTTCTGAAGAGGAGCACAAGCGGAGATTCGGTAAGTTATTTCTAAAACAAAGACTTTGCAATTTTAAAGTTTAATATGTGTTGGTGTTTTTTTTTTTCGTAGTATACAAACACTTTTTTTTATTTTTTATTTATTTATTTATTTTTTTAAAGATTTTTTGCTGTTACTGGTCCTTTAAAGACAGGAAAATATAAGGGTGAGTAATGGAACATAAAGCTAAATAACTCAAAAAACACAAATAATAAAAAAATCAAAACCATTGCAAATTGTCTCAGAATATCACTCTCTACATCATACTAACGGTTAATTTAAAGGTGAACAACCCATTTAAAGACAGGAAGATACAAGGACCAGGCGAGTAATGGAGCAAAAAGCTAAATAACTCAAAAACCATAAATAATAAAAAATTAAAAACCAATTGCAAATTGTCTCAGAATATTACTCTCTACATTATCGTACTAACAGTGAGTTTAATGGTGAGCAACCCATTTACAGACCGGAAGATATAAGGGCCAGGCAAGTAATGGAGCATAAAGCGAAATAACTAAAAAAACACAAATAATAAAAAATGAAAACCAATTGCAAATTGGTAATTCTGTGTAATAGTGTTACGCTTATATAGGGGCAAGTCAAAGAGGGGGCGCTGTATACAAAAGTCATTTTAAATATATCATTTGTCTGTGTGGAAGTCTGTTTTAGGGCTTAGATACATTGGCATAGGACCTTTGTTTCCTCTTCTTATACTAATACATTTATTTTCTACCCTTTTAGCTGCAGACCTGAGCATTGATCAGACAGCATGGGGTGACAGCGGAGTCTATTACTGCTCTGTTATTTCCAATCAGGATCTCGCAGGGAACAACGAGGCCTACTCTGAGCTTTTGGTACTGGGTAAGTCTGTCCTGACTTGTGCTGTGAAGAATCCTGTGCATCCTGCCGGGCATGTTTGTCTGAACACGTCTGCGTTTTGATTTTACATTTTGTATATTAATGTACTTTTTATTACCAGTATAGGATCTGATATCCAGAAACCAGTTATCCAGAATTATTGGATAGCCATCTCCCATAGACTCTGATTTTAATCAAAATAATTCATATTTTGTAGCTCCTTGTTCTCTGTAAAAGAGTAGCTTGTACCTAATTAAGCAAAACAATCCTGTTGGCTGATTTAGTGTTTAAAGAACAAGGAAAGTTAAACTAAAGAAGTAGAAATGTTATGAGCTTCTGTACCAGCCCGAGGCAACCACAGCCCTTTAGTAGTAAAGATCTGTGTCTCCAAAGATGCCCCAGTAGCTCCCCATCTTTTCACTGCACATGCTCTGTGCTGCTGTCACTTACTGAGCTTAGGGACCCACTCACAATATACAGTACACATAGAATAGAAATGTCACAATATAAGGCTGATTAGTAATTAATACAGATAATTACTACATTAGCATCAGAATTTAATAATCAGCAAACCTGTAGCATCAGCTTATATTACAGCCAGGGAAGCTCATTTTCTGCTGGATAATTAGTGACAAGCCCTAAGCTTAGCTTCTCAACAGCCAATCAGAGCCCACTGAGCATGTGAGTGTCACAGACACTTTCCAAGATGGTGACCCCCTGTGACAAGTTTGAAGTCCTGGATCATTGCTGCTATTGACAAGCTGAAACTTTAGCCTCGTGCAATATGTTCAGTATATAAAATATGGCAGTTTTGGCCATATTCATGTCTAGGGTTTAGTTCTCCTTTAAAATATTCTTTGTAGACAACATATGGAGATCTAAATTAGTGACTATAATTGCTTACCTTTTACCCCATGAATGTTATTTACTTGTTTGAAAAGTGTATCGCCTTGATGTAGCCCTGAAATCTAATAGATTTCTATGATGGCAAGTAATATAGTATGGCCTCCAGGAAACTAATTTTATCCTCCAAGTGTAACATACCCTAATACAGTCACTGTTTCAGACAGGTATGCTCTGGGTTTTCCAGATAAGGGATCTTTCCGTAACTTGGATCTCCATACCTTAAAGGTATTCTGTCATGATGTAATTTTTATTTCTAAATTACATTGTTTACACGGCAGATAATTCACTCTACAATATAAAATGTCATTATTGAACCAGCAAGTGTATTTTTTTTTGTTGGAATATTGGTGTGTAGGTGCATCTCAGGTCATTTTGCCTGGTCATGTGATTTCAGAAAGAGCCAGCACTTTAGGATGGAACTGCTTTCTGGCAGGCTGTTGTTTCTCTTACTCAATGTAACTGAATGTGTCTCAGTGGGACCTGGATTTTACTGTTGAGTGCTGTTCTTAGATCTACCAGGCAGCTATAATCTTGTGTTAGGGAGCTGCTATCTGGTTACCTTCCCATTGTTCTGTTGTTAGTCTGCTGGGGAGGGGGGTGATATCACTCCAATTTGCAGTAAAGAGTGCTATTGTTTATCAGAGCACAAGTCACATGACTAGGTGCAGATGGGAAACTGATGATATGTTTAGCCCCATGTCAGATTTCAAAATGAAATATACAACAATCATATTGCTCTTTTGAGATATGGATTCAGTGCAGCAGTCTGCTGAAGCAGCACTTTTAACTTATGTGTTTGGAGAAAAACATATTTTCCCATTACAGTATCCCTTTAACAAGGCCTCTTTTTATAACCTCTGTTCAAGGCAACAATCACAACCAACCATAAAAAAAAAAATATTGATCTGCTTTGGTCCAGGTAGTAGGGATGCACCGAATCCACTTTATTGGATTCGGCCGAACCCCCGAATCCTTCTGAAGAAGGCCGAATCCCGAACCGAATCCTGGATTCGGTGCATCCCTACCGGGTAGTGATCGTTAATGCCCTGCTGAAAGTTGGCGCTTACTCAGAATACACAGAATATTAGGGATGCATCGAATCCACTTTTTTGGATTCGGCCGAACCCCCAAATCCTTCACGAAAGATTCGGCCGAATACCGAACCGAATCCGAACCTTAATTTGCATATGCAAATTAGGGGTGGGAAGGGGAAAACTTTTTTTACTTCCTTGTTTTCTGACAAAAAGTCACACAATTTCCCTCCCGCCCCTAATTTGCATATGCAAATTAGGATTAGGATTCGGTTCGGCCAGGCAGAAGGATTCGCCCGAATCCGAATCCTGCTGAAAAAGGCCGAATCCTGGATTCGGTGCATCCCTACAGAATATTGTCCCTGCACCAAAGCTGCCTTCGGGTAGCAACTCCGAGCTGGCCCGCAGGGTGAGTGGATACAGGGGCAGAAGGGATCAGTAACTAAAGAATCTGATGGCCTAAAGGGAGAAACTAAATGACAAAAGCAGACCTGTATCAGCCTGTTCCTGTGTAACTTGTAATTCCAGTTGCAAGTAGGGTTGCCACCTTTTCTGGAAAAAAATACCGGCCTTCCTATATATTTAGCTTTTTTCCCTACTAACAACATTGGGATCAGCCATCATTTTTACCGGCCAACCCTAGTTGCAAGAGAAATGGACAATTAATAAAACAATTCTCATTTCCCAGAGATCTGCGCTTCCTGCAGAGTTAAATTGCTGTACACTGCCCCATCCAGTTTATGGGCAGCAAAACATTCTGCTATGGGAAGATGCAGGGTTGGCCAGTTAGAGGGCCTCTTTCTTCCTAAAGGTGGCCATACACTGGCCGATAAAAGCTGCCGACAGACCGTGTCGGCAGCTTATTGGCCCCTGTATGGGGGCCCCCCGACGGGCTTCCCCGATCAAGATCTAGATCGGATGGGATTAAAAATCCAGTTGGATCGCGGCCGCATCTGTTCGTTGATGCGGTTCCATGATCCGACCGCCCGTTTGCATTTGCTAGGATATTGCCCACCTCAAGGTGGGCATATCGGAGGCAGATCCGCTTGTTTGGCAACATCGCCAAACGAGCGGATCTCTCCATGTATGGGCACCTTAAGAAGGCACATGAGTAGGATAAAGAAATGTACTGTGGCAGTAAGTCCAGTTCGTCGGCTGAAGAATGCGAAACCTTAGCCAGGATGTAATTACCTATCTACGTTTCCTTAGTACAATGTTAAATACCCCCTGCTGCTCCATTTACAGCCAGGCAACAGACTAATTGAGGCTGAGGAACATGTCGTCTCACGCTCATGAGGAATTTCATCTCCAACATGCTGGTTTCTGTCTCCGGCTCCATCTATCAAGTCCACTGTCTATAGAGTTGCCCAACTGTAACTAAGAATGTCTCGCTGTGTATCAATAAAGCTATTCAATCTACTGTCCTCTTTGTAATGGTTTATGCTTGCAATCTATAACGTTGTTTATTGGTCTGGCTGTGGACTTTTTTTTGGGCATTAAAGTGATTCTGTCATGATTTTTTTTGGTGTAGTTTTTGTTTCTAAATGACACTGTTTACTCTACAAATAATTCACTCTACAATATAAAATGTAATTCCTGAACCAGCAAGTGTATTTAGTTGTAATATTGGTGTGTAGGTCATTTTGCCTGGTCATGTGCTTTCAGAAAGAGCCAACACTTTAGGATGGAACTGCTTTCTGGCAGGCTGTTGTTTCTCCTACTCAATGTAACTGAATGTGTCTCAGTGGGACCTGGATTTTACTACTGAGTGCTGTTCTTAGGTCTACCAGGCAGCTGTTATCTTGTGTTATAGGCGCTGTTATCTGGTTACTTTACCATTGTTCTTTTGTTTGGCTGCTGGGGGGGAGGGAGGGGGTGATATCACTCCAACTTGCAGTAAAGAGTGACTGAAGTTTATCAGAGCACAAGTCACATGACTTGGGGCAGCTGGGAAACTGACAATATGTCTAGCCTCATGTCAGGTTTCAAAATTAAATGTAAAAAAATCTCTTTTGAGAAATGGATTTCAGTGCAGAATTCTGCTGGAGCAGCACTATTAACTGCGTTTTGGGGAAAAAACTTTTTTCAATTTATTTATTTTTTGCAATGACCGTATCCCTTTAAGAATAAATCTATTATCCCTGCTGTAAATCTATTATCCCTGGCTGCACATACAGCCTAATTATTCATAAGGTGTGATTTTATTTGTGTCCTGTGGCGATCATTATTTTCATCTCTTTCCCCCCCCCCCAAATCTGTCAGCCTGCTCTCCTATACTACTGGATCAGCTACTGGACTGGTAGTTTTTTGTCTTCCCCCCCCCCCCCCCATCCCAGTCCCTTCTCTCATGTCTTTTGACAGGGGTCCGTGTAAGAAAAACTGTCTATATGTAATGGTACCATCTCCTGTACTCAAGAGCTAGCAATCTCCTCCAGCCTCGTTGAGGAAAGGGAGCCAGAAGGGGGTGCACCCTGATGGTCCCTAAGAATATACTGCAGTGCACAAGGTCCATATTTTAATCAGGGTGGCTTCTTAGGCCATTTTCGTGTTAGTGCCTATAATGCTAATAAGCTGCTCACAGTATCACTAATTCCTTATTAAAGGATAAGTAAACTTTTAAAATAAGTGAAAAATTGATGAGTGCTAATCTAAGGACTTTTGCCATGTACATTCATTATTTATTTTCTATATATTCCAAGATATTAAGGGATACATGTACTGTTAATATAAATACATTTCGTTACAACTCACTGAACAGTTATGTCCCATGTGACCCCCCTTATAATCATTGACTAACTCAGAGTTAGAGAGCTGAAAAGCAGGAAGTAGTGTGTTCTGGCTATTATGTTACACATCCAGTCACTCCAGCCTTTATACATTACATTTTTGCCTAAATAACTATATTAGATACATTTTTTTTATTTTGCACAGCCTGTCTATTTACCCAGTTTTTATTTTTACACTGAACTGTTCCTTTAAAGCCCTGTGTTTGGTCTTTCTTCCATGCTCTTCAACTCAGGTGCAGACTAAAATTCTGGTATGTGGGTGTTGTAGGCCGAAAGCTAGAAGGATACAGGACAGACATTGCTGGTTATCTGACTCCCAGACATGTACTGATAGGTATATATGTGGGGTAGGTGGGTTTAGTTACCTGTGTTATTCTGTGTATATGTATTAAAGGAGAAAGAAAGCTACGGAGGCATTTTATTGCCAATAGATTAGCTGCAATAGTGCAAGCTAGAATGCTATATTTATTCTGTAGAATGTTTTACCATACCTGAGTAAAAAGCTCTAGAAACTCTGTTTGTTTAGACTAGGAGCTGCAGTATTAATGTGGTGTGACATCACTTCCTGCCTGAGTCTCTCCCTGCTCTGGGCTCAGATTACAGTAGAGAAGGGAGGGGGAGGGGGGAGAGGAGCAAACTGAGCATGCTCAAGCCCTAGCCCTGGAGGTTTAAGCTGAAAACAGGAAGTCTGATACAGAAGCCCATGAGTACACAATAGAAGGAAAGAAACGCAGTATTTCTTTTGACAGGGGACTCAGAGCAACATTACTTGGGGGGTTTACTGGTAAATTTAGATGGACCTTTCTGATAAGGCTTACTTAGTTTTAACCTTTCCTTCTCCTTTAACTCAAACAAGAAACAACCGCGGTTCTATCCAAAAGTGAAAGCTCCAAAAGTCCAATAAAGAACCGAGGCTCACTCGACATATACTTGACCTGATTTGGGTACCTATTTATTCCTTTCAATATCTTAACAAGAACCAATATAATTTACACTTATCACTGGAACATCACAAGAACTCCATCACTTTTTTAGATTTAACCTTAACAGGGAACACGGTCACTAAACTTATAGACACTAACATTTTTAGGAAACCCACGGCGGGTAACACAATTTTAAAATATAATAGCTGTCGTCCTAAACACACTATGAACAGTATTCCTTACAGCCAGTTTGTGAGATACCGTAGAAATTGCAACCAAGAAGCTACATTTGATCTTCAGTCGCAACATTTGGGCCAAAGATTGCAGGAAAGAGGATATCCCAGACACCTCATAAAAAATGCACATGAGAAAGCTAAAACAGCTTCAGTAATCGGTGAAGACAAAAAAGATAAAAGACGAGTCACCCAGGATCATATTGATCAAACCAGACCAGATAACAGTAAACATAAAATGTTTTTCGTCACTGAATTCAGTGAGGAATATGGCCATATTTGCAAGATCGTCAAAAAGTATTTACCTATACTTAATGGTGATGTAAAAATGTCGGAAATATTGGCCCAAACTGAGGTAAAGTATGTTCCAAGAAAGGCACCCACTCTAGGCAGTATTTTGGCCCCAAGTCTTGTCTCATCGGTTCCATTGAGAACGGCAGATAACTGGCTGAAGGTGAATGGTACGTATAAATGCGGGGCCAATGTCTGCAAAACATGCCAGGTGATCTCTACAGGCCCAGATTTTAAATCCAATGTATCAGGGCAATCCTTTAAAAATAGTGGGTTCTATAACTGTAACACAAGGAACGTGGTATACCTACTGGATTGTGGTCACTGTAACAAGCAATATGTGGGTCGCACATCCCGCATGCTGAAGGACAGGGTAAGGGAACACATTAGAAGCATTACCAATAGGGAGGAGAATACTCCAGTGGGCAGGCACTTTAAAATGTGCTCACCCAACGGTCAAAAAGACCTAAAAGTAAAGGGGATTGAGAAAGTACGGGTGCCGATCAGAGGTGGCGATATTGTCCACAGACTAAACCTCAGGGAGGCATTTTGGATCCTTAAACTAGATACAAGGATCCCGAATGGTCTAAACTATAGACATGACATTAGTTACCTGTACTAGTGAGCGACACAAGGGGACCCCCACCAAATCAAGACAACCTACCTGGCCATGTGGGCTTTTAATTGGTCACACTTTAACAGAATTTTTCTCCAGTCCTTCCCCCCCCCCATTTGTCAGAAGTATAGAGTTGAGGTACAAGCTAATAACATTACCTCCGTTCCAACAACTGTATTGATAGTTTGTTTGGTTTTTAATTAACAAATAATGGTTTTAGCAAACAAAAAAACAGTTTTAAATGTCTTTATATTTAATTTGCTCAAATTTTAAAATGACTTGAATAAAGATGCATTTTTTATGTAAGCCCACTAGAGGGCACTAATATTTTGTGTATAAATAACCCAGCTGTAACAAATGTACTGCTTACCTATGATTAAGGGTTAACTCCCGAAACGCGTTAGGTGTTACCAGCAGGTACTCCAATAAACCCCATCTTCAGAAGTGCCGTCTGCTTCCTTGTAATTTTGCTATTTATTCCTTTTGCTCACAAAATCAAAGTTTAGCTGATCTGATGTATTAACCCCCAAATTGCAAAATGCAGCTTAATGAATTACTAGCTTGGGCCGACCTTCCGTTAATAGTTTGATGTGAATTCCACGCCAATGTTGGAATTAGATTATCTGTTGTGCTGTGAATGAAAACCCATAAAATTTAAGTGCCTGCTAAAAATAATCTGACTTTTTATTAGGGATGCACCGAATCCAGGATTCGGTTCGGGATTCGGCCAGGATTCGACCTTTTTCAGTAGGATTCGGATTCGGCCGAATCCTTCTGCCTGGCCGAACCGAATCCTAATTTGCATATGCAAATTAGGGGCGGGAGGGAAGTTGCGTGTCTTTTTGTCAGAAAACAAGGAAGTACATTTTTTTTCCCACTTCCCACCCCTAATTTGCATATGCAAATAAGGGTTCGGTATTCGGCCAAATCTTTCGCAAAGGATTCGGGGGTTAGGCCGAATCCAAAAAAGTGGATTCGGTGCATCCCTACTTTTTATGAATATGTATATTTACATTAATATAAATATTTTATATTGTATTGCTCTTTGTAGTAGGGATGCACCGAATCCACTATTTTGGATTCGGCCGAACCCCCGAATCCTTCGTGAAAGATTCGGCCGAATCCGAACCCTAATTTGCATATGTAAATTAGGGATGGGAAGGGGAAAACATTTTTAACTTCCTTGTTTTGTTACAAAAAGTCACTCAATTTCCATCGCCGCCCCTAATTTGCATATGTAAATTAGGGTTCGGCCGGGCAGAAGGATTCAGCCGAATCCGAATCCTGCTGAAAAAGGCCGAATCCCGAACCGAATCCTGGATTCGGTGCATCCCTACTTTGTAGCGCTATAAATATTAACATAACTTCTCCTTCTTGATACAGGTATGGGACCTATTATCCAGAATGCTCGGGACCTGGGGCTTTTTGGATAATGGGTCTTTCCGTAATTTGGATCTTCACACCTTAAGACTACTAGAAAATCATTAAATAAACATAGGCTCATTCCACTTCCAATAAGGATTAATTATATTTTAGTTTGGATCAAGTACAAGCTACTGTTTTATTATTATAAACAAAAAGAAAATCATTTAAAAAAAATCTGGATTATTTGATTATAATGGAGTCTATGGGAGACAGCCATTCCGTAATTTGGAACTTTCTGGATAACGGGTTTCCGGGTAACGGATCCCATACCTGTATAATCTTTAGTTGAATTATAGTTACGTTTAAATTTGTAATTTAACATCAGTGGTTTAAATTGTTAATCTAATTTATGTAATATATGGATATAAATGTTTTATATGCTGAACAGCACCCATAGAGTTAAAATAATTTCGAGTGAAGTTTGTCCTCACGTCATATGGGGTTTAAATATGTTCGTTTTGAACTTGTGCCTATGATTACGTATCTCTTGATACGAAACGCGCTAGGACTACTTGTTTTTCAACCTATGGAATAATATAAATTTTATTCAACCTGGTGGGACGCAGAAGTGAATGCTCATTCTACAATTTCTGTGTATTAACTCCACCTTTTTCCTTTCATTTATTTAAATGATATATTTAGGGATGCACCAAATCCAGGATTCGGTTCGAGATTCGGCCTTTTTAAGCAGGATTCGTATTCGGCCGAATCCTTCTGCCCGGCCGAACCGAATCCAAATCCTAATTTGCATATGTAAATTAGGGTCAGGGAGGGAAATCACATGTTTTTTTCACAAAACAAGGAAGTAAAAAAGGTTTCCCCCTTCCCGTCCCTAATTTGCATATGCAAATTGGGGTTTGGTTTCTTTCACAAAGGATTCGTGGGTTCGGCCGAATCCAAAAAAGTGGATTCGGTGCACCTCTAGATATGTTTATCATGAAGATGAATGTATTTCTTTGCTTCCACTACTTTTTAATATACAGGGCTGGATATTTCCACTAGTCTATTTCTCACAGTTAAAGGGAAAATTAAAGAGATTCTGGTCATGGGAAAGATTTTTTTTTTTTTCCCCAAAACACTTCAGTTAATAGTGCTGCTACAGCAGAATTCTGCACTGAAATCCATTTCTCAAAAGAACAAACTGATTTATTTTATATTTAATTTTGACATAAGGCTAGACATATTGTCAGTTTCTCAGGTGCCCCCAGTCATGCTCTGATAAACTTCAGTCACTCTTTACTGCTGTACTGCAAGTTGGAGTGATATCACCCCCCTCCCTCCCCCCAGCAGACTAACAGAACAATAGAAAGGTAACCAGGTGGCAGCTCCCTAACACAAAATTACAGCTCTCTGGTAGCTATAAGAACAGCTCTCAATAGTAAAATCCAGGTCCCACTGAGACACATTCAGTTACATTGAGTAGGAGAAACAGCCTGTCAGAAAGCAGTTCCATCCTAAAGTGCTGGCTCTTTCTGAAATCACATGACCAGGCAAAATGACCTGAGATGCACCTACACACCAATATCACAACTAAATACACTTGCTGGTTCAAGAATTACATTTTATATTGTAGAGTGAATTATTTGCAGTGTAATTTAGAAATAAAAATCATGACAGAATTCCTTTAAACATTACTTAGTTGACTAACAATGAATGAATTTGACTTCCCGACCATTTCCTTTCCTGCCATGTATCTGTATAATTATCTCTTGCTATACACTGAATACATTACTAGATGTTTACCTAATAAAGGGGTCACAGCCATGGCAGGAATATCTGCTTTTCCTCTCTGTGTCATGTTATATAATGAATTTCCATTAGAAAGAAAAGCTTAGCAGTGGAATTGCCAGACCAGCTCACTAAACAGTCTATTTGAAGTCTCCCAGGGATGAAATTAGCACATTTTTTTCTGTATATATTCTGTACCCCATCCCCTGTGCAATGCAGAATGTAACCTACGTCTGTATTTCTGTCTTTCAGACTGGCTCTTCGTCGTTCTTGTGGTCCTTGGCGGGTTCCTTGTTTTTCTTCTCATTGGAGTTTGCTGGTGCCAGTGCTGCCCACACACCTGCTGTTGTTACGTGCGCTGCCCGTGTTGCCCAGAGAAATGCTGTTGCCCACGAGCATGTACGTCCCTATCGGTATTCTATTCTGGGTGGGCAGTGGTCCGACCTGTTGAACTACACATACCAGCAGGCTGTTGGGGAATGCTGGAGGGCTGTGGTTCGCACAACTGAAAGGCAATTAAAATAAGAAACTGGTTAATGGGTCTGACTGTAGAAGTAATTTGTCGTTAGGCAAATATGCAAGGGTGGCATTCCTCTTCCCACTTCATCTATTGCCAAGATGCACTTTCTTGTCCAGAGTGCTGCAAAGGTATTACACTGACACCTAGTGGTAAGCTTTTGGTAAAGGCAGAATAGCAGCATTACAGGTGCAAACAAAGTGTCACCCTGCTAAAGTTCCAGGGGTACCCAGGACACAAATAAACACTCCCCAAATCTTCCCCTAACTGACCTTCAGACTGGGCCCCCTTAGCTCATAAGGTTACAGATATATAGAAACATTGGGGTAACAGTCACTCTGCTATAGTTCCAGGGGTACCAGGGTAGAAATAAACTCACCACAAATCTCTCCCTAACTGGCCTTCAGGCTGGGCCCCCTTAGCTCATAACAAGGTTACAGATATATAGAAACATTGGGGTAACAGTCACCCTGCTATAGTTCCAGGGGTGCCCAGGACACAAATAAACACTCACCCCAAATCTTCCCCTAACTGACCTTCAGACTGGGCCCCCTTAGCTCATAACAAGGTTACAGATATATAGAAACATTGGGGTGTCACCCTGCTATTGTTCCAGGGGTACCCAGGGCACAAATAAACATCCCAAATCTCCCCCTAACTGGCCTTCAGACTGGGCCCCCTTAGCTCATAACAAGGTTACAGATATATAGAAACATTGGGGTAACAGTCACCCTGCTATAGTTTCAGGGGTACCCTGGGTACAAATAAACACTCACCCCAAATCTCCCCCTAACTGGCCTTCAGGCTGGGCCCCTTAGCTCATAACAAGGTTACAGATATATAGAAACATTTGGGTAACAGTCACCCTGCTATAGTTCCAGGGGTACCAGGGCACATATAGGCTCTCACCACAAACTTGCCCTAACTAATCCTGTTGTGCATGTGATTAAGTAATCCTATTTTCTCATTTCAGTGTATGAAGCAGGAAAGGCGGCTACTGCCGGAGTCCCCAGTATCTATGCTCCCAGTGCCTATGCCCCATCAATGTACTCTCATCCGACCCAAGTGAAAATGCCCCCGCCGGGCTCTGTGATTCAGATGGGACCAGTGCCTCCCATGTACAATGGATATGGAATGGATTATGATGCAGCAAGTTCAGGTAAGTCTCTGCTTAATGTCTGCAGTAATGCAATAATATTCTTACAGCAGCATCATGACTCCATGAGTTATACTCCTGCCATTTACTGAATGTCAGCCAACCCTTCCTTATAGACTGGAATCTGTTCAGTCACATCTGGAAACCCTCACACATCCAACTAGCACAGCACAGGGTTTCTACCAAGTGGTCAAGAAAAAGCAGCTCCGTCCAGATGTTCCACTAAATTTTTTTTATATTTAATTTTGAAATCTGACATGGGGCTAGACATATTGTCAGTTTCCTAAGTGCCCCCAGTCATGTGACTGGTGCTCTGATAAACTTCAGTCACTCTTTACTGCTGTAATGCAAGTTGGAGTGATATCACCGCCTCCCTTCCCCCCAGCAGCCTAACAACAGAACAACGGGAAGGTAACCAGATAGCAGCTCCCTAACACAAGATAACAGCTGCCTGGTAGATATAAGAACAGCACTCAATAGTAAAATCCAGGTCCCACTGAGACACATTCAGTTACATTGATTAGGAGAAACATCAGCCTGCCAGAAAGCAGTTCCATAATGCAGCACTGGCTCTTTCTTAAAGCACATGACCAGGCAAAATGACCTGAGATGCACCTACACACCAATATTACAACTAAAAAAATACACTTGCTGGTTCAGGAATTAAATTTTATATTGTCGAGTGAATTATTTGCGTAAACCGTGTCATTTAGAAATAAGACACCATAAAAATCATGACAGAATCCCTTTAAGAAGCGCCACTTAGTTATTGTGGCCCATGCTGTGCCGTCGCTAACAAGGGATAATTTCTTTCTAAATTTACTCCCATCCCTATTACACCCCCACTGATCATTTATAGGATGAATCGGCTTGCCCCTTCTTTAGTTTTATATGAGGAATTGCAAGGTAAATCTTGTCCTTTGTTTTTTTTTATTTGTTTGCAGTGGGCGGACACAGCTCCCAGGCACCTCTCATTCGGGACAACGACGGCGTAACCTCTGGTAATTAGAAAGTCCTATTTATAGCCTTTTAATATGCATGGCATTCCTCTCTAATGATAACGAATTAACTGTGACAATATGATCTGTCACACATGTTAATTGCAGCTGTTCTCTTTGTGGAGTTTCAGCCTCTATTCCCCTGATTGGTCTGGATTACCCTGTTTTTGTTGCACTAGTTTAGCTCCTAAATTTAATTGGGTTACAGTGTCCTCACATGGGAAGATGACCAGTACAATCTGGGATATCCAGTCTGTGTGTTGGTCACCTTTACTTTGTCTAACAGGATCTGAATCACTAGAGCACATGAAAGTTTTAATTAAGCATATTAAATTCAAGGAATATATTATTACTCCCCTCCTTCCTAGTTCGTAGTGGCTACCGGATCCAAGCCAACCAGCAGGAAGATTCCATGAGAGTTCTTTATTACATGGAGAAAGAATTGGCAAATTTCGATCCAGCAAGACCGGGAGAACCAAATAACAGATTTGAGAAAGGTGAGTTTTTATTAGGGATGCACCAAATCCTGGATTCGGTTTGGGAATCGGGCAGGATTTGGATTCGGGCGAATCTTTCTCCCTGGCCGAACCGAATCCTAATTTGCATATGCAAATAAGGGGCAGGAAGGGAAATTGCGTGAGTTTTTGTCTCAAAACAAGGAAGTAAAAAAAAAAAAATTCCCCTAATTTGCATATGAAAATTAGGGTTCGGTATTCGGTCAAATCTTTCGTGAAGGATTCGAGGGTTTGGCCTAGTCCAAAATAGTGGATTCGGTGCATTATAGACAATAAACTCTCTCTTCTGTTGTGGATTAAAGGAATTGTTCAGTATAAAAATAAAAACTGGGTAAATAGGCTGTGCAATATAAAAATGTTTCTAATTTAGTTAGTTAGGCAAAAATGTTATGTATAAGGGCTGGAATGACTGGATGTGTAACATAATAGCCAGAACACTACTTCCTGCTTTTCAGCTCTCTTACTTTCCACTGATTGGTTACCAGGCAGTAACCAATCAGAGACTTGAGGGGGGCACATGGGCCATAACTGTTGCTTTTGAATCTGAGCTGAATGCTGAGGATCAATTGCAAATGCACTGAACAGTTATGTCCCATGTGCCCCCCTCCCCCTTATAGTCACTGACTAACTCAGAGTTAGAGAGCTCAAAAGCAGGAAGTAGTGTTCTGGCTATTATGTTACACATCCACTCACTCCAGCCTTTATACATTACATTTTTGGCTAACAAACTATATTAGAAACATTTTTATTTTGCACAGCCTATTTACCCAGTTTTTATTTTTACACTGAATTGTTCCTTTTAAGAGTAGAAAAATGCCTGACTGGTTAACTGTCTGGGATGTAAACATACTGGCAATACTATGTAGGTTATAGGGTAAAACACCGTTTAGTAATGAAGTAGCAGAACAGTGGAAAGTTAGAGAGCTGAAAAGCAGGAAGTAGTGTTCTGGCTATTATGTTACACATCCAGTCAGTCCAGCCTTTATACATTACATTTTTGGCTAACTAACTATATTAGGAACATTATTAATTTTGCACAGCCTATCTATTTACCCAGTTTTTATTTTTATACTGAACAATTCCTTTATAACGTTGCCACTCCTTATTTAGGGAGGCATCCTTCATTGGTGATAACCTGCTCCTGATTTGATGATCCTGCTTGCATGTTAATGAGCCACATCTGCATGCCATGGGGAATATAGCATAAGTGGTTGAAATAAAGTTGCCGAAATATGTGTTTTTTTTCCCCAGGTACAGCAATGAGTGAGATCAGCTCTTTGCATGAGGACGATCGCAGGAACAACTTGAGAAATGATCTGGGTCGCTTACGGAACCAGCCTATGGCCCCAATCCGGGATATTGAAGAGGAAAGCCTGCTTGGAAGTGAATACAGGCGCCCCCCATCCTCACGACAAGACCCATATGAAGATCGGTTCCGTGGGGGGCCACCTTTAGAGAGACGCGGCCGTGCTCACTCCATGGATGACCTGGATGATTACGACCGAAGAGACCGCAATCGTGAGCAGCCTCCTGACAGCCGCAATCGGGGAAGGCGCAACTCTGACGATGACAATAGCAGTCGCGGCTACAGCAGAAGCCACCAAAGTCGCTCCCCTGACCCCCGTGATGACTACGGAGGAGGAAGGAGGAGCCGAAGTAGAGACGATCTGCGTGAATTAGGCCGACAGCATCGGGATCAAGAGTACGACGACCGCTTTCTGGAGGATGTTCTGAGAAAGAAACAGCAGAGGGCAGGAAGTAGGGATGGACTGGACAACCTTGGAAAGAAGGGGCGCTCTGATGGGAGAAGGAATCATAATGATGACGACGACTTTCCCCCTCCACCACCTCCGTACACTGAAACAGAGTCTGTCTCTTCTAGAGGGAAGAAAATGAAAAGGGTAGGTATTTGTTATAAGCAGAACAGAGTCTGTCTCTTCTAGAGGGAAGAAATTGAAAAGGGACATATTCAGGCACTTACAAATTGCTGTGTATCCATAGTGTTTTAACCATCAACCCACAAAGACCCAAGCGTTGGGTATTCTTGGCTAGTTCATCCTCTTGATCTTGTTACCCATTATATTAAAAGTGTGAGAGGGGTAAACCCGTAAAGACCATCCTGTCTTAAAGGGACAGTAACAATGAAAGTTTTGTAAAGGAAAGACAATATAATGTGCTTGTGCCCTGCACTGACAAAGCTGATGTGTTTGCTTCAGGGAAACTATACAGCTATAGTTTATATAAACAAGCTGCTGTGTAGCTATGGGGGCAGCCATTCAAGCACAGGATACACAGTAGATAACAGATAAGTACTACTATAGTTTATATAAACAAGCTGCTGTTTAGCCATGGGGGCAGCCATTCAGCACAGGATACACAGTAGATAACAGATAAGTACTACTATAGTTTATATAAACAAGCTGCTGTGTAGCCATGGGGGCAGCCATTCAAGCACAGGATACACAGTAGATAACAGATAAGTACTACTATAGTTTATATAAACAAGCTGCTGTGTAGCCATGGGGGCAGCCATTCAAGCACAGGATACATAGTAGATAACAGATAAGTACTACTATAGTTTATACAAACAAGCTTCTGTGTAGCCATGGGGGCAGCCATTCAAGCACAGGATACATAGTAGATAACAGATAACTACTACTATAGTTTATATAAACAAGCTGCTGTGTAGCCATGGGGGCAGCCATTCAAGCACAGGATACACAGTAGATAACAGATAAGTACTACTATAGTTTATATAAACAAGCTGCTGTGTAAACATAGGGACAGCCATTCAAGCACAGGATACACAGTAGATAACAGATTAGTACTACTATAGTTTATATAAACAAGCTGCTGTGTAGCCATGGGGGTAAACAACCCCTTAAAGATTAAGTAATGGCGGTATCCCTTTCTTGATTTGACTGCAGGAGCTGCTGATTGAACAAAACATGGCTGCCCTGTGCTATATGCCATGCTCAAATCTCTTCTCTTTTCTCTTTCAGGGTGAAGCTTTAAGCCGTGAGAGTTTGGTTGTTTAAATACTTGGGAAACAGGCCCAACCAAAGAAAAATACCTAAATCATGATCATTTGTCTTTTTTAATGTGTATGTACCACACACAGACTTTATATTCCCTTTTTATATGAGTGCCATGTACATTTTTACTATTTGCAGCCGGCGAGCAACATTCTCATGTTCTAATGAATTGTACAATCCATTTAGGCTGAACCTTCAGGTAAAGCTTTTTGTTTGTTTGGTTTTTTTTTTTTGTTTTTTTTTTTTTAAATATTGTGTATACAAAGGTATCTTACCTTGCGTTTCTACCTTCTAATATAATTAATTGTGGGCAGTTTTTGCTATTAATCAAATATCTAATCTCTGAATGATCAATGAATGCTTCAGACTTCAGATATTTCTGTACTTTGGATCTTCATACCTTAAGTCTACTAGAAAATCATATAAACATTAAATAAACCCAATAGGCTGGTTTTGCCTCCAATAAGGATTAATTATATCTTAGTTGGGATCAAGTACAAGCGACTGTTTTATTATTACAGAGAAAAAGGAAATCATCTTTAAAATTCGGAATTATTTGAATAAAATGGAGTTTATGGCAGACAGCCTTTCCGTAATTCTGATAACCGGTTTCCGGATAACGGATCCCACACCTGTACTTTCTGTTTAGGAATAGCAATTTTTTTTTTTTTTTTTATAATTGTTTCTAGAAATGTTCTGTTTACTTGTAAATAATAGGTTTATATTTAGGTCTGTTACTAATAATCTGGTTTATGGTGTGAGTCACTGAAATTCACTCCTCTGTTGCCTTTAAGACCTACGTGCGGCATCTGTGTGCACCAGTCGTGTGTGTGTGTTTGTATAGAGCTGCAATACACAATGACACACTGAGGGTATAACACCACTTGCATTCTGGGAGGCCTTTGCTAATACCCATGGGTCCCGGGTGGGGAAGGGTCTAACATTAAATCATACAATACTGAGCCATGTGCTTTATGCTCTTGCCTATAATAAGTGCAGCCTCTATAGTGACTTTTAGATGGAGCTTAATCCCGTGCATTAGTGCTGTGATATCATGTATATAGTGAATAAAGTACCCCCTTTTGTAAAATATAAGGATATTATAAGTTACCAAAGTGTTTCATGACCATATAAAATCACAAGTGTTGTTATACAGGTCATGGAACTCCGAGGTAACTTATAATATCCTTATATTTTGCAACCGGGGGTACTTTATTTATTATAATACACAAGTTTTAATCATGTGACAGAAATGACATCAGAACTCACCATTTATAACTGATGACATCAGTACTCCCCGTTTATAAGTATATAATTTACAAGATATTCATGATTTTGTGTATTATAATGTAATACACTCTCCATACTGTGATTTTTTTATTTTTTTAAAAATAGCTAAAAATACATTTGCACAAGCAGGACACTACTTTTTCTGATGATTAAGCTGTATATTGCTAAATAGATTCTCCTGTATGTCACTATACTATGAACCGTGCCCCCCGTCTACTGAATAAATGAATAATGTAACTTTTCTGTATGAATCTTTGTATTTTTTTTTTTTTTTTTTAAGAAAGAAAATATTTTGAACACAAAGGTATCTTCCCTTGCGTCTATACCTTTTAATATAAGACTTGTGGGTAGTCTTTGCTATTACTTAATTGTCTCATCTCCGAGTAGAGGATCAGTTGTTTATACTTTCTGTTTAGGAATAGCAATCTTTTTTTTTTTTTATTTTATTTTTTAAATTTTTCTAGAAATGTTCTGTTTACTTGTAAATAGTAGGTTTATATTTAGGTCTGTTACTAATAATCTGGTTTATGGTGTGAGTCACTGAGATTCACTCCTCTGTTGCCTTTAAGACCTACGTGCGGCATCTGTGTGCACCAGTCGTGTGTGTGTGTTTGTATAGAGCTGCAATACACAATGACACACTGAGGGTATAACACCACTTGCATTCTGTGAGGCCTTTGCTAATACCCATGGGTCCTGGGTGGGGAAGGGTCTAACATTAAATCATACAATATTGAGCCATGTGCTAAATCCTTCTTCTTATAATATGTGCAGCCTTTATAGTGCCTTTTTTTTGTGATTTTATTTATTTATTTATTTATTTTTCAATAGTTAAAAATACATTTGCACAAGCAGGACACTACTTTTTCTCATGATAAAGCTGTATATTGCTAAATAGATTCTTCTTGGTGTCACTATACTATGAACCGTGCCCCCCGTCTACTATATGAAAAAAGGGTCTTGGCAGCAAAGAATGGGAACCTGTCTTATACTGGGGCCAATATCTCACTGGACTGGGGAACTGCCTCATTTAATGGATAAGGTTCCTACAGCTAAAGAGACAGTAACACCAAAAAAAGTTTTAAAGTAATGAAAATATAATGTAGTGTTGCTCTGCACTAGGGATGCACTAAATCCAGGATTCAGTTCGGGATTCAGCCAGGATTCACTGCCTTTTTCAGCAGGATTCGGTTTTGGGCGAATCCTTCTGCCAGACCGAATCCTAATTTGCATATGCAAATTAGGGGAGGGAAATGGTGTGACTTTTTGTCACAAAACAAGGAAGTAAAAAATATTTTCCCCTTCCCACCTCTAATTTGCATATGTGAATTAGGATTTGGATTCAGTTTGGTACTCGGCCGAATCTTTCTCGAAGGAATCCGAAATAGTGGATTCGGTGCATCCCTACTCTGCACTGGTGTAACTAGTGTGTTTGCTTCAGAAATTCTACTATAGTTTATATAAACAAGCTGCTGTGTAGCAATGGCGGAAAATGAAAAAAGGCTATATGGCACAGGATAAATAGTGGATAACAAATAACATTATGCTCTACGGAGCTTATCTGCTGTGTAACCTGAGCCTTTTCTTCTTTGAATGGCTGCCCCCATTGCTACACAGCAGCTTGTTTATATAAACTATAGTAGTACTTATCTGTTATCTACTGTGTATCCTATGCTTGAATGGCTGCCCCCATGGCTACACAGCAGCTTGTTTATATAAACTATAGTAGTACTTATCTGTTATCTACTGTGTATCCTGTGCTTGAATGGCTGCCCCCATGGCTACACAGCAGCTTGTTTATATAAACTATAGTAGTTAGGGATGCACTGAATCCAGGATTCGGTTCGGGATTCGGCCTTTTTCAGCAGGATTCGGCCGAATCCTTCTGTCCGACCAAACCGAATCCTAATTTGCATATGCAAATTAGGGGCGGGGAGGGAAATTTTGTGACTTTTTGTCAGAAAACAAGGAAGTAAAAAATGTTTTCCCCTTCCCACCCCTAATTGCATATGCAAATTAGGGTTCGGATTCGGTTCGGTATTCGGCCGAATCCTTCGTGATTCGGGGGTTCGGCCGAATCCAAAAAAGTGGATTCGGTGCATCCCTAATAGTAGTACTTATCTGTTATCTACTGTGTATCCTGTGCTTGAATGGCTGCCCCCATGGCTACACAGCAGCTTGTTTATATAAACTATAGTAGTGTTTCTGAAGCAAACACACTAGTTACACCAGTGCAGAGCAACACTACATTATATTTTCATTACTTTAAAACACTTTCATTTTTTGAAGTTACTGTTCCTTTAATGGAGAATTCAACTGTTTTCACAAAAAAACCCTACCCCACGTAGACCCCCTCCCTTCCCCCCCCAGCATAGCTGCCTCCCGGGGAAATGCCCCTAACTTTATACTTACCTCCTTGGCGCAGAGTCAGGCAACAGATCCACGCAGCGCAAATTTCTCCGAATGCGCGTGCGCCGCTTTGCCGGTCTCCCACTCAGCTTACCGAAGACCCGGAAGATGGCTGCGTGGAACTCAATTGCTTGACTCGGCGCTATTAATTAGGGATTCGATGCATCCCTAATTAATAGTGCTTCAATCCAAAGATTTTAGAGTTGCACATATATCAAAATATATAAAATTGATTTTAGCGTCAGCTCGTAGTTATATTCAAAAAAATTTATAGAAAATTCTTTACCAACCGAAAGTGAGATGTTAGAGTTAAAAACTCTTTACACTAATGAAGCAATTGGTTATAGAGTTGAAAAGATTCATAGTTGTTTTAAGTTCGTCTCCAAATGGAATATTGTTTTTCAAAACTTAGATTCTAAAGAAAGAGATAAATTCAGCAATATTCTTAATTGCTCCATGGATACACAATGTCGTTCTAGTCTAGCCTCACTGCTTGAGATACCTGAAAAATAATTTAAATTCAGTGTTATTTATAAATTCTTGAGTCTATCTTTATTATTATGATTTATAGTTATTTTGTTAACTTGGTTTTATGT
This sequence comes from Xenopus petersii, assembly GCA_038501925.1. NCBI lineage: Eukaryota > Metazoa > Chordata > Amphibia > Anura > Pipidae > Xenopus > Xenopus petersii. The sequence continues at coordinate 9,041,883 of CM076684.1, read as the reverse complement.
TAATGTCTCATCTTGTTTTTCTATAATGAAGATAAAAAATGAAAAATTGTGACAAAAAAATAAATCCTTTGTACTTCGCCCTGTAATTATTTCTTGTTAATATCCCCAATCCTCGTTCATTTTATATGTTCAACATAACTCCAGTGTTGCTATTATGGAGCTCATTAATGTGGTTTGCCACTGATGTGTTCCTGTTAGACTCCTGCTCCTTTAAATAATGGTACCAGTATGGTTGTAACAGATACGGATAAGGCAAATGTGTTAAATCAGTTCTTTTCTTCAGGGTATACAATAGAGGAGTCTGGGTTCCCAGGCTCACTTTATAGTTGCACTAATGGCTCAGCTCAATCTAGTCAGTGGCTGACTCAGGATATGATTCATAAAGCTTTAATACAAATTAATGTTAACAAGGCTCCAGGGCCTGATGGCATACACCCCCGGGTTCTAAGAGAGCTTAGTTCAGTTTTAGACCAGCCCTTATTTCTGATTTTATCAGATTCACTTTCATATATTATGGTGCCTATGGATTGGAGAAAATCTGATGTGATTTCAATATTTAAAAAGGGATTCCGATCTCAGCCTGGCAATTATAGGCCAGTAAGCTTGACATCTGTGGTGGGCAAATTATTTGAAGGCTTGTTAAGGGATCACATTCAAAATGTTGTTCTAGTGAATGGCATTATGAGCAGCAATCAGCATGGCTTTATGAAGGATAGGTCATGTCAGACGAATTTGATTGCCTTTTATGATGAGGTAAGTAAGATGCTGGGGGGGCAGTAGATGTGATCTATTTGGATTCTGCCAAAGTGTTTGATCCCGTGCCCCACAAACGACTGCTTTCTAAACTTTCTACAAAGGTCTATTGGGCTTAATGAAGTCGTTTGCACGTGGATAGGAAACTGGCTACACTCAGGATCGGGTACAGAGAGTGGTTGTTAATGAAACATTCTCTACTTGGAGTAAGGTTCTTAGTGGGGTCCCCCTTGCTCATTGGGTCCACTTTTATTTAACTTGTTCATTAATGACTTAGGGGAGGGTGTTGTAAGTAATGTATCAGTGTTTGCAGATGACACAAAACTATCCAGCCCAATTAATTCCATCCAGGATGTGGCACTTGCAACATGATCTTGACAAACTGGCAATCTGGGCAGCTAAGTGGCAAATGAGATTCAATGTTGATAAATGTAAAGTCCTGCACCTGGGATGTAAAAATATCCACTTATACCCTTAATGGGACTGCACAAGGCAAATCCATTATAGAAAAGGACCTTGGAGTCCTTGTAGATGATAAACTTGTCTGTAGCAAGCAATGCCAGTCAGCAGCATCAAGAGCAAATAAGGTCTTGAGTTGTATTAAATGGGGCAGAGAGTCACGGGAGGAGGGGGTCCCACTGTATAGAGCACTTGTAAGGCCCCATCTAGAATATGCCGTACAGTTTTGGTCTCCATCACTCAAACAGGACATTATTGTATTAGAGAGGGTACAGAGAAGGAGAATAAAGTATTAACCATGCTTTGAGCATCATACTAACTGCCAAGAACCCTGACTGTCTGTCTTTGACTAGAAGCCCCATCTGGCCTTAGGTCAAGGTCACATGTGATGTTTTTACTTTGCGTTTTTTCGAAACATAAAGCAGAGCAGAAACACGCACAAAATGAAGCCCTATTGAAAATAGCAGAAAATGCACTACAGCAATTCCCACGGGGCGCATGCGAGCCAACATTCGCCACAAGACAACAGTATTTGCGTTTTTTCAGCAGAAATACCAAATCGCCAAGGAAATGCCACATTATTGAACTCTATGGGATCTGCAGGTTTGCAAAAACACTTCACTGAAACAAGCTGCGGATTTTCAACATGGCGGCCAAACTCTCGCGAGATGGATTTCACATATACGTATTTACGGGATTGTATGCTGGTGACGTAATTACGTCGTACGGCTACATTCTGCATGTAAATAGTTTTCCACTTGCCTTTTTTTCACAAAAATCTACTAAAATTCTTCTAAGTGCTCAGTGTCCCTGCTCCATTGATTTCAATCTGATCAGCCTTTATGCTCACACACTGGGGTCAGCCCCGAGGCGCATCCTTTCTACGTCTCTGCTGTGTGTCAGTGCTCAAATGCTGATCAGATTGAAATCAATGGAGCAGGGAGGCAACTTCGGAAAACAAAGCGATCCGAATGCTATTCTGCCAGCATTTCACATTCTTGCCGGCGGGATGGATTTTCAGGGAGATGTTGTACTGGGCAACTAATCTCCCCCAAATCTGCACGTCTGCCACTAACCTAAAGGAACAGTCTCACAAAAAAATGAGTGTTTAAAAGTAATTGAATTCTGATTAACTCTACTATAGTTTATATACTGTAAATAAGATGCTGTGAAGTCATGGGGCAGCCATTCAAAGCTAGGAAGGCTCCAGTTACACAGCAGATAAGCTCTGTAGAATACAATGGGATTCTGCAGAAAGTTTCTATCTGCTGAGTAACCTGTGGCTTTTCTCCTTTTTAAGCTTTAAATGGCTGCCCCCGTGGGCATCTGTTATCTACTGTTTATCCTGTGCTTGAATGGCTGCCCCCATGGCTACACAGCAGCTTGTTTATATAAACTATAGTAGTACTTATCTGTTATCTACTGTGTATCCTGTGCTTGAATGGCTGCCCCCATGGCTACACAGCAGCTTGTTTATATAAACTATAGTAGTACTTATCTGTTATCTACTGTGTATCCTGTGCTTGAATGGCTGCCCCCATGGCTACACAGCAGCTTGTTTATATAAACTATAGTAGTACTTATCTGTTATCTACTGTGTATCCTGTGCTTGAATGGCTGCCCCCATGGCTACACAGCAGCTTGTTTATATAAACTATAGTAGTACTTATCTGTTATCTACTGTTTATCCTGTGCTTGAATGGCTGCCCCCATGGCTACACAGCAGCTTGTTTATATAAACTATAGTAGTACTTATCTGTTATCTACTGTGTATCCTGTGCTTGAATGGCTGCCCCATGGCTACACAGCAGCTTGTTTATATAAACTATAGTAGTACTTATCTGTTATCTACTGTGTATCCTGTGCTTGAATGGCTGCCTCCATGGCTACACAGCAGCTTGTTTATATAAACTATAGTAGTACTTATCTGTTATCTACTGTGTATCCTGTGCTTGAATGGCTGCCTACATGGCTATACAGCAGCTTGTTTATATAAACTATAGTAGTACTGATCTGTTATCTACTGTGTATCCTGTGCTTGAATGGCTGTCCCCATGGCTACACAGCAACTTGTTTATATAAACTATAGTAGTGTTTCTGAACTGTTTTTGTACCAGTTGAGAACAACACTGCATTATATTTCTACTTTAAAACACTTTAATTTTTTGATGTTGCTGTTTCTTTAATGGAATTTGCGAAAATATAACATGCATTTTATAGCCTTAATATCTCCGAGTGTGTGGTTATGCAGTTCGGTACTCTGCAGTTCTATTAATTTACTACTAGGTGGCACCATTGTCCCATTGATTTACAAAGCAAGATTCTGCTTGAATTTATGCCTATTAAATTGCATAGTACTGCACTAAGCAAGTATATAAGAAATCACTGAGGGGTTCTGTAAACGATAAGGATATTAGAAGTCACTGGGGGGTTGTTCTGTGACCATATAAAGGCACAAGGCTGCAGGCTGAGTTATACAGGGAACTCTGAGTATCACTCATGTATTATAAGGGATAATGTACCCCCTACTGTAAATGATAAGGATATTAGAAGTCACTGGGGGGTTGTTCTGTGACCATATAAAGGCACAAGGCTGCAGGCTGAGTTATACAGGGAACTCTGAGTATCACTCATGTATTATAAGGGATAATGTACCCCCTACTGTAAATGATAAGGATATTAGAAGTTACTGAGCGTTCTGTGACCATATAAAGGCACAAGGCTGCAGTAAAACTGAGTAGATGAGAAACCTGTGGCCCTGCAGATGTTTTATATACCAGCTATTATTGTTATTATTACTATCATTTACATTAAGGTATAAGAAGGGAACCAAGAAGCACATGTCCAAGGACAGATGAACACACTTGCTCCCTACTAATGGCACCTCTATACCGCTCAGCACCAGAAAGCAGAAGGAATATTCTACCATGGTTTTATATTTCTTCCGGGACCCTGCCCATTTGTTCATATAGTATTACTGATTTGGGTGCGAATCTGGCAGGCGCTCGTTGGACAGTCTCAGGCACTCGCGGGGCAGGCCTGGGTGAGGACGCCAGTGACGTATTAGGGGTCCTCCCGCTTGTACTTTCTGACATTGTGGCGCAGTGAAGGAATCTGAGAGGATCTCTGAGCATTGACTGCCACCATCATGTTCCGCACTATGATCACCCACGCCAGGAAGCACCCCAGTGTAAGTAGCAGCACCCTCGTGTCTCCCTTCTTCTGCTCAACCTATGAGAGGCCGCTCCCTAGTCGAGTCTACAGCGAGTATTACCCTGTCTCCTCCCCGTGTCACGATTCCTCGCTGTTTGTTACCTGCACCGCCGCCGCTTCCTCCCGGGTCCTAGCCCCGGCCCCCAGCAACACTTTGTACAAACACCCCCCGGGGACACTTCCTAACGCTCATGTGGGGCCCCTGCCGGCTCCCTCCTATTATTACTGATGAGTCACAGGTGTGTGAGGTGTAGTCGAACTCCCCATTTCCCAGAGCAGCTGGGAGTTGTAGTTGAACATTAGCTTGACTTCTGCAGCTCCCACCCTGATATTATAGGGGTTGTTCACCTTTTGGTATAATGTAGAGAGGGATATTCTGATACAACTTGCCATTGGTTTTCATTTTTTATTATTTATGGTTTTTGAGTTGTTTAACAGCAATCTGGTTGCTAGGACCCACATTCCCCTAGCAACCATCCATTGATTTGAATAAGAGACTGGAAAATAAATAGGAGAGGCCTGGATAGAAAGAGGAGTAATAAAAAGTAGCAATTACAGTAAATGTGGAGCCTTACAGAGCCTTTGTTTTTATAGATGGGGGGTCAGCGACCCCTATTTAAAAGCTGGAAAGAATCAGAAGAAGTTTAAAAACTGTTAAAAATTAAATAATGAAGAGCAATTGAAAAGTTGCTTCGAATGGGCCATTCTAGAACATGTTTAAAGTAAAGGTGAACGGCACAAAGTGACAGTTGCTCTATGACCTGACAGTTCTGAGACCCTCCAGACTTCTCATTGCTCAATCATTGTCCCGTATACCCAGCAGCATATACCCAGCTTGTATCATGGGGTGAGGCTGCTGCTGGGAATTAAATGGGTAGTTCACCATTAATTTAACTTTTAGTATGTTCTAGAATAGCTCATTCAATTGCTCAGCGTTTTTTTTTTATTGATAAGCCCTTTCTTCTGAATCTTTCCCGTTTTGCAATGGGGGAGGGGGTCACTGACCCCATCTAAAACACTCTCTCTGTAAGGCAACAAATCTTTTGTTGTTGCTACTTTTTATAACTCCTCTTTTCTGTTCCGTCCCTTTCCTATTCATGTTCTCAGTCTCTTCAGTTCTACGGTTGCTAGGGGAATTTGGAGCCTAGCGACCAGATGACTGAAATTGCAAACTGGTTGCTAGGGGAATTTGGACCTTAGGAACACGCTGAAGAGCGGCTGAATAAAAACCAAAATAACTCAAACTACAAATAATAAAAAAAAAATGAAAACCAATTGCAAATTGTCTCAGAATCAGTCTCTCTACGTTGTACTAACAGTTAATTTAAAGGTGAACAAGCCCTATAAAGTGTAGCTGTGACTTCCTGTATCCTTCATTTCACCTAAGCACCCTCTCGCCCGCACGTAGCTCAGGGACGCTGCATCACTCGAATGTGTTTACAACTCACTGGGGGCGGAGCTTATTCTTATCTGTCATCCAACTGGGATTGATATGGGTGTAACTGGTGCAGCTGCTTTTAAAGCTGCAGTTACGCCGTTCATTGCTGGAAGAAACTTTTATTTACTCCAGTTTGTCCTGTAAATGTCCTTATATCGGTCTCGCTGTTCTGCAGAGCAGTTAAAGCTTTCATGGAGAATATCGGCTGTCAAGGGCAACTTAATTCTGCCTCTGTGTACTTTAAATTAAAACATTTACCCAAAGAATAATATTTTGTCTAATAAAACAAAACCTAATTCTAAGCAACATTGCAAAATACATTCATTACAAATTTTCTATCGTTAAGTTTTTGATATATATTTCTACTGAAAGCCGTCTGTCCCCGTCTATTCTCTGCACTGCTGGTTCAGACTGTTTATACAATGTAAGACGAGGCAGACGATTAACAGACCTGTCTTTGCTGCTGGGGAGCTCAGACTTTTGCAACATTGTTTAAAAAGTAACAACCAGGAGTTAAAGGGGTGGTTCACCTTTAAGGTAACTTTTATTATGTTCTAGAATGGGCGACTTTTCAATTGGCTTTCATTTTTTTATAGTTATTTGCCTTTTTCTCCTGACTCTTTGCAGCTTTCAAATGGGCGTCGCTGTCCTCTTATTAAAAAAAAATAATTATTATTTAGGGATGCACCAAATCCAGGATTCGGCAGAATCCTTCTGCCTGGCCAATCCGAATCCTAATTCGCATATGCAAATTAGGGGCGGTGATGGAAATCTCAAATGACTTTTTGTCACAAAACAAGGAAGTAAAAAATGTTTTTCCTTTACACCCCTAATTTGCATATGTGGGTTCGGTGTTCAGCCGAATGTTTCACAAAGGATTCTGGGATTCGGCTGAATCCAATATAGTGGATTCGGGGAATCCCTAGTATTATTATGGTTACTTTTTATTACTGATCCTTCTATTCAGGCCTCTTCTTTTCATATGCCAGTCTCTTGTTCAAATCAATGCATGGTTGCTAGGGGGATTTGGGCCCTAGTTACCAGATTGCTTAAAATGCTGCTGAATAAAAAGCAAAAATCAATTGCAAATTGTCTCACAATATTCCTCTTTACATCATCCTAAAAAAACTTAAAGGTGAACAACCCCTTTTAAATGCTGCTTTCATTAGCAATTGTTTTTATAAACCATATTAAAAGCACTGGACAATTGTAGTAGATGTATATTGGGAAGATGCTTTAGAATTATGTTTTTATTGGGCAAGTTTTTTTTCTGTATTCTGTCATTTTATTTACCGTATATACTCAAGTATAGGCAGAGTTTTTCAGCCCCCAAAATATGCTGAAAAACTCTACCTCGGCTTATACTCGGGTCAAGTGCAAAAACGGTCGCCGGCGCCTTAGAATAGTAGCCGGTGCCTAAGGATATTCGCCGGTGCCTAAGGATATTCGCCGGTGCCTAAGAATAGTCATCCAAAAACGAGATTGAAACTTACCAGAAGCTGCTGCATTTCTCACCCTCGGCTTATACTCGAGTCAATAAGCTTTCCCAGTTTTTGGAGGTAAAATTAGGTACCTCGGCTTATACTCGGGACGGCTTATACTCGAGTATATACGGTATTTATTTGTGCAACAAAGCATTTTCTGTTGTAACATTCAGCAATTACATCTGACGTCCATTTCTCTCCTCCTTTTAGTTGATTCCTCTATTTGTGTTTGTCGGCTTTGGGGGTGTTGGCTCAATCCTGTATGCACTGCGGGTCACCACTCGTAGCCCTGAAGTCAGGTAAGTGACATCGGGAGTCTTCTATAATATCACTTTGGTGCTGGTGTTGCTCTGTTAACCCTTCAATTTGATGTCTCTAAAGCTGGGACAGGAAGAATAACCCTGACCCCTGGAACAGCAAGAGCCCCAACTACCAGTATAAGGTAAGTCAACTTGCTGTGGAGATTTGTACTTACCCACTGCTGGGCTGTATAGAGTAACAGACTCTCTATACAGATCTCTATTGATTTCCCTTCTTTTTATTACATGTGCTTTAAAGGAGAACTAAAGCCTAACTAAAGAAGTAGGTAGAAATGTTGTACATGATGTTTTGTGCTTCTGTACCAGCCCGAGGCAACCACAACCCTTTAGCAGTAAAGATCTGTGTCTCCAAAGATGCCCCAGTAGCTCCCCATCTTCTTTTCTGCTGATTCACTGCACATGCTCTGTGCTGCTGTCACTTACTGAGCTTAGGGACCCACTCACAATATACAGTACACATAGAATAGAAATGTCACAATATAAGGCTGATTAGTAATTAATACAGATAATTACTACATGGCAGCACAGAAACCAGTGCAATTAGCATCAGAATTTAATAATCAGCAAACCTGTAGCATCAGCTTATATTACAGCCAGGGAAGCTCATTTTCTGCTGGATAATTAGTGACGAGCCCTAAGCTTAGCTTCTCAACAGCCAATCAGAGCCCACTGAGCATGTGAGTGTCACAGACACTTTCCAAGATGGTGACCCCCTGTGATAAGTTTGAAGTCCTGGATCATTGCTGCTATTGACAAGCTGAAACTTTAGCCTCGTGCAATAAGTTCACTATATAAAATATGGCATTTTTAGCCATTGTTTAGGGTTTACTTCTCCTTTTAAGAGGCAGTCCCATCTCAGACAACCCAGTAACTGGCAATATTGATGCCTATATATGTATCCCTGCATATTTACATTTACACACTAGTGATGTGGCAGGAATATTGGTCAGTGTAATGAAGGTTTGTCAGGTAAGTTCTCCTGCCATTGAGTTGCTTCAGTGTTGCCATAGCTACTGCCCCTTGTCAATCAACATACTGGAATCACGTGTCTGTTGAAAGGAGACCGGAAGAGGGACACTTATTTAGGATATAACCAGGAAATGACTGCATTCATCTAAACCCCTTGTCCACTAACAGAGTGTCTAGAGCTGTTACTCAGGTAAAGTATTCTACAGAATAAATATAGTGTTCTAGCTAATGTATTTGCAATAAACTCTCTGCAGCTTTCCTTCTCCTTTAAAGGAGAAGGAAAGCTACGGAGGCATTTTATTGCCAATAGATTAGCTGCAATAGTGCAAGCTAGAATGCTATATTTATTCTGTAGAATGTTTTACCATACCTGAGTAAAAAGCTCTAGAAACGCTCTGTTTGTTTAGAATAGGAGCTGCAGTATTAATGTGGTGTGACATCACTTCCTGCCTGTCTCTCCCTGCTCTGGGCTCAGATTACAGTAGAGAAGGGAGGGGTGGGGGGAGAGGAGCAAACTGAGCATGCTCTTGCCCAGGGCAATGAGGTTTAAGCTGAAGGCAGGAAGTCTGATACAGAAGCCCATGAGTACACAATAGAAGGAAAGAAATGCTGTGTTTCTTTTGACAGGGGACTCAGAGCAACATTACTTTGGGAATTACTGGTATATTTAGATGGATAAGATAAGGCTTACTTAGTTTTAACCTTTCCTTCTCCTTTAATAACAAGGTAATATGTGAATAGATTGACTAGTTCGATCCTGTGTAGATCACATTGTACTCATGCCCCGGCTAGAGAAGTTCATTTTTATTCCTTCTCCTTTTGCAGTTTTACAATGAAACCATTGATTACAAGAAGCTGAAGAAGGAAGGACCCGATTTCTAAGCGGTGTTATCCCTCGCACAGACGCCACCTCTGCTGGAATTTTATTTTTTACAGTTTAAATTGATCCCGCAGTGCTACTTCATTCCTTCTATTTAATAATTCAATAAGTTGTGTTTATTGAGTTACCCCAGCTCTGCCTGTTTGTTAATGCTCATCAGCTGGGCCTAATGCAATTAAACTAGCGTAAACCTTGTATCATGAGTGACTCTCTGCAGATCTGAGACTCCAGAGTAATTGACTAATGCTAATTGTAATTAAGAGTGATCTCTGCTGCTTTTCTAATTGGTCAGATGGGCTCTGTGTCATTGATTCAGGGAAAAAAACTGAATTAAATAGAAATATTTAACGGTTGGGTAAGTTCTGCATTTTTTTTTTTAATTGCCATAATTCTTAACTGTTATGAAATGTAAAGGGGAAGTTAGTCTTTGAAGTGACTTTATGGACCCTGGAATGTGTTTAATCAATATGGCCCTTCCAAGTGGAACTGTTTCCCGTGCACCTGAACGAAACACTATTTATTTTTATTTTATTTTTTTGTTTTGTAGGTATTGGATGGGGGCACAGAGGTTCCAGAGTTACAAATGTCTCTCTTGTAAAAACACTGACTTTTTCGGGTCTGCTGCAAGGGAAGACGCATGCTTACTAACATTGGAGATAAATATCTGGAGATGTTGCCCATAGCAACTGATCAGATCTTTGCTTTTGTTTTCTAACTTTAATTGCTGGTTGGTTGCTATTAGTAACATCTCCAGATATTTATCTCCAATGTTGGTAAACAGGTCTGTTAGTTTGCTGCACTTCTCTTTGTGAACCTCACCATCTGTATCCTGTGCCTTAAAGAGGTTGTTCACCTTTAAATGAAATTTTAGCATGATGTAGTAGTGTTCTTCTGAGACAATTTGCAATTGGGTTTTTGTGTTGTTTAGCTTTTTATTCAGCAGCTCTCCAGTTTGCAATTTCAGCCATCTGGTTTCTAGGGTTCAAATTACCCTAGCAACCATGCCTTGATTTGAATATGAGAGAGACTGGAATATGAATTGGCGAGGCCTGAATAGAAAGATGAGTAATAAAAAGTAGTAATAACAGTAAATATGAAGTCTTACAGAGCATTTGCTTTTCAGATGGGCCAGTGACTCCCATTTCAAAGCTGGAAAGAGTCGGGAGAAGGCAAATAAGGAAAAAGCTATAAATAATGACCAACTGAAAATTATCTTCACAATAGCCATACTAAAATTTCACTTAAAGATGAACCACCTCTTAAAGGTGGCCATAGACATTACTATTACAATCAATTGCGATCTTTCCTGGAGAAGACGTTTCCAGGAAAGATCGTTGGTTTCAATACACACGTGTAGAGCTGAATGGTCAGATATACAGAGAGAAACAATAGAATTCTACCTGTATCTGACCATTCAGCACTAACAATGGCCGAAGTTGAAGGAGCCGACCAATATCCAAGTCTTCTGTTAATATAGATTGGCTTGTCTCCCACCGAACATGCACTGAATATCATACGAAAAACTAGTTTTGTATTTTTATCTGTGTGTATATGGCCACCTTAAGTCTGTGTACAGTGAAACTGATACAAACAAACGTGCACTGGTTAATCCTTCTTTTCTCTCACCAAACCGCTGTGCTGTCCTGTTTCGTGTTCATGGCGCTATCATTAAAGGGATACTGTCATGGGAGCACATTTTTTTTTTTTCTCAGAACACATCAGTTAATGGCGCTGCTCCAGCAGAATTCTGCACTGAAATCCATTTCTCAAAAGAACAAACTGATTTTTTTTATATTTCATTGTGAAATGACATGGGGCTAGACATATTGTCAGTTTCCCAGGTGCCCCCAGTCATGGGACTTGTGCTCTGATAAACTTCAGTCACTCTTTACTGCTGTACTGCAAGTTGGAGTGATAGCACCCCCTCCCTTCCCCCCCCCCAGCAGCCTCACAACAGAATAGGAATGTAACCAGATAGCAGCTCCCTAACACAAGATAACAGCTGCCTGGTAGATATAAGAACTGCACTCAATAGGAAAATCCAGGTCCCACTGAGACACATTCAGTTACATTGAGTAGGAGAAACAACAGCCTGCCAGAAAGCAGTTCCATCCTAAAGTGCAGGCTCTTTCTGAAATCACATGACCAGACAAAATGACCTGAGATGCACCTACACACCATTATTACAACTAAATACACTTGCTGGTTCAGAAATGAAACTTTATATTGTAGAGGGAATTATTTGTAGTATAAACAAGTGTCATTTAGAAATAAAAAAGACATTACAAAAATCATGACAGAATTGCTTTAATGGGGTGGTTCATGTTCAGGTTAACTTTTTGTATGTTCTAGAAGGACCAATTCTAAAATCTTTTCAATAGCGATGCTACAAATCAGCTATTTGAGCTTCGGCAAATGCTTTGTGAAAGATTCGGCCAAATACCGAACCAAATCCTAGTTTGCATGTGCACATCAGGAATGGGAAAGGAAAAAGTGTGAACATTTTTTCACTTCCTTGTTTTGTGATGAAAAGTCACACGATTTCTCTCCCTGCCCTTCATTTAGATATGCAAATTAGGATTTGGTTCGGCCAGACACAAGAATTCGGCCGAATCCTGCTGAAAAGGCTGAATCCTGGATTCGGTGCATCCCTACTTTGCAATTGGTCTTCATTATTTATATAATATATAGTTTATGAATTATTTGCCTTTTCTTCTGACTCTTTCTTGCTTTCAAAAGGGGGTCACTGACCCAGTTTAAAAACAAATGCTCTGTAAAGCTACAAATTTACTGTTATTGTTACTTTTTCTTACTCATCTTTCTGTTCCGACCCTTCTCTATTAATTCCATATTCTTATTCAAATCAGTGCATGGTTGCTAGGGTAACTTTGACCTTAGCAACCAGATTGCTGAAATTGGAGAGCTGCTGAATAAAAAGCTAAATAACTCAAAAACCACAAATAATAAAAAAAATAAGTAAATTGCAAATCAGTAACTAAATATCGCTCTACATTATACTAAAGGTGAATAACCACTTTAAAGGAACAGTTCAGTGTGAAAATAAAAACTGGGTAAATAGCCAGAACACTACTTCCTGCTTTTCAGCTCTCTAACTCTTGAGTTAGTCAGTGACTATCCGTAACGTAAATAGAGGGGGACGGGCCCTGGTGCGAAACGTGCAGCCGGGCCCCTGCCCCCCTCCGTACGCAACTATCTTCATGGAAATTGGCTGGCCGCAAGATGCCGGGGGGCCTTGAGGGGGTGCGGGCCCTGGCCCAATTGCACCCCCTGCTCCCCAGGTAGTTTCGCCACTGGTGACTATAAGGGGGGCCACTTGGGACATAACTGTTCAGTGAGTTTGTGATTGATCCTCAGCATTCAGCTCAGATTCAAAAGCAACAGTTATGGCCCATGTGCCCCCCCTCAAGTCTCTGATTGGTTACTGCCTGGTAACCAATCAGTGGAAAGCAAGAGAGCTGAAAAGCAGGAAGTAGTGTTCTGGCTATTATGTTACACATCCAGTCACTCCAGCCTTTATACATTACATTTTTGACTAACTAACTATATTAGATACATTTTTTATTTTGCACAGCCTATCTATTTACCAGTTTTTATTTTTATACTGAACTGTCCTTTAAGACGTTGATTTGGATGTAGCTGCTACATGTCAGGATATGACCAATGCATTACTGACCATTATAACAGCAGACATTCATGGACCAATCCAAGATGAGGTTGTTGGTTGGACAGAAGGGTGCATTACACATTTGGATTATACCAACAACCTTTTTATTAACTAGTCTGTAGTTTCCAGGTGCATTCTGATGGGGGAAAAGTGGGTTTTGGGGTGTGTCTAGATGAACCCCAGTTAATTATAGGGGAAACTAACGATGGTGGAGTTAAAGCATTTTGTTCACCATAACCAGAGCTCTTAACTGCACTTTTGGGTGTTAAGTTCCATGGCACCCTTGGTTGCAGCTGATTTGGGCAGAGATAAAAACCCTGGTGTCTGTGCTTCCCTGTGACACTTGCTGCTGTCTAATGAACTGTAACTCCCTCTTATGTTCTTCAGTGGAATGGGCAGTGACTTACTGCTAAAGCTATTAGTAATAATAATAATTCCTTGTGTATCTGTATTAGCAGTGAAATGAACTGCTCCCCGGGCCCTACACATGATATTGATTTGTATTCAGTTATAGGAACCTGTACAGAGTAATGTATAAAAACACATTGTATAAAGGGAAACTTGAGATTAAGTCTTTCAACTGATCAGTTTGTACAAAGTGATGCTAAAAGAAATAGAATCCCTTCTGGAACTTTGTACCCAGAAACCCTTGGGGCTGGTTAGTGAATGGGGCGGAGCCAAAAGGAGTGAGATACAGTTCAGGCTAAATGAATAGGACTTTGTTGTGACCCCCAGAGTGAGAAAGTCTCTTGTACTCAAACTCCTTAAATCCTATTTTCCCCTATTTTACTTCTCAGGATATAGAGAGACTTCTTGCTGATGCTGGAGGGTCATACATGTAATTGCATTTATTATACAGGTATGGGACCTGTTATCCAGAATACTCAGGACCTGGGGTTTTCCAGGTAATGGATCCTTTCTGTAATTTAGATACTTCATACTTTCAGTCTAGTAGAAAATCATGTAAACATTAAATAAACCCAATAGGATGGTTTTTCCTCCAATAAGGATTAATTATCTTAGTTGGGATCAAGTACATGTTACTGTTTTTTTATTACACAGAAAAAGGAAATCACTTTTAGAAATTTGGATTAAATTGAGTCTATGGGAGACGGCCTTTCTGAAATTCTGGGTAACGGATCTTATACCTGTACAGGTGCCTGCAGCCAATGGGAGGATCACACGGCCTCCAGCCTGATCCAAGAAAGCTGAGACACTTCCCCGGTAATTTCCATAGAAACAATTTGGTGTCACTTCAAAGAAGTTAATGATTGTGGGAACAGGATGATAAAAATGTTAATTTCCCTTTCAAGGTACTTTTGCCCTGAAGTGGGTGGGGCTAAAAAGGAAAACGTGTCAGTTTAAAGGAGAAGGAAAGCTACGGAGACATTTTATTGCCAATAGATTAGCTGCAATAGTGCAAGCTAGAATGCTATATTTATTCTGTAGAATGTTTTACCATACCTGAGTAAAAAGCTCTAGAAACTCTCTGTTTGTTAAGAATAGGAGCTGCAGTATTAACATGGTGTGACATCACTTCCTGCCTGAGTATCTCCCTGCTCTGGGCTCAGATTACAGCAGAGAAGGGAGGGGGCGGGGGAAGAGGAGCAAACTGAGCATGCTCTTGCCCAGGGCAATGAGGTTTAAGCTGAAAACAGGAAGTCTGATACAGAAGCCCATGAGTACACAATAGAAGGAAAGAAATGTGATGTTTCTTTTGACAGAGGACTCAGAGCAGCATTACTTTGAGGGTTTACTGGTGTATTTATATAGACCTTTCTGATAAAGCTTACTTAGTTTTAACCTTTCCTTCTCCTTTAAGGGACTAAATATAAAGTGGGCAGTGAAGAAGGTGCAGCTGTTCTGGGGTTCATGTTGGGGCGTCAGTGAAAATCATATTGTCAGTTTTATTACTTGGGAGGAAATAACAATAAGGTGGTGCTTTTGTTCTGAACAAAGAAGGTGGCCCTGGTGTGAGAACTAAAGAAGTGGATCAGACACACTATCAGGGACATTGATTGTGTTCGACATTTGGCGAAGACCCTTAGTAAATCATTAGGGAGAAGTCAGGCAACATCATGGTCACTTTGCTCCTAAAAAGTTCAGGTAGGGCTTCTATGGTAGGGATGCACCGAATCCAGGATTCGGTTCAGGATCCGGCCTCTTTCAGCAGGATTCGGATTCGGCCAAATCCTAATTTGCATATGCAAATTAGGGGCGGGGAGAGAAATTGCGTGACTTTTTGTCAGAAAACAAGGAAGTAAAAAATGTTTTCCCCTTCCGTCCCTAATTTGCATATGCAAATTGGGGTTCGGTTCGGTATTCGTCCAAACCTTTCTTGAAGGATTCGGGGGTTCGGCCGAATCCAAAAAAGTGGATTCGGTGCATCCCTACTCTATGGGCCCCCAGAGAATCTGACAACCAGGGGCCACTCTCAAATCTGTTCTGTGAAGACAGAGGCAAATGCTATGGAGGTTATTCATCTTATGGAAGAGATTAGAGCTCATTTGGATTTTCCATTAGGATCTGGTCCCACAGGAAGATGTTCTGGGATTGTGGCCCCTCAGTCTGACCCTCCATATAAATCAGGGGCTACAGGAACCCGTGTGAGTGCAAATTCCCCCAACACTGGATGTCGCTCAGTGGCTTATGGTGTAGGGTTCAGACTCACTTGTTTAGAGAAGGTTCAAGGCTGGTGGAGGTGAGGTTTGAAAATGTGATATTTTCATTTCAATATTATTATTATTATTATGTACTTTTATAGCTCCAACATGCAGTGTAATTAATGGCTTTATGTAAAGAACATACAGAATTACATACACAGTAACCCTGCCCAGAAGAGCTTACAATCTCAAATGACAGAGAATGTAACAATCGTTACCCCTTTCCCTTGCGATGAATGAGGATATTACGCTCACTTGTTAGATTTAAGCAAAGAAGATGGAAAACCACAAAACAGTAAAATTATTGGAAAGGTTTCCCTATTTATTAGACTTCAGCTCTGACAGGAGGTTTCACTTCATTGAAAAGTTGCAGCAAATTCAACAGATTTTTCCTCTTTGCCCCATTTATAAAGAACCTCTGCGTCCTCTGCCCCAAATGTCACTTCTCTAAATGTCACTTCTCTAAGCTCCGCCCCCGCAGAACATTATTGCTTTTATATGGTCATGGAACTCCTGTGACTTATAATATCCGGATATATTATAACAGGGGCTACTTTATTCACTATATCATCTAAAGTATGGCTATTTTCCTATGGACCCCGACTGTAAATTATATCCTTATAATCGGTGCTTAGTGATTTAACTTCAGTCACATGACTCACTGAAAAAAATGTACCCTCTGTTGTGTAACATAAGGATATTGGGGGGTTATTTATCAAAAGTCGAGTAGATTTTTCCCTGAAAAATTCAAGTTTTCCGAGGGTATTTTTAAGTCAAAATTCGAATTTTTCGGTAAAAAATTCAATTTTTTTAAAGATGTATTATACCCTGACCCTGGAAATAGCTTGAACCCAAAAATACTCCAGCTAAAACCTGTCGGGGTCATTTGAAGATGTCTGTAGACTTCATGATGTTTGAGTTATTTGTTCGGTGGGTCTCGCTCGAAAACTCGATTCATTTGAGCAGTTCTGGGATTTTTTTCCCCGAAAACTCGATTAATTCGGGTTTTTTGGGTTCTTCACCTCGAATTCCCTGATTGGAGTTTTTTACATTCTAGTTTTTTCTTAAGGTCAGAAAACTTTCGAGTTGTGAGTTCATTCGAGGTATAAAAATGTATCCTAAAAACCCCCTAGAAGTCACCTTGGAATTCCATGAATAGGGTTTCCAGGTTTTTATTAGAACTTTACTAACCAGGGTCGGGGGCAGGTCTTTGAGGGGGAAAAGTGGGATTTAAATGGGCGGGACGGTTATGTCATAGGGGAAGGGCCTTAATATCGAGGCGGGGCCAAGCCGTGGAGCATTAAATCGTCAGGTAATTTGTAGATAGGAAAGGGGTGGATCAGAGGTGGGCTGGGAGCAGTATAATAAAACCCAAGGCTGGTCCAGGCTCTGGCTGGTGTTTTATTGGCTGGGCCGGTGAAATCACGGGGCCCTGCCCACCCAGCCCCCAAAGCCCCACCCCAGATCCTGCTCCCACACCACAATTAAGAGACCACACAGACATCAGCACTAAAAATGGTAACCCCCCCCACACACACAAGTTATAAAAAAAATTGATGGTCGCGGCCCCCTTATAAGTGAAAAAAAACTGTGGTGCCAGAGCCCCCCATAAAAGTTTTTTTTATTTTTTAAATCATTGGCGCCAGGGACCCATAAATGTTTTATTTTTTTTTTTAAATCATTGACGCCAGGGACCTCATAAAGGTTTTTTAAAAATCATTGGTGGTCAGGGCCCCCCATAAGTTAAAAAAAAAACTGTGGTCCCAGGGCCCCCATAAAAGTTTTTTCAAAATCATTGGTGGTCAGGGCTGCCCTTAAGTTAAAAAAAAATGTTGGTGCCAGGGCCCCCCTTACAAGTTAAAAAAAACATTGGGGCCCCAGAGAATATTTAAAAAAAAATTGGTGGCAGGGGCCTGTAAAGTATTAAAATAATACATTGGTGGCTAGAAAAAAAAACATGCATTGGTGACCCGTAGAACTGCACTTGTGGCTTCAGGACTTCAAGTTCGGGTCTTTTAGTCATTTTGGGTCTTTTCCCGGCTTTGTGACGTCAGGCTTTTCGGAAGGGGACTTGCGAAGAGGTGACACGGCTTTGGTGCTGCCAAGGGGGGTCGGCGATTTCAAAACACTTCAGGCCCAGTAAAGTTGTACCCCCTGTGCCCCACTGATGGTCGGCCCTGAATACAAATATCCCAACATTTGAGAATTGGAAAGAGGGGAAAAAATATCTGCAGAGCAGTGAAAATGTTTGGTAATGCCCCCATTTCCCTGGAATAGCGTCAGACACACCAAGTGCAGAAATGTTTTTAGACAGAGACCGTGGCCCCACCATTACTTGGTATGTCCCTAAACCTTTCCACAAGTGTATCACATGCATTTCTCACAGCCACACTCCCCCTGCATATCTCATTGTGGTACGTTCTACAGTCTGACCCTCGGCATTTAATGGCTCAGCTCACTGTCACTAAAAGGGAAATCATATAAAAATGGACATTGGAAGATCAGTTTCAGGGGATGAAGTGAAGCAAAATATTCTGTTCTGATGGACTTTTAGCAACAGCTGCTTTTAGAGGGACAGAAAGATGTTCCTGACATGGAATGTACTAGTGAGGGAATAGGATGGAGTTAAGAGATGGGCTGAAATAGACTAAAGCAAAGCTCTGACCAAAAGCTAAAAACATAGGACAGAGGAGGGAGCAGGGTCGGACTGGACCGTTGTGACACTGGGAAAAAACCCGGTGGGCCCCGCCGGCTCAGGCCAACTCCCTGTCGCTGCCCCGAAAACTCCTCCTGGCCCGGTCTCACTTAGTAAATGGTGCAAGCACCAGCGTGTGCGGGAATTGTGTGTGCGCACCAGGGGTCCAGAGGGGGCTTGCAATATGGATGGGGGTCGGAGGGGAGCCTTGGTTGAAAAAGCAATGGGCCCCACCAACCCAGACACACACCTGTTTGTTGCCTTCACTTGTCCCTGCAGTCTCCCAATCTGCTCCTCTGGTCCCACGGCCGCAACTAGAGACAGGTACCTGCAAGGGGCCCGGAGGGAGGGGGTTGTGTTGTGCCTGGGGCAGGAGGGCCTGGAGAGAGGTTGCACCTGCTGAAGTGGGGCCCTTGTGTTAGAAGCCCCGGAGGAAGCCTTGGCTCTCCAGTCCAACACTGGGAGGGAGGGGGTGCAATTAAGGGAAAGTAAAGCCAGCGGTGAATTTGTCAAACTAAAGGTGGCCACACAGACTGAGTCGGCAAATTATTGGCCCATGTGTGGGGCTCTTCGAAGGGCTTCCCTGATCAATATCTGCCCAAAAGTCGGCCACGTCGATCTGTTGATAGATGAGCTTTTCGCAATCCTAGGGCCCATGATCGGATCAGTGCGATATCGCCCGCCTCAGTGTGGGCATATCGGGGAGAGATCCGCTCGTTTGGCTAAATCGCTTTACGTGTATGGCCACCTTAAAGGACCAGTAACGTCAAATTTTTTTAAATTAGTTGGTATAGAACAAAAAAAAAAACACCAAGCCATATGTAACTTTAAAATCGCCAAGTCTTTATTAAAAAAATAACTTACTGAAACTCCTCTTCAGAAAAGGCGACAGGGTGACGATCCATCATTCATCATTCGATGTCTCCTCCTGCCTCTTATAAGAGATAGCCAGGGAGGAGAAATCAAGCACCGCACGATGGATCGTCGCCCTGTCGGCTTTTCTGAAGAGGAGTTTCAGTAAGTTATTTTTTTAATAAAGACTTGGCGATTTTAAAGTTACATATGGCTTGGTGTCTTTTTTTTTCATTCTCTACAAACAAATTTAAAAAAAAAAATTGGCGTTACTGGTCCTTTAACATGAATGCAGCCCCTGCAGATTGGGAGTAGGGTTGCCACCTTTTCTGGAAAAAATACCGACCTTCCTACATTCTTGCCATTTTTTCCTATTAATAACATTGGCATCAAGCATTTTCTTTACCGGCCAGCAAGGCCGCCATTAGAAATCACGTGACCCCGTACAACAACATTTTCTCACCCACCCTGGTGCCCCCGCCCCAGACCCCGCCCACTCCACATCACAGTTAAAAGACCACACAGACATCAGCGCTAAAAATAACCCCCCCCCCACGCACACAAGTTATAAAAAGCTATTGATGGTCAGGACCCCCTTATAAGTTTAAAAAAAAAACATTTGCGCCAGGGCCCCCCATAAAAGTTTTTTTTAAAAAAAGCATTGGTGCCAGGGCCCCCCTTACAAAGTAAAAAAATTGGGGCCCCAAAAAAATATTTTTAAAAAAAACATTGATGCCAGGGCCCCGCTTACAAGTTAAAAGAATTGGGGCCCCAAAAATGTATTTTTAAAAAAATATTGGCTCCGGGGCCACGCTTACAAGTTAAAATTTTTTTTTTTAAAAAAACATTGGTGGCATGGGCCTATAGAATATTAAAATAATACATTGGTGGCCTGGGGATAAAAAAAAAACACAAATTGGTGTTCAGTAGAATTGAACTTGTGGCTTCAGGACTTCAACTTCACCTCCTTTCGTGACTTCGGGTCTTTACGCTGCTTCGGCTTTTCGAATTTCCGCATTTTCGGTTGGCTGCAAATCTTCGGCACTCGCAAGGGGGGCCCGACTCTTTCAGAAGTGCAGCACTGCCGGGCCCCCCTTCATGCCTGGGGCACTTGTCCCCCCCTGACGGCCAGGCCAGTAAAATACCGGCCAGGAGGGAACCCTAATCAGGAGCAAATTTTGGGGCCTCTCTCTTGCTCACCGAATACGGCACAGCGACTTCTTAGGCATAAAGTGTGGCACTTTAATGAGTGTAATTAATAAAATAGTGCAGGGCAATATCAAGTTGAACTGGTTACAAACGCAGCAGATGTGGATTAGTTGTGAGCCCGTCACCTGATTTTGGTTGTCTGAGACCAGGCGGGTGGTGTTGAAGGTGCTTTTGATTTCAGGGATAATGACTCAGTGATTGGCAATTGGCAGTCCTGCCCACTTTTCTTAATTTAGAAAAAAAGGGGCTGCAGTTTCACCCGGGCGCACCTCCAGTCCAAACCAGACGCCCCAGGTCAAAACCAGGCAGGTGGCAACTAGGGGTTCGGTTTTGACCCGAGGAGTTGAGTTTTCTAAGGCCTGGTCGGGTCTCAAGGTTCTGTTTGGGGGGTTTCAGTATTGTAAAAAGCAAACAATAATCAATAAATTATCAAGTGAGGTTAATTTCTTATTACAGAAACAAAAATAAGCAAATCAATCAAAAATAATAAATAGTTTTTCTAATTGAGCATTGCTGTATTCAGAGCTTTCTAGATAACTGATTTCTGTATAACAGATCCCATACCTGTAGTTAAAGGATTGGGCTCACTCACCAGGCAGAATATAGATAAGAGTTGTCACCTGTGTGGGAATGAACTGGGCATCAACATTTTCTGTTCAGGTTAAAACATTGAGAAAACTGGATGGAAAGAGACAAACATTCTCTCTACTAAAGATTTCACGACATTACAAAAATGAAACCGCGCCGAAAAGAGTTGATTGGAGACATTGGTACATTTTGGCAGAAATACAGGCGATGCTGAAGAAGAAGCGGAACATTAAAACAACAATGTGGGTCAGCAGGATGAGGCTCAAAAACCAGGCCTGTCCCTGGAAAAGTGGCACCATTGGAAGGTCTGGGAATAGCAGCCACAGTTATGGTTGCCACCCGGCCAGTAGCTGGTTAACACCCGTGGAGGCCAGTATTACAAAAATAAAAATACCCTTAACAAAAACCCTTGGCCAGGGCCCAAATCCACTCAAAACATAACTTTACTCCACCAGGATGACTCAACCCGCCCTCTGCCCATCGATTGACGTGACTCCTCCCCCTCGCACAGCACAACCCGCCCCTTTTACATCATGGCTGCCCCCTTTTGTTCTCTCTCCCCCACTGGCAGGGAGAAATTTTATCAAAAGGTGACAAACCCTAGTCCCAGTGTCCCTGTCCTGTGTAAAGGTGGCCATACACGGAGAGATCCGCTCGTTTGGCGATGTCGGGCTGATCCAATCGTGGGCCCTAGGGCCCAACGATCGGATCCTAAGGCATGGGAAACAGGGGGTCGGATCGTGGGACCGAATCAACGAACAGATGTGGCCGCGATCCAACGGGATTTTTTGTCTCATCCGATCGATATCTGGCTGACTTTCGGCCAGATCTCGATCGGGGAAGCCCGTCGGGGGTCCCCATACACGGGCCAATAAGCTGTCGGCAATTTTTATCGGCCCGTGTATGGCCACCTTAAGTCACTCCTCAGCTTTGTGCTGTTATACAATCCCCAGGGGCTCATTAATGCATAGCCTAGGGGCCTATTAGTGGTAGGGGGCCCATGGGTTTTTTATTGAAAAATTTTTTTTACCGGTCCGGGGCAGGTCCGGTATCACCCCCCCGCCCCCCAGGTCTGCTGCCTGGGACTGAGTCTGGGAGACAATTTAGGCAAGGCACTGAGGGCAGGCAGATGTATGTGTAGCACAGTGCAACCAATCTCTAAGCCTGGCTCACTGTCTTGGTTGGAATCGACGTCACTGGTGTGCGCTGAAGCAGTCATGCGGCAATCTCACACAAACACGCAGTGCGACGCTGCAGAGAACAGACACTCAGTCTGACTGTCTCTGTCAAGTTTTTCTTCTTGCCATTGTTGCCATTTGCCAAGTTACCTTATAGCTATTAGCTGCTTAGCTCACTAATCTTGCCCTGCACCTTCCATCCTGCCTAAGCCAAACAAGGGGTCAGCGGAGGGGAGGGGGGACCAGGCCAGCCCCCTGTATCACCCCCGGTCCAGCAGCAGTTAGTGGGCAGAGAATTTTTTTTTACATTTATCAAGCCAGCCAGGCCACTGAGAGTAAGAGGCCAGCTATTTAGTAGCAGATGCGAGTAGTGGCCATTTACAGGGGTCTGCCAGCAGCAAGGGGCACCCAGCCGGGCCCAGCCGCAACTGTAGAGCCAGCCTGCGCCTGAAACAGTCTGTCTGTGAAATATTTTCTGCAGCCTGCAGACAGTGAAATAATTTTTGTAGCCTGCAGACAGTAAAATAATTTCTGCAGACGGTGAAATAATTGTGTATTCAGCTCAGTTACAGTGCAGTAGACACACATTACGAATTGAGGATCTGTGCGTCTATGGCCAGCGTAATTCATATACAATTTCAATAAATATTAGTAAAACAGATCAACCTCTAGCTATTTTGGTGGCCAGCAGATTTTTGTCCCAAAATGGTCTGAAATTGAGGAAAGTCACTGGAAAATGTGAGAATGCTCAAGAGTGACACGAAACTGGGATACAGAGCCCAAAATCTGTTAACTCCCGACTTCTACACAAGTCAGTCCCATTGCATGCTGGGTATTGTAGTCAACTTGGCAGGCTGCAAATTGTTAAACAAAAACGACATTACCCAACATGCACTGTGAGACACAGACTTGGCACATTAGGGCAAGAAAAAAAACTTTGGCTGGTTTCCAAAGTACAAACCAGCCAAAGGCTCAAAAAGTAGCCAAATCTGTACCTCGGCTAGTGTGTACTTTCAAAACCCACTGGGCTTTAAATTAGTAGCGCAATTTACATCTACCCAGGGGCAGTTTTTATACCATGCCTTTCTACAAAAGCAAATTCCCCATAAAAGAGGGAATGTTCTACTTCCGGGCCGCCCCAACCAACATGGCCGCCTCGTTCTTCCTATGTTCATTTCCTACGCATGCGCCGCAGCCCATTCTCAAGACGCGCAGACTGACGGGATATTTCCTGTATCGGACACGTGGTAGGATCTTCGTGAGAGTCAGATCGTGCAGGAGAATCGCAGCGCGGACGCCATGAGGCCAGGTGAGCTCGACTCCATTTAATCACTGGTTCCCCCGCGGGAAGGGACTGTTCTCTCTACTTCATCTTCTACATCTTCTGTATTCAGCCGGGGGTCTGGGGCATCAGGGGGTCGGGAGGTTGGGGCTCGGGGGAATCACACGGTTCGGTTTATGGTTTCGCACATGGGACTGTGAGACTCTAATTGCCGCCTCCCCCTGAGTCTAATATCCCCGGGCCTCATACACTTTATACTCCACATTATACTCTTTATATTACTCTATATACTCTACTCTATACATTATACTCTATTATACATTATATATTTATGGCACAGTCTGATAACGAGGCCGCTGAGTCGGGAGTTGTAGTTGAGCCGATACATTTGTCCCTCTCGTATTTTCTGTTGGTCCGTGCGACTCCCCGTGACTTTCCTTCAGTTCTGACTCCTCCTCCCCCCGCTCTCCTTCTGTTTATTTTATATTATTTCTATTCTTCT
This sequence comes from Xenopus petersii, assembly GCA_038501925.1. Classification (NCBI taxonomy): domain Eukaryota; kingdom Metazoa; phylum Chordata; class Amphibia; order Anura; family Pipidae; genus Xenopus; species Xenopus petersii. The sequence goes on along the minus strand of CM076684.1, from coordinate 9,017,713 downwards.
TATTCCCCGGCCTGAGACCTGATCACGTGCTTATAACCCCCCCACCAGCAACTGCACTGAGTGAACTACCGCCTCCTTGCCCATGGAGCTTGCACTCCATTTTACATTTGATTCAGTGGCCGGAAGTTTCATCAACAGGAGGGAAGCAACTTCATCTGTGATGAGAGCCTGTTCCCCAATATAGTAATGGGGGGTCTCATAAACCTGCACCCCAACGGGGCGATAAACCTGCACCCCAACGGGGCAATAAACCTGCACCCCAACGGGGCGATAAACCAAACCTGCGCCCTAATGGGGTGATAAACCTGCACCCTAATCTAATCGGCACCCTAACCTGCACCCTAATCTCATAAACCTGCACCCCAGCTCTAATGGGAATTTAAGAACAGTTTTGTTTTTTTCTTTGGTCCCAATGGTTTATTATTAGGTTCCCTCTGCGTAATTGAGATTAGACTGTAAGCTCTACAGGCAAGGTCCTCCTTCCTGAATCTCTGTATATTTACTCTTATTTATTATATTTATTTATTATCACGCAGCACTTTATCTAATCTTATTATACAGCGCTGAGTATTCATGTAACGCCTTATAAATAGTCTACAGAATATTTAGTTTTTCGCCTTCTAAAGCAGCCCGGCGGGTGGGGGTCGCTGACCCTTTAAGTAGATACATTTAGTTGATCCATTTCTTATCTTTGCCCCTGCTGAGCAGAATCTCTGGGTTTCATTACAGGCAGCTGTTAGACTTGATACAATAGTTACTAATACTCCAGAGATGCTGCTGAGAAATGGATCAACTCAATGTTGCAAAATTGTAAACATTCAACTTTAAACTTAGATTTCAACAGTAAACTTAGAAAAATAGTAAAAAATGGAAAGTAATTGAAAAAAAGTTTATTTCTGGGGAACAATCTGACAACAACTGAACTGAAAAAAGTGTTTGGAAGGTGAACATCCCTTTTAAAGGACATTGAGAAGTGGATTAATTCTGCGCACGTGCGATAAGTGGGTTTTATTGTTATGCCAGTGATAGTTACCCTTTATATTTTGTGGCTTTTGGAAATATTGTGCTCATACATCAGTCCCTGCACCAGTGGAGCTTACAATCTAAGTTCCCCATTATAAACATACAGTATCCTCTCGAGGGGGCAATTAACTTGCCTTTGTGATATCTGAGTAGTTCCAGAGCCAGGCAGTGAGTGTCAGCTCCATGGCTCAGTAGCAGTAGGTGCAAGTGCAGTTTTTGGGAGCCCTAACAGCTTCCTGTATAAACACTCGTGTGTTTCCCATCTGTCACCACAGCGAGAGTTTCCAATTCATAAAATCACTATAGCAATGCTGGTAATGACCCACCCATGACAATATTACTCGGGTTTAACCTTCGTGCTTCCTGCAGGGTAACGGGAGTTGCATTAACACTTTGTGTCATTTGCAGGATTCAGTCCCAGAGGAGGAGGTCGAGGTGGATTTGGAGGCCGAGGAGGGTCTGGAGACAGAGGCGGATTTGGAGGCCGCGGAGGGTTTGGAGAACGAGGAGGAGGAAGAGGCGGGTTTAGAGGAGGATTTGGTGGGCGTGGCCGCGGAGGAGGTGATCGCGGGGGCCGAGGAGGAGGATTCAGAGGTGAGTGTCGTGATCTTTCTAAACTTTTCAGTAGAATTTTATGGTTCTCCATTTAAAGGGATACGGTCATGGGAAGACATGTTTTGTTTTTTTCCAAAACACATCAGTTAATGGTGCTGCTCCAGCAGAATTCTGCACTGAAATCCATTTCTCAAAAGAGCAAACAGATCTTTTTATATTTCATTTTGAAATCTGACATGGGGCTAGACATATTGTCAGTTTCCCAGGTGTCCCCAGTCACGTGACTTGTGCTCTGATAAACTTCTTCCCCTTCTGGGATAAAGTTATATTTCAGGTAAAATCATCAATGTGGCTCTGGGGCCCCCCCGTAAGGTTCTGTAGCCGTTAAGCAAATTCCTTGGCCCTTATAGAAGGGGTTCTGCGCCCAGATATGAGCTCACATCCCATATATTTGGGTTTCTTCTGCATGTTGGGTGCTGCTTCCTTCCTTGGGTGGGTGGGGGATGGGTAAAGCAGAGACTCTGCATTTGTTTCTTACCTTTTGCTTAACCCTGGATATTGATTGAGACATTCTGTGCTTGGTCACATGACTCTTGTATTTGCACTTGAAGGTGGGAGAGGCGCCCCCCGAGGAGGAAGAGGAGGATTTGGCGGAGGAAGAGGAGGATTTGGAGCAGGAAGGAAAGTGATAGTAGAGCCTCACAGACATGAAGGTAACGTGTGCCCTTGTGAATGGGAGAATTAGCTTCCCTAGAAACAACCTACCCACCCTTCCCATGAGCCCCCGACAATGAGTAACTGTCCCCTTGTGCCTCTCCCAGGAATCTTTATCTGCCGAGGGAAGGAGGACGCTCTGGTGACCAAAAACCTTGTTCCTGGGGAGTCTGTGTATGGGGAGAAACGCATCTCTGTGGAGGTGAGTTCCCCTGAAAGCAACACAGGGAGTCTTAGTTCAGCCGGAGCTTTGTGGGTATCGCTGTGCTGCTACATTCTAGACTCTGGGTGACCCCTCAATGTTTCTCTCCGTAGGACGGGGAAATTAAGACTGAGTACAGAGCCTGGAATCCTTTCCGCTCGAAGATTGCGGCGGCCATTCTGGGAGGAGTCGATCAGATTCACATAAAACCCGGGGCTAAAGTGCTGTATCTGGGGGCTGCATCTGGAACCACCGTCTCGCACGTCTCCGATGTCGTGGGCCCCGTAAGTGCTGGGGGCGGGGTTAAATGTTTGGTTTTACCCCCTCTCTGCCCACTAACCCAGCATTGTGTTTATATGGGGGTGGGGACGGGAGGGATGTGTGTGCCCCCCACAGGGTTCTGCTCCCCTCAAACTTATTCTGGGGGTGTAAAATGAATCTTTAATGTTCCAGGAGGGGCTGGTGTACGCCGTCGAGTTCTCCCACAGATCAGGCCGAGATCTCATTAATGTGGCGAAGAAACGGACAAATATCATTCCGGTGATTGAAGACGCCCGGCACCCGCACAAGTACCGCATGTTAGTGGGTGAGTCGGATACGGACTGGGGGGCCATGTAGTGTTTGTAGCGGTCTCTTCTATCGACTGTCCCTTTGTGACGTCATTCATTGGGGCCTGACTGATCCCCGGTGTAACAGTGTTTTTGTTTTGGGGCAGGAATGGTGGACGTGGTCTTTGCAGATGTGGCACAACCTGATCAGACCAGGATCGTCGCCCTCAATGCCCATAACTTCCTGAAGAACGGGGGCCACTTTGTCATATCCATCAAGGTGGGTGCGGCCTCCTCTTGTCTCCTTGTACATGTACAACCCACCCCCAATGAAACCAGTGGGCTCATACTGTCAGTCAGGGGGAAGGTGCCATGAGTTAATTGGTCTTTCCAGTGAAGGGAGTGAAGCTCAAGGTGCAGGGAGCTAAAGGAAAACTATACCCCCCGAACAATGTAGGTCTCTCTAAAAAGATATTGCTTAAAACAGCTCATATGTAAAACCCTGCTTCATGTAAATAAACCATTGTCATAATAATATACTTTTCTTGTAGTATGTGCCATTGGGTAATCATAAATAGAAAATTCGGCATTTTGAGAAATAAGTGCTGCCCCCTGGGATCCTATGATTGACAGTGCACACATACAAACCACATGTTAGGTCACATGAGCCAATTCACAGACAGAGTTGTGTCTTTTGCTTCCTCACTTCTTCCTGTTACAGTTAGAGCTGCAGTATTTCTGGTCAGCTGATCTCTTCCTGTTACAGTTAGAGCTGCAGTATTTCTGGTCAGGTGATCTCTGAGGCAGCACACAGACCATCACTATATGGTGGTTCAAGGCAAGAGATGTAAAAGGGCAATCTTGTAAACAGGGAGATTGTGTTTTTTTTTTTTTTTTTTTTTTTTGCTCTGCCGGTGCTAGAATAAATTTGTAAGTGTTTCAATCCTCAATGAAGGGTTACCGCAATCCCATATTAGTCCATAAAATAGTAGTTAGAGGAGAGCACTCATAGAAGCAGATACTGCTAAAACATTTTATTATTGACTACAAATCACACGACATGTTTCAGGCATGGCCCTTTTGAAAGCAGTATCTGCTTCTATGACTGCTCTCCTCTAACTACTATTTCACGGATATAAAAGGGCAATATTTACTTAAATATATATTCCAGTTTGATAAGATTCTTTAATATGTCACTTGATTTGATCTAAATTATCTGTTGCTTAAATGTTCAATTTGGGGGTATAGTTTCCCTTTAAAGAATCCAAACTGGAATATATATTTAAGTAAATATTGCCCTTTTACATCTCTTGCCTTGAGCCGCCATTTCGTGATGGTCTTTGTGCTGCCTCAGAGATCACCTGACCAGAAATACTGCAGCACTAACTGTAACAGGAAGTAGTGTGGAAGCTAAAGAAACAACTCTGTCTGTTAATTGGCTCGTGACCTAACATGTTTGTGTGCACAGTGAATCGTACGATCCCAGGGGGCGGTCCTTGTTTTTTAAAATGGCAATTTTCTATTTATGATTTACCCAATGGCACATACTACTAAAAAAGTATATTATGAAAATGGTTTATTTACATGAAGCAGGGTTTTACATATGAACTGTTTTATGCAATATCTTTTTAGAGACCTACATTGTTTTGAGGGTATAGTTTTCCTTTAATATGTCACTTAATACAAACAATCTGTTGCTTAAATATTCGTTCTGGGGGTATAGTTTTCCTTTAGGAATTGGCTCCCATGAATACTTGGTGGCTTTCTATGTCCCTTGTTTCTATCGGGTTCTGTATAATATTATTATTATTATTATTATTATTATTATTATTATTATTATTATTATTTGAACTAGAGTTGCACCAAATCCAGGATTCGGCCTTTTTCAGCAGGATTTGGATTTGGCCGATTCCATTTGACCAGCTGAATACTAATTTGCATGTGCAGGGAAAAAGGGGGACCTTTTGTCACAAAACAATGAAGTAAAAGATGTTTTTCCCCCCCTAATTTGCATATGCATATTAGGGTTCGGTATTCGGCCGAATTTTTTTTTCAAAGGGTTTTGGCCAAATTGAACATAGTGGATTCGGCGCATCCCTAATTTGAACACTGCTGCAGATGGTTTGAACCCTCTCTCTTTACCCCGCAGGCAAACTGTATTGACTCCACGGCAGCCCCAGAGGCTGTTTTTGCTGCAGAAGTAAAGAAGATGCAACAAGAGAACATGAAGCCGCAGGAGCAGTTGACGCTGGAGCCGTACGAGAGGGATCACGCAGTGGTGGTCGGGATATACAGGTGAGGAGGAGCTGCCCTGCTGATTGAGCTGCTGATTTAACTACTTTAATGCAGCAATTTAAATATCACTTGTTTTTGTGTTTTTTTTTCTCCACCATCCAGACCACCCCCCAAACAGAAGAAATAATCAGGACCAGACTGAAGATTTATTGTAAACGGACTTTGTAATCTAAGAAGTTGCCCAACCAGAGACTGATGTTTAAGGGTTAATGGTGTCATCGCAACGATCTGCTCTTCTGTGGCCTATTAGAATGGGGGAGAGGGTGGGACTTGTGGCCCCCAGCTGACATGAGCTGAAACTGCTGTGGCCAAGAGGTTGCTGGGAGTTGCAGTTCATCTCAGCTGGGGGGCCTTAAAGTGTCAGTCTCTGCTTCACGTGAGGCCACAGACTGTTATTTTATAGTGTTTGTTTTTTTTTTTTTTTTTATATAGCAATAACAAAACGATTAAACGCCTTATTTAGCTGCCCTGCCCCCTTTCCCACTGGCCACTCCCCTCTGCAGCTGATTCTGATGTATAAGAGTCTGCACCGTGCGGCCCCATCCATAGTGCGCTTTGGGGGTGTCTCTGTTGCTATTTCTGTTCTGCAAGTTTCCATGGGAACCGCAGAGAATTTTCTTTTTTTATGTTTTCTAAGAAAGAGGAAAAACTTGAAAATGAAACGCAGACGAGATGGAAATTGTTTAATTAAAGCGCCAGTGTGTGAAACAATCTCTGGAATTTTTACCAATCTGATCCGGCAAGTTCTATAGGGGGGGCCCCAACCTGCTTCCCAGGCTCCTCCCATTATAGACTTGTGTTTTATTTCTGCCTCAAAGTGTGGGGAGGTTTTGTAGGGGGGGTCCATATTGTAGGGGGCATTTAGTATGTTCTAGAATGGCTAATTCTAAGACAATTTTCAATTGATCTTCATTTGTTTTTTTTTTTTTTTTGTTTTTTTTCTTCTACTTTTTGAATTATTTGCCTTCTGACTCTTTCTAGGTTTCAAACGGGGTCTAAACAAAAACAAATGGTCTGTAAGGGCAGAGACGCGCTGCTATTGCGATTAGTCACCGAGCAACAAATCGCTTTTTCTTCGGGCGACTTATCTCCCAGAACTGGCAGCTGGAATTTAAATCGCTGTCAGGATGGCACTCGGATCGCTTCAGCTTTCAGAAGTGTTCCAACTGCCACCCCGCCGGCGATTTTCATTCTAGCTGCCAGTTCTGGGAGATTAGTCGCCCGAAGAAAAAGCGATTTGTCACTGGCAACTAATCTCCCAAAATTGCAGCGTGTGTCTCTGCCGTAACGCTACACATTTATTGTTACTGTTCCTTTTTATTACTCATATTTCTATTCAGACCTCTCCTATTCATATTCCAGTCTCTTATTCAGATCAATGCCTGGTTGCTAGGGGAATGTGGACCCTGGCAACCAGATGGCTGAAACTGCAAACTGGAGAGCTGCTGAATAAAATGCTAAATAACACAAAAAACACAAATAATAATAAATGGAAACCAATTGCAAATTGTCCCAGAATGTCACTCATAGTAAAAGATAATTTAAAGGTAAACAACCCCTTTAAGCGGGCAGATCTGATTGGCTACTGGCAGCCCAGCTACAAGGGCCTGAGAATCTCCAGGAGGGAGATTAATATAGATGGGTCTGTAGTGCAACAGGGAGGCACTAGGGGGCAGCAGATGCCAGTGGAATATTAAAGGGAAACTTGTCATGGGAAAAGATTTTTTTCAAAACTCATCAGTTAATAGAGCTGCTCCAGTCATGTGACATAAACTTCAGTCACTCTTTACTGCTGTACTGCGAGTTAAGGAAAACTGGACTCTCACCCCAATGCTTGGTACCTAATGATGAGTGCAAAGTGCAAGATTTAGGAAAGCTTTGCCATTTGGTAATTTGGAGTAGAAAGACGTATTTACTAGGGATGCACCGAATCCACTTTTTTGGATTCGGCCGAACCCCCGAATCCTTCGTGAAAGATTCGGCCGAATACCGAACCGAATCCGAACCCTAATTTGCATATGCAAATTAGGGGCAGGAAGGGGAAAACATTTTTTACTTCCTTGTTCTCTGACAAAAAGTCACGCAATTTCCCTCCCCGCTCTTAATTTGCATATGCAAATTAGGAATCGGATTCGGTTCGGCCGGGTAGAAGGATTCGGCCGAATCCTGCTGAAGAAGGCCGAATCCTGGCCGAATCCCGAACCGAATCCTGGATTCGGTGCATCCCTAGTATTTACCCATTTTGGATTCAGGGGAATGTTCACAAAGATATTTGGATTTCTGGGGTGAACTTCTTTTGCCTTTACCCCACATAAAACACCGTCAATGTGTTGATTCTACAGTAATTGAAATCACATTTCGGTAAAACCTGTCCACATTGGGCATCAAACTGTTCCGTGGATTTAGGGTTAACTTGGTAGTTAATGAGAAGATAGAGATGATGCCAGTTATGGTAATATTTTATATATTTCTGACAGTTCTATAAAAGTAGATGAGTTTAGGAAAACATAAGAGTTGAGTTGCTTGGAGAATGTAAGTGAACTTCATGGGGCAGATTTACTGAAGAGCGAAGTGGCTACTGACTTTTCACCTCTGTTGCCACCCACAGGGACATCGGCAGTTCACTCGCATCAATCTCTATTGCCAGGCGACTTTTCCCTCTGTTGAACAATTGTTACTCCGCAACTTTAGTTAAGTGCTGATTTTACCGGACGTTACCTCTTTCGCCAGAGTTGACTTCACCGCCTCAGAACCAGGAGAAGTGCTAAAAAGCAGCTAAATTTTCCTCAATCTTCTGTCGCTTACATCATATCCTGAGAGCCGAAAATTCATTAAATTTCCAAAAGTCTTAACTTCTTTTGGGGAACTGGTTTTCTCCAGACATTTTAAAACATATGGAACATTCATTTTACTGTGGGCTCATGTAGGGCATTATATTAACTCTCTTGTCTTTATTAAGGTTCCCTGGACTTTTGTAATAAAAAAGTGCTAACTTCAAGCATTTGCACCAACATTTATAATAAAGACGTCCGTACAACTTTAAATTACCCGCCCTATGCAAATTGACCTAAGCGCAAGATCACTAGTGAATTTTCACTAGGCACAAATGAACGCACTGCCGAAGTAACACTAGCGAATAGTCGCCAGCGTTCGGTGCCCAGGAGGAAACTCTACATATTAGTGAATTGTCATAGCGAATTTGCACCTGGCGAGGTGACGCTGGCGCCAATTCGCTCTTTAGTGAATCTGCTCCCAAGTCTCCCCCCAGGAAATGCCTCTAAAGTGAAAGAGCAGTTACTTCTCCAGAAGATGGTTTGGAAACCCTGGTGAAATTGGCGTTTCAAGATACACCCCTACAAGATCTCCTGCCAGCGAGTGGATCCCAACGGAGGAAACTAACCCCATTATGGGAAAGAGTTAAATCCCATTCCCAGAGGTCACGTTGATGTTTGACCTGAAGATTGGTGCTCTTTATCTGTAAATTGTTCCGTGGTCTTAATGGGCTCGGGATACCGGTTAAACTTAAGTTCTCCTTTGACTAGTCCAGAGATTGGTTCCGATTATCCTGGCAGCTCACATGGACGGAGATCAGCACCTGTCGTTATATCTGCGGGTAGGGTTGCCAGTGGTGGGGGCGGATAAAAAAGGGGCGGACCGTGATGCAAAAGGGGCGGAGCCAGCTATAGCACTGTAAAAAAAGGGACGGGGCCACAGGGTAGCGCCGCAAAAGGGCCAGGGCCACATCGCAGAAGCCAAAGGAAATGTAAGTTTTCACTGGAGGGCAAGGGCTTATGTAAAGGGTATTACAAATTACCAGCAGCTACATTGCCGGTAAATTTGTAATACCGGCCCCAGCCCTGGCAGGTGTTTTACCGGCTAGGCCTTCTTCTACTCCACGGAGACCCCAGAAGAGACCATGAAGACTCCAAAAAAGTAATCTCCCTATGGATCTGGGAATGTATTCAAATGGCTTACTCCTCTCAGACAGTACCTGGGCCATCTTCCTTAAGAGCACACTCCACCAGAGGGATAGCGGCTTGGACCCTCCATGCCCAACTATCTGCAGAAGACAATGCAGAGCAGCTACCTGGAAAAACCTTCACACTTTCTCTAAACACTACTGTTTCTTTTCCTGGACTGGAACATGGCAGTGGGCAGGGGTTCCTTCCCTACTTGGGGGTATTATCTCCAGTCATTGAGACCCGGAAGTGCTTTTATTCTATTTCCTGTGCCTTCCTACATCAGGGGTATTTAACTCTTTATTGCCAACTGCCATGTACCAGTCCAGGAAAAGAAAATCACTGTAAGTATATAGAAATTTTCTGTTATCTGCCCGTTTTGTTGTTAGGCTGCTGGACAGCTTGGTGGGGGCAGGTGGGGTGATATCACTCCAACTTGCAGTACAGCAGTAAAGAGTGACTGAAGTGTATCAGAGCACAAGTCACATGACTTGAGGGCTCCTGGGAAACGGACAATATGTTTAAAAATGAAATTAATAAAAACTGTTTATTCTTTTTAAAAATGGATTTCAGTGCACATTTCTGCTGGAGCAGCACTATTAACTGGTGCGTGTTTTTCCATTACTGTATCACATTAAAGCTTCCAACTCCAGTGTCAGGACAAAGAACAGGGAGTCAAATTTATACAGATCCGCTGGGATTCTCATTGGAGGATTTTTTTGCATTTAAAAAGCAGTCGCTGGCTGTGGAGATTTGGGGGGGGGGAGTTTTATAGAGCAATATTGCTTTAAGACTATAGCCCTGATGTTGCTGGACTACATTTCCCAGCATGCCTCAAGCTTCATTACATGTTACATTATTCTGGGATTTGTAGTCCAGCAACCGAGTAAAGTTTGGCTGAGCAGTGGGTTTACCACCCCTTTAAATAAATAAATAAATAAATATTATTGGGTGATAAGTTCCTTTGCCCTTAAAGTGATACTGACGCTAACAGTCAGTATTCGGGCCGAATTAGAATCATACAAATAGCACATTCGATCGAATTCGATTCAAAGTTTTTTCCAAAAAAAACCTTTGATTTTTCAAAGTCCTCCAATTGACTCCAAATGGGTTCTAGGAGGTCCCCCATCGGCTACAGCAGCAATTCGACAGGTTTTAGATGGCGAATGGTCGAAGTCGACTTTTTAAAGTGACAGTACATGATAAATTTCGATATTCTAATTTTTTTCATAATTTGGATTATTCCCTAGTCGAAGTACACAAAAAATTGCTCGAAATTTGAATTTTTTTCATTTGAAAATTCACCTCGCCCTTTGATAAATCTGCGCCTTCTAAACGTCACCTACAGGTCATACTTTTATAAGTAATTTTAAACCAACGTTCCCCAGTCATACTGATCTGTGACAGAACAATTACAGGATCTTTTTAAAGTGATTGTTCACCTTAACTTTTAGTATTATGTTGAGAATTTGCAATTGGTTTTCGTTTTTTATTATTTGTGGTTTTTGAGTTATTTAGCTTTTTATTCAGCAGCTCTCCAGTTTGTAATTTCAGCAATCTGGTTTCTAGGGTCCAAATTCCCCTAGCAACCATGCACTGATTTGAATAAGAGACTGGAATATGAGTAAGAGAGGCCTGAATAGAAAGTGGAGTAATAAAAAGTAGTAGCAATAATAAATGTGTAGCCTTACAGAGTATTTGTTTTTTTAGATGGGGTCAGTGACCCCCATTTGAAAGCTGAAAAGAGTCAGAAGAAAAAGGCAAATAATTAAAAAGTATAAAAAAAATCAAATGAAGACCAATTTAAAAGTTGCTTAGAATTAGCCATAGTCTATAATGTACTAAACATTAACCAAAAGGTGAAGCACCCCTTTAATTGTAAGATTAGCGGCAGGGAATACACTACATGACAAGTCACCAATTAGGGTTTAATGTAACTATGAGATGTTCTGCAGTGACTTGGACAAAATGAGGGAATATAGATAAAAAGTGTTGCACAGAGAGATACTGTGGGTCTGTTAGACTTTGTGTGAAACACATGGGAGTAAACTCAGCATTGTTGGTGTCCAATGAGTCCTGGGGGCAAATTCACTAAGATGCGAAGTTGCGCCAGGCGCAACTTCGCTGCACTTCGCCACACTTCGCCAGGCGTATTTTCGCCAGCGCTCTGCAAATTCACTAAAATCCGAAGTTGCGCACAGGGGTAGCGTAAGTTTTCGAAGTTGCGCTAGCGTTAATTCGTCAAGGGAAGCGAAGTTTCGCTAGCGATGGTTCATTTACATACGGCGCGAAATCCAAATTTCAATGGAGGAACACGAATCACCTTCAAATCAGCAAATATAAATTTTATTAAACCCTACACATGTGCCCACTGTCTAGGTAAGTTGCCATGAGTCAGGAAATGTAGGGGGGAAGGAGGGGAGCCCCAAAAATATTTTCGATCTTTTTCAGCCTATCACCCATAATGTAAAAAACACCCCAGCGTTTTTTGGGACTTAGAATTTTTTTTTACTTTTTTTGGAAACAATCCCTGTCTACTCTATTGCGCTTCGCCAGGTCTGAGGTGGCGAAGGAAGTCTAGCGTAAAAAGGTAGCGTTCAGTACACTGCGCAAGTTAGTGAATTTGCGTAGTTACGTCGCTAGCGAAAATTCGCCTGGCGTAAGGGTGCAAAGTAACACTAGCGAAACTACGCCAGCGTTCGTTAGTGAATTTGCGCAGTAGCAAAAAATGCCAAACGCTAGCGAATTAACGCTAGCGTTCTGCGCTTAGTGAATTTGCGCCCTGGAATCTCTGGATCACACGGGACCTGACCGAGAGAAAAGTACTGGATTAATTATTCCAAGGTCATATGAAAAGGTTTGGGAACCCCTCTCAGATGCATAATAATTTACTCCACTTTCAGCAAAAAAGATAACAGTGGTATGTCTTTCATTTCCCAGGAACATCTGAGTACTGGGGTGTTTTCTGAACAAAGATTTTTAGTGAAGCAGTATTCAGTTGTATGAAATCAAATGTGAAAAACTGGCTGTGCAAAAATTTGGGTACCCTTGTTATTTTGCTAATTTGAATGCATGTAACTGCTCAATACTGATTACCGACAACACCAAATTGGTTGGATTAACTTGTTAAGCCTTGAACTTCATAGGCAGGTGTGTCCAATCATGAGAAAAGGTATTTAAGGTGACCAATTGCAAGTTGTGCTTCTGTTTGACTCTCCTCTGAAGAGTGACAGCATGGGGTCCTCAAAGCAACTCTCAAAAGATCTGAAAACAAAGATTGTTCGGTATCATGCTTTAGGGGAAGGCTACAAATAGTTATCTCAGAGGTTTAAACTGTCAGTTTCAACTGTAAGGAATGGAATCAGGAAATGGAAGGCCACAGGCACAGTTGCTGTAAAACCCAGGTCTGTCAGGCCAAGAAAAATACAGGAGCGGCATATGCGGAGGATTGTGAGAATGTTACAGACAACCCAAAGATCACCTCCAAAGACCTGCAAGAACATCTTGCTGCAGATGGTGTATCTGTACATCGTTCTACAATTCAGTACAATTTGCACAAAGAACATGTATATGGCAGGGGGATGAGAAAGAAGCCCTTTCTGCACTTACACAAACAGTCGCTTGTTGTATGCAAAAGCTCATTTAGACAAGACACAGTCATTTTGGAACAAAGTGCTTTGGACTGATGAGACAAAAATTGAGTTACTTGTTCATAACAAAAATTGTTTTGCATGGTGGAAGAAGAACATCACATTCCAAGAAAAACACCTGTTACCGACTGTCACATTTGGTGGAGGTCCCATCATGCTGTGGGGCTGTGTGACTAGTTCAGGGACTACTGGGGCCCTTGTTAAAGGAGAAGGAAACAAAAAAAATTAAACCTACTTCATTAGGTTTGCCATCAAGCCCCCTCCTGAAACGCTGCATTAATCACTGCTGCTTCTGTGCACCTGCATTCAGAACTTTCGGCGCTGTTAACATTTTGGCGCCGCCATTTTCAAATTGGCTTCCTCTGTACTGCGCATGCGCATCCTACGTGGACCCCGGTGATGTAGTCTTACATGCATTGCCTGACTGACTAAGCAAACAAGGAGCTTTCCTTTATTAATAATGCATTACTACAGACCTCAGTCAGACAGACCAGCACGCTGGGTTGCTTGATTTATTTTTTAGCTCCGCTCCTCCGCTCCTGCGCTCGCTGACAAACTGTAAATTAAAACCAGAGCGAGGGCAGGAGCTTCAAAGCTTCCCTTTGTTTTCACGCAACAGAGAAACAGGAGCGCGATTGGAGCTTGATTCAATGAGGTGGAGGCAGAGAGGTCAGCGATGACGAACAACGGCATCATCACGTGACCAAAACGTCATGCTTCACAGGGAACCCACAAGAACCTAGTGTGCATGCGCAGGGCACGGCTGAGAGCTACTGCGCATGCGTGTGCCCTATTGAGAACGATTTCTGGACTGCAGCATTGGTATGCTTTTATCTACATGTTTCAACTTTTTTAAAAAACGATTGCAGCCCAAAGATTAATAAAAAAACGAATGTGGGAATGCTTGCTAGTAAAGGTATTTGCTTTTCATGGTCAATACTTATAGATTAAGTTGATTTTAGACTTTCCTTCTCCTTTAAAGTCGAGGGTCGGATGAATTCAACCCAATATCAACAAATTCTTCAGGATAATGTTCAAGCATCAGTCACAAAGTTGAAGTTCCGCTGCAGGGGTCGGATATTCCAACAAGACAATGACCCTAAACACACTTGGAAATCTACAAAGACATTTATGCAGAGGGACAAGTACAATATTCTGGAGTCCCCCGACTTGAATATCAGGGAAAATCTATGGGATGATTTGAAGCAGACTGTCCATGCTCGGCAGCCATCACATTTAACTGAACTGGAGAGATTTTTATGGACGAATGGTCAAAAATAGCCACATCCAGAATCCAGACACTCATCAAAGTCTATAGGAGACTGTTACATTTGCAAAAGGAGCTCAACTAAGTATTGATGTAATATCTCTGTTGGGGTGTCCTAATTTATGCACCTGTCTAATTTTGTTATGATGCATATTGTATATTTTCTGTTAATCCAATAAACTTTATGTCACTGCTGAAATACTACTGTTTCCATAAGGCAAGTTATATATTAAAAGGAAGTTGCTACTTTGAAAGCTCAGCCAATGATAAACAAAACTACAAAGAATTAAAAGGGGTTCCCAAACTTTTTCATATGACTGTATGTCATCCATGGTGGCTTGTAGGGAACACATCCATCTTGGTAAAAAGGGAACCTTCTTCATGACTGTTGGTGCTGTGAAAGTGACTACAATAAACCTCTATTATTCCTTTAATTGTGTGAGACCACCACTTACCGCACCATATACAGGTATGGGATCAGTTATGCAGAAACTCATTATCCAGAGAGCTCGAAAATTACGGAATGGCCATAGTCCATACACTCCGTTTTAGCGAAATAATCCAAATTTTAAAAAATCATTTCCTTTTTCTGTGTAATAATAAAACAGTCGATTTTACTTGATCCCAACTAAGATATAATTATTCCTTATTGGAGGCAAAACCAGCCTATTGGGTTTATTTAGGGGCAGATTTATTAAAGGTTGAATAGTAAATTCAAATAAATTTTTTGGTGTCAAAATTCACACAATTGCATTTTAATCCCCCAGTTTTGAATGTAAACTTGAATGTGATATTTATCGCACCTCGACCATGGAAACAGTTCTAATTTGAATATTCACCACCTAAAACCTGCCAAATTCATGTACAAGTCAATGGAAGATGTCAATTGCCTTCCTGAGTTTTTTTTTCAGAGGGAAAATACGATTCAAAATTTTCGGGTCCAATTGAATATTAGACGTTCAAATTTTTTCTTCTATAATTGTCAGACGGTCCCTAACTTCTCTGAGGGAAACAATCATACTTATGAACAGCAGGGGGAGTCTTACTTACCAGCCATGCAGAACTCAAGCAGCTTTGTGTGTCTCCCTGTAGAGCAGTCGGCGACTGTGTAGAAATTTGTATTGGATTTTATTTTTGCCTTTACATCCCCTTTACTGTTTCCAACTCCAGCTGCAGGGACAAAGATCATGGAGCCAGATTTAAACAGATAAACTGGGATTCTATTTGGAGGCTTATTTTGCTGCAGCCACTGGTTCTGCAGAGTTGGAGAAAGTTTGTATTAAACAATACAAAAACTATAAAATCCACATTAGATTACATGACAACACAGGACCCAGTGCAGTCTGTATATTCTGATTATTAATCAGTCTTGCTGTATCGGCTTCTGGCAGATATTATTTGACTTGTGCTGTTTTGATACTTTATGACGATCCCTAAGCAGCCCAGACCACACTGAGCATGTGCACAGTCTTGGTCTTTCAAAGTTGTATAACAAAGTTACAATATGGTGACCCCCCTGTGGCCAACTTTGAAAGCATAAATATTTTTTTTTGATTAGTCTTGCGGTGCAGTAAGTTCATATTTATGTTTAGTATACAAAATACAGCATTTCTAGCATTAGTCTAGTTTAGACTTTACTTCCCCTTTAAACATCCACTTATTTGTCAAAACAAGCCAATCTGTGGCCACTAATACACTGGGCCTCCAGGCCAATGTTTGGATCACACAAAGATCCTACAGAAACCCACCAGGAACAAGCCAATGTCTATCCTGCTGCAAGAGACACATTCAGAGAGGGTTGCAGTGTATTTTGTAGCCTGTACAACAGAGATCTGATTTTTGGCCACATATTGGTCAGGCAGGCTGGAGTGCCCCTTACACATTGTAATCAACTGCCAACATGGTTTAGGATAGTGTCAGATAAGTTGGATCTTGTCCTTTGGAGAAACCCAGGCTGAAAGTCCTCTGCTGCCCAACGTGCCTGCACCTTGAATCATTACCTCCACTCGGGCGAAGCAGCAGTGGATTTCAGCAAGAAAACCAAAGATTTCGCATTTCGCTCTACTTCTGCTGCAAAAAAAGCGGAGGTAACGTTTCCACAGGCTGAGATCTGACTCCTCCTTAGAAAGCCCAGGTTGGCAACCTTTATTTGTTTAAACAAGACAAATCAATTAGGGATGCACCAAATCCACAATTTGGGATTTAGTCAATTCCCCGAATTCTTCGTGAAAGATTCTGCCGAATACCAAACCAAATTTACATATGCAAATTAGGGGAGGGAAAGGAAAAAGCGGGGAAGTTTTTTACACTTCCTTGTTTTAACTCCAAGAAATACACGCTCCAGCACTCCAAATCCTTTGACAGTGGTTTATTGTGCCAACAATCTAGTCTTGTTTTGTGACGGTCATGTGATTTTCCTCCCTGACCGTAATTTGCATGTGCAAATTAGGAATCGGTTTGGCCAGCCGCAAAGAATTTGGCCAAATCCTGCTGAAAAAAAAAATACAGAATCCTGGATTCGGTGCATCCCTAAAAACAATAGAGATATTAATTAAGGGTGGTGGCAGAGGAGGCTACTGGGGGAGATTAGTCAACCAGTGACAAATCGCCTATTCTTCGGGCGACTTATCTCCCCTAAATGCCTTCCCGTCAGCTAGAATATAAATCGCCAGCTAGAATGGCACTTGGATCGCTTTGGCTTTCTGAAGTCACCTGGAGTTTACTCATGAGGCAACTTCAGAAAACAAAGTGTCATCCTGACGTCGATTTACATTCTAGCCATCGGGAAGGCCTTTAGGGGAGATTAGTCGCCCGAAGAGGCGATTTGTCACTGGGCGACTAATCTACCCCAGTAGCCACTTCTGCCACCACCCTAAAAGTACACGTGTCACTGGGTTTACCAAGCTTAGGCCAGAGGTTTACAGGAACGTTTCAGAGGAATAGATCCATTAGGAGGGGGCGCAGCCTTATAGGTCCTCTCTAGGTTGTACAACTGGACCTGATTCTCACAGGGACTCCATATCATAAATTTCTGGGCGGTGCCTCTGGCTTCATATGTGAGTTTAATTATGGGTATTACGGAAATCATTGGGTTAATCCAGGAGTCCAGTGTGGGCCCAATCCAGTTCTTAATTTTACATTTTTGGCATAGAACAGTAGGGTTAGAAACCTCAACCTTGCATGGGGAGTAGGCACTAATTGATTTACTACACCCAACACACACTGTAGGGGAAAGTATATGTGGGAAGGGGGTGGCTAAAGAGGACATTGATTAGGACCAAAAAGTCGTTATTTTTGGGCAGGTCCAGCTCATATGTAGGATGTAGGCTGCAAGGATTCTACATCTAGGTATTGTCCTTTTTCTCTTACCCATTGCTTAAAGTTTTAGAGGCGTTGTATAAATCTGGTGAAATACTTCGTATTGGATTAGTCTCTCACAGCTATTGTACTTTTTCTGTGGCCTCATCCCAGTCATCCTGGCTAAGGTCAGGGCTGTTTGCTGGTCGTTGTACTTGTGCTCCTCTATGGAATGGCGGGGGACACTGGCCAACAGATTATGGTAGAGCCTGATTACTTTACTGGCAATTTATAGAGAGGGTCTCCTCTAATGCTAGTGCGGTTAAGGGGAAAGTGTATCAAATTGAGCCTTGAATTCGTGATGAATCTGAACATATCTAAACAGTGGGACATTACCAGAGGTGCATTTGTATTGAAGAGCCTCATAGGAGAGGAAAGTATTGTACAAAAGGTCAGCCAGGTAGTTCATTCCCTGCCTCAGCCAGTAAATGAAAAAAAATTTGAATTGCCCCATAATGGTAGCAAGAATTGAGATGGATGGGATCCAGGCTCTATGGGGTGTGGTGACAGTCGATGGTAGGCTGCCCACATGACAGAGTTTGCAGTGGAGTAAATTCTTTAAAGGGGGCCTGTCAACCAAAAAAATGATTCCAAATACTATTTTATCACATTAGTCAAGCAAAATGAGCTTAAATTACACTGTAAAAGTTATCTGAATCTTGTTGCCTTCAGTCTGGGAATTCATAATTATAACAAGCAGGCAGGAGCCATTTTGTGGACACTGTTATTAAGACAAGCCTTGTATCATCTCAGAATCTTGTTTGTGCACCAGAATGGGGGACCTGATGTCCATCCCCATGTCCTGGCTACACAATTAAATGGTGAAGAGAATGGGGGAAAGCAGTGACATCTAGGAAGTGAATGGCAAATGTAAGTAATTGCCTGCCCCGCATCTATGCCCAAGGCATAGAGAAGGGGCAGGCAATATTTGATTGACAGCTGAAGCTTTTACATGAGCTTACAACAGCTATGAATGCTTACATAAAAAAATAATTTGGGTTTCATGTTTAATTTGAAAAGGACATTTATTCTACAGCTTTTAATGTCTGGATGACAGGTCCACTTTAAGCCTTCTAGTGATCCCACTACGGTGGCTTGCAACACCGTATTGTGGTTAAATGGGTCAGGGTGGTACCACCAATGCAGGTAGTATACTTGGGCTGGCAGGGAAAGTTGGGCAAGACTAGGCCTTCATCTACTTTGCCATCTTCTCCCAGGCAATTCTTGGAACTTCATGGTTCCATATGCAGGAAAGAATCCGATGAAAAAAAAAAATAGACTTTGGTATCTGGGTATGAACATTATACAGGTAGTAGAGGAATTTGGGGAGATAGATCATCTTAAGATTTATTCTCCCCCACAGTGAGAGGGGATGGTTTGCGAAGATTTAGAGGTTGGAGTCAAGTTTTGATAATATGGGATTACGGCTGTTCTATATGTACTCTGAGGGGGTTTTTGTGGAGATTTGTGTATTGCACTGGCCAAGGGCTCAATAGCTACAGCAAAGAGAAAGGGGGAAAGTGGGCATCCCCGACAAGTGCCCCACTGTAGAGGAAATAGGCAGACATCTGTTGAGCTTGACCTGTGCTGTTGGTTGGGGGTATAACAGCTGAAGCCATTTAATAAATTAATCACCTAGAAAATCAAAAGCCTTTGCAGAGTAGAAGGAGGCCACTGCTCTGGTTCCCACATCATGCTGCATTGCTATGTTAGTACATAGTCTCCTAATCTTAATGTTAGTGAACCCACATGGCATATAACCAGATTGGTCTGGGTGAACTAGGTAGATGATGTAGAGTTGGAATCACATTGTCAATATTTTTGCAAGGATTTTGGCATCAGAGTTTATGAGTGAGATTGGCCGTTATGAACTGCGCTGGTCAGGGTTCTTGGTGTACAGCCATTTTAACTCATCACATACACATTAATATCAGTGGCCCATAATCCTAAGGTGTTCAACATTAATGACCAGTTTACACAAACGATATGAAGATAATCTAAAGCATTAGATTCCCGTATGCCTTTTTACTTACATTACCCTTTTGATGAATTCCTGGGTGACAGAAGGATCACTGATTATACCGGAGAGAGGAAAGAGATGAGGTAGAATGAAACATATCCCCATGTGAAATCAGAAACCATGTCTTATAAAAATATAAAGTTCTTTTCAACAACAATCATACAAAACCATTGTTTTCAGATCATCTCCTTTTAAGGGGGAAACCAACACCAATTTTTTGTTTCAATGAGAGCGGTGGTAACCCCAGAATCCATCATCTTGGTGACAACACTTTCTTCTTGAAGCAATGAATTTTCAACCTGGACTTACAGAGCTCCTTAAAGGATAAGCAAACCTTTAAATTAATTGAATGTAAAATTGATGAGGGGGCTATTCTAAGCACTTTTGCAATGTACATTATTTTTTTTTTTAAATTCCAGTATATTAAAGGATACACGTACTGTTAATATGAATGAATTTTGTTACAACAGCGCCACCTGCTGGTCATTTTCCCATCAGTCTGACCACCAAGTAGTCAAGGAAGTGGTCAGGAGAAAAAGAAGCTGATCTGACGTTCTTCTACTTAGAAGAAGAAGAACATCAATTTTTTTCTAAGCAGAAGAACATGAGAGTAGCCTCTTTCTTTCTCCTGACCACGTCATTGACTACAGGGACTAGTCACATTCCCATTTTGGAGTCAGGAGGGAATCATTTCCTCTTCTGATGCAAATTGAAGAGGCTTCAAATGGGGTTTTTTGCCTTCCTCTGGATCAACTGGCAGTTAGGCAGGTTAAAATAGACAAAAGGTTGTCATGTTGCTCACCAACACTTTGGATGTTTATCTCAGTGTCCTCAAACCAGGAGCTTATTTTTGAATTCCGGGCTTGGAAGCAAATTTTAATTGCATAAAAACTTAATATACTGCCAAGTAGAGTCTACTGTAGGCTTCCAGTCCATATAGGGGCTACCAAATGGCCAATCACAGCCCTTATTTGGCATCGCTAGGGACTTCTTCATTCTTGTGTTGCTCCCTAACTCTTTTTACATTTAAATGTGGCGCATGGGTAAAAAAGGTTGGGGATCCCTGAACTTGATGGACATGGTTTTTTTTTTTCAAGCTAACTTACTATGTTACTTGGTGGTCAGACTGGTGGGAAAACAACCAGCAGGTGGTTGTAAATAAATTCATTCATAATCCTTTAATATTTTGGAATTTAAAAATAATGAATGTACATTGCAAAAGTGCTTAGAATAGCTCCCTCATCAATTTTTCACTTATTTTAAAGGTTTACTTACCCTCGGTATATAGTGCCCTACATTTTTGGGCTGTTGTAACCCAAAAAAGTATCCCTTGCAGCAAGCCAAACTGTTAATGCATATATTTACAAAAAAATAAATAAAAAAAAAAAACACATGCACAAATCCAGCTTTAGAGAATTAGTGACTAAATGAAGAGAAGAAAGCGAATGTGAAATCTAGTTATAGCGCCAGGACCAATCAGATCATTCCAATTGCATGAAGCAAAGCAACAGCAGAGTCACACAGATCCCCAATATGGACACAGCTAGAACAAGTTACACTGCGAGATGCACAAGTCCAAAGCAGTGCCTCATTTATTGATCTCTTGTGCAGTAGAAAGATGGTCTATACTTGAAAAGAGAAAGTCACGTAGTAGATGAGAACAATCGGAGTGAAAGGAGCAAAAATGGTAGTTAAAGTTACACATATTTGCAAGTTTGCAATTCCATGACAGACAAAGTATGGTCAAGTGTTTCAGTTACGGTTACACAACTGTGAAAGAACAAAGTCTTTAAAATGGTTTTCGTTTACTTCCTTTTACAATCAAAAATACCCTGTAACGCTGCGCAAAAAGGTTGCAAGTCATTTTTTTTCCCTTCCTCAGGCCGAGCCTGTTTCAAAGGAGAATCTGTGGAACAGAAGAGGGAAAAACCCAAAACATAAAAAAAAAAAAATTAATGAAAAAGAGCTTAAAGGGATACTGTCATGGAAAAACATGTGAAAAACATCAGTTAATAGTGCTGCTCCAGCAGAATTCTGCACTGAAATCCATTTCTCAAAAGAGCAAACAGATTTTTTTTTATATTCAATTTTGAAATCTGACATGGGGCTAGACATTTTGTCAGTTTCCCAGCTGACCCCAGTCATGTGACTTGTGCCTGCACTTTAGGATGGAACTGCTTTCTGGCAGGATGTTATTTCTCCTACTTAATGTAACTGAATCAGTCTCAGTGGGAACTGGATTTTACTATTGAGTGTTGTTCTTATATCTACCAGGGAGCTGTTATCTTGTGTTAGGGAGCAGCTATCTGGTTACCAGGGGGTCATATCACTCCAACTTGCAGTAAAGCAGTAAAGAGTGACTGAAGTTTATCAGAGCACAAGTCACATGACTGGAGGCAGCTGGGAAATTGACAATATGTCTAGCCCCATGTCAGATTTCAAAATTGAATATTAGGGATGCACCGAATCCACTATTTTGGATTTGGCCGAACCCCCAAATCCTTCGCAAAGGATTCGGCCGAATACCGAACCGAATCCTAATTTGCATATGCAAATTGAGGTGGGAAGGGGAATTTTTTTTACTTCCTTGTTTTGTGACAAAAGTCACGCGATTTCCCTCTCCACCCCTAATTTGCATATGCAAATTAGGATTCGGTTCGGCCAGGCACAAGGATTCCTGCTGAAAAAGGCCGAATCCCGAACCGAATCCTGGATTCGGTGCATCCCTATTGAATATAACAAAATCTGTTTGCGCTTTTAAAAAAAGGATTTCAGTGCAGAATTCTGCTGGAGCAACACTATTAACTGATGTGTTTTGGGAAAAAAAAAAAAAAAAAGATTTCCCATGACAGTATCCCTTTAAAGCCAATAGACTGCCACATTACTAAACATTTTTGAATTAGAGTCTTTAAGGAAAAAAAAATACTAGATTAAATGTGCATTAATAACATTAATAAACTCTGATATACAAAAGCAGAAATGAAAAACAGTAAATTGATGGGTAACAAGCATGCCAGACAGTATACACAATTCCTAAAGAGGCTTGGCATACATAGATTTTCGTTTGATTAAAAAAAAAAAAAAAAAACAAAATAAAAAAAGTAAAATTGTTTCTCGCTTTGTTTAGTCACATCCTATAAAATGGATTCATTTTGCACAAAATAAAAAAACATATCAACAGACGTCTATTTCTTTTCAAATCACCGAAGCAATTGAAAATATTTTACAGCATGAATAATAAAAAGCGTACTTTCGCACTTCCGAAACACAACCAGACTGAGCTCTTGATCTTCTGTAGCTGTCTATTACTTTATTTTTAGGATCCTCCGAAACACCAATACTTGAAACAAACATGAATGTGAATGGCCTTGGAGTCCAAACAGCAACTACACATGATTCAGTATTTTTAAGCCCAATTAAACACATAAGAACGGGAGGAGAGGAAAGGAAAAATAAAAAGGGGGAAAACATTTAAAAAGACAATCATTTTACATGTCTGATTTTTTTTCTTTTTTTTTAAAGTGATGCCTCAATACCATCTTTGGTACAATAAATTAAAAAAAAAAATAACAGTACTTTTACTATCCACAGAGATATGAAAAAGGACAGGTTTTGTTTTTACATTTTAAAAGCATTAAAAACAAAAAAAAAAAAACCGACTGTTACAGCATCTAGCACTGTAATGGAAAGGTTTTAATACTGAACGCAAAGAGGCGTGCCATCATCATTGGACACACTGAACAGAGGCCACGGTATTAAAATTAAAAAAGGGAGAAAGGTAATAAATGCGGTCATAAAAAGATTTCTTTTGTAGTGTTAAAAACAGAATTCAGTGTATCAAATTAATTGGTGTCACTTAAAGGGGGCAGCGGAAAAAAAAAAGAAAAATCAAAAAGGAGTTGGGAGGCGTTAAAGAGATTCTGTCATGATTTTTATGGTGTAGTTTTTAGTTCTAAATGACACTGTTTATACTGCAAATAATTCCCTCTACAATATTAAATTTCATTCCAACAAGTGTATTTAGTTGTAATATTGGTGTGTAGGTGCATCTCAGGTCATTTTGCCTGGTCATGTGATTTCAGAAAGAGCCAGCACTTTAGGATGGAACTGCTTTCTGGCAGGCTGTTTCTCCTACTAAATGTAACTGAATGTGTCTCAGTGGGACCTGGATTTTACTATTGAGTGCTGTTCTTAGATCTACCAGGCAGCTGTTATCTTGTGTTATGGAGCTGCTATCTGGTTACATTTTCATTGGTCTGTTGTTAGTTTGCTGGGGGTGGGGGGGGGAAGGAAGGGGGTAATATCGCTCCAACTTGCAGTACAGTAGTAAAGAGTGACTGAAGTTTATCAAACCACAAGTCACATGACTGGGGGCAGCTGGGAAACAGACAATATGCCTACCCCATGTCAAATTTCAAAATTAAATATAAAAAAATCAGTTTGCTCTTTTGAGAAATGGATTTCCGAGCAGAATTCTGCTGGAGCAGCACTATTAACTGTATACCATAAAATAATCAGATGGCACACACCTCATCAATTGTGCTTAAACTTTGGTGATTTATTGAGATCTCCATAAATCACCAACGTTTTAGCACAATTGCTGAAGTGTGTGCCATCTGATTATTTTATGGTATTTGGAATACTGGAACCAATTCAAGCAGCAAGGTTTCTAGATAGAGAACCACGATACGGAAGTCGCAGTCTTTTGAACTACTGTATGTTGCACAGCACTATTAACTGATGTGTTTTTGGAAAAAACAACAACATTTTTTACCATGACAGTATCCCTTTAAGAGACATACAGGGAGGGGGGGACACTGAACTTCTGCAGCATTAATCTGTAAAATAATGAATGGCTCCTAAAAAAAAAATCTTTCCTGAAACAGCTAAAACCGACCGAGTATGAAGTCATAAATAAAAGACATGGGAACCGTTGAGGTTTTTTTTTTTTTTTTTATAAAGCAAAAAACTGTTAAAAAGAGTTTTAGCAGCAATTCCAGTTGAGAGAGTGGAGTTAGCAGCCAAGGTTATTCCAGTGACGTGCAGTATCTGCACTAGCAAGGTTGGTATAGATTGGGTTGGGGGGACAACACAGGAATTCTATATGAATGGCAAAATGGCAGCAGAGGGGCAACTGGCACGGACAGTGTTTTGCAGAGTGATGTTTTGGCCTGTAAACGAGTTCACTGACGTGCAAAGTAAGTCTGGGTTTCTCCTGCTTCTTTTGAAGAGGAGATTATGATAGAAATGGAAGCATTGGAAATGTCTTGAAGTCTTTGCACAGGTTAACTTCTACCAGTGTGTCAAAAGCAATTAAAAAAAAAAAAATTTAAAGGTAAAATAAAAAAGAAAAAGAGCAGTCCAGTTGAAGTCTGTTAAAACTGCTTCGCATGGTCAACACACACTTCACACTCCTCTCGTAGTGATTTTTTTTTAATAAATAAACAATTCACATTAACAGCTAAACCTTGACATTTTTTTTTTTGATGGTTGTGATAAAAGCCAGCTCACCCTTTTCCACAACCCCAACCCTTCAAAAGCCTGTCAGCCCTCCTTTTCGAATTCAGTATTTCTATTATTGGTATGGCTTTATTTGTACATTAAAGAATCATCAAGAACTTGCTGCTGTACTCTGAGGAACACAAACGCCTAACATCGCACTCTCTTCCGTTTCCGTCCTGTTTCGGATGTGAGGGGGTCCAACCATGCTGGATGTGTTGCTAGAGTAGGGGTAATTCAGAGGCACGCCCGAATCCGTATGTCCGCTGACTGTTCTAGTCCGGAAAGCGGATACTCCTAAGTGTAAGTTTGAGGAGCCAAAAGGAGTGCAGTCTAAGCTAGGGTGATGAGGGTGCAATGAGGAGGAAGACTGGGGGTGTCTGTGTCCCAAGCCGAGCTCCATAGACTCTGGGATTTGCGGAGAGGAGGAGGTGATGAGCTGCCGGTGATAGTGCGGCCTGTTTACGTGATGATACAGCGGGTGAGGGTGATGCGGTTCGTTTCCATGAAAATGCTGCGGCTGACTGGGAGTTGGTTTGTGAGGTAAGATCTGAGGGTAGGAATCGCTGTTTGTGATTGGGACATCTCCGCCAGCCCACAGTCTTATCTGCTGCTGTGAATGAGCCTAAGAGAAAGGGGGACATAAACACAAAACATGAGAAAATCGGTTCGCAGTTACAAATACAAATGACGTTCATAGGTAAAATGGAAACCCAGCTTAAGTAGGTTGCATTAAAGGAACGGTAACATTGAAAAAGTAATAAAAATATAATGCAGTGTTGCCCTCCACTGGTAAAACTGCAGTTTGCTTCAGAAACACTACTATAGTTTATATAAACAAGCTACTGTGTAGCCATGGGGGCAGCCATTCAAGCACAGGATACACAGTAGATAACAGATAAGTACTACTATAGTTTATATAAACAAGCTGCTTTGTAGCCACGGGGGCAGCCATTCAAGCACAGGATACACAGTAGATAACAGATAAGTACTACTATAGTTTATATAAACAAGCTGCTTTGTAGCCATGGGGGCAGCCATTCAAGCACAGGATACACAGTAGACAACAGATAAGTACTACTATAGTTTATATAAACAAGCTGTTGTGTAGCCATGGGGGCAGCCATTCAAGCACAGGATACAGAGTAGATAACAGATAAGTACTACTATAGTTTATATAAACAAGCTGCTTTGTAGCCATGGGGGCAGCCATTCAAGCACAGGATACACAGTAGACAACAGATAAGTACTACTATAGTTTATATAAACAAGCTGTTGTGTAGCCATGGGGGCAGCCATTCAAGCACAGGATACACAGTAGATAACATATGTACAAATATAGTTTATATAAACAAGCAGCTCTGTAGCATATTATATTAGCATTATATTAGCATATAATTTTTTAAATGATTCTCTTAATTTGTAATGAGACAAATCTTGTACTTGATGGCATCTAGGGATGCACCGAATTCAGGATTCGGTTTGGGAACCGAATGCTAATTTGCATATGCAAATTAGCGTTCGGTATTCGGACTAATCTTTAGGAAAGGATTCAGCCGAATCCAAAATTGTGGATTCAGTGCATCCCTAATGGCAACTAATAAATTCATATTGGTGGCAAGACAATCCTATAGGTTTGTTTTTTGCCCATTTATTTACTAGACTTAAGGAACGGCAATCCAAAATAGAGAAAAATGGAGAATTCCCAAGGTCCCCTTGCATTGCAGATAATAGATCCTATACCTGTACCTACATGCTAGAAGAAGTGTGACTATCAATAGACGTGAGAGACGTAGCAGAAAATAACCAATGCAAACAGTCTGAAAGCTTCACAGATACCACCATTACATAAAATGAAACGTGGAGGCAATAAATATGGCAAGACAAATCTTCTTGAACAAGTTTGGTTTAAGGAAACAAAAAAAAATGAAGGTTATTTACCTGTGGACTCTGCATCTCATAATCTGTGTGTGCAACAGCGCTGTTATAGTATCTGTTGCTGTACCGGTAATTACGGTTATCATTCGAAGAGCCACTAGATCCTCCTGCAGTATAAAAAGCACTGTGGTTAGCAAGGAGTAGATCCTTTACTAATGCAAGGTCTACTTTTAGTTATGATATACATCCATAAAAGCATTGTTGGCATTCTGTTCCATGGAAAATAGTACTTAAAAACTCAAAACAGAAATTGTATATTGCTATAGTTAAACAACTATTTCTTATGTAACCGTAACATAATAAATATCTGAATGAAAAGCATGAAACAGGAAGGTGGTAGACAAGTTGTTTGTTGACAGTGTCTTGAGTGCTACTGATAACCAGCTAAAGGTCTACTGGTAGATCCCGATGTACCTTTTGGGCACCCCTGGAGTAGAGTCTTATCTGGAGCAGTCTAATTCTTCAGCTAAGACCTGTGGAACAGAGGTTCCTCAAGACACCCTGGGTTTCATAGGCATCAATATTAAAGTGATACTGACACAAAAAATTGTATTTCAAAATATTAATCTACATGAAAAGTTACCTATAGGCCATGTTGATCGTTTCTCGTTGATAGTTTTGCTTTTGTAAGTAATTGTTACTTGAAGTTCCTAAACCTGACTGTTTTACCAACCCGACTGTCCCTTCTCAACTTGTCAGTTACAGTTGCTAATGCTAACGGACTCCTGCTGCACAAATATGGCAGCCTCCTCATAGGGAAAAAAGGGGGAAAGAAAGGTAATGTAAAAGCATCAGGCAGATACTTTTATGGCAAAATTATGTATAGCATTTAAAGATAATGTTAGGATAGATAATAAAAAAGGTTATTTTCTGGTATCCGTATTTTAGTTTTTTCTTTAACTGGCAGTTTTTTTCCCTAGTCATACATAGGTAAACTGCATTTTTTATCTAACAGATTTCATGTGCTCCCAGAAAAAAATAAATTGGGGTTCTGTAGTCGCATCAGCATTGACATCTCCTGATGGCTCAGAATAGGCCACTGGTGTGCAAATCAACACGAATTAGACCATTACGTTGGTGGACAAACTGGGCAAATATCCACCTGTTTGGAGACTTTGCCAAACAATCAGATCTTTCAGTGTATGGTTATCTTACATTTCTAAGTCAATCAAAGCCTTAAAGGACATCACAGTTTCAGTTAATGAAGAGACGCCTATCCTCACTCTGTTTAGTTACAAAATGCAAAACCATCCATCACCTGTTTATTTTTGATTTTGCCCATTCCCACACCTTGTGTTTCATTCCCTTTCCCTTTAGATTGTAAGCTCACAGGGTCTTCCTTACCTCTTGTACCAGTACTGGTTGTTATGCATGTAACTCTGTTATATGTAAGTAATTCATGTGATTTCTTTGTATAAGCACATTCATTTTACATTGCTGTACAATATGTTGGCACCCTAAAAATACATGTAATAATAAAATAGAAATCAAAATAAAGTCTGTAAGGTTAATGGAAAGTCTTAAATGTGAAGGAGAATCTTACCCTGGCTGGCCTATGGAACTGTCTAATCACCCCTAGAGGCAACAGACAGTGCTAACCTATGGCTCAGTAAAGAGAACACTTCTGCAGTAGTGAAAAACACAGTATGGTTTAGCTGCTGGCCTATAGGGGTAAGCTAAATCTATCCAGTTTAGCACTTACATACGCTATAAACAGTGCTTTCCAATAGCTTGTGCACCTGCATCTGCTAAATTGCATATGTAGATCAGTTATCATGTTAGTCTGAGAGCCCTGTTGTGAAGCAGCTGAGAACAAGGTAGCTCCGGAAACATTGGATGTATATGGTGTGTTTAAGTATATACATAATATAGACACATTATATATAAATCAAGCTATCTTTACCTGAGCTAGACACCGAACTGGTGGTACTTGTTGAGTGACTATGGTCCATTGCAGGGCTTGTAGAATTACTATTACTTGTATTTGTCCCTTCATCAGTTGTTTTCTTGAAGAAGTTGTGCTGGAGGGCATAGAAAGGGGTGATTCTAGTCTTGGGGTCATAATCCAGCATCCTTAAAATTAAGTCTTTGAATTTTAGATAGTCTGAAGGAGAGTGCCCCTGTTCTCCTGCTCTGCGACCACCAGGACCTCCTGTTTCCACACCCAAAACTTCATGAAGTCTTCGCGTTCCTGGCACCTTGTAGTCCTAAAACAGCACATAAAATGAATATACATTAATGGCGGCAGCAGAGCAACAGCAATTGGTTTATGCATGCAATCATTCAAAGGAAAACTCAACCCCCACTAATGAAGTTCAGTCAACGAAGTGCAGATGCACACCTGGTCCCTCTTTAACGTTCACGGTGCATGAAGGAGTACGCCTCCGAAACGTTGTAACCTGTTTGGCTTGACATTAAACACGGGTAATAACCCTTGAACAGATTACGTGTGCTGGAGTACTCTATTTTGCCCCACTAATGAAGGCCATTACCCAGTACCAGAAGAGACAATGAATTACTCTGCACTTAAAGGCGAGTAAAGGATTAGGGGCACTTATAGGTGTTATCACCAATATGGGAGTAGAGCAGGGAGGGTGGACTATTCAGGTTAAGGCCACATGAGGAGATTGGGGGAGATTTTGACGCCTGGCAACTAATCGCCTCATCTTCTGAGCGATTATCTCCCCGAATAGACGAGGCGATTAGTCGCCAGGCGACAAAATCTACCCGAATCTCCTTGTGTGGCCTTACCTTTAGGGTACTGGGTAAGAGTTTTTATTAGTGGGGGGGTGTGGAGTTCTCCTTTAACATGAAAACACCAAAACCTTATGAGTATTATACTATAAAACCAGGTGGTGTTAACATTAGGGAAGTATGTAGCTTCCCTAAGAGAACAAACTCCACTGAAATAAAGTTTATTTGCAATAATGCAACATCTACTGTTTGACCATGTAGAGAGGGCAGCCCCATAGCCTTCTAATCCACAATATCCCCAATCCTCCAACAGGGGCTGGAGACCATGGAATCTTTGGAAGGGGCATAAATTAAAGGGATACTAATATGGAGGGGGGGGAGTTTTTTTTTTCCAAACGCATCAGTTAATAGTGCTGCTCCAGCAGAATTCTTCATGGAAATTCGTTTCTCAAAATAACAGATTTTTTATATTTAATTTTGATATCTGACATGGGGCTAGACATATTGTTAGTTTCCCAGCTGCCCCCAGTCATGTGACTTGTGCTCTAATAAACTTCAGTCACTCTTTACTGCAAGTTGGAGTGATATCACCCCTCCCCCCCAGCAGAACAATGGGAAGGAAACCAGATAGCAGCTCCCTAACACAAAAGCTGCCAGGTAGATCTAAGAACAGCACTTAATAGTAAAATCCAGGTACCACTGAGACACATTTAGTTTTATTGAGTAGGAGAAACAACAGCCTGCCAGAAAGCAGTTCCATCCTAAAGTGCTGGCTCTTTCTGAAAGCCAGGCAAAATGACCTGAGATGCACCTACACACCAATATTACAACTAAATACACTTGCTGGTTCAGGAATGAAATGTTACCGTATATACTCGTGTATAAGCCGACCCGTGTATAAGCCGAGGTACCTAATTTACCTAAGAAAACTGGAAAAATGTATTGACTCGTGTATAAGCCTAGGGGCTGCCCGGATTTCATGTTTGCTTCCCTCTGCCACTTCCCCCCCATCTGTCGCTCTCCCCACCCTGGCTGCTCTTCCCTCTGTCCTTCCCTCTGTCACCTCTGCTCTTCCCTCTGTCACCTCTGCCCCAGCATCGCTCTCCCCACCCTGGCTGCTCTTCCCTCTGTCCTTCCCTCTGTCCTTCCCTCTGTCACCTCTGCCCCAGCAGGACTGCCTGTGTCGCCGCCCGGAGCAGGTCCAGGAGCTCCGGGCGGCGCGTCCTTCCCTGCCGGCGTTCGCTTTCAAAATGGCGGCGCCCATGGCCGCCACGTGGGTAGCGGCCGGCGCCGCTACCCACGTGGCGGCCATGGGCGCCGCCATTTTGAAAGCGAACGCCGGCAGGGAAGGACGCGCCGCCCGGAGCTCCTGGACCTGCTCCGGGCGGCGACACAGGCAGTCCTGCTGGGGCAGAGGTGACAGAGGGAAGGACAGAGGTATGACCCGCGTATAAGCCGAGTTTGAGTTTTTCAGCACATTTTGGGTGCTGAAAAACTCGGCTTATACGCGAGTATATACGGTATATTGTAGAGTGAATTATTTGCAGTCTAAACAGTGTCATTTAGAAACAGAAACTACATCATAAAAACCATGACAGGCTGCAATTAAAACAACATAAATGTACCTTTTTGAGATCTTTATTTTTCTTTACAGTCCACGTTCCTTCAGGAAGCTTGTCAAAATATTTCCTTGCTTTTGGAGCTTGATCCAACATGTGGTTAGGGGGAGTGCCCAAAACCTCCACAATCTTGTTCATCTGATCCACCTGAATTATAGGCAGAAGAAAGCAGTTGAAAAGCATAACCAGCAGCTTATACAGGAGAATATGAATTTGTCAAGAGTGAGTTTATTGACATTTCATACATATACGTTTGTACAGTACAGAGTGAAACGAAAAAAACGTTCCTTTGAGACCATGAAGCTACACACAACATAGATGTTCCGGACAAAAAGTGCAAGTGCAAAAATATGCAACTCCTGCAAAACAGGACAGCACAGTGCAGGGACAGGACAAGACACTCAGCAGATGTAATATGTTAAGTAAATAATGCTAAACGTCAGACATGATGGGTGTATCATTGTGATATGACAGTAGTAAGAACATGATAAAAAACATGAAAAAGTGCAGATGTGCTCATAGAGAACAATTGTATCCAATGGCTATTTATTTATAAAATG
This sequence comes from Xenopus petersii, assembly GCA_038501925.1. Lineage (NCBI taxonomy): Eukaryota > Metazoa > Chordata > Amphibia > Anura > Pipidae > Xenopus > Xenopus petersii. The sequence goes on along the minus strand of CM076684.1, from coordinate 8,985,813 downwards.
GCGTACAGTGGCTGTGTAACGTTGTGGTATATAGTAAGGTCAGATGGAGTGTGTGTGTGTGAGAGAGATCTTTCCGGTCCCTGAGTATTCAGGAGCCTTATGGAGCCTTGTAGAGGCCACACTATCATGTTGCACTTTTACAAGATACATATAAACATGCACAACCCGCTGAACAATTCCAACTGGCGGTTCAAGCAAGGTGAACACCTATGGCACAGGCTCTTATTTATTAACACCGCTGCTAAATTATACATACAATAAATCAACATCATGAAGTCATGACATTCACATTTTCAATCGGGATCATGGGAACAACACAACATCCACATAAACAAATTCAGATGCTGAACTAGCAACTTGAATAGCCAGTTGTGCTGGTATCCTCCCTCACCATACCTCCAGCTTCATAAGACATTCATGAAAGAGATTCCTGGAAATCTGCTGTGTGTACAAGTACTTCTACATTTAAAAGCCAACAAACCCTGACCATATCAAATGCTTTCAAGGCTTCTGGTATATTACACTATACAGTTCCAATAGTAAACAGATTTTTTTAAACCAGGAAGTGAACATTAAAAATGTTCAAGTAAAGATACCTGCATTTTCAGTTTGCTCTAAATGAACTATTGTGTGTTGAAAGCTTAAAAAAAAAATTCTTATTCTGTAAGGTATCAAATCAGATGGAAATTTCTGTCTAGTTGCAAAACTACTGCAGCATTAGGTAGGTAGGAAGATAGGTAGGTGTGTGTTCCATGAAAAAGGCTTCAAAGTGGGCCAAAATGTACATATTGATATATTATATATCACAATAGCTACATAAAATAAGCTGCCCAATGTCATGGCTCGTAAGGAGGGCAGCTTTAAACAACTGCCCAGAATTAGTTTAAGAAATGGTTGAAAGGTTACTCTACAATAATATAAACATAAAACAAATGCTTACCTCATTGGAGCCACTGAATAGAGGCTCTCCTGTGTGCATTTCCACCAAAATACAGCCTAAAGACCACATATCTATTGCGAGGTCATACGGCATCCCCAGCAAAACCTCAGGCGAACGATAAAACCGACTCTGAATATATTGGTAGATCTTTAGATGGAGGGAGGAAAATGTTTTTAGATTTTAATAGAGCAAAGTTCCAAAAATAAACTTAAGTCCTTCCTCATCCCACCCCTAATTTGCAAATGTCAATTAGGATTTGTTTTGTATTCGGCCGAATCTTTTGCAAAGGATTCCAAAATAATGGATTTGGTGCATCCCTAATATAAATGATATACCTTGGTTATAATGAAAGCTCTAACCTGTGTTCCACGACTGTACTATAAGGGGCAAGAGCAGTAGTAAAAATGATCTACAAAAGCTGGATGCTAGAACAGTTACACATCTATGATACTAGGAATGTGCTCTGTCCCTCACTAGGCCAGGTTTCCCAACTTCAGCCAAGTCAGCATAAATAATCAATCCCCACACTGCAATATTGTTATTTTTGCAAAATGTGCCTCTAAACAACTTCATAATACTTCGATAGCACTTCTGCAATAGTTTTAAAATTATTTGGACTTTGGATGAAGGCTTGGGGCACACATATGCTTCTCTCCACCTAATGAATATTAATGAGGCAGAGATAAGCAGAGGAGCTGAAATCAATGCTTCCCATATCTGCCTTTAAAAACAGTTTATGCCTATGAGCGGCTACACAGAGAGGATATCGGCTTCAAAATGTATGCTTTTGCGTATTTCAGCCGGATCTCCACTCTGTGTACAAAATACAGGCCAAAACTGTTTTTAAAGGCAGATACGGGAAACGTAGATTTCAGCTCATCCGTTTCTCTACACCTAAAAAGTATTCATTAGTAATAAAGAAGCGTGCAGAATGCTTGTGTGCCCAAACCCCAAGTCACTCTCATGTTTCTTTGTGCTTTAGCTTGGCATCAACTTCATTAGAGAAATTTAATAGCAAATACACTTAAATTACTCAAAACTAGGGATGCACCGAATCCACTATTTTGGATTCGGCCGAACCCCCGAATCCTTTGTGAAAGATTCGGCCGAATACCGAACCGAACCCTAATTTGCATGTGCAAATTAGGGGTGGGAAGGGGAAAACATTTTTTACTTCCTCGTTTTCTGACAGTCACGTGATTTCCCTCCCGCCCCTAATTTGCATATGCATATTAGGGTTTGGATTCGGTTCGGCCAGGCAGTAGGATTCGGCCGAATCTGAATCCTACTGAAAAAGGCCGAATCCTGGTCGAATCCCGAACCGAATCCTGGATTCGGTGCATCCCTACTCAAAACAGAGTGCAAAACTGCCACATCCTAACTTAAACTTAGTTTAGAGCTTTGGCCCTACAATCATTAAAGGATAAGTAAACCTTTAAAATAAGTGAATGTAAAATTGACGAGAATGCTATTCTAAGCACTTTTGAAATGTACATTCATTTTTAATTTTGTTTTATTCCAAGATATTAAATAATACGTGTACTGTTAGTATGATTAAATTTGCCTTTGACATTTTCCCCACCACCAGTCTGATAGATATGGCCATGTTCTACATGTGCAGTAAAAATACCCAATAATACAATTAGGGATACACCAAATCCATTTGGGATTTGGCTGAATCTCTGAATCCTTTTTGAAAGATTTGGCCGAATAACGAACCAAATCCTAATTTGCATATTAGGGGCAGGAAAGGAAAAAGTGGGAAAAAAAAACTTTTCGTGATGAAAAGTCACGTGATTTCCCTACCCGTCCCTCATTTACACATGCAAATTAGGATTTGGTTTGGCCAGGCACAAGGATTCAGCCGAATCCGAATCCTGCTGAAAAAGGCCGAATCCTGGATCCGGTGCATTCCTAAATACAATGTTACATTAGAACTGTATTGAATAAAAGCTATGGTATACAGCATTATAACAAAGAGTGATACAGGAATGGGACCTATTATCCAGAATGCTAGGGACCTGGGGCTTTTCCGGATAACGAATCAATCTGTAATTTGGATCTTCATCCCTTAAATCTAATAGAAAATCATGTAAACATTAAACAAACCCAATAGGCTGGTTTTTCTTCCAATAAGGATTAAATATCTGAGTTGGGATCAAGTACAAGCTATTGTTTTATTATTACACAGAACAATTTGGATTATTTTGATAAAATGGAGTCTATGGGAGACGGTCATTCCATAATGCGGATCTTTCTGGATAATGGGTCCCATACCTGTACAATGAATGTATAAGTAATTTTTTGTCACTAAAGCAATTTAAAAAAAAAAACACCACATACCCTTTGCCCAAGCTGACAAGAGCTGCCAAAGTCCACAATCTTGATGGCACTGCGCTTAGGGTTACACAGAAGGATATTTTCAGGTTTCAGGTCGCAATGGATTATACTAAGTTCAGGAGTAGCCAAGAAAAGCAAAGCAGTACAAAGCTGCTGCGCAAACTTGCGGGTGAGGTTCAGGGAAACGCCGCGGAAGTTTGTGTTTCTTAGAAGATCATATAAGTTGTATGACAGTAGCTCAAACACCAGACAAAGATGGTTTCGGAACATGAAGTGCCGTTTTAAGTGCACTGTAAAAAAAAAAAAAAAAAAAAAAAAAAAGATTCAATCAAAAAGTGAACAAATATTCCTGGACAAAACTAGACATTTAAAGTAGTGATGTGGGGGTCGGGTTTTTGCCAACCTGCACCAGCCCTCCCACCACCCGCCCAAACCCGACTATCGTTTATAGACCCGCGCTGACCTGCCCTGCCGATGAAATCACAAAAGGCCCAGGGCTAGCAGGCGCGCAACTTTAAAGCCCCCGCAAAGGGGGGTGCAAGGTCGGCCTGAACCCGACTGACCTGCAGGTCCGTCACTAATTTAAAGGAAAATTATACCATATATATTTTAGTCTTAATTTGTGTAATGGGGATGCATATAAATGAACTATTGCTGGTTTAGTGCATTTCCCTTACTGAATCACATGACAAAGAGAACAATCGCAAAAATTAACATTTAATATTAGCTTCAGCATACTGAAAAAATAAACTTTCTAAATACAACCAATTAAACATTCTGCACTATTTTGAAATAACCAAGTTCATCTTCACGATCCCTCTCTCTGCATCTGTTTCTCTTCATTCTCTCTTTCTGCAGCAGTTGGGTGTCAGATTCAGACATTGACAGTTAGATCCAATATATCTTATAGGGGGACTCCTTTTGCCTAGAAGATGTATTAGAGCTGACGCTATTAAAATCACCAGACATCATGTCTCTCTACATGCAGAATTTGTGCAACAGGCAGTTATTTTGTTAGATTTTGTTTGTACTGGAATCAGTTATTTGAGTGAGCTTGAATACATCTGCTAGGAAAGGGAGCCTCCCTATAAGATATATTGGATCCAACCGTCAATGAATATCTGACAGCCAACTGATGATTAAAGACAGAAAGAGGAGAAACAGATGCTTAGAGGTATAGTGAACATAAACATAATTCAAAAACAATACAGAATATTTAAATTAGTAAAGGGCACAGTCAGACACAATCACAATTTATCTCTGAGGATGAAGACATAGCATGTTCCCTTTCAACAGATGTGTAATGTCAGATGGCAAAGCTTCCATGTAGTTTACACATCATATTTTTCTTTTAGCCCCCATTATATTTTCTAGTTTAGCCCAAAGTAGAAGCCACTCTTATCATTGTTTCAATTCTACACCAGCTTTTCGGAATCACAGAAAATATCATATTCATTTTTCCCCAACACACAACTCGGTTCTATCCTTCACCTATACACATGAAACTGGAGAACACATACCTATGTAATACTTCATTTCTGTGTCATGTTTGTTCATTAGCTCAAGAAGTCTCAACTCGATCTGAGCCTGGTTCAGAAAGGCTTTTTTATTTTTGATAATTTTGATAGCTACCCATTCTTGATCGTGATGATCATACGCCTTTACCACCTAAAAAAAAAAAAAAAAGGTTTCGATATTTTAGGAATAAAATAAATTTATCATGACGCAAAACAACTACTGCACATAAAGGTTATACAGAAGCTGACAAGTCAGTTTTCAATGGAACAGAGCATGGACAGACTGTAGTATCAGTCATTATAGATCACGCTGTCCTCAGACATTTAAGGGGTGGTTCGCCTTTCTGTTAACTTTTAGTATGTTATGGAATGGCCCATTCTAAGCAACTTTTCAATTGGTTGTCATTTATTTTTTATAGTTGAATTATTTGTCTTTTTCTTCTGACTCTTTCCAGCTTTCAAATGGGGTTCACTGACTCCATCTAAAAACAACTGCTCCATAAGATTACAAATTTAATTGTATTGCTACTTATTACTCATCTTTCCATTCAAGCCATCTATTCATTTTCCAGTCTGTTATTCAAATCAGTGGATGGTTGCTATGATAATTTGCACCCTAGCAACCAGATGGCTGAAAATGCAAACTGGAGAGCTGCTGAATAAAAAGCTAAATAGCTCAAAAACGACAAATAATAAAAAATAAAAACCAATTGCAAATTGTCTCAGAATATCACTCTCTACATCATACTAAAATTAATTTGAAGGTGAACAGCCCTTTTAAAGACATTTAAATTGTTGATTATTCACATTGTTCCCATGCCGTGGAAGAAAAACAGATAGACACAAGCTAAGGAGAAATAATTGGCCTGGTATGCTGCTCACGTACTTGTCCAAAGGATCCTTTTCCAATGAGGGAATCTATTTCATACCGGTCCATCCACTTTTCGCCATTCTTTACAATATAGTCATAGTTGTCATCATCAAAGCCATCATTAAACACTTTTCTCTCCTTCTTCGTGCTGGAGTCTTCAGGAGGCACCTGCTGGGCTCGTCGCTTCTTTTTAGCATAATACACCTAGAGAGGAGAAAATTTGCATTTTACTAACCTTTTATTTATCTAGAGGGTGTAATAAAGACACCCACAATTTATCTGTGTGCGTAAACTTCCTAATAAACCATTATGTATTAGTGGACAGACCTAACTATATACTTGCACTGACAAATGTTCTGTTCATTATCTTTTGGGTCAGTTAATAAGTAAACCTTTAAAATAAGTGAATGTAAAATTGACCAGGGAGCTTTCCTAGGCACTTTTTTTTTATCAATATAGGTACATTCATTATTTATTGTTTTTAAATTCCAAGATATCAAGGGATACATGTACTGTTAATATGAATTAATTGTTACAAGAGCTCCATTTTCCTACAAGTCTGACAACTAAGTAGTCAAGGAAGTTGTCAGGAGAAAGAAAGAGGCTGCTCTGATGTTCTTCTGCTTAGGAAAAAATTAGAAACCTTTCTCAAATCTTTCCTAAGCAGAAGAACATCAGAGCAGCCTCTTTCTTTCTCCTGACAACTTCCTTGACTACTTGGTCAGAATGGTTGGAAAATGACCAGCAGATGGCGCTGTTGTAACAAAATTCATTTATATTAACAGTACATGTATTTTTTATCATTAAAAATAAATAATTACTGTACATTGCAAAAGTACTTGGAATAGCACCCTCAATGTTACATTCACTTATTATAAAGGTTTACTTATCCTTTAAGGACATAATTAGAAAAAGTATTCCACTGGAGTAGTGGTATATATCGAGAAACAGAAAGGTATTAAATCTTTTGAAAATAACACCAAGAAAAACATTTAATGCTAGAGGAGTTCTTAATTATGCAACTGGTTACCACTTTTTCGTGTACCTCATTTATGTGCTTGTAAGTCTTTATTAAATCCACTGAAAGCTTCCTTAGCGGTGCAGCTGCTGAATCTCTGAAGGTTAATGGAATCCGCCTCTGTAATATGGTCATGTCAGGCAGGACCTGCCAGTGACAGGTATAAAAAGAACGTTACAAAGTAGAAATAAACATGGGTTAAAACAGGAACAGGCAACCAAACAAATAGTTGAACTAAAATACAGTAACCTTAAATTAAACCATGAAGATGTTTTGGGAGCTGTAGTTCTGTAACCTCTGGTGCTTAATAAAGATTACTTCTGCTTGGGATAAGCTTGACTTCATAGCTTTCCCCCCACAGTAACTTCCCTTGAATAGTTAGGCCATATTTTGGCTGTCAGCGACACTGCACATGCTCAGTGTGCTCCTGGCCGCTCTTAAGAAGCTATGGTTTAGGGGGGGGGGGGTGTTGGAAACGATCAAAATATAAGCAGAAAGCAAAGATACATTTGATATAGGGCTAAGTATTAAAGCAACTGTAACGCAGACAAACGATTTTTGTGGTGTCAAATAATGTGAATCAATTGATTACTAATCAGAACCGTATATTGCTGTGTATGAGCTGTGACTAAGAAAAGATGATGATGATGATGATGAAGAAAGGCTGAAGGAATCTTTGGAGGCACATTCACTGCCAAAGGATTGTATTAGCCTTGGTCTAGCACAGAAACACAACTTAAGAATTCTTGTTAAACACACTCTTTGAACTTGAGAAATACCCACACACAAAAAAATACAAAACTTTTCTACGGGGTTGCACCACCCTAGGTAATTTACATCTCTAAACTGCTAGGCAATAATTCAGTGCTGAGATACATGCAGAAGGCTAAAGCACAACTCTGAATGGACTTCAAAAAATCCTTTAAAATCCTCAGGGTTTGTGTTTTAAACTAGCAGTCATTTGCAATTAAGAAATAGGTTAATGAAACATGTGAATAATCTATTAAAGGAGAACTAAAGTCTAACTAAAGAAGTAGGTAGAAATGTTGTAAATGATCTTTTGTGCTTCTGCACGCAGCCCTTTAGCAGTAAAGATCGGTGTCTCCAAAGATGCCCCAGTAGCTCCCCATCCTCTTTTCTGCTGATTTACTGCACATGCTCTGTGCTGCTGTCACTTACTGAGCTTAGGGACCCACTCACAATATACAGTACACATAGAATAGAAATGTCACAGTATAAGGCTGATTAGTAATTAATACAGATAATTACTATATGGCAGCACAGAAACCAGTGCAATTAGCATCAGAATTTAATAATCAGCAAACCTGTAGCATCAGCTTATATTACAGGGAAGCTCATTTTCAGCTGGATAGTGACGAGCCCTAAGCTTAGCTTCTCAACAGCCAATCAGAGCCCACTGAGCATGTGAGTGTCACAGACACTTTCCAAGATGGTGACCCCCTGTGACAAGTTTGAAGTCCTGGATCATTGCTGCTATTGACAAGCTGAAACTTTAGCCTCGTGCAATAAATTCAGTATATAAAATTTGGCACTTTTAGCCATATTCACATATAGGGTTTAGTTCTCCTTTAAAGAGACAAGAAGTTCTGCTAGATAGCCACACTGAAAACTCTCTCTGCTATATCTGGATTTGTTATACTGGACTAAGGCTCCTTATACCTCAACTCCATTTGATGCTTCATGCAAATAAACACTGATGGTGATGTAAATAGTTTTGTGACTTGTCATTCAAACTTTTTGTATCACAGCCTCACTCATAGCCCAGGTAGTTTACTCATGGCCTCTGTCTGCTGCTGGGAGTCAATCTTCTGGCCACGCTGCTGTTTTGATGCATCCCACCTGGTTATCACAGGTGACCAATCATAGTACAGTTACCGAGCTATGCAAAGCCAATGAGACACAGTGGGGGACAGTCAAAACATCTGATGAGGCCACAGTGTTTTCAAACCATTAGAATTAGAGGGAGCAACCCAGGTGTTAAACAGGTCTCACTGAGTTAATTGCGAGGGAGTGAGTGGCAACACCTCCAAGGTGTCGGTATTTTCTCTAACTAATCATATCCGTGAAGCTCACACATTGCTAGAAAAAAAAAAAACTAGAAAAAAAAAAACTAAGACTTGGGCTTCTTGTTCTAAAAATGGCAACTGCTACGTAGGCAGGTTCAAACTGACAAGTTGGCTTTTACCTTGGAAGATTCCATTGTCTCGTTATTTAAAAGAGGGTTTAAAACATTTCTAGAACACTTAATTTAATTGCTTTAGCAGCTAATGGATCAGGTAATGAGTGGCCATTAAAGGAACAGTTCAGGGTAAAAAATAAATAAATAAAAAAAATGGGTAAATAGATAGGATGTGCAAAATAAAAGATGTTTTTAATATTTTTAGCCAAAAATGTAATGTTTAAAGGCTGGAGTGACTGGATGTGTAACATTATAGCCAGAACACTACTTCCTGCTTTTCAGCTCTTTAACTCTGAGTTAGTCAGTGACTATAAGGGGGGGCCACATGGGACATAATAACTGTTCAGTGAGATTGTAATTGATCCTCAGCATTCAGCTCAGATTCAAAAGCAACAGTTATGACCCATGTGCCCCCCCCCCCCCCTCAAGTCACTGATTGGTTACTGCCTGGTAACCAGTCACTGGAAAGCAAGAGAGCTGCAAAGCAGGAAGTAGTGTTCTGGCTATTATTTTACACATCCAGTCACTCCAGCCTTTATATATTACATGTTTGCATGACTAACTATATTAGATACATGTTTTATTTTGCATGGGCTATTTAGCCAGTTTTTATTTTCATACTGAACAATTCCTTTAAAAGGCAGTACACCATTTCTTTTCAAGACTGGCAACAGTAGGAACAACCGGATAAATGATCCAGTATAATAAAGAAAAAGGGAGGAAAAAAGTTTGGGCTTTAGGCATACACTATTGTGCCAAAGCCTTTTGTTTCATGTCATATACCTGTTCTACAGTTTTAATTATAGTACATAGTATAACAGTTTGTGTTGGGGCTGTGATCTATCATGGGCATGGGCTCTAGATTTTCTCAAGTGTGTCTGGGCAACAGCTGCTCAGGTTTCTTCCAGTTCCTTTATGACAGCTTCTAGAGCACCACTATTGCTTTCATAGCATAGAAGACTAGCAATCTCAAAAGTATACGCTGGTATCTACCAGGGACCATGTTTTCTAACACCAGGAAGCATGTATTTGGGAATTTGACATTTATAATAAACATGTCAAATTGACTACCTCTTCCCAGACCTGGGTTATATTCCAACAGTATGGACACTCCTAAAAGACAGTACCTGGGATCAACCAATATTTGAAGCATTAATTAACTGCTGATGAAGTGTCTATGTAATATATGTGTGTATCAAGAGATATTGTATAATACTAATCAGTACTATCAATTACAAAGAAGGAAGAGAATACTTCCTCTTAGGGATGCACCGAATACAGGATTCAGTTCGGGATTCAGCCTTTTTCAGCAGGATTCGGCCGAATCCTTCTGACCGGCCAAACTGAATCTGAATCCTAATTAGCGTATGCGGGAGGGGAAATTGCACAACTTTTTGTCACAAAACAAGGAAGTAAAAAATATTTTCCCCATTTTAACCACTAATTTGCATATGCAAATTAGGATTAGGCCGAATCTTTCTCAAAGGATTCGGTCGAATCCAAAATAGTGGATTTGGTGCATCCCTACTTTCTCTATGTACAGTACTGATCTAAAGCCTAAAAAGCTTGCCTCTATAGAACTGCAACACTGACTTGTGACCACTAGATGGTGCTATATTGAGACATATGACGAATACCTGATGAAGTAAGCAATACATTCACTTATCAAACAAACAAACAAACAAACAAACAAACAAACAAACAATAGCTATAAACCATTAGGGTAAGGGCACTGCTAAGATTCAAGGGAGATTTAAGTGCCCGGCGACAAATCGCTTCTTCTTCGGGCGACTAATCTCCCCGAAAATACTTCCTGCCGGCTAGAATCTAAATTGCTAACGGGATGGCACTTAGAGCAATTAGTTTTCGAAAGTCGCCTGAAGTTGCTTCACAGGGAAAACAAAGGCTTTTCGGGTAGATTAGTCACCCGAAGAAGAGGCGATTTGTTGCTGGGCGAAAATCTCCCCGAATCTGAGCGTGTGCCCTTACACTTAGGGTCAGAGCACACAGGCAGAATCGGGGAGATTAGTCGCTTGGCAACAAATCTCCTCTTCTTCGAGCGACTAATCTACCCAAACTGCCTCCAAACCAGCTAAAATGTGAATCGCCGGCGGGATGGCACTATGAGCGCTTCGTTTTCCAAAGCCGCCTAATGAGGAAACTTTGGGCGACTACGCAAAACCAAGAGCTCAGAGTGCCATCCCGAATGGCATTCTAGCAGGCAGGAAGGCAGTTTGGGGAGATTAGTCGCCCCAAAGAAGAGGAGATTTGTCGCCAGGCAACTAATCTCCCCGAATTGCAGCGTGTGTCTGCCCTTAAAGTAGAATATAAAGCAATTGTTGAAAGACCACAAATCTGTACAAACTGTTTCACAACCATTTCAGAGGAGGTTTTAAAGTGATTATTGAGTTACCTGCTGATGATCAGCCATTGACTGAAGGCTGGAAAAAGGAGCGTGGCTGTGCTGGCTCGACATGTTTGCCTCAGTGGGGACAAAGGCAAAAGGGGCCGCCAGACAGAAAGAGGAGGAGGATGAGGACGACGACTTGCATCCTGTACTGCTGCCACCTGCAAAACAAGGGAAAGAAGTTTCACTATTATGTATGCATTCATCATTAATTAATCCATGGTCATATCGAGTTATACATGTATACATTGTGACAAATGACTCGCTGTGAAATTATCTTCAAATGTAACGATACCTTATTATTTATATACATATTTCACTCACCCCACTGCCCAGGATGAGCACAGGTTATTTAATGCACAGAATAGTACCTGTATTTCCATTTGTACCTGAACTATGACTGGCATCTGCGATGTGATTTGCAACATTTTATGCAGACAACTCAACACTATGCTGTTCTAGTGTTGTCTCTGCAATTGGCTCATTTTTTATTAATTATTTGTGCTTTTTGAGTTAGCTTTTTATTCGGCAGCTCGAGTTTGCAGTTTCAGAAATCTGGTTGCCAGGATCCAAATTACTCTAGCAACTAGCAACCATGCACTGATTTGAATAAGAGACTGGAATAGGAGAGGTCTAATTAGATAGATGAGTAATAAAAGAAAAAATAATAAATTTGTAGCCTCACAGAGCATTCATTTTCTAAATGGGGCCAGTAACCCCCATTTGAAAGCTGGAAAGAGTCAGAAGAAGGCAAATAATTTAGCTAACCCCCAGCAACCTTTCTGGCATTTCTGCTTGCCTAGAGTGAAGGTAGAAATTCAGAACTATGCAGTATGGCTATCAGTGGTGCCAATAATGCACTAGGCTTATTAGCTATTTTTGGGTGGTGGTACCAGTAGGTTTAACTACAGGGAAAACCTTTTTGTTAAAGGAGAACTAAACCCTAAAAATTAATGTGGCTAAAAATGACTGTATATAGTGAACTTATTGCAGGAGGCTAAAGTTTGAGCTTGTCAATAGCAGCAATGATCCAGGACTTCAAACTTGTCACAGGGGGTCACCATCTTGGAAAGTGTCTGTGACACTCACATGCTCAGTGGGCTCTGATTGGCTGTTGAGAAGCTAAGCTTAGGGCTCGTCACTAATTATCCAGCAGAAAATGAGGTTCCCTGGCTGTAATATAAGCTGATGCTACAGGTTTGCTGATTATTCAATTCTGATGCTAATTGCACTGGTTTCTGTGCTGCCATGTAGTAATTATGTGTATTAATTACTAATCAGCCTTATATTGTGACATTTCTATTCTATGTGTACTGTATATTGTGAGTGGGTCCCTAAGCTCAGTAAGTGACAGCAGCACAGAGCACTGGGGCATCTTTGGAGACACAGATCTTTACAGCTGTGGTTGCCTTGGGCTGGTACAGAAGCACAGAACATCATGTTCTAGCTAAGTTTTAGTTCGCCTTTAACTTAAAGGGATCCTGTCATCAGAAAACATGTTTGTTTTTTTTTCCCAAAATGCATCAGTTAATGGGGCAGCTGGGAAATTGACAATATGTCTAGCCCCATGTCAGATTTCAAAATTGAATATAAAAAAAATCTGTTTGCTCTTTTGAGAAATGGATTTCAGTGCAGAATTCTGTTTACCGATTCATTTTGAAAAATAATTTTTGTTTCCCATGACAGTATCCCTTTAAGGTCAGAATATTTAAATATGTACTGGCTTACAAGCAGAACCCCTTTATTTCTAGGGGAAATTAATTACAGTTCTTTATCTGCCAATACAGAACTTCATTCGTCCCAACAGATCCCAGCCAAGCTGGCCATACATGGGCCGATAAAAGCTGGCAACATGCAGAGTTGGCAGCCTATTGGTCCGTGTGTGTGGGCCCTCCGACGGGCTTCCCCAATCAATATCTGGCCGAAACTCGGCCAAACTTCGATCGGGCAGGGTTAAAAATCCCGTCGGATAACAGATCGCATTTGTTGGTTGATGTGAACTGTACTGGAGTCATGTGCTTTGGTTTATCTGATGCAGCACTCTCTTTGGGATAGCCAGGTGCAGAAAGCAGTGACCATATGGTAGTGGACACATATCCTTTCTGTGGTAGAAGGCTCCAAAAACATGGAAACTTCCCTGAGACATAACCACTCACTGGCTTAAAGGAACATTTAACATCACATGTTTAAAGGGGGTTTTTCACCTTTGAGAACTTTTAGTATAATGTAGAGAGTGATATTCTGAGACAATTTGAAATTTGTTTTTTTGAGTTATTTAGCTTTTTATTCAGCAACTCTTTTGAATTTGAATCTTAAGCAATCTGGTAACTAGGGTCCACATTACCTTAGCAACCATGCATTGATTTGAATACGAGACTGGAATATGAATAGGAGAGGCCTGAATAGAAAGGTGAGTAATAAAAAGTAACAATCACAATAGATTTGTAGCCTTACTGAGCATTTGTTTTTTAGAAGGGAGTCAGCAATGCCCATTTGAGAGTCAGAAGAAAAAGGCAAATAACTATAAAAAATAAATAATGAACACCAATTAAAAAGTTTCTTAGAATTGGCCATTATGTAACATAATAAAAGTTGCCTTAAAGGTGAACCACCCCTTTAATTCCCCCCAAAACAGCTATAATAATAGATAAGACATAATTCCCCTTGGAGTTTTTCAAATCTTCAGTTTGAATTTGACTTTCTATGTGCCCCATAGGAGAAAGGAGAAAATGCAGCAGCAGCTTGAATTTCAACCTAAAGAGCCTAAGCTTTTTTTTTTATTATCAGTGTCTGCAGCTTAAATATATGCTCACATCATTACCCCCAAAGTTGTCTGAAGTAAAAGAAACATAAATTTAAACTGCAGACGCTAAAAAAGCTTAGGTTATCAGTGTGAAGCCGACTTCCGGTTCAGCTCAAAGAGGAATTCAAGGCAACATTCTCCTATGGGGCACTTTCACGTCAAATTCAAGCTGAAGAATTGAAAAAAGCCAAGGGTAAGTAAGCCTTGCCCATCATTATAGCTATTGGGGGGGTGTTACTGGTCATTTAATAGCATATTTGACAGTTGAGCCATATGGGGCAGCAACCTCTTAAGTACAGACTGGCTGAAAATTAACATATTGTGACTTGACTGCAAACATCTGGAAGAAGCCATGGAGCCCTTGTTTAGCTGCTATTAGGTGTTATGCCAGTCTTATAGTTAATTTAAGTCATAGACTTCAATGCTCTGTGCATATGTGGTGGATTTTGGAGAGACAATACATTCATGTACAAACAAAAATTGTGTGAATTTCAGACCAAAATCCACGGTGTGTTCTGACAGGTGGATACAACTGAAGTCACTGACATCATGAACAGGGCAATCTGTTTTCACAACCAAAATTCGCCAGTGTGACGTCATTTCGGTACTTCGCTGATTTACTAACGGGCGACAGCGTAACTTCGCTAGCGAAGGAGATAGACTCTAGTGGTACTTCGCTCCCCAACGCAAGGCGAATTAGTGCTCTGTCGAATGGGCGTAACTGCGCAAATTCACTGAACGTTACCCTCTTGCACCAGACTTGCCTTCACCACCTCAGACCAGGTGAAGTGCAATAGAGTAGATGGGACTTCCTAAAACAATAGTTGAACATTTTTCTAAGTCCCAAAAAAACGCTGGCGTCTTTTCCTTTTTCAGGGTGATAGGCTGCAAAAGAGCGTAATTTTTTTGGGGGTACCCGGCTTCCTCCCTACATTTCCTAATATATGGCACATAAACTATACACTGGGCTCATGTGTAGGGCAATATAACAACTTTATTTTATTTTATTAAGGTTTCCTAGGCTTGTGTAGTGTAATGTATTTGCTGCAACATATACGTCCCTTCAACTTTAACTTCCCGCCGTATGCAAATTAGCGTACACTAACGCAACTTCACCTGTATATGCAAAATGTTTTTAGGGCAGAAGTTAATATTTGCAAGGAGTAAAAAATGGTTGAAAATTACATGGACCACATGGGTAACATCCCCATTATGCAAGATATTGCTTTATACAGGCATATCCCTAGATTGGGAACACTCGAGAAGAGACTGAATAATTATAGTGCTATAAAGCAAAGAATAAATATCAACCAGCAGGAATTTCAGCAGCAGAATATTACCAAAAAACCGAGCTGTCTAGAGCTTAGAATCAGCCCTCATGTAAATTCCCAACTGAAGGAACCACATGTTTCCCAGAACTACCCAACATTAAACAGGAAAGGTACAAGCAGCAGACATTGGGCACTAGTGGATTCCATCAGGCAAATGGTATATATTCTATATGGACATTTAATAGAAACACACTCACCTGAAAGAGAAAAATAATCGCAATGCACAAGTGCTGAACAGTAAACATGAAGAGTTTTGTGAAAGACAAGCAGAAATTCACATGATTACAGTCATATTTGACAAATTAGTAACTACCGTATATACTCGAGTATAAGCCGTCCCGAGTATAAGCCGAGGTACCTAATTTTACCTCCAAAAACTGGGAAAGCTTATTGTCTCGAGTATAAGCCTAGGGTGAGAAATGCAGCAGCTTCTGTAAGTTTCAATCAAAAAAATTTGAGGGTTTCTGCTCCCATTGGAAGTGCCGGCGTCTCGTTTTTGGATGCCGGCGACCATTCTTGGAGGTTGGCGAATATTCTTGGAGACTATTCTTGGATGCCGGCAACTATTCTTAGACGCCGGCGACTATTCACCCGAGTATAAGCCGAGGTAGAGTTTTTCAGCATATTTTGGGAGCTAAAAAACTCGGCTTATACTCGAAGAATATACGGTAGTATAATAAATATATATTCTGCCACAATGAGTTGGAAGAGCCAGATTCACACACACACTCATAATTCAGTAAATGCAGAGTATCATCAAAATATTGCTGCATTGTAGAATGATTTTATACAAGCAGTATGTAGAAGAAAGAGTAAGATAGGTACAGGAACATACATCTCCAAATGGCCTGGAGACTGAATGGTCAGAAGGCATTTAAATCTGGAAAAGCAAATAAACACTAATGAAAATTAGAATCTGACCCATATCAATAATAATAATGACTTTTTAAGTCCTGTCCCTTTAATTCATTAGTATTTTGCAGAACTAAATGTTCTACATTGTCATTTTCAGGAGTGGAAATGAACACTGATTCTTCCAGCTTTAGAACAAGGACAGTTGTAAGCTGTTGCAGAACTACATCTCACATATGAGACACGTCCCCTTTAGAGATACAGGTTGTTTTAGTTCTGGGAAAGCTTTAGTGTCAAAGATACATCACAAAATGCAATTAAACAAGTGAATTTTTTATAGCAAATGTTTCAAGACATATTGGGGGGTCATTTATAAACACTGGGCAAATTTGCACCTGGGCAGTAACCCATGACAACCAACGGATGATAGCTTTGAGCGTTTAAAGGGGTTGTTCACCTTTGAGATAACTTTTAGTATGATGTAGAGAGTGAAATTCTGAGACAATCTGCAATTTAAAAGGGGTGGTTCACCTTTAAGGTAACTTTTTATATATTATGGAACGGCCAATTCTAAGCAACTTTTCAATTGATCTTCATTATTTCTTGTTTTATAGTTATTTCTCTTTTTCTTCTGACTCTTTGCAGCTTTCAAATGAGCGTCGCTGACCCCTTCTAAAAAGCAAATGCTCTGTAAGGCTACACGTAGTGTTATTGCTATTTTTATTACTCATCTTTTTATTCATACTCTCTACTATTCATATTCCAGTTTCTTTTTTAAACCAATGCATGGTTGCTAGGGTAATTTAGACCCTAGCAACTAGATTGCTTAAAGGAGAAGGAAACCCAGTCAGCGCAAAAACCCTTGCCCCCTCCCCTGTGTTGCTTCCCCTCCCTCTTCCCCCCTGGCCTACCTGTCCCGCTGGGCAAAAGCCCCTAACTTGTTACTTCTGCGCAGGTCCAGTCTACGGAGTTCACCGACGCCATCTTCTTCAAAGCGATCTTCTTCCTGCTTTGACCGGCGCATGCGCAGTAGGAGCATTTCACCAGTACGGATCTACTGCGCATGCGCAGTAGATCCGTACCGGCAAAATGTTCCTACAGTGCATGCGCCAAAATGCCAGTTAAAGCAGGAAGAAGATGGCGTCGATGAACGCCGTAGACTGGACCTGCGCAGAAGGGTAAGTAACAAGTTAGGGGCATTTGCCCAGTGAGACAGGTAGGCCAGGGGGGAGGGTTTTCTTCTCCTTTAAATTGCAAACAACCCCTTTAAGGGTCTGTGTAAAAAGCTAATCACCGATTGGTTGCTATGGGTTACTGCCCAGGTGCAAATTTACCCAGTGTTTATAAATGAGCCCCACTGTGCCTGGACCTATCCTCCCCACCATGATGCAAATACAGGATATAAAAAGATAAAGAAAAGAGATGTTAGTGATTTAGTAAGTTTAAACTTGAAGTTACCTGCACTTATATTTAATTGTTGGTGTTAGTTTCCCTGGAAGATGGATGCTCAGACATCCTGCTTGAATCAGTGAATTGCGTATGCATATTAGCTTGCCAGTGAGAGGTTCCACTCCTCAGTACATGTATTGTAACATGACGAGGAGAAGGGAGCAAGTAGAAGTTGTGCCGAATCCTCCCTGTTACTCAGTTACACTGCAGACAGAGGCTGGAAAGCAACAAAACACAAGCCAGAGGGTAGACAACGAGTTAACTATGCAACACAATTGTAGAGAAGAAAGAAAAGGACAGCACATTTCAGGTCTCTAATGGCAACACAATTAGGATACAAAAGGTTGTAGCTCTACAATTAGGATTTTGAAGCTAAATAGCACCAGCGGAGACTAGTGGACTTCCCCATTAGCATTTTTGGTGAATAAAGCGAAGCACTTTTCACCACCTAGGATAAAGAACAAAGAGGAAGAATTGTCCCCAGGTAGAAGTAGTAACCAGAAACACTAGTAAGACTGCGGGTCAGTAACCGTGACAATTAGTATGGAAATTTAAACGTGTTTCCGACCACACAGGTGTTCACCTGCTGCTCTGATCCTACAGTACACTATACAGGTATGGGACCTGTTATCCAGAATGCTCAGAACCTGGGGTTTTCCTTAAAGGGGATGTTCACCTTCAAACAACTAGTTGGTTTCAGATAGATCACCATAAATAACTTTTTCCAATTACTTTCTATTTTCTATGTGTGACTGTTATTCTAATATTGAATTGTAAAGTGTCATTTTTCACCTTCTAAAGCAGCTCTGGGAGGGGGGAGGTCACTGACCCTGTAAACTTTTCTAAATTGATACATTTAGTTGATACATTTCCTATCTTTGTCCCTGCGGAGCAGAATCTCTGGGTTTCATTAAAGGAGAAGGAAAGCTCCAAGACAGTTTATTTCCAACAGATTAGCCTTTATAGTGCAAGCTAGAATGCTATATTTATTCTGCAGAATGTTTTACCATACCTGAATAAACAGCTCTAGACAGTCTGTTTAAGGAGCAGACAGAGGTTTAAGATAGCAGCTGCCATATAAGCTTGGTGTGACATCACTTCCTGCCTGAGTCTCTCCCTGTTCACTTACAGCTCTGAACTCAGATTACAGCAGGGAGGGGAGGAGGGAGAGAGAGGAGCAAACTGAGCATGCTCAAGCCCTAGCCCTGGAGGTTTAAGCTGAAAACAGGAAGTCTGATACAGAAGCCCATGAGTACACAATAGAAGGAAAGAAATGTGGTGTTTGTTTTGACAGAGGACTCAGAGCAGCATTACTTTGAGGGTTTACTGGTGTATTTATAGCCCTTTCTGATAAAACTTACTTAAGTTTTAGCCTTTCCTTCTCCTTTAAAGGCAGCTGTTAGGTGGTCATAGACGTACAGATAAATTTTTGTATGCTATTCGGTGCGTGTATGGTGGGAAAAGAGCTGACAAATATCGGCAGAAGACTTGGATATCAGTCGGCTCGTCAATCGGGCTGGACGGAAAATTTTGATCAGGCTCCTTTAAAAGGGACCCAAACATCGGCCATTGTTAGTGCTGAATCGTCAGATAGAGGTAGAATTCTATTGTTTCTCTCTGTATATCTGACGATTCAGCTCTACACTTGTGTATTGAAACCAACGATCTTTCTTGGAAACACACTTGTGTATTGAAACCAACGATCTTTCTTGGAAACATCTTTAATTGTTACATCTATGGCCACCTTTGGAACTGATACAAGAGATGCTGCTGAGAAATGTATCAACTAAATGTTGCAAAATTGTAACAGTTTGGAATCTGCAACTGAATTACTGAGCTGCCAGACTCAAGACAGGAACATTCAACTTTAAACTTAGATTTTGGAAAAACTGTAAACAACTAAATAATGGAAAGTAACTGAAAAAGTGTCTATTTCTGGGGAACAATCTGAAAACAACTGAACTGAAAAAAAAGAAAATCACTTAAACTGCTCGCAGTTGTTCACCTTTCAAACACTTTCTCAGTTCAATCGTTTTCCAGAAATAAAAGACTTTTTTCAATTACATACATTACTTTTGTTTAATGTTTTTTCAAAATCTAAGTGTAAAGTTAAATACTCCTGTCTGGTGTTTGAATCTGGCAGCTCAGTAAATCAGGAGCAGACGGTTACAATTTTGCAACATTTAGTTGATCCATTTCTCAGCAGCAGCTCTGAAGTATTAGCAACTATTGTATCAATTCTAACAGCTGCCTTTGAAGGGGTTGTTCACCATTAGTATGATGTAGAGTGATATTCTGAGACAATGTGTAAATGGTTTTCATTTTTTATTATTTGTGGTTTTTGAGTTATTTAGCAGCTGTACAGTTTGCAATTTAAGCAATCTGGTTGCTAGGGTTCAAGTTACCCTATCAATCATGCATTGATTTGAATAAGAGACTGGACTATGAATAGGAGAGGTCTGAATATAAAGATGAGTGATAAAAATAAGAAACAACAAAACACAGCCTTACAGAGATTTTGATTTTAGAAGGGGACAGTCATGCCCCTTTGAAAGCTGCAAAAGGCAAATCATTCTAAAACTATAAAAAATAAATAATGAAGACCATTTGAAAAGTTGCTTAGAATTGGCCATTCTTAACATACTAAAAGTTACCTTAAGGGTAAGGGCACACCTGGAGATTCAGGTTCACGAGTAAACTTCGGGCGACTTCGGAAATCAAAGTGCAGGCGTTATTTCATTGAAGCAGACAGAAGACACGGGGAAGCAGTTTGGGGAGATTAGTTGCCCCAAATAAGAGGTGATTAGTTGCTGGGCAACTAAATCTCCCGGTGTGCCCTAACCCTAAAGGTGAACCACCCCTTTAATGAAACTCAGGTATTCTGCTCAGTAGGGAATGATAAGAAATGTATCAACTAAATGTATCAATTTAGAACAGTTTACAGGGTCGGTGACCGCCCCCCCCCCCCCGATCTGATTTAGAAGGTGAAAAAATTACATTTTACACTTCAATGTTAGAAAAACAGTCACACATAGAAAGTGATTGAAAAATACTATTTCTGGTAAACTATTTAAAACCAACTTAACTATAAAAAAAAGATGAAGGTGAACAACCCCTTTAATTATATCTTAGTTTGTCGCAAGTACAAAAAACACTTTTATTACAGAGAAAAAAGGAAACAAACATTTGGATTATTTGGATAAAATAAAGTCTATGGGAGATGGACTTTCCGTAATTGAACTTTCTGGATAATGGATCCCATACCTGTACAACAAAATGACCCATGTTTACCCAGTGCCGGAGAATGACTGGGGCTGGTTTATGAAACCATTTCACAGCATTGTTTTCATTGGATAAAAAGTGTTGGCGTTTGTGTTGTGCATCAGTTGACACTAGAGTGTGCTGTCCAGTGCAGACAAACAGTGCAGAGCAAATAAAACTACCAGTGAACTTTCTTGCATAAAACAATCCCTTTTGAATTTGGGAGGAATGATTTCCTTAACTAATTGGTGCAGATTGCTTTACAGGTATCCAATGGAGGGCCAGTATCTATGGGCAGGGTTAGTCTCCTGCCTAGGTCTCTAAAAATAAAAAGTCAGCTGTGCTGTCTCAGCAGCAGAAATACCCATAATTCCACCAGGCACACAGCTGACTAAACAGCTGCCAGCAGCCAGTTCATGGTTGGCAAGGAAACTAGAGAGCCCCTCCCAACACAAGTAGCGACGGGATAAAACTGCAGCAGCCCTGATCAGCATTCACATCTCAGAGGAAAAATCCCATTGTACATGTAAAGCTGCCCATAGATGTAAAGATTTTTAAAAGATGCAATCGTTATCGTCAGACCACGATTATCTCAAAATAATCGTTTAAATGTACGATGTGTCCATCAACTAAAAAGACCATTTCAGGCGATATTGCCAGCAAACTGAAGAGTAGCTGCCTGCTTGGCCCTACAAACATAGATAGATTGCACTGGGACCGATAAAGAGTTTTAAACCTGGCCGATTAATTTTCTGCCAAAAAATCGTAAGATGAACGCTCGTTCGAATCTCACTAACCGCACAATAATTTGACGGATTGCAACGAAATCGGTCGTTCACCAAAGAAGAATCGTCGCGTCTATGGGGACCTTTAGAGTTAGATGTTAAATTGCATGCAAGCTCATACATTGAAACACACAAGCTATCTGTGCATATATGTATATTCACAGCGCCGATTCGTACCTTAATGTCGCCTGAGGCGGCTCCTGCAATGCCGCCCCCCCTCGCCGACTTACCTGTCGGGAGGGGAGGCAGGAACACTAATGCGGAGAGCGCAATTGCGCTCTCTCGCATTCGTAAAGCCGAATTTCCGGAAATTCGGCTCTTAAAGGTGCAGGAGCGGCTTTTTGCCGCCCCTGGAAACCGCTCCGGCGTTGCCGTCTGAGGCGAGCGTCTCAGCTCGCCTCATTGGCGGCGCGCCCCTGTATATTCATATTGCTAAACAACTGTCAAAAGGTGTTAAATTACATCTGCAATTGCTACAGAAGCAAAAGTCAAACAATAAAAACATGTAGGAAGTGCCACAGGGAATGTAGAACTTTACCCAGCCTGAGTGGCACATACAGAAAATTCACTAGAATACAGAGTATTATACAGTATAATACAGAAGCCCAGACTGTGCATGAGGAACCATAACTATTAAAGGAGAAGGAAAGCTACAAAAGCAGTTTATTGCCAACAGATAGCCACAATAGTACAAGATATAACACTACATTTATTCTGCAGAATGCTTTACATTCCCAAGTAACCAGCTCTTGACCTGTTCTGTTTGTTTAGGATACAGCTGCCATATTCGCTTGGTGTGACGTCTCTCCCTGCTCACTTATAGCTCTGGGCTCAGATTCCAGCAGGGAGGGGAGGAGGGAGAGGGGAGCAAACTGAGCATGCTCAAGCCCTAGCCCTGGAGGTTTAAGATGAAAACAGGAAGTCTGATACAGAAGTCCATGTGTACACAATATAAGGAAAGAAATGCTGTGTTTCTTTTGACTCAGAGCAGCATTACTTTGATGGTTTACTGGTGTATTTATATAGCCCTTTCTGATAAAGCTTAGCCTTTCCTTCTCCTTTAAGAGAATGGTAGACATTGTATTAGCCTCATTCTGCTATGAGAACTACATTGTTTAAGGGATTCACATAAATGACTGAACAGATTGAAAAGCACATATACTTAAAGAGGCAACACACCTTTATAAGGCTTTTTACACCACAAATATATTTTCTTAGTTTATATTACTACAGATTTTCTGAAATTGAATGAAATTAATCTAAACCAATAGTTTCCCACTAGCCGTTCTGTAAGTCAGTTCAAACACAGCTTGCTCAGTACTCTAGCCATATTTTGGGGGAATATTCATCAAAGAGTAAAAGCAGTTCACTGTTATATATTCAATAAATATGGCCCCATAAATTGAACTTGACAGCAGAGAAGTTTCCCCCTGGCCAACTATGCCAAGCTCTGTCTGGTGAATCACAAAGATCAATGAAAGGTAAATCTCTCACTTCTTTGCACTTTATAACAAAATGCATTCAGGTTACATTAATTCTACAATAATCCAATAGAAACTTGATTAAAGTTCCTTTAATCCCAGGCAGCCAAACAGTATTCCCCTGTAATATAAATTCCATGGTGAATCGGAAAGGGGAGGTTCATCTTTAAGTTAACTTTGTCAGTTATAGAATGGCTAATTCTAAGCATCTTTCAAACTGGACTTTATTTTTTATAATATTTTTTTTTTTTTGTTTTTTTGTTTTTTTAATTGTTTGCCTTCTCTTTCCAACTTTCAAATGACCACATCTAAAAAAACAAATATTCTGTAAGGCTACAAATGTATTGTTATCAAAATTTTTACTCATCTTTTTCAGAAACGCTAATTCAAATTCCTATTCTAGTCTTTTATTCGAATCAGTGCATGGTTACTAGGGTAATTTGGACCATAGCGACCAGACAGCTGAAATGCCTAAATAGCAAACTGCCGAATAAACCATTAAATAACTCAAAAACCCCAAATAATAAAAAAAGAAAACAATTGCAAATTGTCTCAGAATACGCCTCTCTAAATCATTCTAAAAGTTAATTAAAAGGTGAACAACCCCTTTAAAGAAGAACTGGAATGAAATTTCTGCTTCCTAAACATCCACTGATTCCAGTGCAAGAGTTTGGAATAGCCGATTGGCAAAAAGAAGAAATGAGACACTGGACTGGACATACTGATGTTCTAGCAACGAACCGAATGTCAAAACACAGCCCTAATTGAAGACTGCTTTCAGTATATGTTTCACTAACAACCATGCCTGCTTTAGGCACAAGACCTCCCAGAAATTATGAAATAATTTGACAACCAAAGTTGGCAGTAATTGGTAAATATACTAAGACTTTCCACAAATACAAGCTGTTCTAAGTTTAAACCAAAATCCTGATCTATTAAAAAAAATACACAACAATGGCTGACACTTCCAAGGCCACACAGTTCTGCAGAAATTCAATGTAAATAGATTCTATTATAACGTTACCTTTCATGTTTTTTTTTTTTTTTTTAGATCCATTTACTGTACTTTTTTTTTTTACAAACCCACAGGTTTACACAAATAAGTGGGAGCACTTGGGCTACTTAAAGGAGAACTAAGCCCTAAAAATGCCATATTTTATATTCTGTACTTACTGCACCAGCCAAAAGTTTCAGCTTGTCAATAGCAGCAATGATCCAGGACTTCAAACTTGTCACAGGGGGTCACCATCTTGGAAAGTGTCTGTGACACTCACATGCTCAGTGGGCTCTGATTGGCTGTTGAGAAGCTAAGCTTAGGGCTTGTCACTAATTATCCAGCAGAAAATGAGCTTCCCTGGCTGCAATATAGGCTGATGCTACAGGTTTGCTGATTATTAAATTCTGATGCTAATTGCACTGGTTTCTGTGCTGCCATGTAGTAATTATCTGTATTAATTACTAATCAGCCTTATATTGTGACATTTCTATTCTATGTGTACTGTATATTGTGAGTGGGTCCCTAAGCTCAGTAAGTGACAGCAGCACAGAGCATGTGCACTGAATCAGCAGAAAAGAAGATGGGGAGCTACTGGGGCATCTTTGGAGACACAGATCTTTACTGCCAAAGGGCTGTGGTTGCCTTGGGCTGGTACAGAAGCACAAAATATCATGTACAACATATCCAGCTACTTCAGCTAGGCTTTAGTGCTCCTTTAAACACTAAGCACCCAACCTATAAGCTTTAGGCCAGTGGCATATGGGGTGTTTTGGCCTCTACCAGTACTGCTGGAAAAGCTTTGCACTTTCATGAACTGTTCCAGTTTTGATGCCAAGTCTTTCTCCTAGAACACCCAACTGTTTTCCCCCACATATCAGAAAGGACTTAGACATGATCTAACGAGTACCAGGAAATACTTTTTTTCCCAGGCACCTAGAAAACAAGTTTTGGCAAAGTAAATAGTCTCCTGCCAAACAACTGTAAATAAAG
This sequence comes from Xenopus petersii, assembly GCA_038501925.1. Lineage (NCBI taxonomy): Eukaryota > Metazoa > Chordata > Amphibia > Anura > Pipidae > Xenopus > Xenopus petersii. Next base: position 8,960,571 of record CM076684.1, on the reverse strand, counting down.
TACTAATTTTTATTCACTGCACGAGTTTATAGTGGAACAACATGAAGAGCAATGTGCTTAAAGCGGAGATGCAGCTGAACAGCGATACAAGACTACATGTCTAATGCCAAAGAAGGTAACCAAGTACTGAGCACATGGGATATCAGCGTTGCTCGACTGTATTTATACCAGCTGAGCTAAAAATACCTCCTTATTGAATTTTAAAGCCAAAAACAGGTTAAACCACGAAACAAGCCTTATAGAGCCTACAGAAGTCGTGATGGGGTACCACAGCTCTACTAAAAAAAGGACTATTTGCTTTGGTACACACACGAAGACAGATCAGGCAAATCTATGTAACAGGTTTATATGATAAAGCTAAGCATTTGCAGAAATTAATGAAAACCAATGCTAAGCACTGCAAACTGGTAGTTGTACAATTAACTGATGCGTTTTGTCAAAAACATTTTTTTCCCATTACAGTATCCCTTTGAGGATTGCCCTTGCAGGTGGCAAGGGCAATCCTTAAAGGGATACTGCAATGGGAAAAAATTTTATGAACAAAACGCATCAGTTAATAGCGCTGCTCCAGCAGACTTCTGCACTGAAATTAGTTTCTCAAAAGAGCAAACTATATTATGTTATATTTAATTTTGAAATCAAACATGGGGCTAGATATATTGACAGTTTCCCAGCTGCCTCCAGTCATACAACTTATGCTGATAAACTTCAGTCACTCTTTACTGCAAGTTGGAGTGATAACACCCCCCCCCCCAGCAGTCTAACAACAGAACAATGGGAACGTAACCAGATAGCAGCTCCCTAACACAAGATAAAAGCTGTCTGGTAGATCAAAGAACAGCAAATCCAGGTCCCACTGCAACACATTCAGTTACATTGAGTAGCAGAAGCAACAGCCTGCCAGAAAGCAGTTCCATAATGCAGCACTGGCTCTTTCTGAAAACACACGACCAGGCAAAATGACCTGAGATGCACCTACACACCAATATTACAACTAAATACAACTTGCTGGTTCAGGAATGAAATTTTATATTGTAGAGCGAATTATTTGCAGTGTAAACAGTAATTTAGAAATAAAAACTACATCATAAAAATCATGCCAGAATTTCGTTAATGTCTGAAAGACTATCTATCCAGCATGGATATACATATCAAGGAAGCCTGCACGCTCAATTTGGGAGGCAACAGATAAGCCAGAAAGTTGGCAGGGTTAAGGGTCATCATGGGACACAATAGAATGGAAATGTACCACACGACTATCAAGTCAGCAATGATGTTACTATGGACATGATTTTGGACGTTTTGACACAGCAGTGATGCCCAGAAAGCTGCAATAAAGACATTTTTATCTTATAAAGATTGAGTGGTGCTGTTCAATTACAATTTCTTCAATATTGACCAGTGATAAGTGGCCACTGGGGAACCTGCACTACAACTTAAAAAGAAAAAGGTGTAAGAAGTCGTGCTGACTGCCCCTTTTACACTTTGTTTTTTGTCTGAACACAAAAAATTATAAAATTAAGAAAATATTAGTTATTTTATATTAGGGAAGCACTTTCAGTGACAGAAGCTTAAAGGACCAGTAACATCAAAAAAATGAAATTATTTGTTTCCCTGCACTAGTAAAACTGGTGTGTGCTTCAGAAACACTACCATAGTTTATATAAACAAGCTGCTGTGTAGCCATGGGGGCAGCCATTCAAGCACAGGATACACAGTAGATAACAGATAAGTACTACTATAGTTTATATAAACACGCTGCTGTGTAGCCATGGGGCAGTCATTCAAAGGCTCACATTACATGGCAGACAGTAGATAAGCTCTGTAGAGCATAATATATTGGTGTTATCTGTTATCCATTATTAATCCTGTGCCAGATAGCCTTTTTTTTTTTTAATTTTCGCCATTGCTACACAGCAGCTTGTTTATATAAACTATAATAGTGTTTCTGAAGCAAACAGATCAGTTTTACAAGAGCAGGGCAACACCACATATTTTCAGTTCTTTAAAACACTTTCATTTTTTGTTATACCTGTTCCTTTAACAAAATGTCAAACATTGCATTGTAGTGTACAAGCAAGATATTAATATTCAGCACATAAGTTACACGGCTTTCTTTGGTGGCTGTTTCAGTAACTGTGCCAAGGGGTTCCTGATTGCCTAGTGATAAACAGAGTTCATTTAAGGTCTGACCTAAACTCAAGAACAACACTATGAATAGGCAGGATGAAAGTTTCGACTGAGTCACTTCCCTTTTATTTATTTTTTCATTCCAATGAACATTTAATCTAATCTAAAAGGAAGCTGGCTAAATAAACAACTACTATTCATTTGAGAGCAGTGACCGACTTCTACAGATACAATGAATCTTTTTTTTCTTATAAAGGTACGGTGAGCAACACAGTTGCAAGAATGAGACTCGTTATGTATCTAATTTTTACCGACACAAATTCAGTTTTATAGTAAAGAACAGTGAAATATAATGGGTAGGAAATCCTGCATACTGTGGCACTTTTATGTGAAACCTGACAACATAGGGAGTGACCTTGAGAGTAAATAATCACCTGGGACAAAACATTGCATATTAGAATAGATTATATCAACTGCACTGGCAGGGTCCAGGTGATTAACAATCAGGACAAATGAGGGGTAAAAGAGCATTTTGTCTACTTGTCAGGGGAACTGGAGAGTGATAGAGGGAAAACCCAAAACCTGCGTGTTTGGCAGGTGTGGGCAGACTACCAGGCGGATCGCTCCCTTCTGCTCTCGCCGCAAGCAACCTCACACTGCCAGCTTCTATTACCTAAATTAATAAACGCAACTTGCTCGCCCCCTTTCATGACATCACAGGGCAGGAGCAGGTCTATAAATAGAAGGGACTGTGTATACGGCAGGCAAGAAAATGTTGCCAATCACCCCATAGTACTGCCCTTAAAGGGATACGGTCATGGAAAAAGAAGAATTCTGCGCTGAAATCTGTTTCAAAAGAGCAAACAGATTTTGTTATATTCCATTTTGAAATCTGACATGGGGCTAGACATATTGTCTGTTTCCCCCAGTCATGTGACTTTGCTCTGATAAACTTCAGCCACTCTTTACTGCAAGTTGGAGTGATATCACCATTCCCCCCCCCCAGCAGCCTAAAGGTGGCCATACACGGATAGATCCGCTCGTTTGGCGATGTCGCCAAACGAGCGGATCTCCCTCCGATATGCCCACCTTGAAGATGGGCAATATCGGGCAGATCCGATAGTGGGCCCTAGGGCCCAACGATCGGATCCTAGCTCTCACAAATGGGCGGTCGGATCGCGGGACCGCATCAACGAATAGATGCGGCCGCGACGGTCTGTCGGCAGCTTTTATCGGCCCGTGTATGGCCACCTTTACACCAGAACAATGGGAAGGTAACCAGATAGTAGCTCCCCAAGATAACAGCTGCCTGGAAGATCTAAGAACAGCACTCAATAGTAAAAGCCAAGTCCCACCGAGACACATTCAGTTACATTAAAGGGATACTGTCATGGGAAAAAAAAAAATTCAAAATGAATCCGTTAATAGTGCTGTTCTCCAGCAGAATTCTGCACTGAAATCCATTTCTCAAAAAAGCAAACAGATTGTTTTATATTGAATTTTGAAATCTGACATGGGGCTAGACATATTGTCAATTTCCCAGCTGCCCCAAGTCATGTAACTTGTGCTCTGATAAACTTCAGTCACTCTACTGCTGCACTGCAAGTTGGAGTGATATCACCCCCTCCCTCCCCCCCCCCCCAGCAGCCTAACACCAGAACATTAGGAAGGTAACCAGATAGCAGCTCCCTAACACAAGATAACAGCTGTCTGGTAGATCTAAGAACAACACTCAATCGTAAAATCCAGGTCCCACTGCTGGCTCTTTCTGAAAGTACATGACCAGGCAAAATGACCTGAGATGCATCTACACACCAATATCACAACTAAAAAATACACTTGCTGGTTCAGGAATGAAATTTTATATTGTCAACTAAAAAGACCAATTTGCCAGGAAAAAAGGGGAGCTGCCTGCTTGGCCCTGCAAACATAGATAGATTGCACTGGGACCGACAAAGATTTTTTGACCTGGCCGATCAATTTCCAGACAGATGTCGGCCGAAAAATCGAAAGATGTACGATCGCTCGAATCCCACTAACCGCACGATAATTTCGAAGGATTCAAAGGAATCGTCAGGTCTGATGGGGAGCTTTAGAGCCAGGAGTGCAGAGAATGTAAACAACCATACACTGCTTACTGTAGCAAATTCATTTACAAATAACTTATACCACTAGTAAGTTTTAAAAATTGTATAACAGAAAGTTGCTTAGAAGTAATAAAATAAAACCCACACAACGGTTTTTGGGTGAAGGACCCATTTAAAAAGCACACAAGCATGTGGTCTTAAATGTTCCACACCAATAGCCAGATGGGGCAATTTATAAAAAATACACAATAGAAACACTGGTAACTGAATCAAAAATTCATAAACAGAATTAGGGGGCAGATTTATCAACGGTCGAGGTGACGTTTCGAAGTGAAAAACTTCGAATTTAGAGCTATTTTGTATGTACTTCCAGTAGGGAATAGTCATACTGCGATTCGAATTTGAAAAAACTTCGAAATTTGAAATTTTTTTGAAGTACTGTCTCTTTAAAACTTCAACCATTTGCCACCTAAAAGCTGCCAAAGTGCTGTTTTAGCCTATGGGGGACCTCCTACAACCTGTTTGGAGGCAATTGGGGGAGTTTGGGAAATTAGTATTGGAATATGGCAAACAGAAAAGGAATATGGAATCAACTTGCATGACAGGCAACCCTGGAACTTAAAGACGCGTGACATTTTAATAATTGGCCCACTACATTTAAAACATGCAAACTGTCATAGGTTATTTGGTTAAGGGCACCATTTATCTGTGTTCACCAATAATTCTGGATTAAAGGTATACTGTCATGGGAATTTTTTTTTTTTCAAAACATCAGTTAAGTGCTGATCCAGCAGGCTTCTGCACTGAAATCTGTTTCGCCAAAGAGCAAACAGATTTTTCAGTATTTTTTTAAATCTGAAATGGGGCTAGTCACATATGAATCAGGTGTCCCTAGTCATGTGACTTGTGCTCTGATGAACTTCCGTCACTCTTTACTGCAAGTTTGAGTGATATCACCTGCTTCCCCCCCCAGCAGCCAAACAAAAGAACAATGGGAAGGTAACCAGATGACGTCTCCCTAACACAAGATAACAGCTGCCAGGTAGATCTAAGAACAACACTCAATAGTAAAATCCAGGTCCCACTGAGACACATTCAGTTACATTGAGTAGGAGCAACAACAGCCTGTCAGAAAGCAGTTCCATCCTAAAGTGCAGGCTCTTTCTGAAATCACATGACCAGGCAAAATGACCTGAGATGCACCTACACACCAATATCACAACTAAAAAATACACTTGCTGGTTCAGGAATGAAATTTTATATTGTAGAGTGAATTATTTGCAGTGTAAACAGTGTCATTTAGAAATAAAAACACCACCTTAAGAATCAGGACAGAATCCCCAATAATGGATGCAGCCATGGCTAACCTAATAAAGAAAATCTAATGAAACCTCTCTGCATGGGTTTAAACTGGTGCTATTGGAGATAATGTTGCGTCTCAGAAATTAAAATTTCAGCCAACACAGTCAAAACCATGACTTGCACATTTTATACAGACTATAACACACAGCATAAATATACTTCTTTCTGCTCAAGTCTATCATAAAATCTCAGTGGCATAACAAGGATAAAATGCCAATTCCAATGAGACCACGGGAGTTTATTTATTTTAAAGAATGCTGCTAATAAAATGAGGAAAATGATTGCTACATCAGAGTTTAAGTAAGAAATTCACAGATGCTCAAATTCTGTTTTTAGACAAAAGCCACACAACTAGAGTCTGATTCTAAGACACACCCCCTTTTACACAACATTTAACTACACTGCAGATTTGACCTGGGGATTTCCGGATAACTGATCTTTCTGTAATTTAGATCTTCCTACCTTAAAGGTGGCCATAGACTTAAAGATTCGCTTGTTTGGCGACATCGCCAAACGAGCGGATCTTTCCCCGATATGCCACTAAACTGCGTGGCTATATCGGGGGTAATTCGAGCGTTTGGCTGTATGGCCGAACGATCGAATTATGATGCGCCAAGCGGCTCAGACGGGTCGGTCGGGTAAAAATCCAACCTTCCAGATCGATATCGTGACCAGATATCGATCGGGATGACCCGTCGGAAGCCCCCCATACACGGGCAGATAAGCTGTCAAATCGGTCCAAACGACCCATATCTGCCCGTGTATGGCCACCTTAAGTCTACTAGAAAATCATGTAAACATTAAATAAACCCAAGAGTGGTTTTGCTTCCAATAAGGATTAATTATATCTTATTTGGGAACAAGTACAAGCTATTGTTTTATTATTACAGAGAAAAGGGAAACCTTTTAAAAATGTGGATTATTTAGATAAAATTGAGTCTATGGGAGACGGCTATGCCATAATTTGGAGCTTTCTGGATAACAGGTTTCCGAATAACTGATCCAATACCTGTACTAAAAGAGTTAAATAAAAGTGGCCCTGCTTCCACCAATTCAGACGTTTTTGTATTTGGCACACCAGGTCTGATCAAGTAAGAGCAAAACAATACAAGAAACTGGTTCCTTATAAAACAAACCCTTTATCAATGCCAATAATGTTGTAAGTTCAATACAGTACTAGCGGATTACCATGGCCCAGCTTTAGCATTTCACAGACAATTTTCTGACCCCAGAAAACCTACAAGAGACAATGTGGATACATCTGAAATCCCAAGGGCAATATTCAAAAACACAACAAAACTATCTAGGGCAGCTAAAATAACAACTTACAGAAGCAGTCAAACAAAGAGCAAGTAATAAATAAATGCAAAGTAGTGCCTTATTATACCACCTCCTGAAAATATGTTTCTAGAGCTGGTGAAATCACAACATGACTCCAAAGACATGAAAGTTACAAGTAATTAAAAATAGGCGTGTCCTGCCTGCTAAAACTTTAGTTCAGCACTTGCTCGGCCTCAGGCAGTTTCGCTAAATGTACTCACACTAGCTGTGTATTAGTCACAGCTTTTTGTCCACGGCATTTTAACAAAGATAAATGGCAAAATATAACTTAAAGTGGTTGTTCATCGTTGAGAACTTTTACTATGATGTAGTGAGTGATATTCTGACAATTTGCAATTTATTTTCATTTTATTATTTGTGGTTTTTGAGTTAGCTTTTTATTGAGCAGCTCTTCACTTTGCATTTTAGCTAATCTGGTAACTAGGGTCCAAATTGCCCTAGCAACCATGCATTGATTTGAATAAGAGACTGGAATATGAATAGGAGAGGCCTGAATAGAAAGAGGAGTAATAAAAAGTAACAATAATAAATTTGTAGCCTTCTAGAGCATTTCCTTTTTAGAAGGGGTCAGCGACACCCATTTGAAAGCTGCAAAGTCAGGTTGATCCCAATGTTATTAATAGGGAAGAGAGATAAATATATAGGAAGGCCGGTATTTTTTTCCAGAAAAGGGGCAACCCTATCTGCAGAGTCAGAATACAAAGGCAATATAATCAGATATAAAACTATAAAAAATAATGCAAACCAATTGAAAAGTTGCTTAGAATTGGTCATTCTACAACATATTAAAAGTTACCTTAAAGGTGATCCACCCCTTTAATGTAAACGGATATTTCACTAAAGTAAAAATACAGTAGCGTTATACGACGCTGTAGTCCATTGTTATAATGTTTGAAACAGTCAGTAAATGTAAAATGTGTTTATTTCTAACCAAATGTAATATAAATGCAGGGGGGGGGTAAACTGCAACTAAGTGGAGGTGCATCCCAACACCTAGTAAACTGGGATTTTACATATCCTACACCAGGAGTGCCCATACTTTACTAATGCAAGGTCGACTTTTAGTGATGTTGTCCCATTATGATCTACATTCATAAAAGCATTCTGTTCCATGGAAAATATTACTTAAATATGGATTTAAAATGTATATTGTTATATTTAACAAACAACTGTGTCTTATGTAAGCTTAATGTAATAAATATATGAATGAAAAGCATGAAACAGGAGGCTGATCACCAGCTAAAGGTCTACTGGACCTCAATCTACCTTTTGGATACCCCTGTCCACAAAGTTTAATAGTACATGGGAAACCACTTCACAGGTACAAAAATAAATAAAAAAGAAACAAAAAACATCTCTGTGTGTGCTTATTACATATTGCATCTAGTCGTTATCACACTGAAATGGCTGAGTGGGAAAGGAAGAATTGATAAGTCATTACAATGTTACAAGCCTGCGGAATTGTACTCTATCTTTCCTGAAACATCCATTCAACTTCCCTTAGAGACAGGGTGGGTATCAACTGAAATGATGAGATTTAATGGATCTTGACATTTATTTGCTGCTGGTCACCATGTGACTGCAATTCATGGAGCAGACAAGCAGTAGCAGTACTGGCATGGCCTAGCTAAATCAGATATAAAATCTGCAGTAGAAACACATTTGTAATCAGGAAAAAAAGCTTTACAAATAAATATATAATGGCACTTAGCACTGCAATTTTAATCTGTCAGAATACACAGATAAGATTTGAGAACTGGGGGTGTTTCAGTCATTTACAGTGAAACTGCAGCATCCCCTAAGCTTAAAAAAAAAAAAAAAAAAAAAACACACCACAAGAACTGCATTAGATTTCTGCCTTAACGCTAATAGTCGCACATTAAAGAAAGGTTTGAGCTATAATAAATGTAAGCACTGACACCTGCTGCTGAACTACAACTCTCCACACTCCTGATAGCTGCTGAAGCCCAGGATGCAGAGAGCTGTAGTCCAACATCTGGCACACAGCAGCAGCAGTCTGGTTATCAGTGAAGGTCAGACTGGAGCACTTTTGACTTTAACCCATTAAGATAGGGGGGGATACCAACTTCTGGAGGGCTTCTTGTTGCAGTGAGCAGGGGGCAGGTAAACAGGATCCTTATTGATCCACTCGGTGTGTAGTGCTGAGAGCATTCTCTGAGGGGGAACCTCTTCAGAGCTGGATGTGATCACCATCGAGATCTCTTGTAAATGCCCGAGCCACAAAAGGTTCGAAAGAGTCCGGAGACAGAGAAATCCCGGGCCGATCAGCCCCTAATCATCCACTGAGCCCATGATAATCCGTGTATATAAATGGTATAGGAGTGTGTATATAAGAGATCAATGCACAGGAGGCGCTGTCAGTACAATCAGGCCTATCTCTGGGGGAGCATGTTGCTGATGGGGGCACAGACACAAGGCACTGCCAGTACAGCCAATCCGTGCCCAGTGGCACACAGTTGCCAGGAGCCCAGTGCCCAGCAATGAGCAGGGTTTGGGGGAAGACGGGTCATGGAAGGTCACATGGGCTTCTCCCCAGTTCCCGAGCGCTGACTGCAGAGGGCCGGGATTGCGGAGGCGGAAGGCAGGTACAGGCCGAGTAGGTCGCGCTCCGTAGCCCAGGCCGGATCGGGAGGGGCCCTCCTGTGACTATGTCTCCCCCGTTTCCAGCCAGACCCACAGGGAATGTAGCAGCAGCGGCGACAGTCTCCCCGGCTCCAAACTCCGGGCTCTCCCAGCTCTGAAGCTCCACACCCTGGGACGTACCACTGGAGGCGGGGGTGTTGCTAGGGAGTGGGAGGCGCACCGCGGGCACAAGCGCTAAACTTCCCAGAGCTCCCACAGTACTGAAGTCCCCCCGCTCGGTGAGGCGTTGTGCCGGGGAGCAGCTTTCCCTTATGCCGCCTCCCTCAGCTTCAAACCATTTATAGTAACGTAAGCAAATCTGTGTCAGGGACAGCGCGCGCTCTCGATAAGGCGCGGCCCCCGCTTCCGCCTGTGCGCGCGCCTTCCCCTCAGCCGCTTCCGCTTCTAAACGGGCGGGAAATTGCCTGTCAAGTTTGGGGCAGTTAACGCCTGACGGGCAGCGGGCACTCTGCGGCCGACTATAGACTAAATGGAGATATTACTGGGGCCCCACCAGCCCAGGGAGATCCCCGATAAGGCTGGCAAGCGCTGAGCTGCCCCGAGGTGTGTGTGCGGGTCGGCTGCTCAGGGTGGCAGTTCTCCGTGCACCTCTGGGCGGCAGGAAAGAGGAGGAGGGTTTATTTCTAACTGACAGAGACATGTTGGATTGTGCTGAGTCACCCGCCCGTCTCTCAGGCGCTCGGCGGACGTGTCCAAGTGCGGGCGGGAAGGAGTGTGGGGGAGGGATGCGCGAGCACTAACCAAGCTGCACCAACGCCTTAGCAACAGGCAGATAATTGGCTAGCTCACACAGCGGGAACGGAGGAGAGCGGCACGCTATTGGGTAGAACCCTTTAGAGGTGGCGCTGATTGGCTGCTTCCTCAGGAACTCTGTGCTCCCTATCGTTCAGGAGGAAAAAAAAAAAAAAAAAGCAGCAGCTGATAAAGCAGCAAGCGTGGGGGAGTTTGGGAGAACAATCTGTATATTTGTACGCCTGTCACCAATTCTTTCTACTGGCGCAGCCCATAGTAACGGTCTGCCATCGCTGTGCCTGCAATCCATTTTACCAGCACAGGTAAAGTGCAACAACCCACAGCAACCAATCCGGCAACTGTTTCCATCAGACTAACTTGCCCTGGGCCAATCAAAGGCAGCTGCTTATTGGTTGCTATGGGTTACTTTGCCGGTGTACCTATATTAATAAATGAGCCCGAGATCCTCAGAGCTGCAGCCAATAGCGACTGGTTGCAATGGCGGCACTAGGGACTGGCTCCAGCACAAAATCACAGCTGCTCATGTGAATAATATACAGAGGCAGCTACTGGGCCTAACCCGTGCTGCTGCCAGTGAGGCTTTGGGCTAAGGGAAAGAGCACGTGACAGTCAAGCAAATGGGGCAATAGCAGCTTCAGAGGGCAAATAAATGTAGGTCATATTGATGCAGCGCTGCTTTCTATAAGGATCTTTCCCATAAATCAGGTGATAAAATACTCAGAATATCTCCTTACTGAAGTGGGGGTGCACTTGAGCCCCAGCTGATTTGTTTTCAATGAAGAATTATCAGACCAAAAAGTGCACCCACAATTTGAAGTGAGTGCTATTCAAATCAGCATGGAGCCATTCTAAGCATGTTGATGGCCACCTAAATCAGTGATCCCCAACCAGTAACATTTGCTCCCAGGGGCCTCAAAGCAGGTGCGTATGTTTAAATTCCAGGCAAGTCTTAGTTGTATAAAAACCAGGTGTACAGCCAAACAGTCTCCTATAGGCTGCAAGTCCACATGGGGCTACCAAATAGCCAATCAGAACCCATTTGACACACAAGGGACATTTTTCATGCTTGTGTTGCTCCCCAACTCTTTTTACTAGGGATGCACAAAATCCAGGATTCGGATCAGGATTCTGCCTTTTTCTGCAGGATTCAGCGGAATCCTTCTGCCTGGCCGAACCCGAATTTGCATATGCAAATTAGGGACAGGGAGGAAAATTGCGTGACTGTCACAAAACAAGGCAGTAAAAAATGTTTTTCCCATCCCTAATTTTCATATGCAAATGAGGATTTGTTCAGTAATTAGGCCAAATCTTTCAGGAAGGATTCGGCCAATGCAAAATAGTGGATTCTGTGCATCCCTACTTTTTATATTTGAATGTGGCTTACGGGTAAAAAAAAAAAAAAAAAAAGGTTGAAAAAGGTTGGGGACCACTGATCTAGATGTTATTTAAGTTTGCAGCTGCCCTAACATGAAAGGCTACTAATACATTATATAATGCCCCTTTAGATGCAGTATAGTTACCATTGTCAGTTTAGAAAATGATTTAACCTGCAAACTTCATTCACTAAATAGTCCTGCTAAGTCATTTCAGGGTAAAAACTCACTACGGCCTTTAGGGCTTGTTCACATTCCAAACACTTTTTTCAGTTCAATTGTTCTCAGACTTTCCCCCAGAAATAGACTTTTTTCAATTACTTCCCATTTTGTGTTTAACATTATTTCAAAATCTAAGTTTAAAGTTTAGCATCCCTGCCTCTGGTGTTCAGTCTGTCAGTTCAAAAAGTGCAGAGTCTAAACTGTCACAATTTTGCAACATTAAGTTGATCCATTTCTCAGCAGCATCTCTGCAGTATTAGTAACTATTGTATCAATTCTAACAGCTGCCTTTAATGAAACCCAGAGATTCTGCTCTGTATCAACTAAATGTATCAATTTAGAACAGGTCACAGGGTTGGCGACCCCCCTCCCAGAGCAGCATTAAAGCTGAAAAATGAAACTACATTTCATTATTAGAAAAACTGTCACACAGAAAATAGGATAAAAAAGGGTAAAAAAAAAAATAATAATAATTGGAAAAAGTCTCTCTTTCTGCTGAACTATCTGAGAACAACCAAGTGTTCGAAGGTGAACAACCCCTTTAACTACTTAAAGGGGTTGTTCACCTTTGAGATAACTTTTAGTATGATGTAGAGTGATATTCTGAGACAATTTGCAATTGGTTTTCATTTTTTAAGTTTTTCGGTTATTTAGCTTTTTATTCAGCAGCTCTTCAATTTGCATATTAAGCAATCTGGTTTCTTGGGTCCAAATTACCATAGCAACTATGCATTGATTTAAATTAGAGACTGGAAACATGAATAGGAGAGGGGCTGAATAGAAAGACGACGAATACCAAGTAGCAATAACAATACATTTGTAGTCTTAAAGATTATTTGTTTTTTAGATGGGGTCTGAGATGCCCATTTGAAAGCTGCACAGGGTCAGAAGAAAAAGACAAATAAATATAAAACAAGAAATAATGAAAACCAATTTGGCCATTCTATAACATACTAAAAGTTACCTTAAAGGTGAACCACCCCTTTAACAGAAACAACCTTTGCAGCTTAGCCAAGACAACCCCTTTAGTTTAGGTGGTGCAAGTACAGTCCTTCATTATATATTCCATATTATATACTCCATATGTATGGAGACCACAACATTGGGCTATTTTTTGTGGTGGGAGAGGGGAGTCCCTGCCCCATACAGCTTACAAAGTGATCAAAATCCACACACACATTTTTTGGGCTATAGCAAATACCACATATTGATCGCTATATTGATCTGGCTATAAAAATGCGACTACTCCCCACCAGTCCCAGGCTGCAAGTCACGCAGTAGCCACAGACTCACAGAACAAAGACAAAGTGTGACTCAAGCTACAACTTTCAAGCGTCTCATTTGAACTGAAGTGAATGAGGCTCGAATGTGCAACTGAAGTACAAATGCAACTTGTCAGCACATGGGGCTGCTGGATGATTTTATATGTACACAGCCTCTTTGTAGCTAATGTTTTTGCCCCCAAGCACCCTGACTCATCCCAATATACAGGGTAATTCTACCCCTACTGTAAATTATTTTATTAAAAGTCACCTTGGACTTCTGCAGCCATATGAAGACAAAGCCACTGACAAAAGAGGTCATGTCCAATATATTGTATAACAGAGAGGCTTACACATTACCCAGCATAATGCACAGGTATGGGATCCCTTATACAGAAAGTTCTGAATTAGGGAATGGCCTTCTCCCATAGACTTCATTTTATCCAAATAATCCATTTTTTTTTTGTTTGTTTTTTTAAATGATTTACATTTTTTTCTCTGTAATAATAAAACAGTAGCTTGTACTTGATCCCAACTAAGATATAATTAATCCTTATTGGAAGCAAAACCAGCCTAGGTTTATTTAATGTTTACATGATTTTCTGTATAAAGACCCAAATTACATCCATTATCCAGAAGCATTCTGGATATCAGGTCCCATACCTGTACCAGCAAGTCAAACCTGTAGTTACTTTGATTTATGTTTTTCTTTTGCTTACAAGAAGAGATTATTTTTGTTGTCATAAAGGAAGAAGTCTCTAACCAGGGACTGGCAGCCATTTGCACGACTGATGTTGCAAAACTACAAATCCCAGAATCGCTGCATCAGGTGAGCTGCTAGAAATCTGCAGCAAACAAACATTATTTTTTATGAATGTCGTTAAGGCAAAAATACAGATCATGGGATGCAGGGCCTTTCATTTACAGGGGCACCGGATTGTGGCTGAAGGGTAGGACAAATGCAGGACCTGCAGCTTGTCGTATTCCTGTGCAGCATCAAATGTTGTTGTTACGGTTTTCTTGCGTTCACAATACGGCTACAGTACACGAGTGTAGCTGGAAGCCCTGCATCCACAGCACATTAAATATACAGTGAACACACCTAGCAACAAAACAAGTACAGCTACACAGCCAGAGATTTTTAAAGATATAGAGCAAGCTTGCCCCAGACATATACATATATAACACATGTAAAGACACAGCCTATGGATGAGACGGGGTGAGGGGGACAATGTGTAAAATATGGCTTCCCTCGTGAGATTAGGAGTGCATGATTTACAAAAAGAAGCCTATAATTAGATATAGAGGGGCAGAGAGAGAGAAGAATGGCACGGCTATGCTCATTTCACTGTACACTATCACATTTATTTGTCGAAGAGAAAATTCTCCTGGTTGGCAGCACAAACTGCTGCTTTGCGTGTCATCAATCAGTCTTTTGTAAGTAGCAAAGATTCCCTCAGCACTAAGCATAAGGGCAGAAATGTTCCCGTGCATGCCTCTGCAGACTCACCTCTAACATTTCCTCTGCTATGGCAACAGCATTCCTATTGGCCGGCACAAATGCTACTTCCAGCCAATCGTGCGAGTCCCTCCGCGGTGATGCATGTTGCTAGGTTATATATGATGCAGTGAATGATTATGCCCAAACAAAGAGAGAAACCGGAGCAGTTGAGGCACTCCAAAAATACCCCTCTCTTTTCAAAGCCACTGCTCCTTCCAGGAACATGCAGATATAAATAACGCAGTGCAGTTACCAGTCCCAATCTGTAACCAATATCCCAGCGAATCAGATCCACCTCACAGCCCGGCAGCCAAAAATTTTCCACTGGCAACGAGCCATCTCGACAGACATGTTATAAGTGTTTTCAGATCAAATGTCCTTTGCCTCCAGCCTCCAACCAGGTTGAGCACGTGGGCCGTAACTTGCTGCAAGATCTGCTGCAACTACATCTATTTAAAGCACCAGTCACAAGATCGTTTGACAAATTTGACTCTTTAGTTAATGCAGCTCATCAAACTGCATCCGGCCACACCATTAGAATAAGCACACTCGTAGCAAATAGCCGCACAGCACTCCGTATATATCTGCAAGGTGACATGGGGACTCCCAGGTAGCAAACACAGTGCAAAATAAAGCTACACATACCTCACACACTACAGGGCCTGTCTGTCACCCGTGGGTCCAACAGGAGGAAGAGTAGCACATTGCGATTATATTTATATTTCTCCTGTTCCCACCAATACCGGTCCTATTCCAGACATAATACATACAAGGCATATCTGCAACAGATGTGTGAGCAGCACATACATAGTTACATAGTTAAATCAGATTGAAAAAAAGTCCATCAAGTTCAACCCCTCCAAATGAAACCCAGCATCCATACATACACCCCTCCCTACTTTTAATTAAATTCTATATACCCATATCTATACTAACTATAGAGTTTAGTATCACAATAGCCTTTGATATTATGTCTGTCCAAGAAATCATCCAAGTCCCTCTTATAGTCATTAACTGAATCAGCATCACAACATCACCCGGCAGTGCATTCCCCAACCTCACTGTCCTGACTGTGAAGAACCCTCTACGTTGCTTCAAATGAAAGTTCTTTTCCTCTAGTCTAAAGGGGAGGCCTCTGGTACGTGATCCACTTTATGGGTAAAAAGGTCCCCTGCTATTTGTCTATAATGTCCTCTAATGTACTTGTAAAGTCTAATCATGTCCCCTCGCAAGCGCATAATTTAAGTCTTCCCTCCCTCTAACCAGTTTAGTTGCACTTAGTCTCTGCACTCTCTCCAGTTCATTTATATCCCTCTTAAAGGGGAAGGAAACCTAGTCGGCGCAAACCCCCCAGCCCCCCTCCCGTTTGTTGCCCACCCTCCCTCCTCCCCCCTGGCCTACCCGTCCCGCTGGGCAAATGCCCCTAACTTGTTACTTACCCTTCTGCGCAGGTCCAGTCCAGGGAGTTCACTGACGACATCTTCTTCCATGCGATCTTCTTCCTGCTTTGAACAGCGCATGCGCAGTAGGATCATTTCGCCGGTACGATCTACTACTGCGCATGTGCGTGACTTTTGGCGCATGCGCAGTAGATCCGTACCGGCGAAATGATCCTACTGCGCATGCGCCAAAACGCCATTCACAGCAGGAAGAAGATCGCGTGGAAGAAGATGTCGTCAGTGAACTCCCTGGACTGGACCTGCGCAGAAGGGTAAGTAACAAGTTAGGGGCATTTGCCCAGCGGGACGGGTAGGCCAGGGGCGAGGAGGGAGGGTGGGGGGTTTGCGCCGACTAGGTTTCCTTCCCCTTTAAGGACTGGAGTCCAAAACTGCACTGCATACTCCAGATGAGGTCTCACCAGGGACCTATAAAGAGGCATAATTATGTTTTGAGTTAATGCTCTTTTTTTTATACAAGACAGAACTTTATTTGCTTTAGTAGCCACAGAATGACACTGCCCAGAATTAAACAACTTGTTATCAACAAAGACCCCTAGATCCTTCTCATTTAAGGAAACTCCCAACACACTGCCATTTAGTGTATAACTTGCATTTATATTATTTTTGCCAAAGTGCATAACCTGCATTTATCAACATTGAACCTCATTTTCCAGTTTGCTGCCCAGTTTTCCAGTTTAGACAAATCACTCTGCAAAGTGGCAGCATCCTGCATGGAACCTATAGTTCTGCACAATTTAGTCTCATCTGCAAAAATAGAAACAGTACTTTCAATGGCCACTTCCAGGTTAGTGATGTGCGGGCCGACCCTATACCTGCGGGTAGGGAAGGTTCGGGTCGACCTCGCACTGCTCCTCGCGGGTGGCAGGCGGTGCGGGTTGAGCTCTTCTCCTGCTCTCCCCGCCCACCACCTTCAAATGCCGGCTTCCGACTTCCAGTTTTATAGCCTCACGTCTGCTTGAAACGCCCCTTTTGTGAC
This sequence comes from Xenopus petersii, assembly GCA_038501925.1. Taxonomy (NCBI): domain Eukaryota; kingdom Metazoa; phylum Chordata; class Amphibia; order Anura; family Pipidae; genus Xenopus; species Xenopus petersii. The sequence continues at coordinate 8,943,440 of CM076684.1, read as the reverse complement.
GTCATTGGCGGGTCTGTAAAAGGACCCCGGAAGCGCGGGTGCGGGCTGGAGCAGGGCGGGTTAGGAAAACCCTGACCCGCACGTCACTATTTCATGTCATTAATAAACAAGTAGAAAAGCAAGGGACCTAGTACAGAGCCCTGCAGTACTCCACTAACAACACTGGTCCAATTAGAAAATGTTCCATTTACCACCATTCTTGGTAGTCTCTCTTTTAGACAATTTTCTATCCAGGAACAAATGTTATATTCCAGGCCAACATTCCTCAATTTAACCAGTAACCTTCTATGTGGCACAGTATTGAATGCATTAGCAAAGTCTAAGTAAATCACATCCACTGCCATCCCAGAATCAATTCCCTGCTCACCTTCTCATAAAAAGAAATTAAGCTAGTCTGGCAAAACATTATTAGCAACATTAAGAACAGTCCACATGGACAGGGTTAAATAATCCATTATTAATGCAGCAATGATATAACCATATTGGCCACTCAACTCTGCATATTTAGTAAACAGTAATATAACTCCCATTAGATAGTTGATAAAATGCATGTTGTAGTACACAAACTGCATGTAATGGGCACACAATGTCCAACAAACAAAACATTTTGGCATCAAATTGTTTAAACCTAAAATCTGACCCAACTGATACCCAAATAGCTGAGCAGGGCATGTTTATGAAACACTTTAATAAGTGATGCTCAGTCTGTTGGTTACTTGTGCTAAGCAAGTCCTAATACAGATACTTAGTCATGCCCAGAGGATGAGTTGGCATCTGCAACAAGCAGTACATACAAGTTGCCAAACCCTTTTAGAAAGTATAATGTATGTAGAGTGATATTCTGAGACAATTTGCAATTTCTTTCATTTTTATTATTTGTGTTTTTAGTTATTTAGATTTTTATTCAGCAGCTCTCCAGTTTGCAATTTGAGCAGTCTTGTTGCTAGGGTCCAAATTACCCTAGCATCCATACACTGATTTGAATAAGAGACTGGAATATAAATAGGAGAGGGACTGCATATAAAGAGGAGTAATAAAAAGTAGCAATACATTTGTAGCCTTACAGAGCACTTGTTTTTTAGTGAGAAGAAAAGGCAAATAATTAAAAGAACTACACACATTAAATAATGAAGTTGAAAAGTTACTCAGAATTGGCCAATCTAAAATTTACGTTAAAGGGGAACCATGCCTTTAAGTAAACGGAATAAAAAGTTATAATTCCTTCTACTAAATATCTGATGACTCCCACAGACAACCATGTACCCCACATCTTAATGGCCTATACACGCAACACCCTTTATTTATATGCACTACTGGGAAGAATGGAGCATTGCTATAATATTTTTTTTTTGGAAACATCACATTGGTGTGTGCCTGCCTTTAATATAACATGTTTCTACATAAAAGGATATGTATGGCTTTATGGCTTCGAAATACAGTAGAACCCCCATTTAAAGGGATACTGTCATGGAAAAATTTTTTTTTACAAAATGAATCAGTTAATAGTGCTGCTCCAGCAGAATTCTGCACTGAAATCCATTTCTCAAAAGAGCAAACTGATTTTTTTTATATTCGATTTTGAAATCTGACATGGGGGCTAGACATATTGTCAATTTCCCAGCTGCCCCAAGTCATGTGACGTGTGCTCTGATAAACTTCAATCACTCTTTACTGCTGTACTGCAAGTTGGAGTGATATCACCCCCCTCCCTTTTCCCCCCAGCAGCCAAACAAAAGAACAATGGGAAGGTAACCAGATAACAGCTCCCTAACACAAGATAACAGCTGCCTGGTAGATCTAAGAACAACACTCAATAGTAAAAACCCATGTCTCACTGAGACACATTCAGTTACATTGAGAAGGAAAAACAGCAGCCTGACAGAAAGCATTTCTCTCCTAAAGTGCAGGCAAAAGTCACATGACCAGGAGCAGCTGGGAAATTGACAAAATGTCTAGCCCCATGTCAGATTTCAAAACTGAATATAAAAAAATCTGTTTGATCTTTTGAGAAATGGATTTCAGTGCAGAATTCTGCTGGAGCAGCACTATTAACTGATTATTTTTGAAAAAAATTTTTTTCCCATGACAGTATCCCTTTAAGTTTTTCAGGAAACCAGGAAGAAAAAAAAAAAGTAACATCCAGGAATATGTAAATTAAGGGAAATGCAAATTATTCTTCAAATACTCAAGGGATACAAGCACAGGAGTCGTGTTTTACTAATAAATACAATATGTGCTGTATTAATAGCAGGGGTTAAGCATTGCTGCATTAATGTTACACTACAGGGGACATGGGCAAGACAAGCCACATGCACAACCTAAAGCAATAAGTGATCTGTACATGATTCTATGAGGTTCAGACTAAATGGACTATTTACAAACATAATCATGGCAAAGTATGCATCTGGTTAGTATTTATAACCTCTCAATTTTACCAATAACAACCACAAAGGGCAGTCATTTTTGGATAAAATTTTTGTGTAAAATCTGAGGAAAACACGTGACATTACAGAAAAGCACCAACTGGAATTGGTGGGGCCGTAAAAACATAATATAATTTTAACAAACTTAAAATCAGACTTTCACTGTATTAGGAATATTTTGTGTTATAGATAAGTGGAATTGCCAGGATTATGACATGTAAACAGAATTCACACCATGAAAATAAATAATCTGTATAATGATATGGCTGTTGCTCATATAAACACCAAATCTGGATGTTTTGTTACTATGATTTTTCCAGCTGGGGACACAATAATAGGGATACAAAGACTATAATATCTACAAACACCCCGTTTATACAGTGGGCAGACTTACTGTACAGTATATACATGTTAGAAGCCACACTGATATAGTACAAACAAGAAACAATTGTCTAGTTAAAAATCAATAAGAAACTGAGGTGTTTTGGGGTATTGTTAGTTTTTAGTTGGGGTATTAGTTTTGGCCCATTTAAGTAAATACTTCATGGATACCTTTAAGGTATTTTAGGAAGTGAGGAATTAAAAGAAACACAGTAGTTCCAGTGTAGCAGAAACATTGTTGTCATGTTATGGAGACCTTTACAAGCCCAGTTAAGGGTAAGGGCACACGGGCAGATTCAGGGAGATTAGTCGCTCCGGTGACAAATCTCCTCTTCTACGGAATGACAATTTCCCAGAACTACCTTCCCGCTGGCGATTAAAAAAATAAAAAATCGGCAGCGGGATGGCACTCGCGTTGCTTCGTTTTCCAAAATCGCCAGAAGTTTCCTCGTTATTTATTTTAATTCCTCACTTTCTAAAAGACCTTAAAGGGATACTGTCAAGGGAAAAAAATGTTTTTTTACAAAATGCATCAGTTAATAGTGCTGCTCCAGAAGAATTCTGCACCGAAATCCATTTCTCAAGAGAGCAAACATGACATGGGGCTAGACATATTGTTTCCCAGCTGCCCCCAGTCATGTGACTTGTGCTCTGCTGTACTGCAAGTTGCAATGATATCACCCCCCCCCCAGTAGCCTAACAACAGAACAATGGGAAGGTAACCAGATAGCATCTCCCTAACAGCTGCCTGGTAGATCTAAGAACAGCACCCAATAGTAAAATCCAGGTCCCACTGCGACACATTCAGTTAAGGTGGCCATACACGGGCCGATAAAAGCTGCCGACAGAGCGTGTCGGCAGCTTATTGGCCCGTGTATGGGGGCCCCCGACGGGCTTCCCCGATCGAGATCTGGCCGAAAGTCGGCCAGATCTCGATCGGATGGGGTTAAAAATCCCGTCGGATCGCGGCCGCATCTGTTCGTTGATGCGGTCCCGCGATCCGACCGCCCGTTTGTGAGAGCTAGGATCCGATCGTTGGGCCCTAGGGCCCACGATCGGATCTGCCCGATATTGCCCACCTTCAAGGTGGGCATATCGGAGGGAGATCCGCTCGTTTGGCGACATCGCCAAACGAGCGGATCTATCCGTGTATGGCCACCCTTACATTGAGTAGGAGAAACAACAGCCTGCCAGAAAGCAGTTCCATCCTAAAGTGCTGGCTCTTTCTGAAATCACATGACCAGGCAAAATGACCTGAGATGCACCTACACACCAATATTACAACTAAATACACTTGCTGGTTCAGGAATGACATTTTATATTGTAGAGTGAATTATTTGCAGTGTAAACTGTCATTTAGAAATAAAAACTACATCATAAAAACCATTACAGAATCAATATAAAGGTACCCATGTAGTATTTACATGACTGCTAGTTAAAGGCAGTGGCATAACTTTAGGTCCATGGGCCACTAGCCTTGTCCCCCAATCTTACACTAATACCCAAAAACACCAGTTTCTTAAAGTGATATGGACTTCTGGATTCCTGCAATCGTATTTACTACATTCTCTTTACTAACCCCTCTCTAAAACCATACCTAAATTGTGGCACCACACTAAGATCCAGCACCCTTCTGTACTGAGAGAATACACAGTACCTCCAGTTTTTGCAAAGGGTCAGTGACCCTCTTGAGGGTAGGGGCACACGGCGCGATTTCGCTGCGATTCTGCGCTGGGCGAGTTGCGAGTCGCTGCGTTTTTTAAGCCGAAATAGCTTTGTTAACTTTGGCGCTGGCGTCAATGCAAATCGCGGCGAAATCGCTGCGCTGATTCACACGCGGCGATTCGTTTTCTATTGTCGCCCGAAGTTGCCTCGCTGGGCGTTTCCGGGCGACAGTAGAAAACGAATCGCCGCGTGTGAATTAGCGCAGCGATTTCGCCGCGATTTGCATTGACGCCAGCACCAAAGTTAACAAAGCTATTTCGGCTTAAAAAACGCAGCGACTCGCAACTCGCCCAGCGCAGAATCGCGGCGAAATCGCGCCGTGTGCCCCTACCCTGACAGTCAGTGATATAATGTACACTGGTAAGCTAGGCTGTCGGAGACTCATGTGTCCCTACATATCTGATTGAAAGATATATATCAGCCTTGGGGCATGACTGCACAGCACCTAACTGAGTTAACATAACTCCTATACACAATATGAATGCATCTGCATAATTAGACCACATTTCTCTACTCCAATACTGCTCATTACTTGCACTAAAGGGTTTACTTTTTTTTTTTTTTTTTTTTTTAATTCAGCATTAAAGTTGCAGTAATGGTGACCCTTTCAGCCTCATATACATGTTTGAACCTCGATCTGCAAGGGAGTATTACAGTTCATTCAGAAAAGTTCACCTACCAAAATAAAACAGCATGAACATTATATATTTGTGAAGGGAAGAAATCTTATAGCCCTGCTGTCCCCAAATAGCCCAACAGATTTTGGAAGATACCCATGTACTAAAAAAGCTACACAGTAGGCATGTGTTCAGACACATGCAGGTCAGCCAGAATGCAACTGTACCATTACTAAACACCAAAATCATAAGCACCATTTACAACAATACAGTTAGAAGAATCTTTTGGTATGCACAATGCATTAACCCTTTAAGTGCCAGCAGACTTTTGCATTGCATTTGCACTCGGTGGCCAAACATATTTTGAACATTTTGTGCCCTCTCATTTTAGGAGCATTTCCTGTGGGGGGGGGGGGGGGGGGATTTTTAGTTTACCTAGGAAAACTATACATTGTTTTTTTTCAGGAGAACCTGAGCTTTCTAAATCTGCACTTCTGGAACGAGATTTGGAGAAAAATGAAATATAGGGATTTATAGTAGAAAAGAGTTTTGGAAAGCCTCACGTGTCTCAACGTGCCAATAGCAGATATGTATAGTTTTATGAAGACTTCTGATTTCTGTAGATAAAAAAACTCCCATCAGTAAATGACAGAATTTTGAAACACTACAGTAGGATATGGGGTACGGTACTTTGGATTCCAAATATTCAGTAGGTTTACCCCAGGGAACCATATATTTTTAAAAAAGTATAGATTCTGTAGAATCCAAATTGGGGAACGATGTCTTTCTACTCCTAATTACCAAACATCAAAGATTTTCTGAACTTAGTGGTTTCTGTAAGAATGTATGAAAATTGGGAAAAAATTTACCTCAAAACTTTCATTTTGTAAGTCTGTATCTTCCGCATAGCATTAGGTACTAAGGAAAAACATGCTAAATATGAATGCCAGGGGTCCATTAAACAGTTTGGTGCCCATTGTGCATAGGATTATAAAGTATCTGCCATTTAGAGACCCCAAAATGAAGTTAGGGCATACAACATGTCACTTCAGCTGCTGAATAATCAATCATCACATTTACTGCATTTTTTTTACGGGGTAAAAAAATAAATAAATAAATGACCCCAGAAACCCATATAATTTTGGAAAGTACACATTCAGATAAATCCAAAATGGGTAACCATGTCTTTCTACTCCAAACTACGGAGTCGGAATTCTTTCTTTTAATGAAATGCTTCACAGCTTCCGCTTTCTAGCATTCTTTCTCCCTTAAAGCATTAGGCACCAAGAAAAAACACCCGAAATATCAATGCCAGGGGTCCATTAAACAGTTTGATGCCCATTGTGCAAAGGATTACAGAAGTATCTGGCTTCTACTGAACCCAAAATGAGTTAGCGCATCCTTGGAGGTTACTCGGAAAATCAACACATTTAATGCATTTTGTGCAGGGTAAAAATACAAAAAGACAAGTTGACCCCCCAAAACCATTTGTTTTTAGAAAGTACACATTCAGATGAAGTACAAAATGGGTAACCATGTCTTTCTACGCCAAATGCAATGCTTTTCCAAAATAGTTGGTTTTGATTACCGTATATACTCGAGTATAAGCTGAGTTTTTCAGCCCCCAAAATATGCTGAAAAACTATACCTCGGCTTATACTCGGGTCAAGCGCAAAAACGGTCGCCTGCGTCTAAGAATAGTCGCTGGCGCCTAAAAATAGTCGCCGGCATCCAAAAACGAGACGCCGGCACCTCCAATGGGAGCAGAAACCCTCAATTTTTTTATTGAAACTTTCCAGAAGCTGCTGCATTTCTCACCCTAGGCTTATACTCGAGTCAATAAGCTTTCCCAGTTTTTGGAGGTAAAATTAGGTACCTCGGCTTATACTCGAGTATATACGGTATATACCTGAAAATTATATCAAAGCTGCCACTTTCTAGCATCTAATCTCCCACATAACATTAGGAATCAAGAAAAAGCATCCTAAATATGGTCTACTGGTCTATACTGAGCCCAATATCCATAGATTTAGATGGAGTAGCGAGACCCCCAAATGAAAACAGCGTGTGCCAGAAGACTCCCTAACAGTTGGGAGACACTAGAAAACCATATCTATTCCCAAAGTACAATTTCTGACGAATCCAAAATGGGTAAAATACGTCTTTCTACTGCAAGCTATGAAACTGCAAAGCAATGCTAAACATAAGGGTTTTTATGAAATTTCTACACATATTGTCACAAGCCTTGCATTGTACCCCATATTTGCTCCACATTTCATACTGTACCAACATAAAACACCCTAAATATGAATGCTTAACAGTTTGATGCCCAACATGCATTGGGATTTACCAAACGATATGGTGTGCAGAAGCATCACACAAAATTTCCATAGGACAGAATGCAATAAAATCACTAAAATGCAATAAACCCACTAAATCAAAGCTTTTCGTTTCAGTTGTTAGAATTAGTTGGAATATTTTAGCTTGGCTAAACAAGTTTATGGACAGAAAAAAACAAGCAAAGCCTATGCAGAACTGAAAATGCAATAAATCTCGAGGAAACTTCGGGCGATTTCAGAAAACGAAGCTCTCCGAGTGCCATCCAGCTGGTGATTTAGATACTAGCCGACGGGAAAGCTTTTTGGGGAGATTAGTTTTCAGCTTACTAAGTAAGGCTTCAATGCTGGAAAGTTGCAGTTTTGACCACAATTAAACCGAACCTTCTGGATAACAGGTCCAATACCAGTACTAATTCCAAGCACAGGATAAAAATTACAGAAAACCCATTATCTAGAAACCCTTATGTCCCAAGCTTTCTGGATAACAGGCCCAATGCCTGTACTAATTCCAAGCACATGATCCAAATTACAGAAAGATTCCTTATCCAGAAACTCCTAGGTCCCAAACCTAACAGGTCCAATGCCTGTACTAATTCCAAGCTCAGGATCCAAATTACATTAAGATCCCTTACCCAGAAAACCCTAGGTCCAATGCTTTCTGGATAACAGGTCCCATACCTGTACTAAGTCCAAGCACAGGATCCAAATTACTGAAAGATCCCTTACCCAGAAAACCTTAGGTCCAATGCTTTCTGGATAACAGGTCCCATACCTGTACCAAGTCCAAGCACATGATCCAAATTACAGAAAGATTCCTTATCCAGAAACTCCTAGGTCCCAAACCTTCTAACAGGTCCAATGCCTGTACTAATGCCAAGCTCAGGATCCAAATTACAGAAAGATCCCTTACCCAGAAAACCCTAGGTCCAATGATTTCTGGATAACAGGTCCCATACCTGTACCAAGTCCAAGCACAGGATCCAAATTACAGAAAGATCTCTTACCTAAAAAACCCTAGATCCCAAACCTTCTGGGTAACAGGTCCTATACCGGTACTAAGTCCAAACACAAGATACAAATTACATAAAGATCCCTTATCCAGAAACCCCTAGGTCCCAAACCTTCTGGATAACAGGTCCAATGCCAGTACTAATTCCAAGCTCAGGATCCAAATTACAGAAAGATCCCTTACCCTGAAAACCCAAGCCTTCCCGCCGGCTAGAATCTAAATCGCGAGGAAACTTCGGGCGATTTCAGAAAACGAAGCTCTCCGAGTGCCATTCAGCTGGCAATTTAGATACTAGCCAACGGGAAAGCTTTTTGGGTGGAGTAGTTTTCCACTTACTAAGGTTTCAATGCTGGAAAGTTGAGTTTTGACCACAATGAAAAAAGGAGTAATTCCCCTTTAAATTAACCATTAGTGCGTCAGAAACGCCACTTTCCAATTGGTCTTTCTTTAATAAAGTTTTGGATTGATTTGCTCCTCTCACTGAAACCACTTCCTGGTAAATGGGACCATAGCAACCAGATGCTGTAGAGAAAAATAAGCCAAATCATTTCAAAAGCAGGTGAAAATGAAAAAAAGAGAGAGAGCGATTGAAAGCGATCATTCCCTGTGTATGATATGGTGAAGGGAGATTTAAAGGGAAAGTAAAAGACAATTACATTTGGTTTGTACCTGCCGCCCCGTCTCCTGTCTGTGGAACAAGGAAACCCCGCCTCCTCCTCCTCCCAAGCACTTACCTCAGGAGCAGCGCGAGTCTCTCCGCGGGCGGACACACATCATGGAGCGTTGCGGAGGAGGCCGGGGCTATGCGGAGGCGCCGGCTCTCGCTCTCCCGTTTCCCGGATGCCTCCTAACAAGCCCCGAGCTCTCCGGAAGAGCTGGGGAAAGACAGGCGGGCACGGAGGCCAGCGCCAGCGAGTGAGGGGCTGTCACAGCTCACCGCCCCGAGCGCGCACCTCCGCTCCGGCACGAATTTTTTTTCCCAGTAATGCAACACAAAATGGCTGCGAAAACAAATCGACGCAACAGCCGCTGAGGAGAAATCACGTGAATGCGCATGCGCAGAGGTCCCGCTGAGCGGCCGTTTCTCTTGCCGCCTCCGCTTTGGGATTAGTTCCTGCGTCATGGCTTGGCGCCCCCTACCTTCAAAGCCACGCCTCCTTCCACTTCCCCCGCCCTCCAGGCTACGGCCAATTTTCTTTCAAACTTGTTTCGCTCTCAACGGAAGAAATAACGCGCAGAGCGACTGGAATTGATGATTATTTCACACCCTTTTGCCCAAACTACAACGAAAGCTGGCTTCCTTCTGTATTGCTGCCTGCCCTTTCATACAACTTTTGGAACGTTAAAGGGGTGGTTCGCCTTTAACCTAACTTTTTGTATTTTATTGAATGGCCAATTCTAAGGCACTTTTCAATTGGTTTTCATTATTTTTTTTTTATAGTTTCTGAATTATTTGCTTTTTTATTCTGACTCTGCAGCTAGGGTTGCCACCTTTTCTGGAAAAAAATACCCTAGAAATGCACTGAATCCACTATTTTGGATTCGGCCGAACCCCCGAATCCTTGGTGAAAGATTCGGCCGAATACAAAACAGAATCCAAATCCAAATTTGCATATGCAAATTAGGGGTGAGAAGGGGAAAACCGTTTTTCTTCCTTGTTTTGTCACAAAAAGTTACACAATTGCCCTCCCCTCACTTAATTTGCATATGCACATTAGGATTCGGTTCGACCAGGAAGAAGGATTTGGCCGAATCCTGCTGAAAAAGGCGCCCGAAGAAGTAGCGATTAATCTTCCAAAATAGCAGCGTGCGTTTCTGCCCTTAGGGTTAGTGGTGTGACTAATCCCCCAAAACTGCCTTCCGCAGGCTAGAATCTAAATCACCGGCGGGATGGCACTCTGAGAACTTAGTTTTCCGAAGTTGCCAAATGAGGAAACTTCAGATGACTTCGGAAAACCAAAGTCGCCCGAAGTTTCCTCGTGAGGCAACGTCGGGAAAGGAAGCGTTTTGCTAAAATCGAAATCACCAGCGGGATGGCACTCAAAACGCTTCGTTTTCCGAAGTTGCTTCATGAGGAAACTTCGGGTTGCCACCTGGCCGGTAAAAATGATGATTGATCCCAATATTATTAATAGGGAATAAAGATAAATATATAAGAAGGTCAGTGATCCCAATGTTATTAATAGGGAATAAAGATAAATATATAGGAAGGTCTGTTATATGATCCCAATGTTATTAATAGGGAATAAAGATAAATATATAGGAAGGTCAGTGATCCCAATGTTATTAATAGGGAATAAAGATAAATATATAGGAAGGTCAGTGATTCCAATGTTATTAATAGGGAATAAAGATAAATATATAGGAAGGTCAGTGATCCCAATGTTATTAATAGGGAATAAAGATAAATATATAGGAAGGTCAGTGATCCCAATGTTATTAATATGGAATAAAGATAAATATATAGGAAGGTCAGTGATTCCAATGTTATTAATAGGGAATAAAGATAAATATATAGGAAGCTCAGTGATCCCAATGTTATTAATAGGGAATAAAGATAAATATATAGGAAGGTCAGTGATCCCAATGTTATTAATAGGGAATAAAGATAAATATATAGGAAGGTCAGTGATTCCAATGTTATTAATAGGGAATAAAGATAAATATATAGGAAGCTCAGTGATCCCAATGTTATTAATAGGGAATAAAGATAAATATATAGGAAGGTCAGTGATCCCAATGTTATTAATATGGAATAAAGATAAATATATAGGAAGGTCAGTGATCCCAATGTTATTAATAGGGAATAAAGATAAATATATAGGAAGGTCAGTGATCCCAATGTTATTAATATAGAATAAAGATAAATATATAGGAAGGTCAGTGATCCCAATGTTATTATATAGGGAATAAAGATAAATATATAGGAAGCTCAGTGATCCCAATGTTATTAATAGGGAATAAAGATAAATATATAGGAAGGTCAGTGATCCCAATGTTATTAATAGGGAATAAAGATAAATATATAGGAAGGTCAGTGATCCCAATGTTATTAATATAGAATAAAGATAAATATATAGGAAGGTCAGTGATCCCAATGTTATTATATAGGGAATAAAGATAAATATATAGGAAGGCCAGTGATCCCAATGTTATTAATAGGGAATAAAGATAAATATATAGGAAGGTCAGTGATCCCAATGTTATTAATAGGGAATAAAGATAAATATATAGGAAGGTCAGTGATCCCAATGTTATTAATAGGGAATAAAGATAAATATATAGGAAGGTCAGTGATCCCAATGTTATTAATATGGAATAAAGATAAATATATAGGAAGGTCAGTGATCCCAATGTTATTAATAGGGAATAAAGATAAATATATAGGAAGGTCAGTGATCCCAATGTTATTAATAGGGAATAAAGATAAATATATAGGAAGGTCAGTGATCCCAATGTTATTAATATAGAATAAAGATAAATATATAGGAAGGTCAGTGATCCCAATGTTATTATATAGGGAATAAAGATAAATATATAGGAAGGCCAGTGATCCCAATGTTATTAATAGGGAATAAAGATAGATATATAGGAAGGTCAGTGATCCCAATGTTATTAATAGGGAATAAAGATAAATATATAGGAAGGTCAGTGATCCCAATGTTATTAATAGGGAATAAAGATAAATATATAGGAAGCTCAGTGATCCCAATGTTATTAATATGGAATAAAGATAAATATATAGGAAGGCCAGTGATCCCAATGTTATTAATAGGGAATAAAGATAAATATATAGGAAGGTCAGTGATCCCAATGTTATTAATAGGGAAGAGAGATAAATATATAGGAAGGCCGGTATTTTTTTCCATAAAAGGTGGCAACCCTAGCTGCAGAGTTAGAATAAAAAGGCAAATAATTCAAAAACTATAAAAAATAAATGAAAACCAATTGAAAAGTGGCTTAGACTTGGCCATTCTATAACATTCTAAGGCGCAAATTCACTAAGCGCCGAACGCTAGCGTCAATTCGCTAGCGTTTGGCATTTTCGGTACTTCGCAAATTCACTAACGAACGCTGGCGTAAATTCGCTAGTGTTACTTCGCACACTTACGCCAGGCGAATTTTCGCTAGCGATGTAACTACGCAAATTCACTAACTTGCGCAGTGTACTGAACGCTACCTTTTACGCTAGACTTCCTTCGCCACCTCAGACCTGGCGAAGCGCAATAGAGTAGATAGGGATTGTTTCCATTCCAAAAAAGTCAAATTTTTCTCTAAGTCCCAAAAAACGCGGGCGTGTTTTCTACATGATGGGTGATAGACTGAAAAAGATCGAAAAAATTTTTGGGGCTCCCCTTCCTCCCCCCTACATTTCCTGACTCATGGCAACTTACCTAGACAGTGGGCACATGTGTAGGGCAAAATAAAAATTTTATTTGCTGATTTGAAGGTTTTCTAGGCATTTGTAGTGCTAATACGTGTTCCTCCATTGAAATTTGAATTTGGCGCCGTATGCAAATGAACCCTTCGCCTCGCTTGGCGAATTAACGCTAGCGCAACTTTGCAAACTTACGCTACCCCTGTGCGCAACTTCGGATTTTAGTGAATTTGCGGAGCGCTGGCGAAAATACGCCTGGCAAAGTGCGGCGAAGTTGCGCCTGGCGCAACTTCGCATCTTAGTGAATTTGCCCCTAAAAGTTAATTAAAAAGTGAAGCACCCCTTTATGTTCCTCTATAATTGTGTTTCTTCCTGGCCTGCATTTTAACATGTAATTTGGATCACAAAGACTGGGCCATCCTGAAATAATTATGTGGGCTGGTCTCGGCGTAGCCCAGGTCACTAGAAGGTCATTTGAGCAATAAAGTACTTATCACCGTTTATATTTGCATTGTATTGATTCAAACAGGGTCCCACCAGCTGTTGTTAAAGGGGAAGTTCATCATTAATTTAAAGTGCAACATACGACATCCCGACTAGGGCTTTCTGCTCTGTGGACTTGGAAAGCAGCAGAAACTCCTGGAAAGGGGTAATGGGAATTTAAAGAAAATTGCAAATAAATTGTGTGTGGGGAGGGCGGGGTGGATGCTTTACACATTGGCACCCCCCATAGCCAGAGGGTGGTTTGTCTGGTTTATAAAATTGTCTTTTCATTGGTTTAAATATCCCAATGCACAAAAAAATGTATAACCAACATGATATATTTCTCACCCAAAAGAAAGGGCAGGATACAATGCCAGCTGTGGTTCCTCTTCCTCCGCCGTTGCTGCTTCTTAGGGCGCGCGCGCCCGTGTCTCGTTTCCTTTATTGACGTGGACGCGCAAAAGGACGCAATGGCGCGAAAACACCAGGGTATAAAAGGGGAATTCAGTCTTGAGCAAACTGCCCGTGATAGGGTCTTGTTCCTGGTGCTTTGTGAGCTATTCTGATTCTGGTTTTGACCTCTGCCTGGCTATACGATTATCCTGACTTCTATATCTGACCCATGCCTGGATATCGACTATCCTTCTGCTGAACCCTCCTGTCTGATTGATTACCCGGTTTTGACCTTTGCCTGCCTGATTACGATTGACTTCTGCCTGCCTCGACCCGGCCTGTACTGACTACGATTCTGGTTTCCTGTTTTGTACCATGACCCTCGGCCTAAAGGCTCTGCTAACAGTCGTGCCCTTCTGCCTATCCAGAAACTCTAGCCTTGCACCTCTCGTTAAGTCCTGGTGGCATCCAAATAGCTGAGGGCTCCTCCCGAGGCCAACGGCGGTCACACTACAGATGAAGCACGAGCCGAGACAAGGGTACATGGCATTTTTTCTGGAGTTGGGTGGTGACCATGACAATATTACAGACCAACCTCATTTTCTGCTGGATAATTAGTGACGACCCCACATTTTTCATGCCATGGTATCTATAATATCTCTGCATGTATTGACAATGTCAGTGGGAGACTGTCACTATTATTTGTCGGACATAACTTTTGTACAATTGCTGCCAGTCAATTAATGGCCCGAGCATTGTGTGATTTGTTCTCTTTATTACTTTATATTAATCTGAATGGTTATTTGCAGGTGGGAAGATTGGAATGAAGGTTCCTTTGTATGATATAGCCTAATAATCTGCACGTCTATCTATCGTAAAGGAAAACTATACCCCTAAAATGAATACTTAAGCAACAGATAGTTTATATCAAATTGAATGACATATTAAAGAATCTTACCAAACTGGAATATATATTTACATAAATATTGCCCTTTTACATCTCTTGCCTTGAACCACCATTTCGTGACTGTATCTGTGCTGCCTCCGAGATCACCTGACCAGAAATACTACAACACTAACTGTAACAGGAAGAAGTGAGGAAGCAAAAGGCAGAACTCTGTCTGTTAATTGGCTCATGTGACCTTACATGTGGTTTATATGTGTGCATAGTGAATCTTACGATCTCAGGGGGCGGCCCTTATTTTTTAAAATGGCAATTTTCTATTTATGATTACCCAATGGCACATACTACTAAAAAAGTATATTATATATTATGATAATGGTTTATTTACATGAAGCAGGGTTTTACACATGATCTGTTTTACTCAGTGTCTTTTAATAGAGACCTACATTGTTTGGGGGGTATAGTTTTCCTTTAAGTCAGTGATGCATCCTATACATGCCTGGAGTTGATCATTATCTCCCTAATGGAATTGGGTCTGTTTACTTCTCTGAATTGATCATCCAAGATGCAAAACTTGGACCCTCATCAGTATGTCAGAGTTCTACTCCATTAACATGATGTTGCAGCAGTAATCTGATGACTTCCAGTAGTAATCAGATTAGTTACAAAAAGAAAAGCCCACATGTGCGCAGTCTCTTTTTTTGCTGGAGGAGGTGGTGCTGAAGGGCCTGGGACAGAGAAAGGTCCCCATAGAAGTAGTAACTATTAGGAAGATCTGTAATAGCTCATTGTGGGAGTGAGAGGCAGGATCAGGGTAGTTAGTAGAGCAGTCCGAGGCTACAACGAGGAGGACAGTAAGGATTAGTACCCTGCGGTGTCAATGCTGCCAGTATAGAGACTCAAGCAATCAGACTCATGGATAGAGAGGTTCCTGGAGTAATACACCATTGTGAGTTTCTCCTAGCACTGGGAATTGTTTCACAAAGGCAATGGGTACTACCTCTGGGTGTTGTGAACACTACAGCTGAGAGTAACATCTGAGGGATGAAAGTATTTGAAGTAAGTGTTAAGTATTTAATGCCAGTACCATCATATCAGCACCCACTAAAGAGATTGTGAACCTATTTCATCAATAAAGAACCACTGGTTTGATCAAGTTCTGTTTGTAGAATCAGTGTGGTTCATCCATCCTCCAACAGTAACACGAGGGGTCACGTGAGAGGAAAGAGTCCATGTAACTATCTGTACCGGGAGTTGCTACTGCCTAAAGCCAGTCTGGGTAAGAGCTGTACAGGTACACAATACTAGTAAGCAACAAGTTGTACAAAAACCTGTATAAGAGAACAAGCAAAGGAAGGTGGTATGGAGGCATGTAGTGAGAACAATGGAGATACAATATTAGATACAATATTTGGCTAAAATGGGGATCGCTGTCTGTCCCTCATTACCAACCCAAGGATCAGTTACCCTCTATTTGTCAGTTATCAGTTTACCTTTTTACTTTACTGGCTGTAGAAAGCATTGCATTAAATGGTTCTGATGCTTATTCCTTTATAGGCTCTTTCTGAATAGGTAAGTTGATAGTGTGCTGAACTCTAACACCTATACGAAAAAAACTAAAATAGTTTTGTTAAATTTGCTATAGCCATTCCATTTGTTTCCTATAAAATTTGCTATGGTGGTATTAAATTGGGGGGGGGCATTGCATTGTCAAAAAAATTAAAAACAATAGCTAAAATTATACTTTGCACAATGCTCATTGATTTGCCCTTATACATCCCTGTTGGCCCAATTTACTGTATTTAGGCATTTTTAGGAAGGCCATGTTGTACACATGAAGAGGACAGGACAGTGATTAGAGTTGGTATGGAGTAAGGTCTGGATGGATTGGGAATGTGCTGAAATTGTCCACATTTTCCATTCAAGGGTGTTGATCTGAGAGGGCTTGTGAAGGTTTAAAAAATTCTGGTTAGTCTTCATTTTTAATTTCTGGCTGTATATTAACTGTTTTTTTTTCCTGCAGGTCACTAGATTGATGTTGTAATTGCTCTAGCAACCAGGGAGCAGACTCAAAATTAGAAAATCAAAAGGAGGCCTAAAGAAAATAAAAGTGAAGTTAAAACAAGTGAAGCCGCCTTAGCGTCAATCATAATATTTGATGAAGACCAACTGAAGAGCTGGAATAAAGGTGAACTTCCCTGTGTCCTGCTTTCATCTATATGGATGTATGGACAAACATATCATTTCAAAAATATCCCTAAAATGCTCATTTTATAAATTGTTACTGTTATCTCTAATCCACAAGCCCCCCTCTCCAACCTCATCATCCCCCAAATGATCTTTTCCTCACAGTACTTCCCAAACTACAAAGCTTAAAAGTAAGGTTGATGGCCACCAGTTTGGTGGAGCCACTTCCATTCCTAGGATTCTTCTTTCCTATACGTTAATTTAGGAACATTTCCAGCATATATGTGTATATTAAAACAGTGGAAATAAGGCCCTGAATTTTGGAAACAAGAGGCAAAAATGCTCACCATTACACTAGGGCAGTGATCCCCAACCAGTGGCTTGCAAGTAACATGTTGCTCACCAACCCTTTGGATGTTGCTCTCAGTGGCCTCAAAGCAGGTGCATATTTTTGAATTTCTGGCTTGGAGGCAAGTTTTGGTTGTATAAAAACCAGGTGTACTGCCAAACAGACTGTCCTGTAGGCTGTCAGTCCATATAGGTGCTCCCTCGATTCTGGGATGTCAGTGCATAACACGCCAGCGCCAATGCGCACACAAATTGCGGAAGTGCGCGCGCACTAAGGGACAGGCATAGAAGATGAAGAGGAGCGGCGTGGCGGGCGTCCCCGCCACACCACTAGACCACCAGGGCAGTAAGTTATTACAGTTGCTCTCCAACTTTTATTTACATTTGAATGTGGCTCACAGGAAAAAAAATATTAGGGACCCCTGATTTAAAATATTCTAAATTAAAAAGCAACTTCCCATGAAACAACAATAAAGTCACCTCAGTAAGGAAGAGTGAGGCCACCCAGGATATGTGGCATGAATTTAGTGTTTCTCTGGACCGGCAGCGTGAAGTGACCCATGGCCGTTCCCACTCCCCAACAAAGAGATGCTTTCTGCCTGTAGTCATGATTCACTCTACAATTAGCAATTGGGAACAGGAAGCCTGGGATCTGCTTGGCACATTAAACAATACATTTAAACCTCATTATCTCCAACACGTTTTATGCTGTTTTTCACAAGAATTTAAAAGGCCAGAAAAGCCCAGGACTGCTCTATAGCTTTCCAATAAGGACTAGACTGTCGTTGTCTCCTGATGATGTCAATTTAAGTGGAGTAAATTTAGGGGAAACAGACCCTGTGGCCATGGAGGGGGAGCAGTGGACCCTGTTAAAACACGTGGCTTGGTGAATTGGGGGTCGCTCTCTCAGGAGCTTGATTCATGGTTTTCACATGTCCTATTCCTGGCGGCACTTGGTGGGGGCAGAAGTTGGGGAGCCCAGGATGTACAATGTTATGGCCCTGGTCAGTGTAAAGAAGTTGTAAATGCAGGTATGGGATCCGTTATCCAGACAGTTCCAAATTACGAGAAGACCGACTTCCATAGACTCTATTTTACTAAAATAAGTACATTTTTTAAAAAATTATTTGCTTTTTCTCTGTAATAATAAAAACAGTACCTTGTACTTGATCCCAACTAAGATATAATTCATTCTTATCACAGGAAGAACAATTGTATTGGGTTTATGTAATTTTTAAAAGAGAAGGGAAGGCTAAAACTAAGTAAGCTTTTATCAGAAAGGTCTATATAAATACACCAGTAAACCCTCAAAGTAATGCTGCTCTGAGTCCTCTGTCAAAAGAAACACTGCATTTCTTTCCTTCTATTGTGTACTCATGGGCTTCTGTATCAGACTTCCTGTTTTTAGCTTAAACCTCCAGGGCTAGAGCTTGAGCATGCTCAGTTTGCTGCTCTCTCCCTGCTGTAATCTGAGCCCAGAGCTATGAGTGAGCAGAGAGAGAGACTCAGGCAGGAAGTGATGTCACACCAAGCTAATATGGCAACTGCTATCCTTAACAAACAGAGAGAGCTTCTAGAGCTGTTTACTCAGGTATGGAAAAGCATTTTACAGAATAAAAATAGTGTTACAGCTTGCATTATTGTGGCTAATCTATTGGCAATAAACTGAATTGGTAGCTTTCCTTCTCTGTTAAATGCTTTTTTTAGCCGATTCAAGGGTTACTATGTCTGTTCCTATTATTTTTGTCATATTGCAATAATTAGAGGCTACATTACACATACAGGAATCTATTTTTGACCCCCGGATACAAGTGCAAGACTACTTGTGTCCCTTTTTGGACATTGTGCCCTACCCTGTATGTAGTAAATGATCCCTTGCTATTTACCCCAGAATTTGCTGTGTTGGGAAGGCACATGCAGGGGCATTGCAGCTGTGGAGCTTTGCACATAGTCTGTTCAGAATAATCCTATAATACTATGAGTTATGCTTAGTACAGGGGAGGAAATATACTGGCGTGGTTTTATTGGATCTCTCTGTACAGACTATAAGCAAACTTAGGGGTCTGCTCCTGCTGAATTGTGCTTAGTACAGGGGAATACCTCTGCTGCCATAGTTTTATGGGATCTCTTTGTACAGACAATGAGCAAACTTAGGGGACTGTTCCTGCTGAATTGTGCTTAGTACAGGGAAAACCTATGCTGCCATAGTTTTATGGGATCTCTCTGTACAGACTATGAGCAAACTTAGGGACTGATCCTGCTGAATTGTGCTTAGTACAGGGAATACCTATGCTGCCATAGTTTTATGGTATCGCTCTGTACAGACAATGAGCAAACTTAGGGACTGTTCCTGCTGAATTGTGCTTAGTACAGGGAATACGTTTGCTGCCATAGTTTTATGGTATCGCTCTGTACAGACAATGAGCAATGAGCAATGTGCTTAGTACAGGGAATACGTTTGCTGCCATAGTAATATCTTTACAAATTTACTACAAGCTACATCGTGGATCAGACAAACTATGCCCATTTGCCAGACTACACACATAACCATCTCAGCTTATTCTGTAACTATGTTTGTGTATGAGTGGAACTAGTTCTTCTTTATGGGGCTGCTTGAGTTTCTGTATGAAGCTCTATTTCTGACAAATTGTATCATGACTAAAGGAGAAAACAAATGAGTGATGATACATGTGATGACGCTGTGCTTCTTCTCTCCCACTCCTCTCAGGTTCGGCCCTTTGTCCAGTACACGACACTACTGCCCTCTGTTGGCAGACATTGTAGTTTCTTCTGCAGCGTTAGATAACTTCTCCACATCTGCACTCGTGTGCAACAGAAACAATGTAGCACTATTCATGTGGAGTAGTGAATGTGCAATTTGCAGGCTTACGAGTCCTGGTATAAAATTTGCACAAATCCTCTGCCTTTGTTAATTGGGCTGACTTGTTAATTGTCAAGTGAAATGCCAAAACCCAGGAGCGTATTTATTATTCCTTTTTCCCCAGATTCTATCCCAACCCCCCTGCCATTGATTTGTTTAGCTCAGCCAATGCTGGGCCCCCTTAAACTTAAAGTAATTGTTCAGTATAAAAATAAAAACTGGGTAAATAAATAGGCTGTGCAAAATAAAAAATGTATCTAATATAGTTAGTTAGCCAAAAATGTAATGTATCAAGGCTGGAGTGACTGGATGTGTAACATAATAACCAGAACACTACTTTCTGCTTTTCAGCTCTCTTGCTTTCCACTGATTGGTTACCAGGCAGTAACCAATCAGAGACTTGAGGGGAAGCCACATGGTTCATAACAGTTTGCTTTTGAATCTGAGCTGAATACTGAGGATCAATTGCAAACTCATTGAACAGTTATGTCCCATGTGGCTCCCCTTATAGTCACTGACTAACTCAGAGTTAGAGAGCTGAAAAGCAGGAAGTAGTGTTCTGGCTATTATGTTACACATCCAGTCACTTCAGCCTTTATACATTACATTTTTGGCTAACTAATTATATTAGATACATTATTTATTTTGCACAGCCTATTTATTTACCCAGTTTTTATTTTTATACTGAACTGTTTATTTAAAGGAAACCTTGTCGGCGCAAACCCCCCACCCCCCCTCCCGTTTGTTGCCCACCCTCCCTCCTCCCCCCTGGCCTATCCGTCCTGCTGGGCAAATGCCCCTAACTTGTTACTTACCCTTCTGCGCAGGTCCAGTCCAGGGAGTTCACAGACGACATCTTCTTTCACGCGATCTTCTTCCTGCTGTGAACGTTTTGGCGCATGCGCAGTAGGATAATTTTGCCGGTACAGATCTATTGCGCATGCGCCACAAGTCACGCGCATGCGCAGTAGATCGTACCGGCGAAATGATCCTA
This sequence comes from Xenopus petersii, assembly GCA_038501925.1. Lineage (NCBI taxonomy): Eukaryota > Metazoa > Chordata > Amphibia > Anura > Pipidae > Xenopus > Xenopus petersii. The sequence continues at coordinate 8,922,378 of CM076684.1, read as the reverse complement.
CTGCGCATGCGCCGTTCAAAGCAGGAAGAAGATCGCACGGAAGAAGATGTCGTCTGTGAACTCCTGGACTGGACCTGCGCAGAAGGGTAAGTAACAAGTTAGGGGCATTTGCCCAGCGGGACGGGTAGGCCAGGGGGGAGGAGGGAGGGTGGGCAACAAACGGGAGGGGGGGTGGGGGGTTTGCGCAGACTAGGTTTCCTTCCCCTTAAAGGGTCTGTTGTGACCTCCCTGTGGTTTCTGACCTTGGTACTGACATTCCCAGTGACACCAATAGCTCTGGTTTAAAGTGACTGGCCCATAGCGCTGTATTTGGTTGTATGGAGCTCAGAGCAAAACAGACTTTGCAAGGTTTTATATTTCTTAAGTAAGTTCAGCCTATCTCCCAGCACCCTCAAAAATAGGTGAAGGACACGGTAGTCTCCTGTGCTGGCTCAGTGCCTCTCATGGCAGCCGTCTCTATTATTATGAGTAAAATAACTTAAAGGACTGGTTCACCTTTAAGTTAACTTTCAGTATGTTATAGAATGGCTAATTCTAACCAACTTTTCAATTGGTCTTTATTATTTATTGTTTATCATTTTTGAAATATTTGCCTTCTTCTTCTGACTTTCCAGCTTTCAAATGGGGGTCACTGACCCCATCTAAAAAACAAATGCTCTGTAAGGCTACACATTTATTGTTATTGTTACTTTTTATTATTCATCTTTCTATTCAGGCCTCTCCTATTCATATTCCAGTTTCTTAGTCAAATCAATGCATGGTTGTTAGAGCCCAAATGTCCTGAATTGGCTGAAAAAGCAAACTTGAGAGCTGCTGAATAAAAAGCTAAATAACATAAAAATCCACAAATAATAAAAAATTTAAACCAATTGCAAATTGTCTCAGAATATCCCTCTCTACATCATACTAACAGTTAACTCAAAGGTAAAACCCCCATTTAACCCCTACAGACCCAGCATTCAGTCATTGGTGACAATTTGCATTTCATTTTTTATTTTTTGTGGTTTTCGAGTTATTTAGCTTTTTATTCAGCAGCTCTCCAGTTTGCAGTTTCAGCAAAATGGTTGCTAGGGTCCAAATGACCCTAGCAACTGGTGATTTTAATAGAGTGAGCTCTAATACCTGTACATCTTCTAGGCAAAAGGAGACCCCCTATAAGATATATTGGCTCATTAATCTGACACCCAACTGCTGAATGAAGACAGAATGAAAAGAAACAGATGCTGAGAGAGGAATAGTGAATATAAACTTAATTATTTCAGAAACAATGCCGAATTTTTAATTGATTGTATTTAGAAAGTTTGTTATTTCAGTACGCTGAAGCTTATAGGTACAAAATGTCAAAACTTTCTTCCGCTAAAACTTTTATACTTCTTGTATGTAGGTAACCGATTAGAGGTGCTCAAGTGTTAGCTCTGGTGCAATCAAAGAGCTTTCATCACATGTCCACAAAAATAGAAACAAATGGCACACTCACTTCAATGCTTCTGCTTCAATTCAAACCATTATCTTTTTATTTCGGTGCTTATTGGGATCTCACCGAAATAAAAAGATAATGGTTTGAATTGAAGCAGAAGCATTGAAGTGAGTGTGCCATTTGTTTCTATTTTTGTGGACATGCGCTGAAGCTTATATTACATTTTCATTTTTGTGATAGTTCCCCTTTAAAGTGTTGCAGTTTTGTATATGTGGAAAACATCCGGGAAGCAGGATCATACTTGGGGACATGTCACCCAACCTTGTCCTTTTAAGGTGGGGACTGCTTAGACACCCCTCATTTGGCCAGTTTTCTTTTGAGGCTGCCAATAGCCATTAGTACAGCAAGCACTAGCTGCTGATTGGTTACTAGAACTGGATCAACTGCTTCGCCTATTATTACCGTCCACTAATAATGTCCTCAGCATCAAAAAAAATTACTTTTTCTGAAACTTTCCTGAAATTCCATGCAGAATTTTTACCAGTGCCTACTATGTAGTAGAGGACGGCTTTCAGAAGTAACAGCCCAATGAAAATTTTCCAGCACTCAGCTCTCACCGACTGGCCTCACATTGGAATCCCTCACCCAGATTCCCAGTAGGAAAGAGAGGCCTTATCAAGCCAATGTCCTCTTGACTCCCTGCACCTTTCACTTGTTAATGACCAGCTACGCTTTGCTCAAAGGGATATTCTGCATCCCTGGAATAGTTTTCTACTGTTCAGCTGATCTGGGCCCTTCTATCACCCTCCCCGGTGAGTCTGACCATTCATGGCTCATTGTGAGACATTGATTTGAAGTCATGTGCTCTAGTGTTCCTGGCATAGGCAGAGGTCGTTCAGCTCTCTGTGTGACTTAATAAGGTTATTTTATGCAGAAGGACTACTGTCTGTCTGTCTTGCCACACGCTAACGGAATGATAGGTAATATATATATATATATATATATATATATAACTAGACATTAAGCCCGTTAAATTAACGGGCGCTAGAACATATGTAGAAAATTCGCCAGAGACGGTCCGTGGGGCACATGCGCAGTAGCGTAATCCCACGGACACAGGGACTGGACGCAGAGACACTTCAACTTTATTATATAGGATAGGATATAGGATAGGATTATATAGGATAGGAGTCCAGTGCTGGGTATTGATTCAATTGGTTTAACCTACTATGTCTCCCCAGTTGTTGCTGAACTGCAACCCCCGACACTGTTAATGTGACAGGCCGAAGGGCAGTAAGAGAGAGCTTACCTGTGTCCCCCCAAATAGCCAGAAGCAGCAGCAGTAGGAGGAGGTGAGGGGCTGCGAGAGGCGGGGGCAGCCGCTCAGCCCCGGGGTAAGAGAGTCCGGCTCTTTTCCCCATGCCCATCCATTCAGGTGGCAGTGCCGGGCTCCCAGTGCCGAGGTGACAGTTGCTCGTAGCAAGGCGGGCGGCTCTTTTCCTCTTCTTCCTTGACGATTGCGTCAAAGTTTTAGCAGGCCATGGAAGCAGGGAACGTACAGGGAGAATGGGACGACGGTAGAGTCCTGCAGCGGGTCGGGTACCCGCGGGTTACCCGAAAAAACTTGCGGTACCCTGCGGGTTGCATTTAGAAGTTCCAGGTGCGGGTATACCCGCGGGTCGGTTCTGCGAGTTTGCGGGTTGCGGGTCGGGCCGCGGGTCTTCTCAATATCGATATTCACTCCTTTCTTCTGTTCACGTCTACTTCCGATGATGTCACTTCCGGTTTACAATGACAGCACTTCCTGTTTTACTCCTTTTTTTCCCTGATCATGTCTACTTCCGGTGATGTCACTTCCGGTTTACAATGACAGCACTTCCTGATTCTTGATGGTCAGTGGGTCGCGGGTCCGGGTTGCGGATAAGGTACTTGCGGGTAGGGTCGGGTAGCGGGTCCAAGCGGGTAAGAATGCGGGTTGTGGGTCCGGGTTGCGGATTGCAGGTTGCGGGTACGGGTCGGGTTCGGGTCCCAAAAAATGGACCCGCGCAGGAATCTATGGGACAGTGCGAGTGACGTCAGATGGGACACATAATGAGAGACAAAGGGAACGGGGGAGAGAAAGAAGGGAACACGGTTACAAGGAGCAGGATGTCCCGCTGTAGCGCCGGCAGGTCCGTGGGGCACATGCGCAGTAGCGCAATGCCACGAACACGGACTGGACGCAGAGACACTTCAACATTTATTATATAGGATACACAAAAGCAATGAATATCTAGTAAATTACATCCTTATAAACGGTGAGTTCTGATGTCATTTCTGTCCCATGACTCACTGAAACTTGTGTATTATAATAAATAAAGTACCCCCAGTTGTAAAATATGAGGATATTAGAAGTTACCTTGGAGTTCCATGACCTGTATAAAAACACTCGGCCTTCAGCCTCGTGTTTTTATATAGTCATGAAACTCCTCAGTAACTTATAATATCCTTATATTTTACAAGAGGGGGTACTTTATTCACTATATCTATACTGGTGAGAACCTTGTACCTTTCATACCTGTCCAATATAATCAGAAAGCTGCCTGGGTCCCAGTAAAAATAGCAAATATAAAAAAAAGAAGTTCTGTATAGTGATGGGAGTATTTATTTGCCAGGCATGGATTTGCGGCAAATTTACACATTTCGCCATTTTTTTGCAAAACCGATGCAAAAATTTGCTGCCAAAAAGAAAATTTGCTGCGACAAAAAAGTTGCGCGTATAAAAATGGATGCATGTTAAAATAATTTTGATGCCCATTGACTTTAATGCATTTGGACAAAAGAGTTGCGCATATAAAAATTGCCTGCGCTCATCAAAATTGTCACGCATCAAAATGATTTTGATGCCCATTGACTTTAATGCATTTGGATGAAAAAAAGTTGTGCATGGAAAATTTGTCGCACGTTTGACGCCCATTGACTTTTCACCATTGAGTTTAGCAAATCGACATGGGACGGATTCACCCATCGCTAGGTCTATACTCACCAGGTCTTGTCATAATAATGATAATGGTTACTATTATTATGAGAACTTCATCAGGAAAATGAACTCCCCAACAAACACCTAGTGGCATGTTGAAATCACTGCCACTGAAATCATATGAATAGGTGATATTGGAGCCCATGGAGATTCTTGTTGCACCAATGGTGGAAGGATCCTGTCCAACATGGAGGCCATAGGGCAGAACGCCGATCCAACGCCAGCCACTATTGGATGTCAAGGTGGTTGGACAGGTTGCTTGTGAATTTTGGGCAGAAGTAATAGGTTTATTCACATAATATTGTAATAACTAAGCCCAAGACCAATTACTCTATATATTTCTAGAAACCCCTAGAGAAGGGCTTCCTAAAGGGCATTGCTGCAATTTTTTAAAATAAAAATGACCAGTTATGGCTGCTCTACAAGTTCCATAGCCTCGTACTTGCTTTATCATTGCGAGACAGTAACATCTGGCGTGCTATGTATTACTGGTCACATGCCATTGGTCTAATTTTAGGACTTGGCAATGGCTAGAGGACTGGTAGTTATGTCCTGGTATGTCAAAGGTTGGACTTTGAGTTACGTATCATTTAGACAGCAAAGAGTAGACTTGCATTCAAATGTGTCATTAGTAGCATTAAAAATGCAAAGTGTGAGGCATATAGATTATTGGGTATGAAAATAAAGCAAATACACAGACATATTGTCTAATAGTCAAGATGTCACATTTTAGCTCCCTGGGAAGTATAGTTTCCCAGGGAGCTGTAATTTTGCTTATCTCCTCTTCTTACCATATCTCATGTACAGTATGTACTTATAAAAATACCAAAGTAGATTCCTATATGTGTATAGACAGCCTATCTAAAATAGAAACCCTTCAGCACTGCCCCAAGGATGTAACTAGAAACTTATTATAAATGGGTCAAAGGTAAAGCTGAACCCTCCTTCATTCCTTCATATTCATGAATATTCACCCAATGAACAGCCTCAACTAATTCATTCTCTACCACTGGGCACTCAGCTGACAGCCAACGGAAAGAGCCCCAGTTTGTTCTGCTTCTATCACAGTACAACCTATAGTAACAGTGGATAATAGTCTCTGGGAAGGGAGTGTGACTGTGGGATAGCAGGTATAGTAGGGAGAGATGGTGTCTATAGTAACAGTGGATAATAGTCTCTGGGAAGGGAGTGTGACTGTGGGATAGCAGGTATAGTAGGGAGAGATGGTGCCTATAGTAACAGTGGGATAATAGTCTCTGGGAAGGCAGTGTGACTGTGGGATAGCAGGTATAGTAGGGAGAGATGGTGCCTATAGTAACAGTGGGATAATAGTCTCTGGGAAGGGAGTGTGACTGTGGGATAGCAGGTATAGTAGGGAGAGATGGTGCCTATAGTAACAGTGGATAATAGTCTCTGGGAAGGGAGTGTGACTGTGGGATAGCAGGTATAGTAGGGAGAGATGGTGCCTATAGTAACAGTGGATAATAGTCTCTGGGAAGGGAGTGTGACTGTGGGATAGCAGGTATAGTAGGGAGAGATGGTGTCTATAGTAACAGTGGGATAATAGTCTCTGGGAAGGGAGTGTGACTGTGGATAGCAGGTATAGTAGGGAGAGATGGTGTCTATAGTAACAGTGGATAATAGTCTCTGGGAAGGGAGTGTGACTGTGGGATAGTAGGTATAGTAGGGAGAGATGGTGCCTATAGTAACAGTGGATAATAGTCTCTGGGAGGGGAGTGTGACTGTGGGATAGCAGGTATAGTAGGGAGAGATGGTGTCTATAGTAACAGTGGATAATAGACTCTGGGAAGGGACTGTGACTGTGGGATAGCAGCAGGCACGTTTCAGGGGCTGCTGCCGCCTGAGGCAGCAGCCCCAATGCCGCCCCTCCTCCTGCTCCGCTCTTCTAACTACCAGCGTCGGAGCGGGTGGAGGAGGGGCCGCATCGCTAGTGCAGTGAGCACTATTGCGCTCGCTGCGCTAGAAGAGCCGAATTTCCGTTTTAAAAAACGGAAATTCGGCTCTTAAAGTTACTAGAGGCGGCTTTTTGCCGCCCCTGGTAACTGGCCGCTCCGTGCCGCCTGAGGCAAGATTCTCACCTTGCCTCATGGCCGGAGCGGCCCTGGATAGCAGGTATAGTAGGGAGAGATGGTGCCTATAGTAACAGTGGATAATAGTCTCTGGGAAGGGAGTGTGACTGTGGGATAGCAGGTATAGTAGGGAGAGATGGTGTCTATAGTAACAGTGGATAATAGACTCTGGGAAGGGAGTGTGACTGTGGACAACAGGTATAGTAGGGAGAGATGGTGCCTATAGTAACAGTGGATAATAGTCTCTGGGAAGGGAGTGTGACTGTGGGATAGCAGGTATAGTAGGGAGAGATGGTGTCTATAGTAACAGTGGATAATAGACTCTGGGAAGGGAGTGTGACTGTGGACAACAGGTATAGTAGGGAGAGATGGTGCCTATAGTAACAGTGGATAATAGTCTCTGGGAAGGGAGTGTAAGATTCTCACCTTGCCTCATGGCCGGAGCGGCCCTGGATAGTAGGTATAGTAGGGAGAGATGGTGCCTATAGTAACAGTGGATAATAGTCTCTGGGAAGGGAGTGTGACTGTGGGATTGCAGGTATAGTAGGGAGAGATGGTGTCTATAGTAACAGTGGGATAATAGTCTCTGGGAAGGGAGTGTGACTGTAGGATAGCAGGTATAGTAGGGAGAGATGGTGTCTATAGTAACAGTGGATAATAGTTTCTGGGAAGGGAGTGTGACTGTGGGATAGCAGGTATAGTAGGGAGAGATGGTGCTTATAGTAACAGTGGATTATAGTCTCTGGGAAGGGAGAATTGCTGGGATAAAGGTTGTGTCTGTATCTTGCACCCTGTAAATGACTACTATAGTCTGATTTACCCCAGGCCAAATACCACTAAAACCATCCATGTTGAATAGCAGATGGTGAGCACAGTGTGAGCAGGAGGCAGTGAAGCAGAGAACAAGCAGGGATTTAGTTGATACAGCACAAGAGAATCTGTACAGATATTAATAAATCTCTCAGTGGCCTCTCTATGACCGTGTCTCTAAACTTAGCCCAACCACATGCACATGACTCTGCTTGCAGAAAGTACATGGAATGAATCAGGTTATTATAACTATGTGTACAGACACTTTTTGGGGGGGGGGGTCAGCCATGTTTCTGGTGGGAAACAAGATCCTTCCTTCTGGGAAGACACACTTCCATGTATGAACATGCCTGTCAGTTTTGGTCCACCTGCCAGTTTCATAAATCTACTGCATGCAACTGCCAGTCAAGGGGAACAGGCCCAAATTGTAATTCAGTCTGAATCACAGGCCACTCACTTGTGAACCAGTACATATGACACATCACTGATAGACAGATTTAGGAATTTTAAGCTTCATGGAACCTGACCACTTTTAGGGCCAGCAGGGCCACCATCAAAAATCTTGGGGCCCCATACATTATTTCCTGGTCCCCACCCACCCCAGATCCCATCAACCCCACCTCACAGTAAAACACACAGACGGCTCTATAAAAGGTAAGCCCCCCCCCCCAAAAGTTATAAAAAGCCATTGGTGGTCAGGAGTCCATTATAAGTTTGAAAAAAAAATGGTTCCCACATGAAAGTTTAAAAAAAAACATTGGGGGTCAGGCCCCCCCAAGAAGTTAAAACATTTTTTTTTTGGCCAAGGCCCAACTCTAAATTAAAAATAAAAACATTGGTGCCAGGGCCCCCATAAAATATTTTAAAACAACATTGGTGGTCAGTGGCCCATAGAGTGTTAAAATAATACTTGGTGGCCCAAGTATTATTTTATATATATTTTTATAATAAAATAAAAAAATACATTGGTGTTTAGTGGAACTTACCATAGGCTCCTTTTGTGGCTTCGGGTCTTTTCGTGGCTTCAGCTTTGTCACCTTTCGTGGCTTTGGGTCTTTTCTTGGCTTCAGGACTTCAACTGCAAGTCTTTTCGTGGCTTTGGGTCTTTTTGTGGCTTCATCTCCGTCACCTTTCATGGCTTTGGGTCTTTTCTCGGCTTCAGGACTTCAACTGTGAGTCTTTTCGTGGCTTTGGGTCTTTTTGTGGCTTCATCTCCGTCACCTTTCATGGCTTTGGGTCTTTTCTCGGCTTCAGGACTTCAACTGTGAGTCTTTTCGTGGCTTTGGGTCTTTTTGTGGCTTCATCTCCGTCACCTTTCATGGCTTTGGGTCTTTTCTCAGCTTCAGGACTTCAACTGTGAGTCTTTTCGTGGCTTTGGGTCTTTTTGTGGCTTCATCTCCGTCACCTTACATGGCTTTGGGTCTTTTCTCGGCTTCAGGACTTCAACTGCAAGTCTTTTCTTGGCTTTGGGTCTTTTTGTGGCTTCATCTCCGTCACCTTTCATGGCTTTGGGTCTTTTCTCAGCTTCAGGGCTTCAACTGCAAGTCCTACTCCCGAACAAATGCAGGTTGAAAGAAGTGGAGCCTCTGTGTGCGCCATCAAGGGGGCACAGGGGGTACTGTTTGTACTGGGACTTAAGGGGGGCCGGACTGTGCTACACTTTTCAAATTAGCCAGCCCCCCCCCTTGCAGTGGCTTTGGGCCTTTTTGTGGCTTCATCTCCGTCACCTTTCATGGCTTTGGGTCTTTTCTCGGCTTCAGGACTTCAACTGTGAGTCTTTTTGTGGCTTCTGGTCTTTTCGTGGCTTCAGCTTCGTCACCTTTCATGGCTTTGGGTCTTTTCTCGGCTTCAGGACTTCAACTGTGAGCCTTTTTGTGGCTTCTGGTCTTTTCGTGGCTTCAGCTTCGTGACCTTTCGTGGCTTTGGGTCTTTTTCTCGGCTTCAGGACTTCAACTGTGAGTCTTTTCGTGGCTTCAGCTTCATCACTTTTTGTGGCTTTGGGTCTTTTCTCGGCTTCAGGACTTCAACTGTGAGTCTTTTCGTGGCTTCTGATCTTTTTGTGGCTCCAGCTTTGTCACCTTTTGTGGCTTTAGGTCTTTTCTCAGCTTCAGGACTTCAACTGGGAGTCTTTTTGTGGCTTCGGGTCTTTTCATTGCTTCAGCTCCGTTCGAAGTCTATGGGACTTCAGTGGTTTGGCGCTGTCAAGGGGGAAGAGGATGTAATTGCAGAGGAAGCCAGAGGTATAGGGGCCCATGAGGCTCTAATTCATATACCATTTCTATAAATATTGGTAAAACAGGACAACCTCTGGATATGAAATTAAAATTAACTTGCTGTGGGCCCCAGTAACATCTAGTTACGTCACTGCAAGGGGGGGCTGGCTAATTTGAAAAGTGTAGCACAGTCCGGCCCCCCTTAAGTCCCAGTACAAACAGTACCCCCTGTGCCCTCTTGATGGCGCACACAGAGGCTCCACTTCTTTCAACCTGCATTTGTTTTGCTCTTCGGGAGTAGGACCTCCCCACGAACATCGTGCAAATCCCCCATCTCCAGAATTCCCATTCCCCGACCCCCTAAATACACCACTTCCTGCCCCATGAAGTCACCACCATCCTCCCTCGGTGCTGGCCGGTATGTTTAAAGGGATTCTATCATGATTTTTATGATGTAGTTTTTATTTCTAAATGGCACTGTTTACTCTGCAAATAATTCACTCTACCATTTAAATTTGTATTTTTGAACCAACCAGTGTATTTTATTGGTTTGGAGGCACCAGATTCTGAGCTTTAAGAGAAGCCTTCAGGATGGAACTGCTCTGAGACGGCTATTGTTTCTCACCTTCTCGTTGTACTTCAGTACGACCAAAGCTGTACTCCCTAGTTCCACCTAGTGGTAGACATGAGAATAGCACCAAAGCAGAAAAAAGCAGGGTTTCTCCTACTTTTAGCGATGCAAACAAATCCTTCAGCAGAGGTCTCAGGTAGCTGCTATCTGGTTATCTGTGGATAGGCTGCTGATGGGCTGCTGTGGGGGGGGGGAGGGGTGATATCACTCCAACTTGAAGTGCAACAGTAAAGTGTATAGTTTATCAGAGCACAAGTCACATGGTTGGAGGCACTTGGGAAATGAACATCATGTTTAGCCCCATGGCAAACTTAAATCTTAAAAAAACTATTAGCTCTTTTAATAAATGGATTTCAGTGCAGAATTCCACTGGAACAGCACTATAAACTGATGAGACAGTATCCCTTTAAGGGAAAAAGGTGGCAACCCTACTTGGACCACTGGGTACTTGAAATGCCAGGGCCTATATTGAATCCCAGCCCAGGTCTGTTTACAATATATTTTTTTCTTAATACAAAAACCAATCCATCAAGTGTTAATGGTTCTACACTTTCTACCCTCTATTATATTACACCCTCTTCCCTGTCTTTCATGTTTGGCACAAGCTAAGACTTAAAGGAGAACTAAAGTCTAACTAAAGCGGTAGCTAGAAATGTTGTACATGATGTTTTGTGCTTCTGTACCAGCCCAAGGCAACCACAGCCCTTTAGCAGTAAAGATCTGTGTCTCCAAAGATGCCCCAGTAGCTCCCCATCTTCTTTTCTGCTGATTCACTGCACATGCTCTGTGCTGCTGTCACTTACTGAGCTTAGGGACCCACTCACAATATACAGTACACATAGAATAGAAATGTCACAATATAAGGCTGATTAGTAATTAATACACATAATTACTACATGGCAGCACAGAAACCAGTGCAATTAGCATCAGAATTTAATAATCAGCAAACCTGTAGCATCAGCTTATATTACAGCCAGGGAAGCTCATTTTCTGCTGGATAATTTTTGGCAAACCCTAAGTTTAAAGGGGTTGTTCACCTTTCAAGACTTTTTTTCAGTTTAGTTGAGTTCAGACCGTTCACCAGAAATAAAGGTTTTTTTTTCAATTACTTTCTATTTTCTAATTGTGACAGTTTTTCTGATATTGTAGTGTAATATATTATATTGAAGTGTAAGTCTAATTTTTCACCTTTGTATGTTTTTCTGAATCAGCACTGGGAGGGTTGGGGTCGCCGACTCTGTACCTGTTCTAAATCGGTACATTTAGTTAAATTTTTGTCCCTGCTGAGCAGAATCTCTGGGTTTCATTACAGGCAGCTGTTAGACTTGATACAATAGTTACTAATACTCCAGAGATGCTGTTGAGTAGTGATGGCCGCCCTCTGTTTTTGACACCACCAGTGAATTTTCGCGGCCGTTTGGCAAATTTATTAGCCGGCGAAGAAATCGCGCAAATTCGCAGCAAATTGGCGTCTGGAGAATAAATTCGCCCATCACTACTGCTGAGAAATTTATCAAATAAATGTTGCAAAATTGTTCCGAATCTGCACCTGAATTACTGAGCTGTCAGACTCAAAACACCTGAGACAGGGACAGTGCAGGGGTGAATATCTGACACCCAACTCTTGAATGAAGACAGAATGAAGAGAAACAGATGCTGAGAGAGGAATAGGGAACATAAACTTGATTATTTCAGAAACAATGCAGAATATTTAATTGATTGCATTTAGGAAGTTTCTTATTTCAGTGTGATGAAGCTAATATTAAATTTTCATTTTTAAGATAGTTTCCCTTTAAACACCCCTGAGTGAAAGCATGTGAGTACATTCAACATGCCCAAGAGTCCTGTGCTGCCACCATCTGTTAAAGGGGAAATTTCGCGAAAAAGAAAATTTAATACAAGCTTCATCATACTGAAATAAGATATTCATTGACAGTTAGATCCAATATATCTTATAGGGGGGCTCCTTTCCTAGCAGATGTATTAGAGCTCACTCAAATAACTGATTCCAGTATAAACAAAATCTAACAAAATATCTGCCTTTTGCACAAATCCTGCATGTAGAGAGACATGGGCGCAAATTCACTAAGCACCGAACGCTAGCGTCAATTCGCTAGCGTTTGGCATTTTCGGTACTTCGCAAATTCACTAACGAACGCTGGCGTAAATTCGCTAGTGTTACTTCACACACACTTACGCCAGGCGAATTTTCGCTAGCGATGTAACTATGCAAATTCACTAACTTGCGCAGTGTACTGAACGCTACCTTTTACGCTAGACTTCCTTCGCCACCTCAGACCTGGCGAAGCGCAATAGAGTAGATAGGGATTGTTTCCAAAAAAGTCAAATTTTTTTCTAAGTCCCAAAAAACGCTGGCGTGTTTTCTACATGATGGGTGATAGGCTGAAAAAAATACATTTTTTTGGGGCTCCCCTCCTTCCCCCCTACATTTCCTGACTCATGGCAACTTACCTAGACAGTGGGCACATGTGTAGGGCAAAATAAAATTTTTATTTGCTGATTTGAAGGTTTTCTAGGCATTTGTAGTGCAGATACGTATTCATCCATTGAAATTTGAATTTCGCGCCGTATGCAAATTAACCATCGCTAGCGAAACTTCGCTTCGCTTGGCGAATTAACGCTAGCGCAACTTCGCGAACTAACGCTACCCCTGTGCGCAACTTCGGATTTTAGTGAATTTGCAGAGCGCTGGCGAAAATACGCCTGGCGAAGTGCGGTGAAGTGCGGCAAATTTGCGCCTGGCGCAACTTTGCATCTTAGTGAATTTGCCCCATGATGTCTGGTGATTCTAATAGTTTGAGCTCTAATTTATCTTCTAGGCAAAAGGAGCCCCCTATAAGATATATTGGCTCTAACTGTCAGTGAATATCTGACACCCAACTGCTGCATGAGAGAATGAGGAGAAACAGAAGCTGAGAGAGGGATAGTGAACATAAACGTGATTATTTCAGAAATGGTACAGGATATTTAATTGATTATATTTAGAAAGTTTCTTATATCAGTATGAGGAAGCTTATATTAAAGGAAAACTATACCCCCCAAACAATGTAGGTCTCTAAAAAGATATTGCATAAAACAGCTCATATGTAAAACCCTGCTTCATGTAAATAAACCATTTTCATAATAATATACTTTTTTAGTAGTATGTGCCATTGGGTAATCATAAATAGAAAATTGCCATTTTAAAAAATAAGGGCCGCCCCCTGAGATCGTAAGATTCACTGTACTCACAAACATACCAACAAACCATACATGTAAGGTCACATGAGCCAATTAACAGACAGAGTTGTGTCTTTTGCTTCCACACTTCTTCCTGTTACAGTTAAAGTTGTAGTATTTCTGGTCAGGTGATCTCTGAGGCAGCACAGATAGAGTCACGAAATGGTGGCTCAAGGCAAGAGATGTAAAAGGGCAATATTTATGTAAATATATATTCCAGTTTGGTAAGACTCTTTAATATGCCACTTAATATGATATGAACTATCTGTTGCTTAAGTGTTCATTTTGGGAGTATAGTTTTCCTTTAAATTTTAATTTTCGCGATAGTTCCCATTTAACAAGACTCACAGCCGAGCTCTGGCCCAGTAGCTTTAATATATATATGATCAACAAGGTTCCTAAATCCTATCCTGAAGTGACATCTACTGGTGGAATCCAACACAAACCACAAACATTTTGAAGGGGTTTAAGTCAATTTATAGCGGCAGATTTACTAAAGGGTAAAGTGGCCGCCGCTAATGAAAATTCGCCAGACATCCCATCTGCAGGGACACCAGCATTAGTAAATTGGCAATGACCGTGCAGATGGGATTTCTGGTGAATTTTCCTATACCCTGTTAACAAAACAATAGGACAATTCTCGCTAGAGCAGTTTTGCCCCTATCACCAGGTAAATTTTCGCACGCGCAAACAATCGTTACTCCACAAATTCACTAAAGTTTGAATTTCCCATTACGTTCGGTCTTTTGCCAGAATTTCCTTCGCCAGTTTAGACCCGGTGAACTGATAAGATGAAGCTTCATCCGCCTCAATCTTGTGTCAGTGACATCATATCCTGTATGCCGAAAAGTCATAAAAGTTCTAAAAAAAAACGCTGGCATTTTTTCATATTTTAAAGCCGGAATGGCTTCAAATGTTCAAACTATTAAAGATTTTTGTGTTAATATTTTTTTCCAGCCATTTGAGGGGCATGGCATGTTTGTTTTAGGGTGGGCTCATGTCTAGGGCATTGAAGAATCTCTTTTGTCAATTATTTTGCTTCTTTGGACTTGTGTAATAATAAGTGGCCACCAACATCTCTAATAAAGACGTATATATATATGACCTATATGTCCCCGCCCTATTCAAACTGACCAAGAGTAATAGTACTAACGACGTTTCGCCAGGCAAAAACGCACGTCAGCAAAGCTTTGGCATGAAATGCTCGCGCTGACAAATTACCGCTAGTGAAACTTCAGATTTTAGTGAATTAGCATAGTTGTAACCAATTTGCACCTGACAAAGTGATATGAAGCATTCGCGGGCAAAAGGTCGCCCTTTAGTGAACTTGTCCCATAGTATGTTAAAGAATAGCCAATTCTAAGCAACTTTTCAATTGGTCTTCATTTTTTCTTTTATTTATATTATTTATAGTTTTTGAATTATTTGCCTTCTTCTTCTGACTCTTTCCAGCTTTCAAAAGGGGGTCGCTGACCCCATCTAAAAAACAAATGCTCTGTTAGGGCAAAGACACACGTGGAGATTCGAGGAGATTAGTCGCCCGGTGACAAATCGTCTCTTCTTCTGGCGACTAATCACCCCAAACTGCCTTCCCGCCAGCTAGAATGTAAATCGCCGGCGGGATGGCACTCGGAGCGTTTTGTTTTCCGAAGTCGCCCGAAGTTTCCTCGTGAGGCAACTTCGGAAAAATGAAGTGCTCTGAGTGCCATCCCGCCAGCGATTTACATTCTAGCTGGTGGGAAGGCAGTTTGGAGAGATTAGTAGACAGATGAAGAGGCAATTTACATTCTAGACAGCGGGAAGGCAGTTCGGAGAGATTAGTTGCTTGAAGAGGCGATTTGTCGCTGGGTGACTAAATCTCCCCGAATCTCCACATGTCTCTGCCCTAAGGCTACACATTTATTGTTATTGATATGTTTTATTACTCATCTTTCTATTCAGGCCTCTCCTATTCATAATTCCAGTCTCTTATGCAAATCAGTGCATGGTTGCTAGGGTAATTTGGACCCTAGCAACCAGATTGCTGAAATTGCAAACTGAAGAACTGCTGAAAGTCGCCCTTTAGTGAATTTGCCCCATAGTATGTTATATAATAGCCAATTATTAGCAACTTTCTAATTGGTTTTCATTTTTTCTTTTATTTATAGTTTTTGAATTATTTGCCTTCTTCTTCTGACTCTCTCCAGCTTTCAAAAGGGGGTCGCTGACCCCATCTAAAAAACAAATGCTCTGTTAGGGTGGAGACTCACATGGATATTCGGGTGAGATTTAGTCACCCGGCGACAAAATGCCTCTTGTTCGGGCGACTAATATCCCCAAACTGCCAGAATCTAAATCGCTGGTGGGATGGCACTCGGATCGCTTTGTTTTCCGTGGTCGCCCGAAGTTTCCTCATGAGGCAGCTCCGGAAAACGAAACGCTCCGAGTGCCAACCCACTGGCGATTTACATTCTAGCCAGTGGGAAGGCAGTTCGGGGATATTAGTTGCCCAAAGAAGAGACAATTAGTCTCAGGGCGACTAAATCTCCCCAAATCTCCTCGCGTGTCTCTGCTAGTGTTGCCACCTTTTATATATTTTTATATATTTATAATTTTTCCCTATTAATTTCATTGGGATCAACCATCATTTTTACCGGCCAGGCCAGTAAAATACCAGCCAGGTGGCCACTCTAGTCTCTGCCCTAAGGCTACACATTTAAGGGCAGATTTATCAAGGGTCAAATTTAGAAGTAATGGGAGTTTTCTTTGAAATCCCAGAAATTCGAATAGAAAAAGACCAACTGAAATTTAGCAAAAAAAAAAAAAAAAATCAACTTTTTTTTTTTTTGCGGGTGAATAGGTAGTTTTCGTTGAAATTCGAATCGCACGAATCGAACATCGTATTCGATCAAATTCAATTCGGAGGTTTTAAATAAAAAAAAAAACTTTCGAATTTTTAATGTCCACCAATTGACTCCAATTGTCCCCCATAGGCTAAAACAGCAATTCAGTAGGTTTTAGATGGCGAATGGTCGAAGTTGAATTTTTAAAGAGACAGTACATGATAAATTTCCATATTCAAATGTTTTTTCAAATTCTAATCGAATTTGGACGATTCCCTAGTCAAAGTACACAAAAATAGCTGGAAATTCAATTTTTTTCTTACTTCGAATTTTCACTTTGACTGTTGATAAATCTGCCCCTTATTGTTACTTTTTATTCCTCCTCTTTCTATTCAGGCCTCTCCTATTCATATTCCAGTCTCTTATTCAAATCAGTGCATGGTTGCCGGGGGAATTTGGACCCTAGCAACCAGATGGCTGAAATTACAAACTGGAGCGCTGCTAATTAAAAAATAACTCAAAATCCACAAATAATAAAAAATGAAAACCAATTGCAAATAGTCTCCGAATATCCCTCTCTACATCACAACAAAAGTTTATTTAAAGTAAACGACCCCTTTACGTGTCGGCCTCAAGGCTACGTGCCCGCTCTTCTCGCACACAATGGCGCCAGCAGCCGACAATTCAACCTATAGGAGCCCGAGCTCCAATTAACTCTTACTTCTCCTCACAAGTCAGAGACTGCCCATACGTGGCCGCGCCTGACTCTTTCTGAAGTCCATACTTTAGCTGGTTAAAGAGAGCGCCGCCCGTACGTGACCTCATCACGCAGGACGTCCAGGTTCTTACTGCCCTTCTTGCCTGTGCCCTTATTGTAGGCCCGTGACGTACATCCGGCCTCATAGCCGCATTTCCGCAGCGGGTGCAGGAGTGACATTGAGGAAGGCGAACTTGAGGTGAGTGTGCAGCGATCTCAGGTCCGGACTGGGGAGGCTGAGGGGACTGAGTGTCCAGTGCGGGAGGGAACTCGCTATTTCCTATTCTTGGGCGGGATGGATTTATCTGTGAGAGAGGACTGGGGTCTGAATGGACAGGCGGAGGGCTCGGTGTGAGCACTTAGTGCGTTTCATATGTCATTATCCTGCAGACTCTGCACCTTTGATGGGTTGCTGGGAATTGTAGTTTTGTTGTGGCATTGCTGACAGTGCGGCTCTATGGCAGGTTAGTGCTCATCCCCCTGCTTCCTGGGGACCTGTCCGGCCATAAAGTAGTGCCTAGTCACGTGTCCTGCCTGCTGGGCCTCTGACTGGTCAATAGGGATTCTGACTGTGTATCCTGTGCTTGAATGGCTGCCCCCATGGCTACACAGCAGCTTGTTTATATAAACTATAGTAGTACTTATCTGTTATCTACTGTGTATCCTGTGCTTGAATGGCTGCCCCCATGGCTACACAGCAGCTTGTTTATATAAACTATAGTAGTACTTATCTGTTATCTACTGTGTATCCTGTACTTGAATGGCTGCCCCCATGGCTACACAGCAGCTTGTTTATATAAACTATAGTAGTACTTATCTGTTATCTACTGTGTATCCTGTACTTGAATGGCTGCCCCCATGGTTAAACAGCAGCTTGTTTACATAAATGATAGTAGTCTTTTTGAAAATAAAACACCAGTTTTATCAGTGCAGGGCAACCATAACATTATTTTGTCATTCCTTTAAAATACTTTAATTTTTAGATGTTACTGTTCCTTTAAGAGTTGGAACCCAGATAACAGGAAGGTTGAGGGGGGACAAATACTGACCAATTCCCAATATTCTAACTCTAATGTCCGACCCCTGTACCTCTTACAATGCCCCACCCATGGCCTCTGGCAAAATCTTCGAAGGCTAAAGGCAAAAAAAGTAGTGGGGCCAAAGTCTGGAATTTCCCCCAAGCTTTATTGTGGATTCAGAATGTCGCACTTCAGTATTGTAATGAATTCTATTGATTGTATCATGTGACCCTTATGACCTTGTCTGTCTGTTATTGTGCCCTAAAATTATCTGGGTAATGAGATGTTCCAACCCAGTGTCACAACAGTCTCACTGACCTTGTTTGTCCAGATAATTCCAACATGAAGAACGACAGTGTGTTTGTCACCTTGTAATTCTGTCACCTGTATGGCCAAGTATCAGAAGTGTGTGTGTTTGTACTTCCTCCCCTATTTACTGGGTTTCCTAAACATTTCCACCTTTCTTAATGGAATTTATCAGGGAGCAGGTTGATTCTCTGTCATTGAGAAACACCTGAAAAGCAGAGTCGGCTTATATTGACTGGGGGCGGGGCTTCTATGTGCTATAATTTGTACTAAGGACTTTCTAACTTATGGCCCTTCAGCTGCAATTCAACTACAACTTCCAGTACTGTTGGCACTGCTATACCTTCTATTCTGTTACTATAGGCACCATCTCTCCCTACTATACCTGCTATCCCACAGTCACACTCCCTTCCCAGAGACTATTATCCCACTGTTACTATAGGCACCATCTCTCCCTACTATACCTGCTATCCCACAGTCACACTCCCTTCCCAGAGACTATTATCCACTGTTACTATAGGCACCATCTCTCCCTACTATACCTGCTATCCCACAGTCACACTCCCTTCCCAGAGACTATTATCCAGTTACTATAGACACCATCTCTCCCTACTATACCTGCTATCCCACAGTCACACTCCCTTCCCAGAGACTATTATCCCACTGTTACTATAGGCACCATCTCTCCCTACTATACCTGCTATCCTAAGTCATACTCCCTTCCCAGAGACTATTATCCACTGTTACTATAGGCACCATCTCTCCCTACTATACCTGCTATCCCACAGTCACACTCCCTTCCCAGAGACTATTATCCACTGTTACTATAGGCACCATCTCTCCCTACTATACCTGCTATCCCACAGCCACACTCCCTTCCCAGAGACTATTATCCCACTGTTACTATAGGCACCATCTCTCCCTACTATACCTGCTATCCTAAGTCATACTCCCTTCCCAGAGACTATTATCCACTGTTACTATAGACACCATCTCTCCCTACTATACCTGCTATCCCACAGTCACACTCCCTTCCCAGAGACTATTATCCACTGTTACTATAGGCACCATCTCTCCCTACTATACCTGCTATCCCACAGTCACACTCCCTTCCCAGAGACTATTATCCCACTGTTACTATAGGCACCATCTCTCCCTACTATACCTGCTATCCTAAGTCATACTCCCTTCCCAGAGACTATTATCCCACTGTTACTATAGGCACCACCTCTCCCTACTATACCTGCTATCCCACAGTCACACTCCCTTCCCAGAGACTATTATCCCACTGTTACTATAGGCACCACCTCTCCCTACTATACCTGCTATCCCACAGTCACACTCCCTTCCCAGAGACTATTATCCCACTGTTACTATAGGCACCATCTCTCCCTACTATACCTGCTATCCTAAGTCATACTCCCTTCCCAGAGACTATTATCCCACTGTTACTATAGGCACCACCTCTCCCTACTATACCTGCTATCCCACAGTCACACTCCCTTCCCAGAGACTATTATCCCACTGTTACTATAGGCACCATCTCTCCCTACTATACCTGCTATCCTAAGTCATACTCCCTTCCCAGAGACTATTATCCCAGTGTTACTAAGGGCACCATCTCTCCCTACTATACCTGTTATCCCACAGTCACACTCCCTTCCCAGAGACTATTATCCCACTGTTACTATAGGCACCATCTCTCCCTACTATACCTGCTATCCCACAGCCACACTCCCTTCCCAGAGACTATTATCCCACTGTTACTATAGGCACCATCTCTCCCTACTATACCTGCTATCCCACAGTCACACTCCCTTCCCAGAGACTATTATCCCACTGTTACTATAGGCACCATCTCTCCCTACTATACCTGCTATCCCACAGTCACACTCCCTTCCCAGAGACTATTATCCCACTGTTACTATGGGCACCATCTCTCCCTACTATACCTGCTATCCTACAGAGACTATTATCATTTAAGCTGTTTTTAGGGGAAGACTATGAGTGATATTTGACATTACATAATGCATGTACAGTATATTGAAAAGTTGCTTAGAACGTTCTATTATTAAAAACTTAAGTTTTTGTTTGTTAGCAAAACTGATGGTGGTTCTTGGGGACTGTAGAAACTGAAGGTTCATATTAACGAGTTCTGACTTTTTTCGTTGTTTCTTTGCAGGCAAAAATGGCAGAAGATATCCGCACTAAAATAGAAAATTTCAAAACCGCTCCATTTGATGCTCGGTTCCCCAATCAGAATCAGACCAAACACTGCTACACCAATTACCTGGGTAAGTCTCCTCATTCCTCAATTCCAGTATTGAGGTGCAATTCCTTTATATTTCACTCTTGTGACCACTGTAATGTGGCGTCGGTTCTTGGCACTGAAGCACAAAGATACTTCTAGGTTAAAGGAAAAATTCAGTGTAAAAATAAAAGCTGGGTAAACGGGCTGTGCAAAATATAATATATTTTTAATATAGAGAGAGCTGAAAAGCAGGAAGTAGTGTTCTGGCTATTATGTTACACATCCAGTCACTCCAGTTTTTATACATTACATTTTTGGCTAAATAACTATATTAGATACATTTTTTTATTTTGCACAGCCTATTTATTTACCCAGTTTTTATTTTCACTCTGAACTGTGCCCAATTCATGAGTTGAAGTAAATGTATTGAGATTGGTCCTTTGAGCTCTTTTGCACTTTACGTTCTTTTTCTCTTTTCTAGTGATTTCTGAGATATTGGCAGTTTTAAAATGAATAAGCCAGGTTCTTGATTCTGATCGTGAGGGACCCTAACTATATATACCCTTCCTGTATAGTCTGTTAACCCTAGGGTTGCTGGCTGGTTTTCAGAGCTGTTGAGCCAAACACTTGATAATAGCTGTATAAGACTGACAATATTTCAGAGAATATTACATAGTAACATAGTAAGTAAGGTTGAAAAAAGACACATGTCCATCGAGTTCAACCTTTTTTTTTTTTTTTTTATTAACTACCTATCTGCCAGTTGATCCAGAGGAAGGCAAAAAAAACCCATCTGAAGCCTCTCCAATTTGCCTTAGAGGGGGAAAAATTCCTTCCTGACTCCAAAATGGCAATCGGACTAGTCCCTGGATCAACTTGGACTATGAGCTATTTCCCATAACCCTGTATTCCCTTACTTGCTAAAAAGCCATCCAACCCCTTCTTAAAGCTATCTAATGTATCAGCCAAAGGAGAACTAAAGCTTAACTAAAGAGTAGGTAGAAATGTTGTATATTATGTTTTGTACTTCTGTACCAGCCCAAGGCAACCACAGCCCTTTAGCAGTAAAGATCTGTGTCTCCAAAGATGCCCCAGTAGCTCCCCATCTTCTTTTCTGCTGATTCACTGCACATGCTCTGTGCTGCTGTCACTTACTGAGCTTAGGGACCCACTCACAATATACAGTACACATAGAATAGAAATGTCACAATATAAGGCTGATTAGTAATTAATACACATAATTACTACATGGCAGCACAGAAACCAGTGCAATTAGCATCAGAATTTAATAATCAGCAAACCTGTAGCATCAGCTTCTATTACAGCCAGGGAAGCTCATTTTCTGCTGGATAATTAGTGACGAGCCCTAAGCTTAGCTTCTCAACAGCCAATCAGAGCCCACTGAGCATGTGAGTGTCACAGACACTTTCCAAGATGGTGACCCCCTGTGACAAGTTTGAAGTCCTGGATCATTGCTGCTATTGACAAGCTGAAACTTTAGCCTCGTGCAATAAGTTCACTATATAAAATATGCCATTTTTAGTCACATTAAAGGGGTGGTTCACCTTTAAGGTAACTTTTATTATGTATATATATATATACACAAAGTAGACAAAAATATTTATATTTCTAAGCAATTTTTCAATTGGTCTTCATTATTTCTTTTTTTATAGTTATTTGCCTTTTTCTTCCGACTCTTTGCAGCTTTGAAATGGGCATCACTGTCCCCTTCTAAAAAAACAAATGCTCTGTAAGGCCATAAATGTCTTGTTATTTTTACTTTTTATTACCTCTTTTATGACCCTCTCCTACTCATATTCCAGTCTCTCTTATTTAAATCAATGCATGGTTGCCAGGGTAATTAGGACCCTAGTTACCAGATTGCTTAAGATGCAAATTGAAGAGCTGCTAAATAACTCTATAATAAAAAAAAACAATCACAAATTGTCTCAATATCCCTCTCTACATCATACTAAAAGTTATGTCAGAGGTGAACAACCCCTTTAATTTTTAGGGTTTAGCTCTTATTTAAAAAGAGAATATTCATGGGGGGTTAGATCCCCTTTAATTAGATCAAACTACACCTCACACTGATAAATTGATTCTCAAGCCTAACAACCCATGTCTTCTTCTCACCCACCTGCCAGTGCATTTTGTAGCCATTAATTGTTGGGCGGGGCAGTATGCAGCTTTTTACTTTAGGTTGTTAACATATTAGAATACACAAGAGCCATGAATATCCTATAAATGATTTCCTTATAATAAATGGTGCCTAGTGATGTCATCGGAGCTACATCACCTATGAGGTTTAACATTTCATGTGCCAGTGCCGGGAGAATGAGAATTAAAGTAGCACAGCTCCTCTTCAGATCCTGCTCTTCTGATCATCCATATTTATGTGGGCCTGGATCCTTTGTTTTTCAGATTATCATCGCTGCTTGAAGGCTAAGGATTGCAAAGGACAAGATCCATATCCCTGTGAATGGTACCGTCGTGTATACAGATCAATGTGCCCCCTGAAATGGGTAAGTCACTTTGTATTCCTTTATTAGTTGCTGTTCCCTGCCTACACCTATTAAAGGAACAGTAACAGCAAACATTTTAATTGTTTTAAAGTAATATAAATATAATCCAGTGTGCCCTGCAAAACTGCTGTTTGCTTCAGAAACAAACTGCTGTGTATCAATGGGGGCAGCCATTCAAGTATAGGATACACAGTAGATAAACGATAAGTACTGTACTTGAATGGCTGCCCCCATGGCTGTACAGCAGCTTGTTTATATTAACTATAGTAGTACTTATCTGTTATCTACTGTGTATCCTGTGCTTGAATGGCTGCCCCATGGCTACACAGCAGCTTGTTTATATAAACTATAGTAGTACTTATCTGTTATCTACTGTGCATCCTGTGCTTGAATGGCTGCCCCCATGGCTGTACAGCAGCTTATTTATATAAACTATAGTAGTACTTATCTGTTATCTACTATGTATCCTGTGCTTGAATGGCTGCCCCCATGGCTGTACAGCAGCTTGTTTATATAAACTATAGTAGTACTTATCTGTTATCTACTATGTATCCTGTGCTTGAATGGCTGCCCCCATGGCTGTACAGCAGCTTGTTTATATAAACTATAGTAGTACTTATCTGTTATCTACTGTGTATCCTGTGCTTGAATGGCTGCCCCCATGGCTACACAGCAGCTTGTTTATATAAACTATAGTAGTACTTATCTGTTATCTACTGTGTATCCTGTACTTGAATGGCTGCCCCCTATGGCTGTACAGCAGCTTGTTTATATTAACTATAGCTTTCCCCTTCCCACCCATAATTTGCATTTACAAATTAGGATTTGGTTCGGTATTTGGCCAAATCTTTCGCGAGGGATTCGACCAAATCTAAAATAGTTGATATGGTGTATCCCTAGTATTTTTGAGTCAAAAACATTTTTTTGTTTTTTGTTTTAAAAAAAAAAAGAAACTAGAATTTGTAGATTTAAAAACAAAAAAAACCCACAATTTTTCTAGGTTATTATTCCCAGAGCCTAGAAATAGCTTGAATCTTAAACAAAATCTAAAACCTGTCGAAGACACGAATATCCTTCATGATGTTCCAGTGGGTTTCACTAGAAAACTCAATTGATTCAAGTTATTTTCCGCCGAAAACTCCATTTCGACTTTTCAGGTTAACCTCAAATTCACTGATTTGAGTTTTTCCTAGGGATTCACCGAATCGAGTTTTCGGTCCGGGATTTGGACAGGATTCTGCCTTTTTCAGCAGGATTCAGTTGATTCTTTGTGCCTGGAGGAACAGAATCCAAATCCTAATTTGAATATGCAAATTAGGGATGGGAAGGGAAGTCATGTGACTGTCACAAAAGAAGGAAGTACATTTTTTCCACTTTTTCTTTTTCCCACACCTAATTTGCATATGCAGATTTGGATTCGGTTCTGTATTTTGCAGTGAATCTTTCATGAAGGATTTGGGGATTCGACCCAAGCCAAAATAGTGGATTCGGTGCATCCCTAGTTTTTTCCATTCAAAATTTTTCATAATTTATAAACTATTTGAGTTGTGAGCTCATTCAAGGTCTAAAAAAAAAAGCTTACTTAGGGTAAGGGCGACTAATCTCTCTGAATCTGCCCGTGTGTCCTGACCCTTAGGTCTAAAATTTGATAAATAACCCCCTTTCAGTGCCGCTAGTTGCTTGCTGATGGAGAGAAGAGGGTAAAGTCGATCTGCTGTTCCTCATCCCTTCACCTGCCTGACATTGTGCATGAGCAGAGACGAGGCTGCTGTAATATTTGTTTTCATTCATATTCTCTTTTTCTAGGTTGAAAAGTGGGATGAACAGAGAGAGAATGGCACATTCCCAGGCAAAATCTAAGCCATGGACTGGCTTTCTCTGCTTGGTACAGGAGTATCATCAAAGCTTGAACATGTCCGTGCTTTATACAATGATAATATTTGCATCTGTCATTGAGTGAAGGGCAAGTAATACTATTCCTTTATATGTTAATTAAATCCTCCATAAACAAACCTTTTTCTCTTGTCGTGATTATTTGCTTGAAGAGAGTCGCTTGTGTATAATACTGCTCTACAGCTCACACGGCAACGTTCATATGGATCTAATGAGAACTTCAGGTGCTCTATTAAAGGATAATGATTAACCTTAAGGGTCAGAGCACCCAGGCAGATTCAGGTAGATTAATCGCCCGGCGACAAATCTCCTCTTCTTTTGGGCGACTAATCTCCCCCAAACTGCCTCCCCTGCCGAGATGGCACTCGGAGTGATTTGTTTTCTGAAGTTTCCGCGTCCGGTGATATCGGAATACGAATCGCTCCGAGTACCATCTCGGCAGGGAGGTAGATTAGTTGCCCCGAAGAAGAGGAGATTAGTCGCCCTGAAGAAGGGATTTCTCGCCGAGAATTAAACTCCCCAAATCTGCCTGTGTGCCCTGACCCTAAAGTAACCCTGCACTTGGGGGTGCCAAATGTTGGGCACCTTCAAGTGATTGCATTGACTTACCTGAAACCCCAGGCCGGTGCTCCTATCAGCAGAAAACTGCACCGGATACCAGTGAGCACCACGGAGTGATCCTCTTCCAGCTTCATTTTTACAGCTGATGAATGTATTAACTGGCAATATAATTAATTTTGTAATGTCACTTACCATATATACTCGAGTATAAGCCGAGGTACCTAATTTTACCTCCAAAAACTGAGAAAGCTTATTGACTCGAGTATAAGCCTAGGGCGAGAAATGAAGCAGCTTCTGGTAAGTTTCAATCAAAAAATTGAGGGTTTCTGCTCCCATTGGAGGTGCCGGCGTCTCGTTTTTGGATGCCAGCGACCATTCTTGGACGCCAGCGAATATTCTTGGAGACTATTCTTGGACGCCGGCGACTGTTTTTGTGCTTGACCCGAGTATAAGCCGAGGTAGATTTTTTCAGCATATTTTGTGGGCTGAAAAACTCGGCTTATACTCGAGTATATACGGTACTCTAAGTGCCATATTTATTAACATAGGAAACATGGCCCATAGCAACCAATCAGCAATTTGATTTGAACAGTTAGAAAACAAAAGCATAGATCTGATTGGTTGCTATGGGCAACATTATCCATGATATTTGTAGCATGTTACATAGTTAATCAGGTTGAAAAAAAGACCAAGTACAACCCCTCCAAATGAAAACCCAGCATCCATACACACACCCCTCCCTACTCTCACATATAAATTATATAACGGAAAATCATATACTTACCGAGATTTTTTGTTTCCTGGACTGGAACATGGCAGTGGGCACAAAAAGGGTTAATCCCCCTGCCGTGAGAAAGGCACACGAAATGACGAATTAAAAGTAACTCCCCTCGCCTTGGCGCCCATTCTTACTGACTGAGTAAAATACCCCTGGGAGGGAAGTCCCTGCACACTGCCATGTTCCAGTCCAGGAAATGAAAATCTCGGAAAGTATGATAGGATTTTCCGCTTTCCTGTTCCTTTCACATGGCAGTGGGCACACAAAGGGACGTAACAAGCATTATTAATCGGGTGGGCAAAGAAATCATTAACACATATATGCAATAATCATTTATTGGAAGTTGCAGCGGTCAAAACGGAATGCCCAAAGCTGGCAAGACCTTTAGAATAGGTGTCCAACATGTAATGTTTAGAAAAGGTATAAAAAGACCAGGTTGCTGCTCTGCAGATCTCTTCTCTACCTGGGCTCGGAGTGCTGCCATCCCTCTGCTAGAGTGTGCTTTAAATGCTGACTCTGGTGCTGCCTGTAACGTATAAGCAATCTGGATCCACTTAGCTATGGTACTCTTTGAGGCTCTGTTCCAGCGCCACTGCCTCCAATGGTGACTAGTAAATCTTCCGTCTTTCTGAAGGCTGCAACCTTGTTGAGTTAAGTATGAAGACATCGGACCACGTCTAAAGTATGCAGTTTTTCTTCTTTTTGATTCTGCGGATCAGGATGAAATGTGGGTAACACCAAATCTTGACACTGGTGGAACCTGCATGGAACTTTAGGTAAGCATCCATCTGCTGTTTTAAGTACCACCTTGTATGGAAAAAAAAAAGTAATCTTTGATGGTTTTATAGATAACGCATGCAGTTCACTTACTCGTCTGGCCGAGGTTATGGTGAGCAGAAACACAGTCTTTAGACAAATTTTTTAGCGATTAATTCTCTAGTGGGTCAAAGGGGCTCTCCATAAGAGCATTGAGGACTAGAGATAGATCCCACGGAGGGACCTCAGGTCTAATACTGGGTCAGAGCTTTTTAAGATCTTGAAAGAATCTTTTGATAAGGTGGCTAGAGGCCCACGGTATATCGGTGTATGAAGATATTGCTGTTATTTACCCTTTCAGGTTGGAGATACTTAAGCCGCGATCGACTCCTGCTTGAAGAAACTCCATTAAAGTAATTTCTGTAACCTCGAATGGGCCGGGATCTCTCTCTTTACATCATTGCACAAAAACATCCTAAGTTTTTGCGTATTTGATTTGTGTGGATTTTTTCTTTGAAGCTAACACAGTAGTGATTGTGTAATTTGAAAGTCCTAATTTACTCAGCCTGATCCTTTTGGTTTCCAGGCTGTTAGTGCCCAGCTGTTCGGGTCTGGGTGCAGTATTGCTCCTTGATGGAGTATCGTTGACAGGATGGGGAGGTGAAGAGGTTCATCTTGCTTTAGTTGCATCAAAAGAGGGAACCAAGCCCTTCTGGGCCACCAGGGAGTCCCCATGACCACACTTGCTTTGTCCATCCTGATCTTCCGTATGACTTTTGGGATAACCGCCAGAGGAGGAAATATGTACTGTATGCTCTGTGGAATTTCGAGGGGAATGAGAATCCATCCCAATACGTTCGACTGTCTTTCCCCCATGAGCAGAATGTCTGTATTTTCTTGTTCTGAAATGTTGCCATTAGGTCTATCGTAAAAGGCCCCCATTTGTTGGATATCATTTAGAATATCTCTTGACTGAGTTCCCATTCCCCAATCACTGGGAATATTCTGCTTAGGTGGTCCGCCAGAGAGTTCTGGGCCCCCGGGATGTACCTGGCTGAGATGTCTTTCAGGTTTTCCTCTGCCCAGGAGAAAATAGCTATGGTTGTGTTCAACAGTGCTTGAAATCTGGTTCCTCCTTGCTTGTTGATGTAGTTGTCCACTGTTAAGTTGTTGGATTTTATCTGGACTTCTTTCCCTTTGACGATCTTCTGAAATTTTTGCAGCCTCCGTAATACTGCTTTTAACTCTCTCCAGTTGGAACTCTTTTTGCTGTCTTCCCTGGACCAAGTACCCTGACGATGGGCTCCCCAGCCTAGCCTGCTGGCGTCCGTAGTGATGATTTCCCAGACCCGAGGCATTAGGGAGACTGGAATCTTCAAGTTCTGTTTCTTCAGCCGCCTTGCTAAGAACTGTACAGCGTTTTTCGATAGGGTAATAGTCTGATGTGACTTTAAGCGATCCCTGTCCCACTGAATCAGAAACTCTCTTTGAAGTGTTCTTGTGTGGATCCTGCTCCACCTGATAGAATCCATTGTGGAGCTGAGTTTTCCCAATCTCTGTTGACAAATCTCTGCCGATGGATTGGGGTTTTGGCAGGGTCGATTTACCTAACCCTGAATGTCTGGTATCTTTTCTTGAGGGAGACTCAAGTATCCATCTTTGGTGTTGATCATGGTACCTAAAAATAGGATCTCCTGGGTTGGTGTTAGGACTGATTTGTCCCAGTTGATCAACCATCCCCAATTCGATGGTCTCTACCATCTGGAGGTGTTCTGTGAGTAATTGGATGGAGGGAGTCTTGATGAATAGGTCATACAGATATCCGAAGATCTGGATTTCTTTCACCGGAGGTATGCCAGAAGCGTGGCCAGGATTTTGGTGATAGTCCGAAGGGTATGGCATGATACTGGAAGTGCTTCCCCAGGATCAGAAACCGGAGGAATCTCCCCAAATGGGAATGTGAAAGTACGCATCTAAAAGGTCTATCTTTGCCATCCAGTCTCCAGGGCAGATGTGCATGGTTGATTAAGATACTTCAGGTTGAGGATGATCCGAAATGACCCATTTTGTTTTTGTCTTAAGGTGGCCATACACGGGCCGATAAAAGCTGCCGACGATCCCGTCGGATCGCGGCCACATCTGTTCGTTGATGCAGTCCCGCGATCCGACCCCCCGTTTGCGAATGCTAGGATCCGATCGTTGGGCCCTAGGGCCCACAATCGGATCTGCCCGATATTGCCCACCTCAAGGTGGGCATATCGGAGGGAGATCCACTCGTTTGGCGACATCGCCAAACGAGTGGATCTATCCATGTATGGCCACCTTTAGGAAGAGTAAATACCTGAAAAGTGCCCTTGTTTGGGTACTTCTTCGATGACCCCCTTGTTTAGGAGATCCCATAGGGTGATCTGTATGTTTTTTAAGTCCTGTTCTGATCTTTTCTTGTCGGATGACACAAAACTTCTTTTGGGGGTGTTTTTTAATTCCAGAACATAACCTCTTTTGATGGTTTTGAGGACCCAGAGATCTGCTACGTGTTGAGCCCACACTGTCCTGAAGACTTGTAATCTGCCTCAAACTTAGGCCATCGGGGCTCTCACACCTTCATGCTGATTTTTTCTCAGATGAAACGGACTCATCTGTGCCCAAGCAAACTTGCATTGGTGGCTTGGCTTTTGAAATGATAAAATTGCTAGCCTCAGGCCTTTCTGAATATTCAGTGAATACATTGGTGGCAGCAAAAAGACCTTCCACCATGCATATTTTTCTTCTTTGGAGAAGTTTTGCTTCCTGGTGTTTGGTGGACCCAAAAAATCTGACATTCGTATTGTAGAGTTCCTTCAGAAATGGTTTGAGAAGAACCTGAGTATTTCAACACAAAAAAGTTACAGCAATTTCATATTTTTCTGAGGTCCGTTGGGCAGAAAACCCCCTGATTTGTATGTTCTTCCAAAAACTTAAGACTAAGACCTTGGGTGAGATTTCAAGTTCCCCCTTGGGACCTCAATCTGGTTCTGAATACTCTTACCTCTGCTCCAGTTGAACCTTTGGAAGAGATACATTTAAACCTGCTAAATTTGAGGGTCGGTTTTTTGTTGGCCATTCCATGGCTAGAAGAGTGAGTGAATTGCAAGCTGTGGGACAGCGTTACAGTTGGATTTACAAGCCCTTTAAAGCACCACCTACAGTTTTCTCATTTGGCCACAAGATGTCACTACATTAGTTCACAGAATTGTCCAGATTCTTTCACTCCCAGGTTCATGTAGTAACGTTGTAGAAATGTTCCTTGTCTTATGACCGTCACAATGACCAGCAAATCAGGATAATGGCTTGAAAATTTCTGGTGAAATTAAAAAAAAATATATATTAGGCATGCACCAAATCCAGGATTCGGTTCGGGATTCGGCCAGGATTCAGCCTTTTTCAGCAGGATTCGGATTCGGCCGAATCCTTCTGCCCGGCAGAACCGAACCCGAATCCTAATTTGCATATGCAAATTAGGGGCAGGGAGCGAAATTGCGTGACTTTGTCAGAAAACAAGGAAGTAAAAGATGTTTTCCCCTTCCCACCCCTAATTTGCATATGCAAATTAGGGTTCTGATTCAGTTTGGTATTCGGCCGAATCCTTCGTGAAGGATTCGGGGGTTCGGGCGAATCCAAAAAAGTGGATTCGGTGCATCCCTAATATATATCAATAAAAGCAAATGTCTGGTTTGTGAGTGACTGGATTGGGGACCATTAGTTTCTGCTGGGAGGGACAAAGCAGCTCCTTGTATTGCACACTCATTTAGCGTTTATTTATTGGGTGCTTAATAATAATAATAATAATAATAATAATAATAAGAGTGGGACTATTGTACCACCAATATAGGGACATCACCCTGGATTCTTGTAGCCGTTTACAGGCCCTATATTTCTTGGGAGGTCCCAAAAGTTTTGGTTTGGATTTTTGGTTAATGGCGCAGACCTAAAACTCATTATTGGCGATGGGTGAATTTGTGCAGTTTCACCGGAAAACTCGTGAAATTCCTGTGAAACTCGCAAAACGGGACGCCTGTGTCAATTCTGCCGCTCACGTAAATTTTGACGTTGTGTTAAAGTCAATGGGCATCTGAATACTGTAGATACGCAACGGTTTGGACGCAAGCGACTTTTCCGACACGCCTCCAAAATGTTTTGACGCCATGAATTGTTGCAGTTTTGCGTATTTATTCGCTGGCAGCGAAACTAAGAAATTCGCAAATTTGCACCTGACGAATTTCTGCGCCCATCATTACTCATTGTTCAGTGTTGGACCATCCCACTGCAATACAGGTGCAGTTCTTCTGCTGTTGGGAGGTCCCAAAAGTTTTGGTTTGGAGTTTTGGTTATTGGCGCAGACTCATTATTAGTGATGGACGAATTTGTGCCGTTTCGATTCACTGAAAATGTTTCGAATTTCCCATGAAATTTGCAAAATGGGACGCCGCGTCAATGTTGACGACGGCGAATTTTCATAGCAGTTTCACAAAGTTATTAGCCGGCGGTGAAACGCGGAACTTCACAGCAAATTTGCGCCTGTCGAATTTATTCGCCCGTGACTACTCATTATGGTTTCATGTTCAGTGTTGGACCATCCCACTGCAATACAGGGGAAGATTCAGTGGACCCTTCCTGAACCTCCCGGCCCCTTTGGTTTTTATTGCTCCTGTCCTGTGGCCACATAGATGTCTCCAACAGAAGCTCTGCATTGGCCTGAACTGTGCATGTAGGAAGGGATTTTGGATGGGAATGGAGGACTTAAAGGAGAAAGTAGCTAGACATATTTTACATGATGTTTTGTGGTCCTGTACCAGCCCAAGGCAACCACAGCCCTTTAGCAGTAAAGATCTGTGTCTCCAAAGATGCCCCAGTAGCTCCCCATCTTCTTTTCTGCTGATTCACTGCACATGCTCTGTGCTGCTGTCACTTACTGAGCTTAGGGACCCACTCACAATATACAGTACACATAGAATAGAAATGTCACAATATAAGGCTGATTAGTAATTAATACAGATAATTACTACATGGCAGCACAGAAACCAGTGCAATTAGCATCAGAATTGAATAATCAGCAAACCTGTAGCATCAGCTTATATTACAGCCAGGGAAGCTCATTTTCTGCTGGATAATTAGTGACGAGCCCTAAGCTTAGCTTCTCAACAGCTGCTCAGAGCCCAGAGAAAGAAAGAGGCTGATGTTCTTCTGCTTAGGAAAGATTTGAGAAAGGTTTCTAATTTTATTCCTAAGCAGAAGAACATCAGAGCAGCCTCTTTCTTTCTCCTGACAACTTCCTTGACTACTTAGTGGTCAGACTGGTGGGAAAATGACCAGCAGGTGGAGCTGTTGTAACAAAAAAAAATCCATATGTGTTGGGTTTTAAAGGGGTGAGGTGGCAACCCTAATTATGGACCGACCATCCAATCAGAAAGCAGTCTTGGCAGGAGGAGCGTTGATACAGTAAAAAGTATCAGTAGTCAGAGAAAGCAGAGTAGGGAACAGCAAAGGACAAGACCTTTTTCAATTGCAGTTTCATTCACAGATTACTTTAAAATCATTGAAAATTGTATTTCATTTATAGCTAATCTTGGACCCATATGAAATAGAAATGCTGCATGTCTAGTTAATGATCCGTATATTATTATTAACAAGTATTTATAGAGCACCAACATGATGATATATAGCAGCATGCTGCAGACTGTGCCGACTTCTGGGCAGCCATGCAGGCTGAATGTGAGTTAAAGGGCCAGTAACACATTAGGAAATGATAATGTCAACAACAAGGTTTTATTTTAACATAGGAAAAGTTTATTTATTTTATTTTTTGCTTCTTCTCTGGCACTGGACTTACAGGAGCTTTACATGAAAAGACACAAACATGGGCATGATTCGGAGTCTCTATTAACAGTGTGGGTCCAACTGCAACTCTCATCATCTTCCCTTTTATTTCGAGAAATATCTTTCTATAGCAAAGAGCAGTTATTAAAAGCAGTAATTGTAAATGAGCTCTTGGGTCTCCAAGACGTAATCTGGCTCACCTGAGAAAAAAGTTTAAAGAAAACCCCTGGTTTAAAGAAAACACTATGGCAGCTTCCACCCACCTGTATAAACACAAATACACAGCAGGGCTAATTTATCAACTCTGAGCAGATTTGCACATGGGCAGTAACCCGTAGCAACCAATCAGCGCTTGGCTTTTTTTTCAGGCTGCTGCAGGTAAAACAGTGAATGCAGCAATTTGATTGGTTGCCATGGGTAACTGCCCACAGGCAATTTTGCCCAGTGTTGATAAATGACGCCCATCTGTACCAACAGATGATGGGCTTGTTTTTTACCACTTAAAGGAAATACGTTACATTTTGTCCTGAAACATTGCATTTGAGTGTACAAGTTGCCCTTTAAAATTATTATTTTTTTTAAAAAATAGTTCAGGAACTAATAGACTTAACAAGGCAGTGGGCTGAGCCATCCAGGCTGGGGAACTCCATAATATCTCATATGTTAAGGTTATGGAGGCTTCAACTCTCCTCCACCCAATACTCCAATTCCCATAATGCCCTGCAAGCTTCGCCCCAACACACATGGCAATGTGGGAGGGCACAGAAAAAAAAGAGACAGACAGACACATTTACACATAACTCATCATTTCAAAAATTGTAATGACTGTGTATTGGAATGATATTTCCTTTTTTTTCAGGTCGACTTCCCCTTTAATATAATCATTAGCAATGGGGTCTTAGGGCTATAGAATAATGACGTGTGACTTTTCCTCCCTTGCTGTCAGGGTTGCTTTAATTTAACTAGATAATTAGGGGGACACTTTTCTAATGACTGCAAGCGAAAGGATCGATAGGTATGAGAATAAAGGAAACCCGAGAGTGAATGAGGGATACAAATGTAATACTGGAGCTGGAGTTGTTCACCTTTAAATTAACTGTTAGTATGACTTAGAGAGTGATATTCTGAGACAATTTGTAATTGGTTTTCATTTTTTATTATTTGTGGTTTTTGACTTATTTAGCTTTTTATTCAGCAGCTCTCCAGTTTGCAATTTCAGCCATCTGGTTGCCAGGGTCCAAATTCCCCTAGCAACCATGCATTGATTTGAATAAGAGACTGGGATATGAATAGGAGAGGCCTGAATAGAAAGATGAGTAATAAAAAGTAACAATAACAATAAAAGTGTAGCCTTACAGAGCATTTGTTTTTACATGGGGTCAGTGACCCCCATTGGAAAGCTGGAGAGAGTCAGAAGAAGAAGGCAAATATTTCTACAAAAAATAAATAACGAAAACCAACTGAAAAGTTGCTCAAATTTGGCCATTTTATAACATACTAAAAGTTAACATAAAGTTGAACCCACCCGAGTCTAAGGGGTATTTTATGGTCCCAGGGAAATAATGGGATCAAATTTTTTTTTTTCAAAGCTTTAATTAAAGAGGTCGGTCGCCTTTAAATTAACTTTTCAAATAACGTAGAGAGGGATATTCGGAGACAATTTGCAATTTGTTTTCATTTTTTATTATTTTGTTTTCTGCTTTTTAATCAGCAGCTCTCCAGTTTGCAATTTCAGCCATCTGGTTGCTGGTGTCCAATAGTTTTTACATGGGGTCAGTGACCCCCATTTTAAAGTTGGAAAGAGTCATAAGAAGAAGGCAATTAATTCCAAAACTAGGGATGCACTGAATCCAGGATTCGGTTTGGGATTCTGCCAGGTTTTGGCCTTTTTCAGCAGGATTCAGATTCGGCCGAATCCTTCTGCCTGTCCGAACCAAATCCTAATTTGCATATGCAAATTAGGGGTGGCAGGGAAATCACATGACTTTTTGTCACAAAACAAGGAAGTAAAAAATGTTTTCCCCTTCCCACCCCTAATATGCATATGCAAATTTGGATTCAGTTCGTATTCGGCTGAATCTTTTGCAAATGATTCAGGGGTTTCGGTCAAATCCAAAATAGTGGATTCGGTGCATCCCTATCCAAAACTATATAAAATAAATAATAAAGACCGACTGAAAAGTTGCTTAGATTTGGCCATTCTATAACATACTAAAAGTTAACTTAAAGGTGAACCACCCCTTTCAGGAGTATTTTATAGTCCCAGAGAAATAACGGGATCAGTTTTTTTTCAAGGTTCAATTAAAGGGGTTGCTCGCCCTTAAATTAACTTTTCATTTAATGTAGAGAGGGATATTCTGAGACAATTTGCAGTTAGTTTTCATTTTTTATTATTTGTGGTTTTTGACTTATTTAGCTTTTTATTCAGCAGCTCTCCAGTTTGCAAGTTTGGCAGTCTGGTTGCTAGGGTCCAAATTCCCCTAGCAACCGTGCAATGATTTAAATAAGAGACTGGAATATGAATAGGAGAGGCCTGAATAGAAAGATGAGCAATACAAATTAGCAATAACAATACATTTGTAACATTTGTTTTTTCAGATGGGGTCAGTGACCCCCACTTGAACGCTGGAAGAGGAAGAAGAAAGATTGAAAAGTTGCTTAGAATAAGCCATTCTATAACATACTAAAAGTTAACTATATAAAAACCAGATGAGATGGACTCCCCAACATACAGAATAGTTTACACATTTGGCACAAAATTGGACAACCAATAGTCTCGCTGAATAAGACGTCGGTCCCAAAAAAAAGCAACAGGCACAGTTTTTGATTTTCTGTTAAAAAGCCCCAATGTGGTTTCCTTTCTTTACTGGGGAATATCCAGCTTGGTCTTGCTCATATCCCCGTTGGCCACTAGGGGCTCCACTTTCTGTTCCGTGATCTCCTGCACTTCATTTTCCGGGTGGGGCTTGTTTTTGCCGCTGGACAGCAGGAGGTTCTCGCCTTTAGCGTTTTGCTCCGCCAGTTCTTTGGCGCTGCAGCTCGGGGTCGGCGTCTCGTCCGTGTTGTGAAAAGTGTCATAGTCTACCTCGTAAAAGCCTTCCTCCAGGGTCAGGACGGGCATGAAGCGGTGACCCCAGAGCACTTCATTTTCCACGTAAGAACTCCGAGCTTGACACGTCATGCCTGCGAGAAGGAATTGTGGGAAATTTAGTACACTTACAACATATGTGGGTCTAGTAACCCATAGCAACCAATCAGCAGGCAGCATTGACCTATCACCTGTTTGAGAGCAAACCTAAAACTAGTGGCTGTCTGTTTTGCGTTGAATATAACAACTAATATTCGAAAGTCTCACATTTTCAAAAACTCCCCTAAACTCTAATAAATTCGACCAACCGAAACTTATTGAAAAAAAAAAAATTTTAAACTCGGATGAATGAATTCGACCCCTAAAAATATGATTCGAATTTTAAATTTTTTCCGAAAAAACTCAAATGTCAGGAAATGTCGGGCTGCAAACAACTCTAAATTGATCCCTGGACGTCTCCCATTGATTTATACAGTAATTCAGCAGGTTTTAGGCGGCGAATATTCGAATTTGAGTTCTTAAAGAGAGTATGATAAATCTCGAAAATCGAATTTAAATTTTCGAAAGAACTTGAATCTAACGCCCTAGTCGAATATGACAGTTTTTACTGTAAAAATTTGACAATTCGAATTCGACCGACCGAATCATTGTGCCCAGCAGAACCGAATCCGACTCCTAATTTGCGTTTGCAAATTAGGTGTAGGGAGGGAAATCACGTGACTTTTTGTCACAAAACAAGGAAGTACATTTTTTCTCCCCTTCCCACCCCTACTTTCATATGCAAATTAGGATTCGGTTCAGTATTCAGAATCTTTTGCAAAGAAATCCGGGTTTTCGGCCGAATCCAAAAAAGTGGATTCGGTGCATCCCTTATATATATATATATATATATATATATATATATTTTTTTTTTTTTTTTATATATATATAAATGGATTTCCATAGGGTTGAATTTAAAATTCGAATTTGAAATTCAAATTTTCAATTTATTTGCGGTCCAAACTGATATATATTGCACTAATGGAAGGCTCAGCAATTTACTTTTAAAAAAGCTGCATGTAAAGAGGTCGTTTTCTCATTTTTCTCATCCCTTTTACTGCTATATATACACACACAAAGATATTCTGAAATTTGCAGATGGTCTTCAGTTTTTGTGGTTTTTCGAACTTTACCTTCGTGGCCTGCCTCTCTCCAGCCTGATATTTAAAACAATATCTAGTTGCTGGGGTCGCTGACCGTGGAAACAAGAAAGCAAGCTAGAATTATATATATATATATATATATATATATATTTCGTTGGGGTCACTGACCCTGGAAACCCGAGAGCAGGCTGTATTTGTATTGTTATTATATTTTGCTGGGGTTACCGACCCTGGAAACCGAAAAGCAGTTTATTTTTATATTGTTGCCCTTATATTTTACTGGGATCACTGACTTATAAACCAGAAAGCCTTGTTGTTATTATATCTTTCTGGGGTCACTGACCCTGGATACCAGCTAGCTGATCAGATATTCACGGTTACTGTGAGTATATCTTTAATTTCTGTTCTTTCTGCTGAAGACGTCACCTTGCAGTACAACATTCGCCTGGTTGCTAGTGGAACTGAGATCCTAGCAATTAGATTCCAAACTGAAGAGCTGCAGAAATAACAAGTCACAAACTACAAAGAAGAAAAACATATAAAAAGACCAACTGGAAATTCTTTTAAATTACTAACGGCTGCATCGTACTAAAAGCTGAACGGAAAATTGTGGCATGTTTTTTCCAGCAGAGAAAACTGGGATTGTGACACAGCTCTAAAATAAAAGTGGTTGTTATGGTTGAAAGTGTTACATTTAATATTAATAACCCATTCTATAATAAGGCTGGAGAAGCTTAATTACTCCGCTCATTAGGGAGGTTCCTTCTTGATCCACTGCTGTGCCATGTAAACAATGGAAAAACTGAGTTTTCCATATTACATTGATCTTGAGTTGAGTTTTGTTGATAGAGACTCTGCTAAAGTCTCTGCTCTTCATTAGCTTGAATAAAGTACAGGTATGGAATCCGTTATCCGTAAACCCATTATCCAGAAGGCCATATACTCCATTTTTTCTATAATAATAATAAAACAGTATGGGATCCGTTATCCAGAAACCCGTTGTCCAGAAAGATCCGGATTACGGAAGGTCGTCTCCCATAGACTCCATTATAATCAAATAATTAAAATTTTTAAAAATGATTTCCATTTTCTCTGTAATAATAAAACAGTTTCTTATACGTGATCCTAATTGCGATATAATTAATCCTTATTGGAAGCAAAACCAGCCTATTGGGTTTATTTAATGTTTATATGATTTTATTGTAGACTTAAGGTATGAAGATCCAAATTACATAAAGATCCATTATCCAGAAAACCCTAGATCCCGAACATTCTGGATAACAGGTCCCATACCTGTACATTGTTCTTGATCCCAACTAAGATATAATTAATCCTTATTGGAAGCAAAACCAGCCTATTGGGTTTATTTAATGTTTAAATAATATTCTAGTAGATCCAAATTACATAACGATCCATTATCCAGAAAACCCTAGATCCCAAGCATTCTGGATAACAGGTTCTGTACCTTGTACTTGAGCCCAACTAAGATATAATGAATCATTTTTGGAAGCAAAACCAACCTATTGGGTTTATTTTGTGTTTCTAATAGACTAATATCCGTTATCTGGAAAACCCCAGGTCCCGAGCATTCTGGATAACAGGTCCCCTGCCTGTATTATGAATGATATCACCACAGGACATATGATATGGAAGGAGCAAAAAGGCACATAAAAACACAATTTTTCAAGTTTCAAATTTACATTAAAAAATTAAAAAACAATTTTTGGTGTAAATGTCCCTTTGTGTAAAATGAGGGGAAACTTTAAAATCAAGGGATGTAAAATTGAGGTCTCACTGTAGTTATTAGTTGGAATTTTAATTTTATTTTTTGTTTATTTGGGAATAGGAATTGAGAAATGTCTGAGCGATCTGTTCCCCAATCCAATTAACATTTCAGCCTTGTACGCACTGGAAATGTGTTTCATTCTGAACACTAGGGGTCAGAACTGGCCTGAAACTGGCAGTTTGAGTCACTGTTAAAGGGCCCTATGAATAAAAAGGGTTGGTTTACACCTAAAAACTATGAGGCAAATTCACTAAGATGTGAAGCGCCGAACGCTAGCGTTAATTCGCTAGCGTTTGGCATTTTCGCTACTGCGCAAATTCACTAACGAACGCTGGCGTAGTTTCGCTAGTGTTACTTCGCACTCTTACGCCAGGCGAATTTTCGCTAGCGACGAAACTACTCAAATTCACTAACTTGCGCAGTGTACTGAACGCTACCTTTTACGCTAGACTTCCTTCGCCACCTCAGACCTGGCGAAGCGCAATAGAGTAGATAGGGATTGTTTCCAAAAAAGTCAAAATTTTTTCTAAGTCCCAAAAAACGCTGGCGTGTTTTCTACATGATGGGTGATAGGCTGAAAAAGATCTAAAATATTTTTGGGGCTCCCCTCCTTCCCCCCTACATTTCCTGACTCATGTCAACTTACCTAGACAGTGGGCACATGTGTAGGGTATAATAAAACTTTTATTTGCAGATTTGAAGGTTTTCTTGGCATTTGTAGTGCTGATACGTGTTCCTCCATTGAAATGTGAATTTCGCGCCGTATGCAAATTAGCCTTCGCTAGCGTAACTTCGCTTTACATAGCGAATCAACGCTAGCGCAACTTCGTAACCTTACGCTACCCCTGAGCGCAACTTCGGATTTTAGTGAATTTGTGGAGCGCTGGCGAAAATACGCCTGGCGAAGTGCGGCGAAGTGTGGCGCAACTTCGCATCTTAGTGAATTTGCCCCTATGTGTAGTATTAGGGAAAGAGGTACCTGGAAAAAGGTTTCTATTTCCCGTGAAACACAGTAAAATAATAATAGAAACAACTATACGACTGGATATAAGAATAATCAATTTGTCTCTGGTATTTCGGAATCCAACACAAATTCATGTCTTGGTGATGGATATATTAACTGTACTTGTTAACTCTAAGCAGTTCTACAGTTGAGATTGGTTGCCGGATGCCCATTTGGGCTCTACATTGTGAACAGGTCCATATTTTCTTCATAAGGACCCGAGTGCTAGTGGCTACAGTGACATCTTTAGAAGATACTTTGGGTCTCCCCTAGCTCGTCATGTGACAGTTCTGGCTTAAAGGAGAACTAAAGCCTAACTAAAGAAGTAGGTAGAAATGTTGTACATGATGTTTTGTGCTTCTGTACCAGCCCAAGGCAACCACAGCCCTTTAGCAGTAAAGATCTGTGTCTCCAAAGATGCCCCAGTAGCTCCCCATCTTCTTTTCTGCTGATTCACTGCACATGCTCTGTGCTGCTGTCACTTACTGAGCTTAGGGACCCACTCACAATATACAGTACACATAGAATAGAAATGTCACAATATAAGGCTGATTAGTAATTAATACAGATAATTACTACATGGCAGCACAGAAACCAGTGCAATTAGCATCAGAATTTAATAATCA
This sequence comes from Xenopus petersii, assembly GCA_038501925.1. NCBI lineage: Eukaryota > Metazoa > Chordata > Amphibia > Anura > Pipidae > Xenopus > Xenopus petersii. The sequence continues at coordinate 8,881,789 of CM076684.1, read as the reverse complement.
GCAAACCTGTAGCATCAGCTTATATTACAGTCAGGGAAGCTCATTTTCTGCTGGATAATTAGTGACGAGCCCTAAGCTTTGCTTCTCAACAGCCAATCAGAGCCCACTGAGCATGTGAGTGTCACAGACACTTTCCAAGATGGTGACCCCCTGTGACAAGATTGAAGTCCAAGGCTGGTGCAATAAGTACAGTATATAAAATACGGTATTTTTAGCCATATTCATTTTGAGGGTTTAGTTCTCCTTTAATTTGGCATTGGGTTGCAATCAAAGCATCAAAGCAGTCAAGAAGGCCCAAATAACCTCTATATACTGAGTGTATACCTCAACTCCCTGCTCTACAGACTGTTATTTGCCAGAAAGGAAGTAGAGACAGTCAGGTGCACCATGAAATATACTCCCCCCATCAACCAAAGGAAGTGACCTTAATGTTTTATTTCCTTAGTCATACAGCCTGTGGCTTACCTGTGGCTTCTACCATCCCTTCCAGAATCACCACTATCTCAAACTCTTCTTTCCCCAGCCGATCCTTGGAGATTTCCCAGAAGGGACTTTGCTCGTTGAACTCATGGCAAATAATGAGCGGGGAAACCAGAAACAGACGGTCGTCTCCAGTATCAAATCCCACATTGATGTCCGTCTGATTAAGTGGGATGAATTCTCCCTCTTTCGTCTGCTTGGACTTGATCAGTTTCGCTCGGATAGAGGCTTCCACTATATGTGAGTTCCTCAGGTCTCCCACTCTGAACATCAGGCACAGCTTCCCGTCCCTCACGGAGATGACTGCCTGGTTGGAGAACATAAGGGTTTCTGCCCGTTTCTTTGGCTGGGAGATTTTGACAAACATGCAGCCTACCATGAAAGCATTGACGATGGAGCCCAGGATAGCCTGGACCAACAGGAGGACAATGCCCTCTGGACACTTGTCTGTAATGACTCTGTAACCGTAGCCAATAGTCGTCTCAGTTTCAATGGAGAACAGAAAAGCAGATACGAATCCATTCAACTTGTCCACACAGGGCGTCCAACTGGAATCCTCAATGTGGTCCAGATCTCCGCGTATGTAGGCAATAAGCCACCAAATAAACCCAAAGAAAATCCAAGTAGTGGTGTAGACCATTGTGAAGACCAATAAGTTAAATCTCCACTTGAGATCCACCAAGGTGGTAAATATGTCCGTGAAGTACCTGTACGTTTCCCGCACGTTGCCATGGTGGACGTTGCATTTACCGTCTTTTTCCACGTATCTCTGCCGTCGCCTTTTCTCTGGTTCTGCCATGACCACAGTCCGTTTGGTAACCACCACCGGCCCGCCCTGGACATGTTTTGGAATCTTGTTTATTCTGTTCTCAACGTCCTGATTCATAAACTTACAAGAACTCATGTTGACTTCAGAGTGCATGATGCCTGCCAGTTCCTGATCTGCAAAGAGAGAAGAACATTAGACGATGGCAAGTGGTCAATATCTACTGTACATGGATCTCAAGGGGCACCTATACATCTTATTTACTTTTATATCTGGAGATGAGCCTGGCTTTTTTTTGGATAAGATTGAGACTTAAAGTCCTGGATTCTGGTCAACCCATCGACATCTACTCAAATGTTCTAGTTGGGTATTGGTTAGTTACTCCCAATTTAAAGATGAAAGATATATGAAGCTGCTTTCTACCTCTTGATGGTCACCTGATGGTCGCCAAAGGAAGGTTGTGATTTGCTGTGTAGCTTTACTTCTGTTGTATCCTATGACATAGTCTAAAAAAGAAAGTCTGGTTGGCCAGTCTGGGGTAATATTTACAATAGATAGAGTCCAGGATCAGATTGTGTTGCCAGAATGCCAGATGATCTTGTGGTGGGACCAGGGAATTAGGGACCCAAATGAGGGCTTATAATATTTAATATGGCCCAAGGATGTCAGGTTCTCTGATGGGCACAATGTCAGACTGGGGTTCACCTGTGCTGCTGCCTCACGGCCCACACCCACCAGGACCTCTCGCCCAGCTGTAAACCCCCTCTGCCCCCTAGGACCCATGCAGAAGCCACAACCCCACTTCATTTTTAAAACATTTTTTAACTTGTTGGGTCTGTGGGCCAGGGGCAGACAAGGGAGCGATTTCCAGTGCTGAATGTGTCTGGGTCTGTGGGCCCACTGGGGTTAGGTCCATTGGGTTTTTATTGGGGATGCACCGAATCCACTATTTTGGATTCGGCCGAACCCCCGAATCCTTCGCGAAAGATTTGGCCGAATAACAAACCGAATCCAAATCCGCTTAAGCAAATTAGGGGTGGGAAGGGGGGAAACATTTTTTTACTTCCTTGTTTTAGGACAAAAAGTCCTAAATTTTTATATGCAAATTAGGATTCGGTTCGGCCTGGTGGAAGGATTCGGCCGAATCCTGCAGAAGAAGGCTGAATCCCGAACCGAATCCTGGATTTGGTGCATCCCTAGTTTTTACCCAGTGTCCTGACGGCCAGTCTGACCCTAGGTGGGTCCCAAGGCTCAGGTTTTGGGCTTTTTTATGAAGGTAGGGCTTATTGTGTACAGAGTACATTCCTTGGTGGGTGGTGCCATATTGATTCCCTTAACAGCACAATGTGAGATTACAGTTTACTGCACCCACACAACACTCCTTGTTATACACATATCATCATGGCTTGAACTCGGGGCACCAGATTATCGGTTAAGTGAGGGCAATTGCTAACAGCTTTACCTGAACAAAGATCAGAGAGAGGCCAATTATCAGATCATTTTTAGCTCAGCTCATAGCCACTATTATTTGTTCCATTCCCTGGAAACTGGAACACGAGCTGAGCTTTTATTAATACCTCAGTAACTGGGGCCTTTTTTGTGTTGCTGATTGATCGACACATAAAGGCAGAATTAGGCAGGAACTGTCGGCCTGGATATAGGGAACCATAAACAATCGACGTTCCATGGAATTGGGGAGCAGCCAGCTGTGTGAGACGGGGTTTCTTTAATCACATTAGATCCTGAAGTGTTTGTAAATGTTAATTATCTGATATTTTATTTTACAACTTTGCCTACTGTGTATTAAAGGGTCACTACTGCATACTTTCCTGCTGACTTATGCTTAGTACAAGGGCATACATATGCTGGAATAGTATTATGCTATAGTTAGTAGTTGCCCGCTTTCTAGGGAAGGATATAACTCAGTGACTTTTAATATCCTTATCATTTACAGTAGGGGGTACATTATCCCTTATAATACATGAGTGATACTCAGAGTTCCCTGTATAACTCAGCCTGCAACCTTGTGCCTTTATATGGTCACAGAACTCCTCACTGACTTCTAATATCCTTATCATTTACAGTAGGGGGTACATTATCCCTTATAATACATGAGTGATACTCAGAGTTCCCTGTATAACTCAGCCTGCAACCTTGTGTCTTTATATGGTCACAGAACAACCCCTCAGTGACTTCTAATATCCTTATCATTTACAGTAGGGGGTACATTATACCTTATAATACATGAGTGATACTCAGAGTTCCATGTATAACTCAGCCTGCAGCCTTGTGCCTTTATATGGTCACAGAACAACCCCTCAGTGACTTCTAATATCCTTATCATTTACAGTAGGGGGTACATTATCCCTTATAATACTTGAGTGATACTCAGAGTTCCCTGTATAATTCAGCCTGCAGCCTTGTGCCTTTATATGGTCACAGAACAACCCCTCAGTGACTTCTAATATCCTTATCATTTACAGTAGGGGGTACATTATCCCTTATAATACATGAGTGATACTCAGAGTTCCCTGTATAACTCAGCCTGCAACCTTGTGCCTTTATATGGTCACAGAACTCCTCACTGACTTCTAATATCCTTATCATTTACAGTAGGGGGTACATTATCCCTTATAATACATGAGTGATACTCAGAGTTCCCTGTATAACTCAGCCTGCAGCCTTGTGCCTTTATATGGTCACAGAACAACCCCTCAGTGACTTCTAATATCCTTATCATTTACAGTAGGGGGTACATTATACCTTATAATACATGAGTGATACTCAGAGTTCCATGTATAACTCAGCCTGCAGCCTTGTGCCTTTATATGGTCACAGAACAACCCCTCAGTGACTTCTAATATCCTTATCATTTACAGTAGGGGGTACATTATCCCTTATAATACATGAGTGATACTCAGAGTTCCCTGTATAACTCAGCCTGCAGCCTTGTGCCTTTATATGGTCACAGAACAACCCCTCAGTGACTTCTAATATCCTTATCATTTACAGTAGGGGGTACATTATCCCTTATAATATAAATATATGGAGCTCCCATTAACTGATGAGGCTGATAGTTGTAGAGTTGTGTTTCCCTACTGTGCTTGTTACAAGCATTTTCACGAAACTCTCGTTGAAGTGAATTTTAAAAACAATGACTTCTGTCTCGCAAACCATCTGAACCGGCTCCTAATTCATCGCTTATTAGCAGCGTCTCTTCATCTGGCCGTGTTTCTCCCGTATCAGCTGTCTCTCCCAGATGTTTGTGAGCAGTCTGTTCCAATTAGAAGCAGCGAGTGAGCAGCGGTGTCTTCATTCTCAACGTATAGGAATTCCCCACCCGGAGCCCATGGACCAGAGCTGTTAAAAATGAATGCAGCTGACAGTTGCTCTTGAGTTCGAGGGGGAAACCCCGTAGCTTAGACGTAATCCATTAGGATCAAATCCAGGAATGTTGACAGCGGAAGGGCAGAGACAGGGAAGGAAAGTTCTGCCAGTTACAGGGGTATCATATGGCTTAATAATGCTGATCATATCAAGAGAATTCATAGATCTCTTATAGGAAAATGGAGCCATGAATGCAAACCTGACGAGTACAGGTATGGGACCTGTTATCCAGAATGCTTGGGATCTGGGGTTTTCCGGATAGTGGATCTTTCTGTCATTTGGATCCTCATAACTTAAGTCTACTAGAAACTCTTGTAAACATTAAATAAACCCAATAGGCTGGTTTTGCTTCCAATAAGGATTAATTATATCTTAGTTGGGATCAATACAAGCTGCTGTTTTATTATTAAAGAGAAAAAGGAAATTGTTTTTGAAAATTTGGATTATTTGGATAAAACGGAGTCTATGGGGGACGTATGGGCATTCTGTAATACGGAGCTTTCTGGATAACGGGTTTCCAATCCACAATTCAGTTCAGATACCCCACCAACCTAAAAGTACCAGTGAATTATGTTAGTTGTCCTTCAAAAGTGTTTGAGCTTTAAAAGCAAAAACTAGAATAAAATGTACAAAATACACATGTATGTTACTGGCCGTGTTACCCATTATGTATGTATGATCTCAGTGGGATTGCAGGGTTCCTATGTAGAACACGCCAATAAACCCACCCCAGGTCCCACTCCATACTCTCTATAATACATGAATTATTCAAGGCAGAGGCGTTGGCACGGGGATGTCGTTGCTGAAAAAAATCATTTATTCTCTTTTTGAATGTAAAGTGTTTATTTATTTGTGTAAATATCTCAGACACAAGCAATGCACCTGCTGGAGGTGCTGCTCCCCTTTCCGTTCAGTAGTCTCTAATGATGGGGTGCACCCCGTATTATCCATGCGCCGCTGAACAAGGAACTATAATGCATAATGCATAAGTGCTTATTGCTTGCACTGGAGAATGAGGGTTACCATACTCTAAAGCTAGACGCATATGCTAATGGCCTAATTAACTATTTAAAGGACACCAAAGTCAATGATTTTTCCTTTTGTTGAAAGTATTTTTATATTTAAAGCCAATGTACAATAATGGTGTAAATAATCATGGTTATTAACAGATTCTGCCACTAGGTGGAGCTTTTGCTTGAGATCCTTGGAAATCCTTGGAAAACAGCATTGCTGCAAAGGCATCAGCAGCTCACTCAGTTTCCCCTTCAGTTTAGGGCAAAGGGTTGATCGTCCATATGAACCCTAAAGCTGCCCATGAACTGGGTGATACTGTATGGTGATGAATGGCCTTGAGAGTAATCGTTAGAGAGAAGGATAAAGCCTGAATGTAAAGCTCAACATCCACAGCCTGGAAACCATTCGTTACCAATGACCACTATTGTTCTATCATTAAATGAATATACTGTAAATTATATCCTCATAAATGATGCTTAGTGTCCTTATATTTTACAACAAGGGGGTGCATTAGTCAATATATATATATATATTATATATGTATATAATACACAAAAGCCATGAATATCTTGTAAATTATATCCTTATAAACGGTGAGTTCTGATGTCATCAGTTAGTTATAAACGGTGAGTTCTGATGTCATTTCTGTCACATGACTCACTGAAACTGGTGTATTATAATAAATAAAGTACCCCCAGTTGTAAAATATAAGGATATTAGAAGTTACCTCGGAGTTTTATATGGTCATGAAACTCCTCGGTAACTTATAATATCCTTATATTTTACAAGAGGGGGTACTTTATTCACTATATATTATTATTATTACTTGGGGAAGCTAATAAAATGAAGGATGGATGTATTATACAAGAAGTTGGTAATGTATTTATGCTACCATGTATTCTGGGGGCATTATATATATATCTATATATATATATATATATATATATATATATATATATATATACACATATATATATATAGTACAATGTAAAATTGTACTTGTAAAATATAAGGATACTATAAGTTACCGAGGAGTTTCATGCCCATATAAAAACACGAGGCTGAAGGCCTGGGGGTACTTTATTTATTATAATACACAAGTTTCAGGGAGTCATGTGACAGAAATGACATCAGAACTCACCGTTTATAACTGATGACATCAGAACTCACCGTTTATAAGGATATAATTTACAAGATATTCATGGCTTTTGTGTATTATATATATATATATATACACACTGTACAGGTATAGGATCCATTATCTGGAAACCCATTCTCCAGAAAGCTCAGAATTACCGGAGTAATGAAGTATGAAAAGGAATTACCAAAAAGAGGCATGAATCCCTATTGGTGGCAAAACAATCCTATTGAATTTATTTCATGTTTAAATGATTGTTAGCAGACTAAAAGGGCTTGGTCACCTTTAAATTAGCTTTCATTATGATGTAGAGAGGGATATTCTGAGATAATTTGCAATTGGTTTTCATTTTCTATTATTTGTGGTTTTTGAGTTATTTAGCTTTTTATTCAGCAGCTCTCCAGTTTGTAATTTCAGCCATGGGGTTGCTAGGGTATATATTAGCCTGACATCTATGTCATCTTTCTGTTTTTCAACCCGGCAATTGCACTCTTTGCACTAGCGACTTGGACCCCCCGACCGGTCAGCGCTGAAAATGTGAGTGCCGTGGGGATGGGTTGGAAAAATGCCCAGAATTGCCTTTGTATCTATCATCTATCCATCATCTACTGTATCTGTCATAAATCTATTTATCTGTCATCTATCTTTATACCTATTTATTGATTTATCTATCCGTCATCTATCTATCTGTCATTTATCCAAATATTTATCTATCTATTAATCTATCTGTCTGTTAAGCTGTGAGTCTAACTTCTCCCAAGGGACCTCCTTATCTAAATTGTTACAATTACTTATTTGCTTATCTCAAAATTGTTACAAAAGTATCTTAGTGGCACCTGGTGGCTGTTCGGGGCTCTCTGCCAAAAGCCAATTAAGTTAGAAACTTTATTTCTTTTTCTGTCTGCTCAGTGCAGAGAAAATCGGAAATTGTCAGTACAAATGCGGGGCTGCTGGTTGAGCTGACAAAAGTCGGACTGTTCCTCTAAAAACAGGACAGTTAAGAGGTATGTAAATATAGTGTTATAACTTGTACTATTGTGGTTAATCTATTGGCAATAAACTGCTTTGGTAGATTTCCTTCTCCTTTATGGTATATAATAGATGTTATTTTCCGTCTGTAAACCTTGAACACATTTGAAGCGGGTGACAGCCATCTGGTATGTTACGGATCATCTAATGTCAGCCTTATATTTAGGGATTTCACACACTTTAATGACATGGACCTGACAAGGGACAGACTTATCCTCTCACCCCCCCTCACCAGCAGTGGCAAGTGCTCTACAGATTTGGCAAAACACTGGGTCCCCGTTCTGTTCAGAGTTGCTCAGTGTCTCCCCTGTCCTAAAGGGACAACAGTAATTCATCCCTTAGATACATAATTTATTGTAAGACAAAGATTAAAGGGGAACTCCACAAAAACACAACTTGAGCTTTTTGAAAAGGAAACACAATTTCAAGCAACTTTGCAATATACATTAAATAAAAAATATGCAGACTTTTCATGATTTTTTTTTTTTAAAATATTTTTATTTATGAGATTTTGTCATACAGCAGAATAGTTGCAGAGTGTAAACAAGAATAGAAACGTTGTAGAGTACATAGCTCAAAAAAGACATATCAGAGCTGTGAGGTCAATATAAGTAACAATCGTAACAATATCGCAAGACTGGGGGTGTCCCAGCTGTAAAAATTGTAGTTCCATATTGCTAATATAACTATCATTCAATCTGGTGTTCTTTGCGAGCCAGGGGTACCCCTTAGCTTGCCAAAGTAAGAGCTAGGGGAGCTGACACCAAGTTCGTACACTGGAAGACTGTAAATGTGAATCTTGTAACAACAGACACATAAGTAGTCTCCAGAACAAAAATGCCGTTAGACAGATTAGTTTTGTTTACATAAACAGTAACTCAAAAATCCAGAATAAAGTGTTAAACTAAGCAGGGAAAAAACAATACAAATAAAAATAAAATAAAAATAAAAAACAAAGAATAAAGAGTGGTCAAACATACTTGAGATACTGACATTGGGTATCATATCTGGTACTTGACTCAGGAAGACATCTCTACATGGTGAGGGATAGAGGGGGGACCTTAGGTATTATGTCCACAGCGGGTTAGGTGGGAGGGACCCATTAAATCTATATAATAGCCATGGTTGCCAAATTTTCAAGGTCCTTTTGGGAATTCTCGGAAGCTAGACCAGTTAGCCTTTCATTCATAAAAATCCAGTCTATTTTATTCTTAAACTAAGAAAAGTTAATAGCAGGAGATTTCCAAGCTTTGGCAATAGATTGTCTAGCAGCCAAGAATATGTGGTTTAGTAGTTTCAGTTTAATCTTTGGGGTCTTCTTAGGAGGTACCACAAGCAAGGCTACCCGGGGGGCCTTTGGCAAGTTCAAGTGTAACACCGAGAAGATAAGGTTGTAGACCCTAACCCAAAACCTGACAACTTTCGGGCAGGTCCACCAGATGTGGGTCATAGTCCCTGGGGATGAACAGCCTCGGAAGCATTGGTTGCTAGAGCTATGATGGATTCTACCTAATCTAGCAGGGGTCAAGTACCATCTGAAAAGCACCTTGTATCCGGCTTCTTTTAGTGTTAAGGGAACTATGATTCAAATTATCCCAGGCTTTCAGCCAATCATCTTCTGGTATGGTGACACCCAGTTCTTTTTGCCATGCTTTGATATATGACACGTCAAGCAGATTAACCGGGGACACCATATTTCGGTATAACAGTGAAATAGTGCGCGGGGTTATGGTATTGTTGGTTCACCAACGTTCAAAATAGGTCTGGTTAGCTGAATCAGGAACTCTCAGGGTGCAAGCCTCCTTTGCCCAATGTAGTAGTTGGGTTGCCCTAAAATGTTCAACGTCAGGGAGGTTGTACTGTTCCTTCAGGCTGGAAAGTGTTAGGGGACCACTAACCGTAAGCAAATTTCCCAATCTCGTCAAGTTGTTGGAAAACCATCAGGCAAAGGAGTGAACGTGGAGGCCTGGGGAGAATGTTGGGTTGCCTGCAATTGGGGCCGCTGGATAATGTGGCGAGGCTAGGCGGTATAATTTGGCGTTCTGGTCCCATAATGAAAGCATGAAGCCCAGGCTAGGGCTCAAGTTCTGGGGTCGGAGTGTCGGGGCTGACCACAGTAACCCTTCAGCCGAATATGGAAGTGAGAGAGTGTTCTCGAGTTCCACCCACAATGGGGGAGAGCTGCGGAGATGTAATAATGGTATCTGAGCTAGCTGGGCAGCTATAAAATATTTTCTCAAATTAGGAAGACCCAGACCCCCATCCTGAGGTCTCCTTTCCAAAGTTGCCCTATTAACCCTTGGAGGTTTAGACTGCCAGATAAAAGAGAGGACATGTTTTTCAAATGTTGCAAGAGCTTTCTTAACAATGTCAACTGGGAAGACCCTGAACAAGTATAATAGATTTTGAAGGAGCGTCATTTTTACCGCCGTTATACGGCCTAGCCAGGAAATGTGATACTTGCCCCAATCTTCCAACAACTTCCGTAGCTTCCCAAACATATAGGGGTAGTTTGTCCTGTAAAGGTGTTGATACAGGATTGTAAATCCCAAGATAGACATGTGCGATTTGCACCAGTGAATGTCAAAATTTATCGTCAAAAGTTTAAGCATCTCGGGGGGCAAGTTGATATTTAATGCTTCAGTTTTAGTGGGGTTGATGGCCAGACCCGATAGTTGTCCAAAATTTTGCAGGGTCTCAAATATATGGGGAAGGGATGTTAGTGGTCTGGTGATAAGCAGGGTGACATCATCAGCAAATAGGTGTAGGGTATGTTCCTGGGTCCCAACCTTTAAACCATTTATTTCAGGGTGATCTCTGAGCATTATAGCCAAAGGTTCCAGAACTAAGTCAACCCTGTCTTGTCCCTTTTTGTATTGGGAAAGTTGGAGAGGAATGGGGTCCAATAGTCACCCTGCCAAGGGGATTATGATATAAGGCCTTAATCCAGGACGTGAAGTTAGGACCAAAGCCCCATTCAGAGATAGTGTGGTAGAGATAGGGCCATTCTACTGAATCAAATGCCTTTCTGATGTCTAGTTTGAGTAGCATAGAGGGAATTTTCAGTTTATGAGCTTGATCAGTGATGATAGGGAGTCTTCTTATTAGGTCAGTTGCCTGACGACCTCTTACGAAGCCCACTTGGTCTCTGTGTATCATCGAGGGCAGAATCAAGTTTAAGCGCATGGCCAGGACTTTCGCTAAGAGCGTAATATCTATATTGAGGACCGAAATGGGGCGGTAATTTTTACAGTCTGTGGAATCAGTATTGGGCTTGGGGATAGGGGTGACATTAGCCGTTAAAGTCTGCTGAGGGAAGTTATCACCTAAGATTATCTGATTAAACAATTTGGTAAGATGAGGGACGAGGATATGGGAGAATTTTTTATAATAGAGTGCCGAAAAACCGTCTGGACCGGGGGATTTAGAGGTTTGGAGGTGCCGAATTGCCAAGGTAACTTCTTTGTCCGTTATTATCCGTTCCATGGAATCTCTCTGGGAATCTGTCAACGAGGGAAGGGTCAATTGGTGAAAAAATTGGGTGAGCTGAGACTGAGAAACAGTTGCTGAAGTAGTATATAGGTGCCTGTAGAAGTTGGTAAATTCTTGTAAAATTTTTGGTAGTGCATTAGAAGTATACCCTGAGGCAGTTTTAAGCGTGGAGATTGGGGTATAATCCAGGCTATGTCTTAATTTGCGAGCAAATAGTTGGCTCGGTTTATTAGAGTGGGCATAAAAGCGTTGCTGAGTCCATTGCAGTAAATGCTGGACTTTAGAAGAGAGCAATAAATCGAGCTCTGTTTTGGCTTTTTGGATTTGTTTGGAGAGATCTATACTGGGGTCAGCAGCTTGAGTTAAGATTAGGTCGTCCAGCTAATTGGACAATTTCAGTTGGTCTGCGTTGAACTTTGACTTTTTGCGGGCCCCTAACTGAATTAAGTGACCTCTCATTACTGCCTTATGGGCTTCCCAAATATTGGTGTATGACGGATTTGACCCCGTGTTGTTTTCAAAATATTCCTTAAGGATTGTTTCCAGTTGAGTAAAGGTTTCTGTTGACTTTAGTAAGAGATCGTTAAGTCTCCATCTAGAGAAAATTTTTTTAGCTTGGTAGAGAGTTATCTTGTACGCCAGGGGAGAGTGGTCAGACCAGGGAACATTCGAAATTTTTGAGGACTGTGGAAGTGAAACCAAAGATTGGGACACCCAAATGTCGTCGATTCTGGTGTGTAGTTTATGAGGGGCGGAGTAGTGGGTGTAGTGTCTAGTCCCCGGGTGCAGTTCCCTCCAGATATCTACTAATCCCATTTTTGATAGTAACAATAGAACCTTGTTGCCTTCCGTACCAATGGGAGACTGGTGTACAGGAGGTGACTGAGCAATCAATTGCCTATCCCAGAATCTATCCAAAGTAACATTAGAGTCCCCTCCTAAGATTATTTTCCCTTCCGCCCAGTTGGATAGGAAGGCTGACACTTTTTCAAAGAAACTGTATTGACCAGAGTTAGGTGCATAATATGACACCAATGTAATTTTCCCATCTTTATGGATAATTTTAAGGGCTAGAAATCTGCCTTCAGGATCCTCAAATTTGTCGAGGAATTGAATAGGTAGGCCTGCCCTGATGCATATAGCAACCCCTTTCGTTTTAGTTACATTATTGGCTATACCAGTGGAAATTTTTTGTGTAGGAATTTGGGGTGGGACCCTTGAGAAAAGTGAGTTTCCTGAAGGCAGAGTATATCAGCGAGAACTGAGGCGTAATAAGAGAAAGCCTTTTTCCTCTTAAGCGGGGAGTTCAAGCCTTGAACATTATGTGAAATAATCAACAAACCCATATTAGAAGTGGAGGTAGCGTAGCAAACGGAAACATTCCCAGAGTAATCTCTGGCTTAAACCAGCATTTGTGCAGCTAATGATACATGCAGTAATCATATAAGAAGAGGCCGGTTGTCGTTTGACCAAAAATAAAAAAATAAAAAAAAGGGAATCCAAAGGAGAAAAAAAAAGTAGAGCTGTAGTGGGAAAATCCCATATTGAAACAAGTATTTGTGCAAAAGTCAAGAAAAAAAAATAACACTAACAGAAAGAACTTGAAGGTAGACGGAACTAAACCTGGTATGGCAGTCAGTGTCCATTTGCCTTCCGAACCAATCATGGGGGAAGGTCGAGGTGACTGACTTTTGGGGGTCATTCGAGGTTCCTTCTCTGCGCTTGTCCCGCAGGTTGAACCCCCAAAATAGTGTGGGGGCATAACAGGAAAGCCCCTGGAGGGGAAGCCCAACTTTGAGCAATATAACAATCAAATGAAAAGTGTATCTTCCAGTGTGGGATACAAGGGAACCCCCTCTTTACCCAATCTAAGGTAGGTGGTGAAAGTAGATCCAGAGGGGGAGTAAGGTGGAAAACCATGTTACCTTACTTGAAGAAGTGGGTCGCCAAGGAGACGAAGTACGGCTACGGGAATAGCCATTGTTGAGCCAGTCCGAAGATATCAGGATTGGTTAGGAAAACTCGCCTGTCTGCGATGAGAGGCTCACACTTTTTCCCATATAGGAGAGACTCTGCGTGGCGGTGAAGTTTGTGAAGTTCTCGTGGGAGGCATCCGCAGGTTTTTCCATCAGCCCTAAATGGTGAAGAAGATCCGTTCCGGCTCGAAGGGTGCTAGTGGAGTATTGGTGGCCTTCCAACGTGAAGGCCAGCTTGACAGGAAACAGCCAGCGATATCTGATATGGTGCGTTTGTAGGGCTTTCGTGAGTGGAGCAAGGGCCTTACGTTTCTGAAGAGTGGCTGGCGCCAGATCCATATAGATCTGGTATCTGTGGCCTTGATACTCCAGTTGCTCTGCCTGACAAGCTGCTCGTAGAATGCACACCTGAGATTGGTGGTAGTGGTGGTGTAAGATGATGTCCCGTGGGGGGTCGCCGTCCTTCAAGGGCCTCAGGGCGCGGTGTACTCGATCACATTCTAGTCACTCAGATGCTAGGTTGGGTACTAGCTTAGTAAATATAGAATGGACCGCTTCCTGCAAGTCCGTAATGGATTCCAGGAGGCCCCTAATGCGCAGATTAATGCGGCGGGAACGATTGTCCGCGTCTTCTATTTTGTCTAGGGCTTCCAGTAGTTGCCCTTCCAGGCGAACAATATCTTGCTCATGAGCATCAAGTACAGTAGTGATGTCATCTACTTTATGCTCGAGAATGTCTGTCCTGTGGCCCAGTTCCTGGATCTGCTTAGATCTGTCCGACATGATGGCCGTCGCAGTTGATGCCAGCTCCGTTCGAAGCATAGTCTTAAACTTGTCAAGGAGAGCAGGTTCAGCCGTTGGAACATTGACTGGAGAGGCCAAGAGCAGAGGTTGGGAGTCAGGGCCCAGCCATGAATCTTCCTGGGAAGTCAGCGTGGAGGAGAGGCTTGCGGCCTGGTTAGGAAAGCTGCGACACTCCTCGTGGCGTGCTGTGGTTCAGATATCGAGTAGTCTCGGCTGTCAGGAAATAGCAATTTATACCTCTTCTGGGTGCGTCTGCGGGGTGATCAGCGGGAATTACTGCATAGAGAAGCGCAGCTCAATCAAGATGCGGCCATCTTGGTTGGCTGCTCACGAGCGCCCCCAACTTTTCATGATTTTTAATGGTTTCTGACTGTTCCCTAAGCCCAGCCCCCTGCTCTCCTGCTGATCTGTCTGACTACTTTGCTGAGCTGTAAATACTCAAAATAATGGATAGCACACCCAATTTCAAAAAATAATAGAAAAATGTATTACAAAAAAGTAAAGGAAATGCAAAAAATTATACAAAAATAATAAATAATATAACAGTGAGCCCAACTACCCAACTACTTTGCTGAGCTGTCTGACTACTGTTACTTTGTACCAACAGCCATCTGTCCTCAGCCTGCATCCTCCAAACCCCACAATTCCCTGCACACGTGATTTCAATAAGGAAAGGAACATCCCAGTGCAATGCATTGTGGGTTATGTAGTTCCTGCATGTTGTCTGTAAGCTGTGGAGAAGTTGTTACAATTTGTAACATCAGTGTTTAGTCCCTCCTTCCCTGCCAGGATTTCAAATGATGCAGAAAGAGAAGAACTGTTACACAGCTGGATTTCAGCATAGAAAATGACATTTATTCATACTTTTTGAAGAAACAGGTAACTGTGATTGGTATATAAGGGGTTTCTGTGTTATGTGGCCTCTTTATCAAATTTTGGTTCCCCTTTAAGTTGCAAAACCGACTGAAAATTAATGTTATAGCGCTAATAACAGGTATTTGCAATAAGAGAAAAAACAGTTCAACGCTGACAAATTGCTGACTAGAGAGCATTTCTTCTTCAGCAATGAGAATAAATGGCAATTATAAATATGAAGAAAACGCGTCATTTTAATAACGCTGGGAGTTAATTTGTGAGGAGAGCCCAGCATTCGGCTATGTATCTGATGAAAAAATAGAGCAGTTCAGCAATGCAGAAGTAGGTATTTATATGAATAAAATATAGCACTTTAATAACATTAGAAGCTGCTTTGTGAGGTGAGAAAATGTGTTCGATTAATGGCCCATGAGAGCCACAGAGTATTTTAGCAATGTGGAAGCCTGACCCGTATCAAACACAGCAGTTCATCATTGCCAGGGCTGATTAAATGCAGAGGATAATATGGTTCAAAAGTTGCACCTTACTGACCTATGAAATGAATGACATTCAGCAGTTAGTTTGGTATATCATTGTAGAAGACTAATATTTGTATAAACTCAGCCCAGTTCAGTTCTAAAGGAGAACAAAACAGTTCAATAGAGTTCTGATTTATCAGACAAAACAGTTCAGCATTGGCAATGACAAACTATAAGGACAGAATAAGGCAATTCAACCGTTATATGAAGGATATGCAGCATATTAAGTGTGGAGTTATTACCGTATATACTCGAGTATAAGCCAAGTTTTTCAGCCCCCAAAATATGCTGAAAGACTCTACCTTGGCTTATACTCGGGTCAAGCGCATAAACGGTCGCCGGCGTCTAAGAATAGTTGCCGGCGCCTAAGAATAGTTGCCGGCGTCCAAGAATAGTCGCCTGAATCCAAGAATAGTCTCCAAGAATATTGACCGGCGTCCAAGAATGGTCGCCGGCATCCAAAAACGAGACGCCGGCACCTCCAATGGGAGCAGAAACCCTCAATTTTTTTATTATAACTTACCAGAAGCTGCTGCATTTCTCACCCTAGGCTTATACTCGAGTCAATAAGCTTTCCCAGTTTTTGGAGGTAAAATTAGGTACCTCGGCTTATACTTGGGACGGCTTATACTCGAGTATATACGGTACTGTATGAGGAGAGAAAAGAGCTGCAACAACAGCAGGCTTAAGAAAGGGTTAAAACAGTTCAACAATATCTTGATAAATCTATATACAACCTGAATTTCATGTTGATGAAGGCTGATCACAGTAATCACAGTAATATTTATACATGGGTCAGAAATGGCAATACCTTGTGCAAAGTAAGAGTCAGCTGCACTCAATGTAAATTCAAGACGGTATACGCCTGTGTTTGATTCACAGCAAAATTTTCCACAAAACAAAGATTTCATTTTTACACAGCCTATGCAAAAAAACTAATTAAAGTTAATTCTGAGAACAGAACAGACTGGTCCACTGGCTGTATATCTATCTATCTATATCTATCTATCTATCATCTATCTATCTATCTATCTATCTATCTATCTATCTATCTATCTATCTATCTATCTATCTATCTATCTATCTATCATCTATCTATCTATCTATCTATCTATCTATCTATCTATCTATCTATCATCTATCTATCTATCTATCTATCTATCTATCTATCTATCTATCATCTATCTATCTATCTATCTATCTATCTATCTATCTATCTATCTATCTATCTATCATCTATCTATCTATCTATCTATCTATCTATCTATATCTATCTATCTATCATCTATCTATCTATCTATCTATCTATCTATCATCTATCTATCTATCTATCTATCTATCTATCTATCATCTATCTATCTATCTATCTATCTATCTATCTATCTATCTATCTATCTATCTATCTATCTATCTATCTATATACATATATGAAACTGCTCTTGGATGGTGACTCAGCCAGTCTTAGGAAAATAAATCCAGGAAAATTACAGATATTGGACTATTTTAGCTTTTATTTTTATCTTTCTCAGCGTTACCCTCTCACTTCTTGGCTTCTACTTTTATCACTGAGATCTCACACAAGCCCCTCTCCTTTTCAGCAGGCAATGACTCATTAACCTCAACACCTGCACTGACTTTTCCAGCCTCAGTGAACACAGCCTCTGTTATTCTGTGTCTCATAGAACATTATGGGAGAAATATAACTGATTCGGCACCACTATATAGTAGCAGCCAAAAGCACAAATATATTTTCATATCTATCTATCTATCTATCTATCTATCTATCTATCTATCTATCTATCTATCTATCTATCTATCATCTATCTATCATCTATCTATCTATCTATCTATCTATCTATCTATCTATCATCTATCTATCTATCTATCTATCTATATCTATCTATCTATCATCTATCTATCTATCTATCTATCTATCTATCTATCTATCTATCTATCTATCTATCTATCTATCTATCTATCTATCTATCTATCTATCTATCTATCTATCTATCTATCTATCTATCTATCTATCTGTCCATCCTGCCACTATCACATGTGTCTGGGCTGCTGTCAATCTTAAAGTAATAAAGAGGCACCGGATGGAATGATCGAGAAAATTGTCCTGTTTTTTATGAAAGGAAATTAATCTCTTGAAACAAAGGCCCTCGGTCAGAAGATGAGCCCGAGTTAGCAAATGTGTCTTTCTGTCTTTTTCATTAAAAATATGAGCAGCAGCAATGGCTTGTGTGTGACATATTGGCTTAAAATATACATTTCATGATCTGTGGGGTCATTAGCTGTTTTAGTGAAGGATTCTGAATATTTCCCAGCACGTCATAGTACAGATCTGCTGTTGTTAATTTAGCAGGTATAGTAGGGAGAGATGGTGTCTATAGTAACAGTGGATAATAGTCTCTGGGAAGGGAGTGTGACTGTAGGATAGCAGGTATAGTAGGGAGAGATGGTGTCTATAGTAACAGTGGATAATAGTCTCTGGGAAGGGAGTGTGACTGTGGGATAGCAGGTATAGTAGGGAGAGATGGTGTCTATAGTAACAGTGGGATAATAGTCTCTGGGAAGGGATTGTGACTGTGGGATAGCAGGTATAGTAGGGAGAAATGGTGCCTATAGTAACAGTGGGATAATAGTCTCTGGGAAGGGAGTGTGACTGTGGGATAGCAGGTATAGTAGGGAGAGATGGTGCCTATAGTAACAGTGGGATAATAGTCTCTGGGAAGGGAGTGTGACTGTGGGATAGCAGGTATAGTAGGGAGAGATGGTGCCTATAGTAACAGTGGATAATAGTCTCTGGGAAGGGAGTGTGACTGTGGGATAGCAGGTATAGTAGGGAGAGATGGTGCCTATAGTAACAGTGGATAATAGTCTCTGGGAAGGGAGTGTGACTGTGGGATAGCAGGTATAGTAGGGAGAGATGGTGTCTATAGTAACAGTGGATAATAGTCTCTGGGAAGGGAGTGTGACTGTAGGATAGCAGGTATAGTAGGGAGAGATGATGTCTATAGTAACAGTGGGATAATAGTCTCTGGGAAGGGAGTGTGACTGTGGGATAGCAGGTATAGTAGGGAGAGATGGTGCCTATAGTAACAGTGGGATAATAGTCTCTGGGAAGGGAGTGTGCCTGTGGGATAGCAGGTATAGTAGGGAGAGATGGTGCCTATAGTAACAGTGGGATAATAGTCTCTGGGAAGGGAGTGTGACTGTGGGATAGCAGGTATAGTAGGGAGAGATGGTGCCTATAGTAACAGTGGATAATAGTCTCTGGGAAGGGAGTGTGACTGTGCCTTTCATGTATTGGGGGTACTAGGGAAATTCCTCCTGGGTCCCAAAAAATACTGCACTTTAGCCCATAATTGACTATTAAAATGCAATAACAGTGGCACATTTTGTACTAGGTCTTGTAGCCCATAGTGACAATAAAAGAAAATCAATATTATCTCTGATATCTTGTAATTATTAAGCACCGAGCAAAAAAAATATTTAGTTTTAAAGTAAATATGAATTAAATTTCTTAAAGAAAATAACAAAAAACTGATTTTTTTTTGTGGTTAAAGCAACAGGCAAAAATGTGTTCAGCACAAGCTTTATTCGTTGTGCTCATGTTAAACTGGAATTATACAAAACACAAGTAGGTAATGGGCAGGGTAAAGTTCAATTACACCTGTAGTAACAATATAACAAAGTACTGATAACAGCAAAACTGCTCATTTTATAGGATTTTTAAATTGAACCGTTTAACCCAAGGTGGGACTTCAAGCTCTTTCCTCTTTACCTATAATGTCATTAATTAACATTTATAGAACTTGTTACATATGATTAAGAATTCAATACCGGCAATTGCAGCAGAGCCCAACGCATTGATCTCACGCACAGAACATCACTTGCTCGTTATCTTTTGTAATTGCCCTGAACTCAGCCGATAATCAACTAACTGTATCCTATAATCATAATAAATGGATGCGTACAGTGTACAGGGTGTATCTGGGTGTGTGTTTGGGGGTGATAGGGTGTAGCTGGAGGTATGTTTGGGGGTGAGAGGGTTTAGCTGGGGTGTATTTAGGGGGTACTAGGGTGTAGCTGTGATGTGTATTTGTGGGTAATAAGGTGTAGCTGGGTGTGTGTTTGGGGGTGATAGGGTGTAGCTGGGGGTATGTTTGGGGGTGAGAGGGTTTAGCTGGGGTGTATTTAGGGGGTACTAGGGTGTAGCTGGGATGTGTATTTGGGGGTAATAGGGTGTAGCTGGGGGTATTTGGGGGTAATAGGGTGTAGCTGGGATGTGTGTTTGGGGGTTATAGGGTGTAGCTGGGGTGTATTTAGGGGGTAATAGTGTGTAGCTGGGATTTGTGTTTGGGGGTTATAGGGTGTAGCTGTGGTGTATTTAGGGGGTAATAGGGTGTAGCTGGGATGTGTATTTGGGGGTGATAGGGTGTAGCTGGGGGTATGTTTGGGGTAATAGGGTGTAGCTGGGATGTGTGTTTGTGGGTAATATGGTTTAGCTGGGATGTGTATTTGTGGGTAATAGGGTGTAGCTGGGTGTGTGTTTAGGAGGTAATAGGGTGTAGCTGGGGGTATTTGGGGGTAATAGGGTGTAGCTGGGGTGTATTTAGGGGGTAATAGGGTGTAGCTGGGATGTGTATTTGGGGGTAAGTGTAGCTGGGATGTGTATTTGGGGGTAATAGGGTGTAGCTGGGATGTGTATTTGGGGGTAATAGGGTGTAGCTGGGATGTGTGTTTGGGAGTAATAGGGTGTAGCTGGGATGTGTATTTGGGGGTAATAGGGTGTAGCTGGGATGTGTGTTTGGGGGTTATAGGGTGTAGCTGGGATGTGTGTTTGGGGGTTATAGGGTGTAGTTGTGATGTTTGTTTGGGGGTAATAGGGTGTAGCTGGGAGGTGTGTTTGGGGGTTATAGGGTGTAGCTGGGAGGTGTGTATGGGGGTTATAGGGTGTAGCTCTGCATTTCATTATCATGGGAGCAGCTTGTGAGAACACCGTGTCCTTTAGGGGTAATTGGAGCCCAGATCTGCAGCCACAATGTCACTCACACGATTCTGCAAATAAATGTTTTTTTTTTAGTAAATAAACTTGGCCATGGGTTCAGGTGAGATGAAATCACGGAGGTTCTGTAAATAGGAAAGCTTGTTGTACTCTTTGCTGTACTCAGTAGGCCAGGGAGACATTTTGCATGGAAATGTGCCTCTCCTAATCCCTAATGTCATTCAGGAGTGTAACACGAGAGTAATGGGTTTCAGGATGGATCTGTAGCATGAAATTGCCCCAAAAGACTCATTTATTCCAAATGTTGTTTCAGTAGATATCGCCTTTGATTACAAATTTCCTGCGGAACAGCAGAGGAGAGTGGGGTCACCTGTCTGATTATTTGCAGTAATATCTCACCCCCCCCAATTCCATGCCCCTATAAAAGAGGAGCCCTGGGATTCCCTATTTGATGTTTACTGCTCATTAAAACTCAGTGCTGTAGAACCGCAGGCTGGGAAATCCTAACATTTGCCTTTTAATTAACAAGGCTCCTGGAACACACGGCATTTTCTCTGTTGGGGGCGGGGAACACCCCATACTGACAGTGCCACTTGTTATTGTCATTGTCATAATGGAAAACCACCCAACACCACCGATACAAGTGGATTTCCATTCAGTGTATGGCACCTGCACAATATTCAGTGTATGGCACTTGCACAATATTCAGTGTATGGCACTTGCACAATATTCAGTGTATGGCACTTGCACAATATTCAGTGTATGGCACTTGCACAATATTCAGTGTATGGCACTTGCACAATATTCAGTGTACGGCAGTTGCACAATATTTAGTGTACGGCACTTGCAAAATATTCAGTGTATGGCACTTGCACAATATTCAGTGTATGGCACTTGCACAATATTCAGTGTATGGCACCTGCACAATATTCAGTGTACGGCAGTTGCACAATATTTAGTGTACGGCACTTGCAAAATATTCAGTGTATGGCACTTGCACAATATTCAGTGTATGGCACCTGCACAATATTCAGTGTATGGCACTTGCACAATATTCAGTGTATTGCACTTGCACAATATTCAGTGTATGGCACTTGCACAATATTCAGTGTATGGCACCTGCACAATATTCAGTGTATGGCACTTGCACAATATTCAGTGTATGGCACTTGCACAATATTCAGTGTATGGCACTTGCACAATATTCAGTGTATGGCACTTGCACAATATTCAGTGTATGGCACTTGCACAATATTCAGTGTATGGCACTTGCACAATATTCAGTGTATGGCACCTGCACAATATTCAGTGTATGGCACTTGCACAATATTCAGTGTATGGCACTTGCACAATATTCAGTGTATGGCACTTGCACAATATTCAGTGTATGGCACTTGCACAATATTCAGTGTATGGCACTTGCACAATATTCAGTGTATGGCACCTGCACAATATTCAGTGTACGGCAGTTGCACAATATTTAGTGTACGGCACTTGCAAAATATTCAGTGTATGGCACTTGCACAATATTCAGTGTATGGCACTTGCACAATATTCAGTGTATGGCACTTGCACAATATTCAGTGTATGGCACTTGCACAATATTCAGTGTATGGCACCTGCACAATATTCAGTGTATGGCACTTGCACAATATTCAGTGTATGGCACCTGTACAATATTCAGTGTATGGCACTTGCACAATATTCAGTGTATTGCACTTGCACAATATTCAGTGTATGGCACTTGCACAATATTCAGTGTATGGCACCTGCACAATATTCAGTGTATGGCACTTGCACAATATTCAGTGTATGGCACTTGCACAATATTCAGTGTATGGCACCTGCACAATATTCAGTGTACGGCAGTTGCACAATATTTAGTGTACGGCACTTGCAAAATATTCAGTGTATGGCACTTGCACAATATTCAGTGTATGGCACCTGCACAATATTCAGTGTATGGCACTTGCACAATATTCAGTGTATTGCACTTGCACAATATTCAGTGTATGGCACTTGCACAATATTCAGTGTATGGCACCTGCACAATATTCAGTGTATGGCACTTGCACAATATTCAGTGTATTGCACTTGCACAATATTCAGTGTATGGCACCTGCACAATATTCAGTGTATGGCACTTGCACAATATTCAGTGTATGGCACTTGCACAATATTCAGTGTATGGCACTTGCACAATATTCAGTGTATGGCACTTGCACAATATTCAGTGTATGGCACTTGCACAATATTCAGTGTATGGCACTTGCACAATATTCAGTGTATGGCACTTGCACAATATTCAGGGTATGTCTTCAGCTGTTACTCTACCTTCAAAAAATTCCCCTTGCAGACTATGAAATATCTCTGTATTTATTATTCATTCATTTTTTTGTAAGGTCTGAGCTTGGCCTTGGCAGGTTGCACTATTAATATTTCACATTTCTGCAGGAAAATCTCCTTGATGTGAGCGGAGGAAGCTTTGCTGTGTAAAACAGGTGCTTGGCCACTAAATCAATATATAGGAATATTGCAGTGATCTCGGCAATCCCAATACAAGTGCTCCCCGGGGGCTGCGACATCTTTTATTACTCGCACAAAGCCCCAAATCTGTGACCTCAAGACTCTCTCCTCCCCGGCTCTCGGGTAATCACATCTGTTCTGCCTCGTGCTTCTTTGGCAATGAATCTAAGCATTGGGATTAAAGGGGAAGTACACCTCTCAGACGGGCAGCTCTCAGGGTGGGAATTTCATCTGCTATCTGGTTGCTAGGGATTAATGGCTCTAGCAAAGTGACAGCAGTTGGTCAGAATGAACCATTAATAGGAGATGGCTTGAAAAGAAGGATAAGCAATAAAAAATACTCAAGCACCCAAGGAAATGCTACATGGTGTAACTAGCACCCCAGCTACTCATTCACATCCCTGTTGTACAAAAAACATTTCCATCACCACCTCCCGTCTGCTCGCTCACCCTCTGATTGTACCTCCCCATCAACTGCGCCCCTGTAACCCTTGAAGGAGCCATGAGTAGTGATGGGCGAATCGCATTGAAGACAATGGGCGTCAATATCAGTCATTTTTATGCACACCCCAATTTTGAGTCGCGACAATTTTTTTTGAAGCGGCAGATTCTTTGCCAGCAAATTCATTCGCTTGCGTCGAAACACAGACATTCGCTGCAAATTCGTGCCTGGTAAATTTATTCTCCCATCACTACCCATGAGACACCCCGATTCAATCATCATTCCCGAATGTGTTTCACCCTCTCACACTTACATTTAGTACTGGCTTGAAGGGACTAGGGTCTGTGGGTTACGCTACAGCTTTCAGTTCATGTGTTATTTGGTTGCCAGGGTCAGTGACCCTGACAACCATGTATTTTACACATGCAGGCTAGAAACAGTGCTGTATTTTGATCAGGTGTTGCCCTAGGGGCAGATTTACCAAAGGGCGAAGTGACTAATGTTAGCGTCAATTCGCAGGGACATTGCCAACTTACTAACGGGCACAGGCGACAATTCGTCAGCAAAACAGACAGGCGCTAGCGTTCATTCGCACTCTATAAAATGGCGAAGTAACGCTAGCGAAAAGTTGCCAGCATTCGATGAAACTCTGCATTATAATGAATTAGCGTAGTCTGAGCGAATTTTTGTCTGGCGAAGTGTTGCGCTGGGTGCGATTTTTTTTTGGCTAGTTAATCTGCCCTCTAGGCTCCAGAAGTTAGAGCACCCAACCATAAACCCCAATGCGCATGCACAGGAAGCATAGGCGGATTTTCAATAAGGCTAGGGGAGGCTAAGCCTCCCCAAACCTGTCTGACCCCTAAAATAAAAAGAAATAAAACAAAATAAAACCTGCTCCGTTGCTGACTGCACTGTTTCTTTAATCACGGATTGGTAGCTAAGGTCCGCCTCCAAACCAAGATGCTGAAGAGATCAGTTGCACTCTGATTGGATATATGTGGTTTGTAGCTTGTCCAATCAGAGCACAGCTAACTTTACAGACAGTGAAATGTACCAACCAGGTTCAGAGTAGGCGTGGCTGGGAAACCTTTACCGACTGAAGGCAGCATGGCAGAAGGGAGACTGATATGAAGCAGTTGGAACTTTCATTCAACTCACAGGTACTATATACAGCAGCTTCTACACCAGCTTGAATAAATATTAAAGGTTTTTTTAAGTTCTTTTTCTTTTTTTTGCTCTGTTTCTTCTTGCTTTATACTAGTTTTCTGACTTTTTTCATTGTTTTCATGTAAACAGTCCTCTGTTATACCTACCATTTTTCCTGAGGCTTTTATATGTAAATTAGCATTTCATTTCCCACTGTGTATAATGTGCCAGGACCCATTGTCTCCCACTGAGTATAATGTGCCAGGACCCACTGTCTCCCACTGAGTATAATGTGCCATGACCCACTGTCTCCCACTGAGTATAATGTGCCAGGATCCACTGTCTCCCACTGAGTATAATGTGCCAGGACCCATTGTCTCTCACTGAGTATAATGTGCCAGGATCCACTGTCTCCCACTAAGTATAATGTGCCAGGACCCATTGTCTCTCACTGAGTATAATGTGGCAGGATCCACTGTCTCCCACTGAGTAAAATGTGCCAGGATCCACTGTCTCCTACTGAGTATAATGTGCCAGGACCCACTGTCTCCTACTGAGTATAATGTGGCAGGATCCACTGTCTCCCACTGAGTAAAATGTGCCAGGATCCACTGTCTCCCACTGAGTATAATGTGCCATGACCCACTGTCTCCCACTGTATAATGTGCCATGACCCACTGTCTCACACTGAGTATAATGTGGCAGGATCCACTGTCTCCCACTGAGTATAATGTGCCAGGATCCACTGTCTCCCACTAAGTATAATGTGCCAGGACCCATTGTCTCTCACTGAGTATAATGTGCCAGGATCCACTGTCTCCCACTAAGTATAATGTGCCAGGACCCATTGTCTCTCACTGAGTATAATGTGGCAGGATCCACTGTCTCCCACTGAGTAAAATGTGCCAGGATCCACTGTCTCCTACTGAGTATAATGTGCCAGGACCCACTGTCTCCTACTGAGTATAATGTGGCAGGATCCACTGTCTCCCACTGAGTAAAATGTGCCAGGATCCACTGTCTCCCACTGAGTATAATGTGCCATGACCCACTGTCTCCCACTGTATAATGTGCCATGACCCACTGTCTCACACTGAGTATAATGTGGCAGGATCCACTGTCTCCCACTGAGTATAATGTGCCAGGATCCACTGTCTCCCACTAAGTATAATGTGCCAGGACCCATTGTCTCTCACTGAGTATAATGTGCCAGGATCCACTGTCTCCCACTAAGTATAATGTGCCAGGACCCATTGTCTCTCACTGAGTATAATGTGGCAGGATCCACTGTCTCCCACTGAGTAAAATGTGCCAGGATCCACTGTCTCCTACTGAGTATAATGTGCCAGGACCCACTGTCTCCTACTGAGTATAATGTGGCAGGATCCACTGTCTCCCACTGAGTAAAATGTGCCAGGATCCACTGTCTCCTACTGAGTATAATGTGCCAGGACCCACTGTCTCCCACTGAGTATAATGTGCCATGACCCACTGTCTCCCACTGTATAATGTGCCATGACCCACTGTCTCCCACTGTATAATGTGCCAGGATCCACTGTCTCCTACTGAGTATAATGTGCCAGGACCCACTGTCTCCTATTGAGTATAATGTGCCAGGACCCACTGTCTTCAATACACTTAATATTTAAACCGGCGTGCAAACTCTATTAGCTCTATTAATGGGGTAAAATAAATTCGGGATGACTTGTTCCCTTTAATTTAGCATGGTCAACTTTAGCCTCTCCAAAAAAAAAAATCACCCTCCGCCTATGACAGGAAGTGACATATCAGGTAGAGTGTGACATCATCTGCATGTGCATTATGACACTTTTTAACATGCACTTCCTCTGCTGCTGCGTTTAGTAAATAAATCCAAAAATTGGGTAATGATACCCTAGGCGCAGCATAATTCTGCTGCACTGTGCCTTTATTCAACAAATCACGACATGTTTCGAGCTTTTCAGCCCTTTATCAAGTGTGAACAACAACAAAGTGATGCAAACTTTAAATTCTCACACTCCCTCCCCCTTGCATTTTAATTGGTCAACCAACAATTGCTGGGAGTTTTTTTTGGCCAATAGGACCAAGTCATTTGTGTTCCAATTATCCTGCGCCTATGGTATCATTACCCAATTTTTGGATTTACTTAATTATCGCATTGGATGGATGCAAGGGCCTCTGATACCTAAAACTATAAGCTAAGGGTAATTATACCAGTATTAATTATTTGCCTGCTGTATCCGGTGACAGTGGGGATAATTTTTTTTTTGGACTTTTTACCATATAGGCACCCGAGGGCCACCCCTTTAAGCTGCCACCTTAGGCAGCTTTTAGGGGGTGTTTCAAATTTTAGTATACTATAGAATAGCTAACTTTTCAATTGGTCTTCACCAATTATTTTTTTTTTATAGTTTTTTATAATTATTTGCCTTTTTTTCTGACTCTTTCCAGCTTTCAAATGGAGGTCGCTGACCCTATCTAAAAAAAACAAATGCGTTGTAAGGCTACACATTTATTGTTATTGCTACTTTTTGTTACTCGTCTTTCTGTTCAGGCCTCTCCTATTCATATTCCAGTCTCTTATTCAAATCAGTGCATGGTTGCTAGGGGAATTTGCACCCAAGTAACCAGATTGAGGAAATTGCAAACTGGAGAGCTGCTGAATAAAACGCAAAATAACTCAAAAATGACAAATACTGTATATACTCGAGTATAAGCTGTCCCGAGTATAAGCCGAGGTACCTAATTTTACCTCCAAAAACTGGGAAAGCTTATTGACTCGAGTATAAGCCGAGGATGAGAAATGCAGCAGCTTCTGGTAAGTTTCAATCAAAAAATTGAGGGTTTCTGCTCCCATTGGAGGTGCCGGCGTCTCGTTTTTGGATGCCGCGACCATTCTTGGACGCCAGCGAATATTCTTGGAGACTATTTATTCTTAGATGCCGGCGACCGTTTTTGCGCTTGACCCAAGTATAAGCCGAGATAGCGTTTTCAGCATATTTTGGGGGCTGAAAAACTCGGCTTATACTCGAGTATATACGGTAATAAAAAATGAAAACCAATTGCAAATTGTCTCAGAATATCCCTCTCTACATCATACTAAAAGTTAATTTAAAGGTGAACATCCATTTGGCCCAACAGGCACGAAAGGCGTCAGGCCGTGTCCTAATATGTTCTAATAAATTTTTGTATTTTTTTACTTGCCGCCTGAAGATTTTTGTTGGAGGAACACACATAGTTGGTTTTGGTTCCTCTGTGTATTCACCCTTGGACTGGGCTGAAATGGGAGTATGTCCCCTTAACTCATATTCTATTTTTGAAATTGTATTGACTTTAGTAGTTCTTACATAGGTTGGATGCGCCATATCTCTTTTTGCGGCCCTCCCATTAAGCCTGGGATGTTGCTCTGTTAAACACATGAGATCTGACATGTGGCCCTTGTGAGTAGCCAGGGGCCACACATGAAATGTTGCCCATAACTGGGTTACACCATATAAATATGAGATTGAAATCAGCTAATTCTATGGCAATTGGAGCTTTAGTACAATCCAATCGTACAATGAAACTGTGTCGATAATGAGCTGAGAGTGGTTAACCCCGCGTAAACGTGTACAGATAAAACAATGAGATTGATGAAAATAATCCATCTCATTGAATAAACCTTATCCGTTCTGAATGCATCTAATACATAATCCTCATTAAATTCACAGCACTCCTCCCTCCCCAGGAGCGAATATCAATCTTGCTGCACGCGCTGCCGTCATATTAATTGATATCATCATTTATTTATTGGGAGAAGCTCGATGGGAAAGAGGCGAGATGCAAATATTAGCAAAAATACAAATTTCAACTCACTGGGGGTCATTTATCATTCAGCCGTAACGCATCCGTGCCGCTTTTTTTTATTACCCAGAATCCTGCCTGTTTGCAGTTGCCTGAAGCCATTGTAGCTGCAAATATGACTATATCCAGGCAGGGAGCTCACGTGAGGCTCTTCAGGGTCGGTGGGAGGCGGGGGTGCTGGGAGTTATAGGTCAACAGAAAAATGGACATATATGATTCATGATGATCTGGGGTCCAGAGTATTTCTGCAGTACCAGGGCCTTCTTGTTATTAATTCCAGCTTTGCATTGCTTTAGGGGGACTGGAGGGCTGGCAGCAAATAAGGTCCCCAATGGCGGTTTTAGCATGGGGGGAGGGGTGTTATGTGACAGTTGGTTCCTGCCATTGTTTGGACATGAGCAAAAGACTGAAATTAGATGAAAATGAAAGAATTCTTGGTTATCATAGAAGCAATACCTATATTAAAGGGGAAATTCACCCGCATAGTGTTCTGGCTATTATGTTACACATCCAGTCACTCCAGCCTTCATACATTACATTTTTGCCTAACTAACTATATTAGATACATTTTTTATTTTGCACAGCCTATCTATTTACCCAGTTTTTATTTTTATACTGAACAATTCCTTTAACTATGTTGATTGATGCATACCTCCAAACTATCCTGTTTTTAGTCCAAGTTTTGACAGCTCAACTCCCAGTCCCCGATTGTTGCTGAAATGTTCCGACTTTCTCTTTGATCTCCCACTGAAAAGCCAGAAAAAGATACGTTTCTAAAAAGTAATTGGCTTTTGGCAGAGAACCCAGAATACGTGGCAGGTGCACTCAGATACTTTTGTAACCATTTAAGATAAGCAAAGAACCAGTTGTAACAATTTAAGATAAGCAGGCCTCTTGGGGAAACTGCATCTTAAAGGGCCATTCACCTTCATTCACTGTAATGACACATAAAAACCACAGAAATGTGTTCAAAACTTTCATAACCTGCCAAATTGTATAAACGGAACATGGTAATTAGGGGGTGTGGCCAACAAAATGGGCGTGGTCAAACATTTCTGAAATCTTTTTGTCCCTCTTTCTATTTCCAAAATGTTGGGAGGTGTGTGATTGTAAACTACAAAACGAATGGTGCAAAAAGCCAAAAATGTTGGCAGGAGGGCATACTCCCAGTTCACCCCAGTCTCAGGATACATGCACACAGTAACATGACCATAAATGTGAGTTCCTCCAAAAAATAGGACAGCAAGTAAAAAAATACAAAATATTTATTAGGACATATTTGGCAAAGGCCTAAAGCGTTTCATGCCTGTTGTGTCCCCCATACAAGGGCCAATAAAAGCTGCGTACAGACCGAGTCGGCAGCTCATTGGCCCGTGTGTGGGGCCATCTGACAGCCGAAAGATGGGCAGATTCCGATCGGGCAGGGTAAAAAATCCCGACGGATCGCAGCTGCATTTTTCGTTAATGTGGTCCCGAGATCTGCCGGCCCAATTGGCCTCCATTGTGATCCGATCATTGGGCCCCAGGGCTCATGACCGGATCAACTCAATATCGCCCACTTCAATGTGGGCATATCGGGGAGAGATCCGATTGTTTGGTGCCAAAACGAGCGGATCTCCCTGTGTATGGCCACCTTAAGTGCCCCAACAGGCACGAAACGCGTTAGGCCTTTGCCAAATATTTTGTATATTTTTAACTTGCTGTCCTATTTTTTGTTGGAACATTTATCGTTATGTTAAGGTATATGATAGTCTACATCATATACATCTACATTTCCCCCAATCCCAACTGTAACAAATGGAGCCCTGAGAGCTACATAGAGAACCACTTGAATCCCATTGATTAATTCATTGCAAATTCTCAGTTCCTTTCCTCGGCCGTCTCTCCTCACTAAATCTCAATGTTCCCTATGCTGTTCCCACCTCGATAATCTCACATTTAATCTTGTTTCCTCCATCCCCAGTACATCTGTCTGGCACAGCCGATTCAATGTTCCATCCTGGAAGAGACACAACCACACAGTAGTGATCTCATCACCATCGGGTGTTTTATATTAAGGGGGTTGTTCACCTTTAAATTAACTGTTAGTATGACGTACAGAGTGACATTCTGAGACTATTTGCAATTGGTTTTCATTTTTTACTGTTTGTCGTTTTTGAGTTATTTAGCTTTTTATTCAGCTGCTCTCCAGTTTGCAATTTCAGCCAGCTGGTTGCTATGGTCCAAATAACCCTAGCAACCATGAACTGATTTGAATAAGAGACTGGAATATAATTAGGAGAGGACTCAATAGAAAAATGAGAAAAGTAGCAATAACAATAAATGTGGAGCCTTACAGAGCACTTTTTGTTTTAGATGGGGTCAGTGACCCCCATTGGAAAGCTGGAAAGAGTCAGAAAAATAATTCTAAAACTAAACAAAATAATAAATAATAAAGGCATGCACTTTAAAACCAAAGAAATCCCGTTTCAGGGAGATATGTCATTAATAATTTGCTTTAATATTAATATAGTGTTGGCAGTGGGTATATCTTACAGTTATTAACTTTATGCTTTATGTATTTTGTGCAGCTGTTTGCACATTGGCCCCTATGGAGCTGCCCTATTGTAAAACACCCCATTCTCTCTGCTATGACAATGCTGCAATGTGTCCTCTTTTAATATAAAAATATATAGATATAGCCTGTTATATATATATATATATATATATATATATATATATATATAGCTGTTTCCTGCTAACTGGTTGCTACGGGTTACTAGACCTGGTGCAAACTTAGTGGCTTTCATTAGAATAACCCATAAATGTCTTTATAAACCTGGAGTACAGGGGGGATTCTGCCCAATCAGTAAATGTGTCTCAAAGAATGTAAAGGACATTCTATTGATCCATATAACATTATGGGGCCGATTCACGAAGGGTCGAATATCGAGGGTTAATTAACCCCCGATATTCGACTAGGAACTAAAATCGCTCGACTTCGAATATCGAAGTCGAACGATTTTGCGCAAGTCCTGCTGATCGATCGATCAAAGGATTTTTCATTCGATCGAACGATTAAATCCTTCGAATCGAACGATTCGAAGGATTTTAATCCAACGATCGAAGGAAAATCCTTCGATCAAAAAATCCCAGGCAAGCCTATGGGGACCTTCCCCATAGGCTAACATTGACTTCGGTAGCTTTTAGCTGCCGAAGTAGGGGGTCGAAGTTTTTCTTAAAGAGACAGTACTTCGACTATCGAATGGTCGAATAGTCGAACGATTTTTAGTTCGAATCGTTCGATTTTCGTAGTCGAAGGTCGAAGTAGCCCATTTGATGGTCGAAGTAGCCCAAAAAAACTTCTAAATTCGAATTTTTTTTAATTTGAACCCTTCACTCGAATTTAGTGAATCGGCCCCTTAATTTATTGCTGGGTCATGCTTCCATTATCAGTTTAATGGGGTTACAGTGATGGTGTCTAACAAAGAGAATAACTGTTATGCTGATTCAGTATTTTCTTCACTGTCACTGTAAAGGCTCATCAACATTCTCTTTCACTTCCCCCTTGTCTCCAACTCCATTTCTATATATTAGGTACCTATCTAGTGCTACCAATCCCTATTTCTGTAGGGAAATGAGAGAGAGCAGACAGTAACCCTTCCAACACTTTCCTCTTGTCTCTATATATTAGGTACCTATCTAGTGCTACCAATCCCTATTTCTGTAGGGAAATGAGAGAGAGCAGACAGTAACCCTTCCAACACTTTCCTCTTGTCTCTATATATTAGGTACCTATCTAGTGTTACCAATCCCTATTTCTGTAGGGAAATGAGAGAGAGCAGACAGTAACCCTTCCAACACTTTCCTCTTGTCTCTATATATTAGGTACCTATCTAGTGTTACCAATCCCTATTTCTGTAGGGAAATGAGAGAGAGCAGACAGTAACCCTTCCAACACTTTCCTCTTGTCTCTGTCCGTATATATTAGGTACCTATCTAGTGCTCCTAATCCCTATTTCTGTAGGGAAATGAGAACAGAGCAGACAGTGACCCTTCCAACTAAAAAAAATGAAAAGTTTATGGGCGCCGATCCGATCAGCTCTGTCACTACAGGAGCGGCGTTGCAGTTGGACGCTCTACAAGTACTAATTGGATCCAGTGCAGCTCCCAGCACTTGGCTGTGTGTCTAACAGACTGATACACGGCTCCCTATGAAGCTTCTGTAATGGATTCTCTGAGAACAGGGTAAATATGCAGAGAGCAGCCAGCCGCCAGCGTCCCCCGAGGAGAATAAATGACACTTAGAGGAACATGAAAGTGCTACACTGTATCTATAGGATGCTCATGTCTCATCTGTTTTCATGCCAGCTTCTTTGATCCGCTCCTTCATCCCCTGGGAATAGCACGGCCTTCCTGGAAAGGCTAACAGACAGATGGGCAATAAAGTACAAAATAGCAAGTGGGCACTGAAAAAGAATGTATATATATATATTATGCACAAACACACACATATATATATATATATATATATATATATATATATATATACGTGTTTGTGTTTGTGCATAATATATATATATACATTCTTTTTCAGTGGCCACTATAACAACCACTATAACCCTAGACTGTTCCTGCTGAATTGTATCTCTCTGTACAGACTATAAACTTAGGGGACTGTTCCTGCTGAATTGTGCTTAGTACAGGGAATACCTATGCTGCCATAGTTTTATGGGATCTCTCTGTACAGACTATGAGCAAACTTAGGGGACTGTTCCTGCTGAATTGTGCTTAGTACAGGGAATACCTATGTACCATAGTTTTATGGGATCTCTCTGTACAGACTATGAGCAAACTTAGAGACTGTTCCTGCTGAATTGTGCTTAGTACAGGAGAATACCCATTTCTATTTGTTAATGGTATAAACATGTCCCCTAATTGGCATCAGATTCAGAGTCTCTCCCTGAAAAGATCAACATGACACAGATATCTCTATCCGCTTTATCTCTTCGAGGAACAGGAAAAGATTTGCCCTTTGTTGGATGGGGAATTGACCCATTGGGAAATGTCCTCCTTAATCTTGGAGTTGGCTTAAATCGATCTGCCACAGGCTGCCTGTTCCCTCTGCATTGGGTGCTATGGAGACTGGGGAAACCAATTAATTTAGAGCTGCTGGGACCTGGTGATTAATTAGAACCCCGGCAAGAAGAGGATTAGTGACCAAGATGAAAGGACCTGCTGGATGTCATTGTGCTGCACTGCTGGAGGTCTCTGAGAATATCTTATTTATATATATATCCATATAACTCCATGGCAGCAGATCAAAGATGTTTCGACAGGCTCCAAAGATGAAAAGGTATAACTGGAGGCTGGATAGACCTGGTCCAGACATACTGGGAACACTGGCCTGGGCTGCTGCATCATTCCTTATATACAGAAGCTGTTTTATCCAGCCAATCAACACTCTTTAGCATTCATCTATATATATATACACACACACTGTCAGGATAGTTTCAGCTCCAAAAGTAAGACAGTGCAATCTATGTACCTTTAAAGGAGAACTAGATAAAAAAAAAATCATTGCACATTGACCCATTGGATAAAAGAGACGTGCGTATAAAACTGTCACGCGTCAAAATTATTTTGACACCCATCGACTTCAATGTGTTTTGCAAATATTTTGCAATTTTTTTCCGAGTTTCTTGCATTTTTAATCACTTATCCAATACCCAGGCCTGGAATATTTCTGTAGAATCTCGTCACCTGATCTTCTTTCCTCTTCAGTTTCCTTTTCTCAGAGCATGAGCAGTAGAGTGAAAAAGTTGTGCTTATTCTGCGCCGGTGCAGTTTTTAGCAAACAGGAGCTCTGGCCTGGGGTATCAGGTAAAGTTTTGTAATCACTGGGGGGGGGGGGGTGCCTAACATTTTTGCTGGTTGGGCAACACTGATACAAAGTGGTATTGTCTTTATCTTACCCTAATATATCTATTACCCTTCATCTTTACTACCTACAACAGCTGTAGGGCCTTTCTATATATAGAACCCAGAGCAGTCACCCCTATTCCCTGCAATAGCTTAACGCCTGTAGGATGGACAGCAAAGATATAACGTTTTACTATTTGCATCTTTCCCTACTGTCTCCATCATACCCTATTATCACTATCTTGTCCTGTTATCTACATCGTATCACTACTGTCATTATCCTGCCCAACTGTATTTTTATTGTCCTGCTACAGCTTGTGTTACTGTTACCATCATTCTCTAGTGATCAAGTCTTGTCATCATCTTGCCCTACTTTTTATTGTCCTACTATCACCACCTTGTCCTACTGTTACCATGTTACTCTAGTTTCGTCATCTTGCCCCTACTGTTCTTCCTATTGCCTTTCTTATTGCCATCTTGCTCAACTGTCTCCGTCTTTCTCTAGTATCATCATCTTGC
This sequence comes from Xenopus petersii, assembly GCA_038501925.1. Classification (NCBI taxonomy): domain Eukaryota; kingdom Metazoa; phylum Chordata; class Amphibia; order Anura; family Pipidae; genus Xenopus; species Xenopus petersii. The sequence goes on along the minus strand of CM076684.1, from coordinate 8,846,918 downwards.
CCCACTGTCATCTCTAGTGTCTTGCCCTACTGTCTTCCCATTGCCCTACTGTCACCATCTTTTCCTAGTATCTTCATCTAGTTCTACCACCAGTATCTATGCCTACTGTCATCATCTTTTCCTCATATCTTCATCTAGTTCTACCACCACTATCTGTGCCTACTGTCACCATCTTTTCCTAGTATCTTCATCTACTGTAGCTCTACCACCACTATCTATGCCTACTATCACCATCTTTCCCTATTGTCTTCCTATTGCCCCATTGTTACTATCTTCCCCTAATGTCCCCATCTTGCCCTACTCTCTTCCTATTGCCCCATTACTTATCATGCCCTAATGTCTCCATTTTGTCCCGCTGTCTCCCTACAGCCCATTTGTTATCATCTTGCCATAATTTCCAGCTTTTGTCCTACTGTTTCCATATTGCCCTGCTATTGCCATCACAGTGGTGGAACCATAGAGAAAGCTCTTCTTCTTTAATTTGTTGCGCTCACGTTTGTGCAAGCATGGGGCAGGGGAGGTGGAGTTGCAGGCCGGGGTAGTTATGCGGACTGAGCCCCCCACCAAAAACTTTTTCAGAGGGGCCATGTGTGCTCTCGTTACACCACTAATTTCCATCTTGTCCTACTGTACCAATTCTGCCCAACTGCCCCACTGTATCTTATCCTCATGTCCCTGTTTTTCCCAACTATTGCCATTTGCTGTGTGGTCTTCATATTGCCCCAGTATTCCTACTGTATAAGTAGGAATACTGGGGCAATATGAAGACCACACAGCAAATGGCAATAGTTGGGAAAAACAGGGACATGATACAGTGGGGCAGTCTTCCTATTGCTGTACCGTTGCCTTTTTGCCCCACAATCACCATCTTCCCCTACTATACGGGGTCAATTACATTTTGTTTTATCTTCACCATGCAGAAATAAATATTATTTAGGGGACCCCATGAACAGGACCTACTGTTTGCTCTATGATCTCTGCCTTGTGGCCCCGCTGTGATCATCTCATAAAAGTGCTTATTGGATTAACTGTGTTTGTGTTGCCTTTGTGCTTGATCTTCTCATCCCTCACCCGGGCATATGGCAGGCAATATGTATAATGACAGCCCAACATCATTATTATAGCGCTCGTTATCATTATATGCACGGCAGGGCCCCCATCACTTATACTGGCTGGTGTGTGTGTGTGTGTGTGGGGGGGTGTATAACGATCTTTACAGTGGGATAACAAGGGATATGGATGTTTCTGATTTTGGATTTGTTGGAGGAGTCCTGACCTGTGCCCTTCGCTGGATATGCAATTATCTGTCGCTCATAATAAAGGGAATCCCTGTGCTGCGAGTATCAATCATGTGCTGTTTCCTATGTTTGACTTCCTCTTGTACAAACAGTGCAGCTCTCAGTGACATGTCCCAGGGCTGATGTTTAATGTAACTGAACGCAGTATTGGAATGGTTATCCTTTTCTGTTCTCTGGTTGTGACTCATGAATCAATGTAACAGGAGTCAGTTTTCCGCCAGCTCTCTTAATTAATTGGCTTCTGCTACCTAGTTTCAGCAGTCAGAGCCAAAAGCAATACCTTCCCCCTGGGGAAACTGATATAAATAAAATGTAGAACAGCTGATTTTTCTGCAGCCATGGACGCGCTTGTCAATCACTGTCACACATTAAAGGGAAGGCGTCGAGATCACTCAGAAGTGACATATGGTTGGAGGGCTCTCAGTCAGCAAAATACAATTTGTCAAATGAGAATTCTTTCCGGGCACATGATATTGACCCATTTACATTCAATACAAGTTATTCAAAGGAGCGGAGACGAGGGAACTGCGAGTGCATCAATCACTGCTCCAATCGGCTGTCTCCTCTCCCAAGCACAAAGCAAGGTGAATTCAGCTGCTCTTTTAAAGGGGAACTAACACTACCAAATGAATGATGGCATCTAATAAATGTGGGTCGTTGCACACAAACACACGCACCCCCTATTCATTTATATTCAGATGCACCATATGGACTGAAATCTGCTCTAAAACTGACATACATAAGATTCCAGAAAATACATCTTTTTATACATATTTTATTGACATGGTGTGGCTTTTAAAGAGGTGGTTCACCTTTATGTTTAGTATGTTATAGAAAGGCTAATTCTTAGCAACTTTTCAATTGGTCTTCGTTATTTATTTTTTACAGTATTTAATTATTTGCCGCCTTCTTCTGACTCACCTTTCAAATGGGGATCACTGACCCCATCTAAAAAACAAATGCTCTTTAAGGCTACAAATGTATTGTTATTGTTACTTTTTATTCCTCGTCTTTCTATTCAGGCCTCTCCTATTCATATTCCAGCCTCTTATTCAAATCAGTGCATGGTTGCTATGGTGATTTGGACCATAGCAACCAAATGGCTGAAATTGCAAACTGGAGAGCTGCTGAATAAAAAGCTAAATAACTCAAAAGCCAAAAATAATAAAAAATGAATGCCAATTGCAAATTGTCTCAGAATATCACTCCCTACATCATACTTAAAGTTAACAACCCCTCTCAAGGAGAACTAAAACCTTAAAATGAATATGGCTCAAAATGTTGTATTTTATAAACTGAACCCAGCGGCTCAGCAGTAATGATCCAGGCCTTCAAAGTTGTCTACAGCAGATCACTATCGTGAATCTTCTTTTGTGTGTCAGTGGCACTGCACATGCTCAGTGTGCTCTAGGCTGCAGCTGAGAATCTAAGCTTAGGGCTTATGGGAAATCATCAATTGGAAAATGAGGTTCATCTGTTATAGAAGCTGATGCCACAGAGCTGACTATTTAATTCTGAAGTAGGCTGCACTGATTTCTATGCTGCCATGAAATAAGAATCTGAATTAATTATGACTGTTATATTCTGTATATACATATGATATTTGAGCTGATCCTTAAGCTCAAGTAAGTGACAGCAGCCCAGAGCACAAGCTGGCGTCTACTGGAGGCAAATCCTAATTCTTTTTAAGGTTTAGTTGCCCTTTAAGCCTGATCCTCACCAAGCAGCTATGTTTTCGTTGACGTGACAATAAAATTCAATTGATTTTCTAACAAATCTTTACACATCCTGACTTCTTAGCACTGCTAAGATTTCTAGAGCCACCAGCCATCATCCTCGGCCCAAGAGCAGATTATTGAACAGATGACACAGTTACTAATTGGCTCATTGACGTTCTCGTGACTCGGGCTCTTTTATCAGGTAAAAAAAAGTCCTGAATTATGTATCAGCATTAGACTCCGGAGATCGCATGTGGTTAGTTAGGGTTTTCGACTGGCAAACCTCAAAGTTATTCGGCGGAGCTGTAATAACTGCAGAATGGTTCCAAGGGGAACCATCTCTCCATGCAAGAATACTTGTTCTTTAAAAACACAGAGAAGTGGATTTAATAAAGAACTACAGACTCTATATAATGCTCATAGAAGTGAGAGTTATATTTATTGGTGGCAAAGATTTTTGGGGGGTGCATCCTAAATCCCAGGTTCTTCAACTTTCCCAGAGGAGGAACCAACTGACTTGGAACTGGTTGGGCTTGTTGACCAGCAAAGGAGCAATGTGAGTAGAGTAGGGGTCAAGGATGAGCTTGAACTTGGTAGCCAACAAGAAATGAAGAGCCACAACCCTTTTTAAAGAGTCTCCACTGCTACAAGGTTTCTTGGGAGAGCAAGGAGAGGGCTTCCTTTGCTGGGAAGAGCAGCGGATGGCCTACAAAGTTGCATCTAACAGCTTTGTGCCAGGAATGTGTGCCTTCCTGAGATGTTGAGGATCCTTGGAGACCACTGGAATGGAATAATCTGCCCTTTGTAAAATAGACCGTTGCCTTTATACCTAATGGGCAGTAGCAACTTCTATCCCCACTGGCAATACTACCTGCAATGTTTACCTGAGGTTCCTCTCCGGAGGAGGGTACATGGCAAATAATTATAAGACATAGATTAGTGTTATACTGAATTCATTGTGAGACATCCCAAGGTGTATTCCTGGGATTGCATTAGATCTTGCCCATCATCTTGCCCATATTTATCATTAGGAAACACGGGCATGGAAATATCCAGGAACAAAGTGATGTCACAATTCAAGGGGAAATTTCATGCTGCAGGTTATGAGCCAGATTTACTATCAAGAAATGATACGTTTGTAACTAGTTCTCTCTCTACTAAATTTACTACATATGCCTGGCATCTCACGGAATCCTCTGGGTCTCATCCGAGATGTCAGGCTGAGCTTTCATTCCTTTGTTTGGGAATCTCAAGGCAAGAACATCTGAAATATACAACTATGAATCGTGGAAATGAAATCAAATTATGAGTCAGTAAGAATGAATTTACATTGGGATTTCCAGTCATTTGCATGTTCCAGGCACTGAAATTCCACTTGCTTTCATTTCGTGGGAACAGATATTTTTTCAATTTGCAGATGATTTTCCCACCTGCAGTTGATGTCTCATTACTCTTCAATAATGTATAAGAGACTGTGTAAGAGGATTATGCTGGGAAGGAATTGTGACTGTGGGATAACAGGTATAGTAGGGAAAGATGGTGTCTATAGTAACAGTGGATAATAGTCTCTGGGAAGGGAGTGTGACTGTGGGATAGCAGGTATAGTAGGGAGAGATGGTGCCTTTAGTAACAGTGGATAATAGTCTCTGGGAAGGGAGTGTGACTGTAGTATAGCAGGTATAGTAGGGAGAGATGGTGCCTATAGTAACAGTGGATAATAGTCTCTGGGAAGGGAGTGTGACTGTGGGATAGCAGGTATAGTAGGGAGAGATGGTGTCTATAGTAACAGTGGATAATAGTCTCTGGGAAGGGAGTGTGACTGTAGTATAGCAGGTATAGTAGGGAGAGATGGTGCCTATAGTAACAGTGGATAATAGTCTCTGGGAAGGGAGTGTGACTGTAGGATAGCAGGTATAGTAGGGAGAGATGGTGCCTATAGTAACAGTGGATAATAGTCTCTGGGAAGGGAGTGTGACTGTGGGATAGCAGGTATAGTAGGGAGAGATGGTCCCTATAGTAACAGTGGGATAATAGTCTCTGGGAAGGAATTGTGACTGTGGGATAGCAGGTATAGTAGGGAGAGATGGTCCCTATAGTAACAGTGGGATAATAGTCTCTGGGAAGGGAGTGTGACTGTGGAGTAGCAGGTATAGTAGTGAGAGATGGTGCCTATAGTAACAGTGGGATAATAGTCTCTGGGAAGGGAGTGTGACTGTGGGATAGCAGGTATAGTAGGGAGAGATGGTGCCTATAGTAACAGAGTCAATAGCCTGAGAGATTGTCCAAATTGTATTTCATAATGTAGTAGAAGATGGTAACAGTAACTCTATATAATCATATAAAATCAGGCTGGTGGGGAGTTCAGTTCTAAAGGAGCAAAGGTTCGTAAATGTGACGGTGCTACTTTATATCAGTTATGGTTCCCAGAATGTCTCATTTTCCCTGGAGGACATTCCATTCTTTTGCCCCACAATCTTATTTTCTCCTGAGCCAGGAAGGTACAGTTTCCCCAGGGATTGGGCTTGAGATCAATCTGAGCCTCCATTGGGAATAAGCCATCGTGTAAATAAGATTTTTCCCTGGCTGACGAGAGTCGCATAAAGTGATTCATCTTTTCTGTAAGATTATTTTCTCACTGAGCGGAGAACTGTAGCACAACAAACCCCATAATGAATTCCAACAGAACTGAATGGCTCCCCAGCAAATACACCCGCGTGCATCTCTGTGATAAGGGAGAAACATCATTCTGTTGGCCAGATTTATGCCTTCTGTTATCTATGAGCTCCATGTTCTCTCTGGGGATCTCTTTATTCTCCTTCTCTCCTCCCCCTTCACATGGTTTGTGCCAGTGGCCAGCTGTCCTGGGGGGTTATTGGGGCAACTGACATTTGACATAATTCTGCCTTTTTTTCTTTATTTTGCACTTATAGTTTTCTATTGCTAATAGTAAGAGGTGTAATACCTGATGCTGAACTGTTTAACCCCAGACAGGCTAAATTACCATGAACAGTTTTTACCCCAGACACAACAGGCTAAATTACCATGACCTGTTCTACCCCAGACACAACAGGCTAAATTACCATGAACTGTTTTAACCCCAGACACAACAGGCTAAATGACCATAAACTGTTTTTACCCCAGACACAACAGGCTAAATTACTATGACCTGTTCTACCCCAGACACAACAGGCTAAATTACCATGAACTGTTTTAACCTCAGACACAACAGGCTAAATGACCATAAACTGTTTTTACCCCAGACACAACAGGCTAAATTACTATGACCTGTTTTACCCCAGACACAACAGGCTAAATTACCATGACCTGTTCTACCCCAGACACAACAGGCTTAATTACCATGAACTGTTTTAACCCCAGACACAACAGTCTAAATGACCATAAACTGTTTTTACCCCAGACACAACAGGCTAAATTACTATGACCTGTTCTACCCCAGACACAACAGGCTAAATTACCATGAACTGTTTTAACCCCAGACACAACAGGCTAAATGACCATAAACTGTTTTTACCCCAGACACAACAGGCTAAATTACTATGACCTGTTTTACCCCAGACACAACAGGCTAAATTACTATGACCTGTTTTACCCCAGACACAACAGGCTAAATTACCATGAACTGTTTTAACTCCAGACACAACAGGCTAAATTACCATGAACTGATTAACCCCAGACACAGCAGGCTAAATTACTATGAACAAGGGATGCACAAAATCCACTATTTTGGATTCAGCCGAAACCCAAATCCTTTGCATAAGATTTGGCTGAATACCAAACCAAATCCGAATCCTAATTTGCATATGCAAATTAGGGATTGGAAGGGGAAAGCATCTTTTATGTCCTTGTTTTGTGACAGAAAGTCACGAGATTTCTCTCCCTGCCCCTTATTTGCAAATGCAAATATGGATTCGGTTCGGCCGGGCAGAAGGATTCAGCTGAATCCTAACCCAGCTGAAAAAGGCCAAAATCCTGTCAGAATCCTGAAATGAATCCTGGATTCTGTGCATCCCTATTATGAACTGTTTAACCCCAGACACAACAGGCTAAATTACCATGAACTGTTTAACCCCAGACATAACAGGCTAAATAACCATGAACTGTTTTAACTCCAGACACAACAGGCTAAATAACCATGAACTGTTTTATCAGAAGCCAAAGCAGTAAAATAGACACAGGGCCAACATTTTTAGCATTTGCACAACATCAGAATTTAAAGCTGGTGATTATAATGATGCATGGAGCAATCTTCAATGGGAGTGATTAAACAGCAGTAAAAAAGTTGTTAAAGGCAGTATATATATATATATATCAACTGATGGCTCTGCTTTCTGTCAGTACAAATTTACATAGAATTCCATTTCATGACTGTGACATGTATCTAACCTCAGCTTTCCCTGCAGCTCTCATAAAACAAGTCATTTTTATGCAGAGTGGCCTTTAACACCGGTTACATATGAATTCAAAATGCTGCGGGCTGCACGGATATCGACATAGCCATGAAGCATGCCAACAGATTGATTATGGATCATGGGAATTTCACATGAAGCGAGTATTTAAAGGAACTACAGTAGCTACAGGAGTTTTCAGTTATACCGCGAGAGTTATATAGTATAATGGGCCAGTGAGGGGGAGTATAAAACAGTTCATATGAGTAATCCTTATCTGTTATGAGGATTATCTTTGTAAGATATTGTATCACATGCTTTAGTTATCAAATGATCTTTATGTTATATAGGGGTGCGTTAACATGTTTTTTTCTCATCTGGCAACCCAGGGTATTTCCCTAAGAACCCAGTAGGTGGAGGTCTATATGCAGTATTATTGTATTATCCTTTATTTAAATATCATCAATATGTTACTTTACAGCAGGGATCCCCAACCTTTTGAACCCGTGAGCAACATTCAGCAGTAAAAGGAGTTGGGGAGCAACACAAGCATAAAAAATGTTCTTGGGGTGCCAATAAGGGCTGCGATTGGCCATTTAATAGCCCCTATGTGGATTGTCAACCTACGTTGAGGCTCTGTTTAACAGTATATCTGTTTTTTTATGCCAAAACTTCACGCCAAGAATTCAAAAAGAAGCCCCTGCTTTGAGGCCACCGGGAGCAACATAGAAGTGGTTGGAGAGCAACGTGTTGCTCACGAGCTACTGATTGGGGATCACTGCTTTACAGAGACTGATCTGTCCCTGGCTCTATGGAGCTTACAATCTGGTCCATATGCCCCACTGTGACCAGTTTCAGCAGGTGCCTATTAACCTGCTGGTGGGTTTTATGACTGTGGGAAGAAACTGGAGTGTCCACAGGCTCAGAACATATAAACAGTGTCGGACTGGGGCCCACTAGATCCCCCTGAATACTCATGTAAGCCCACCAACCCTCAGACCCCACAAGAGGTGCCCTAAAAGGAGGCTGTTGGTGCATCAGAATTAGGATTATGAGGTGCACTAGTACCTATTACCTTTATGTAGAGGCTACCAGTCCAACCCTGGGCATACCAGCGGGACTAGAGCCCACCAGGATTTTCCCCAGTCTCCCGATGGGCCAGTTGGACCCTGCAGATAAACTCCATACAGATAGTGAGCAGCTCAAGATCGAACCCAGCACCCCTGCATTGCAATATGCCGAGCCAAAAAAATGCATTTGTGTATCTTTCCTGTTAATACCTGAGATTTCCAGTTTAACAATAGCCATGCAGCATTGCTGCTGGATCCTTGGAGAAGGAAAATCAGTATATGGCTTATTCTTATTTATATTCCATGCAGGAAGTAATGGATATTTTGTGACTGTTGAAATTGGCTTTTTAATTCTATTCCATCCCTAAAACAAGATGCCACAGGTTTTTCTCTTAACCTTGCATCACAATGGGTGCCAATAATTGCACTGGCTGCTATGCCAACTATGGACGTCAGCGGCAGAATCGGTTGAGTGCAGTTCGTCTTGCCCACCCCCTCCCCCCATCTCCTGCAGGGCCCCCAAAGTAAATGAGCTTTGCAGAAGGGATGTCTAAAAAAGGCCTTAAATAGAAGAAAAGGTTCCTGAAAGACTGACAGCTTGCTGAGCGGCACAGAGAGCCTGGTACATTATGCCAACCTCAGATATTTTATTTCACTCCTCTGCTCTTGGGGTGGTGCCAGGAGCCCCTTCTTGCACTCAGCACTATACAGATGGCAGTGGTGTAACTGGATATTACTGGACCCAACAGCAAATTATATATCAGGCCCCCAAAATTTCTAGAGATATTTAATGAAATTGTATATGAATTAGGGCCTCAAGGGGCCCCTATACCTCCTGGGCCCCTCTGTAGTTACACCGCTGACAGATGGGAAGGAAGGGGAGACCCACTAAGTGCCACCTGTAAGACCCCTGGTGACTACACCGGGCACTCCTCAAATAGCTCCGCACAAACAGATCCTACTGATAACATATGGCATGCTGGGAAAAATATGGCTGCACATTGTTGGTATAATATTCTGAGAATGACCCAACTGGTTAAAAGTGGAACCAAACTTCACCGGTGAAAGGTGTTTCCCATGTGACAAAATTCGTTTTTTTTAATTTTAAACTGTACATCACTTTCTAGCCTCTTCGCTGTAAGCTGCCATTTTAGAGTTTAAGGACCTCCCATAGCCCTGAGTCACACTTCGTTCACCCAGGCTTAAAGGAGAAGGAAAGCTACGGAGGCATTTTATTGCCAATAGATTAGCTGCAATAGTGCAAGCTAGAATGCTATATTTATTCTGTAGAATGTTTTGCCATACCTGAGTAAAAAGCTCTAGAAATTCTCTGTTTGTTTAGAATAGGAGCTGCAGTATTAATGTGGTGTGACATCACTTCCTGCCTGAGTCTCTCCCTGCTCTGGGCTCAGATTACAGTAGAGAAGGGAGGGGTGGGGGGAGAGGAGTAAACTGAGCATGCTCTTGCCCAGGGCAATGAGGTTTAAGCTGAAGGCAGGAAGTCTGATACAGAAGCCCATGAGTACACAATAGAAGGAAAGAAATGCAGTGTTTCTTTTGACAGAGGACTCAGAGCAACATTACTTTGGGGGTTTACTGGTATATTTAGATGGACCTTTCTGATAAGGCTTACTAAATTTTAACCTTTCCTTCTCCTTTAAAGGGATACTGTCATGGGAAATTTTTTTTTTTTTCCTCAAAATGCATCAGTTAATAGTGCTGCTCCAGCAGAATTCTGCACTGAAATCCGTTTCTCAAAAGAGCAAACAGATGTTTTTATATTTAATTTTGAAATCTGACATGGGGCTAGACATATTGTCAGTTTCCCAGTTGCCCCCATTCATGTGACTTGTGCTCTGATAAACTTCAGTCACTCTTTACTGCTGTACTGCAAGTTGGAGTGATATCACCCCCCCAGCAGCCTAACAACAGAGCAATGGGAAGGTAACCAGATAGCAGCTCCCTAACACAAGATAACAGCTGCCTGGTAGATCTAAGAACAGCACTCAATAGTAAAATCCAGGTCCCACTGAGACACATTCAGTTACATTGAGTAGGAGAAACAACAGCCTGCCAGAAAGCAGTTCCATCCTAAAGTGCTGGCTCTTTCTGAAATCACATGACCAGGCAAAATGACCTGAGATGCACCTACACACCAATATTACAACTAAATACACTTGCTGGTTCAGGAATGAAATTTTATATTGTAGAGTGAATTATTTGCAGTGTAAAACAGTGTCATTTAGAAATAAAAACTACATGATGAAGATCACAACAGAATCCCTTTAAAGGAGAAGCAAACCCTAAAGATATAAAAACCCTACATAGATCCCACTCCCTATTCCCCTCAGCCTAGCTGCTAGCCCGGGCAAATGCCCCTAACTCTTTATTTACTCCTCGGTGCAGATTCTGTCCAGTGAAGTTCACAGGCGACATCTTCTTCTCTTCGGTAATCTTCGGGAAGTAAGTGCTGCGTCGGCGCAGTTGGAGCAATTTTCTGTTTTGCAACCACTGCACATGCGCCAAAACTCATGGAAATTGCCAAAGGCCCAGGAAAAGACTCGAAGATTATCGAAGAGAAGAAGATGGCGCCCGTAAACTCCGCTGGACAGAATCTGCACCGAGGGGTAAGTAAGGCATTTGCCTGGGGTATCGGCTAGGCTGGGGGGAGGAGGGAGGGTGGTGTATGTAGGGTAGGGTTTTTTTTAACTTTAGGGTTTGCTTCTTTTTTAAGTAAGTGGGTAGCACAGTCATCATTTTTATCTAATTTTCATGAGTGCTCCACCCACTTTACAGCTAAAATTATGATATTTGCAACACAGACTTCAACAGCCAGTTGTCTAATTGGCCACGCCTACACTAGAAGTAGCTCCTCCTCTCTCAATAAGGTCTTCCTTTGCCCCTCAGGAATACATTTTGGTAACATTTTAGGAGTGACTATAAGGCAACAGATGTAAGGCTGGGAGCTTTTTCTCTTATTTTCCCCCACATATTAGAATGATAATATTGCACCTCAGAAGACCCTCGGACAAATCTTCCAACTTTAAAGGGGTTGTTCTCCATTAAATTCACTTTTAATTTGACGTAAAGAGTGATATTCTGAGACAATTTGTAATTGTTTTTCAGTTTTTTATTGTTTGTGGTTTTTGAGTTATTTTGCTTTTTATTCAGCAGCTCTCCGGTTGTAATTTCAGCCATCTGGTTGCTAGGGTCCAAATTGCCCTAGCAACCATGAACTGATTCGAATAAGGGACTGGAATATGAATTAAAAGTTAAGTAATAAAAAATAGGAATAACAATACATTGGTAGCTTAACAGAGCATTTGTTTTTGGGTGTCAGTGACCCATTTTGAAAACTGGAAAAAGTCAGAAGAAAAAGACAAATATTTTAAAAACTATCAAAAAAAAGAAAAAAAGGAAGACCATTTGAAAGGTGGCTTAGAATGAACTATTCCATAACCCCCTTAGTTGTTTAAGAGTGTGTTCTGTCCAATATATATATATATATAGTGAAAAAGGATTGCGGCACTCACAGGGTTTTAGTGAAAAAACAAAAAAAATTTATTATTAAGCCTCAACGTTTCGATCCCCCACAGGGATCTTGGTCAGGAGCAAAAACCTGACGAACATCCCTGTGGGGGATCGAAACGTTGAGGCTTAATAATAAAAATTGTTTTTGTTTTTTCACTAAAACCCTGTGAGTGCCGCAATCCTTTTTCACTGCTTATTTCCCATGCTGGCACCCAGGTATTAATTTTGTCTACGGAGGGCACCATTCCTTTGGTTATATATATATATATATATATATATATATATATATATATATATATATATATATATGTGTATACATCCAGAATGTTAGGGACCTGGGGGCTTCTGAATAATGGATCTTCCGTAATTTGGATCTTCATACCTTAAGTCTACTAGAAAATCATGTTAACATTAAATAAACCCAATAGGCTGGTTTTGCCTCCAATAAGAATTAATAATATCTTAGTTGGGATCAAGTACAATCTACTGTTTTATTATTACAAAGAAAAAGAAAAATAATTTTTACAAATCAGAATTATTCGTATAAAATAGTTTATGGGAGATGGCCATTTCCGTAATTTGGAGCTTTCTGGATAACGGGTTTTTATATAACCGATTCCATACCTATATATATATATATATATATATATATATATATATATATATATATATATATATATATATGTTCTGCATTCTTTCCTATAGCGCCTGTACCAAGCATGAAATGGTTGAAATATTTATTCAAAGTTATTTAAAGTTCTACAAAGTTTATGAGATTAACTGGTATATATATATATATATATATATATGATATGAATAAAGTGATCAGTGAATAAGAAAGAGCAGTGAGAGTCGTGCCATTGACTTTATAAACAGCCCAGGTTGTATTGTCTCTTATTTCTTCAATTGCTCGTTAGTAAATGTCCCTTCTCGCGGTACCAAATGTAACATTAGTCAGTCACAAATGGAATGAAATGACGAATCACCTACGAGCGTCACGGGAACTGCAATAAAACCTCATACATCATAATTACACTTCTCACGTCAGCGGCACACGGCCAGGCAATCATCAGATCCCGGACAAAAACATTCATCATCAGCCTCTTAACAATAAAACATAATCATAATAATGCTAATACATGCAGAATATATCAAACCCTGTCTCTGGCTCTAAAGTTCCCATCATTAGAATTGGGCCAGAGGCATTGGGGATTTATTGCAATTACAATCTACAACATCATTATTTATTGTGTGCAATGAGTAAAATGAGGTCATTGCAACCTGAAAGAGCAGCTATGAAGTCACTGATACTGCTGTGATGTCACCTATGATGTCAGACATGCAAAGTATCTAAACAACAGTCAACATGGATTTGGTGGAAAACCTCTTCTTAAAGAGGATGTGAACCCTTCAATAAAATATTGCCTAATTAATGAAAATCTTATGATATGCAACTTTCCAAGGGTTTTAAAGGTTTGTGAACATGTAATTACAATTAAAAGCATCGCCTGTCTTTCCTGCGCTGATTCTACTTCTTGAATCGATGGAGCAGAAGTCGCCCATGTGCTGAGCCGCTGGATTCCGCTACATTGTTTGAAGCCAGTGAAGTCAGAACCAGAACGACAGAGAACAGACACTGCTTTCTATAGTGATTATATTTACACATGAAAACTTAGAATGAATGTATATTGGATTCAATTATATTTTATCTCTCGACATTTGAATTTTGGGTTCCATATCCAGCACCTGCCCACTAGTTTAGTGACTAGTACAAGCGCTCAAGAAGGAAGACTAATGAGAATGAAGTTGTCGGCACAGACAAATCATATCTATCAATGAAATTAACCCATTGGAAACCTGCCAACAACTCCCCTTACACAGCTGAGAGATTTTTGCCTTTGAAAAAAAGGAGGTAGCATGGAAATAAGGAACGGTTTCTAAAGCCAGCCAGCAACAAAGGTGTTAATGCAAGCTGAAGTGGAATGTAGGTGCTGGTTGCAGGCGGCGCTGGAAGGGTTAAGCAAGTTGGTAGCCCACGCTGACTTACCTTTAGGTGCTACATGCAGAGATGGTTGTGGTGCCAGGGATGGGTGTGCATGTTGTGAGCTGCCACTGAGCAGGGTAAGAGGTTGGCACAGGTAGTCCAAGTGTTAGGAGCCCAAAGTGATGGTTGGCAGGAGGGATGCTGCTACCCAGAGCCAGGGAGGAGGGAGGGGAAGGGACAGGAGCTGTGAGAGCTGCAGATCAATGCTTCTCACTGGGCAGAAGAGGAAGGAATGGGAGGAAAATGCACAATTTAAGGATGCGAGAGGGAGGGGGGCTGAGAGGGGAGATCCCATCGGGGATGTGAGAGGAGCCCGAGTAGCACTGGATATCGGAGGCAGGAGAGGAGGAGAGCAGGTCAAGGGAGGGAGGGATACAGAAAGACTTATGCTGGGAAATGGGAGGGCACTGAGAATTCTAAATGAAGGATTTGGGATCACACAAGAGAAAAAAAGCAGCAATATGTCCTTTTTGTTAGACGAAGCGAGGAGCTGAAGGGAGAGCGTGAGCAGAGGGGCAGCAGCATCCGAGCAATGAATGGGGAATGGAACAAGAGTATGTCACTTGGGGGAGCAGTGAGTGATTGAGAGCCTTATATATACAGCCACACACATATACATATACAGTCAGGAGTACTCTGTCTATAAGGGTTATATTGAAGTACAATATGTGTATGAATGGGGGTTATATAGAAGTACAATATGTGTATGAATGGGGGTTATTTAGAAGTACAATATGTGTATGAATGGGGGTTATATAGAAGTACAATATGTGTATGAATGGGGGTTATTTAGAAGTACAATATGTGTATGGGAGTGGGGGTTATATAGAAGTACAATATAGAATGTATATAGAATTACAAGTATGGGGGGAGGATTATAAAGTAGAATTCATGCTCATTGACACCGAGTGGTTCTCCAGTTCCAGCTCTCCAGTTGCTCCCGGCTCTTCTCCATGTTCATTGTGATTCTCCTTCTCATTGATACATCAGTTTTAAAATTGTATCCATTTCCATTCCTTTCCTTCCTCTTGCTATTCCTTTCTTCTATACGTGTCATAGAATTCATTGCTATTTCAGACGCCTTCACACCAACCTATTTGTCCTTTTCTCCCTGGATTCCCCAACTCTCCTTCCTCCTGAACTTCCTACTTTCTTTCCATCTTCCTTATTTTCTTTCTTTGCTTCCTTTCTTCCCTTCTGTTCCTTTCCTTCTTCAATACGTTCCTTCATCCCTGCTGCTCTTCTTATTTCTAGATCACTTACTTCACATGTCTGCTTGTATAACTAACTTTCCTTTAAACTACTAAATTCGAATTCATTATCCATTCAATGTATTTATTTCTTTTCAGCTTTCATCTTTACATTATCTCCATTGTCTTGTTACTTCCACAGCAGCCACTTTCTTTAAGATTGTCACTTTCCTCCCCCGTGCCCTTTATTTTATTGTGCTGTATAAGTCATGAAAGCCTCCAGTTATACATTGGTAAAAACTTACATAGAAATTCAAAGGGGTGGGGTACAGGTAGACATATCTTTCAATAGTCATCTACTCTCCAATTAAAATTCTTTCCATAGTAATTGTCGTACTTCTTCCTTTCCATGCATTACTTATTCTCTAGATACATGAACAGCGTTCTCCACTGAACAGGACAGGTCTGCTAGGGTAAAGGTGAGGTGCAGGTTGGGTATGGGGGTACAGGTAGGGTATGGGGACAGGTAGGGTATGGCGGTGCCTTGCTGTGCCCTTGAATAAATACTGCCTTTCCACCTACTGCAGCTTTCCATCATCACTTCTGGCAGATCTATTTTTTTCATTTGAGTCTCTTCCTCCTCTCTACATAAGTTGGCCATACACAGGCTGATAAAAGCTGCAGACAGACCGAGTCGGCAGCTTATCAACCCGTGTGTAGGGCCCTCTGACGGGCTTTCCCGATCGATCGGGCAGGGTTAAAAATCCGTAGTTTATGCGGTCCCGCGATCCGACTGCCCATATTAGCTATATTATGATCAGTCTGATATCGTCCATCTCAATGTGGGCATATTGGGGAGAGATCTGCTTGTTTGGTGAAATCTCTACGTGTATGGCCACCTGTCCTGTTGTAAGGCATGGAGTGGGCCTAGAACCATCAGACAGGCCAGTTGCCCTCTCTCCTACATTGTGCCACTGTACCAATCCTTCACTTTGCAATGAAGTGTTGCCACCAGTAGGATCTGCTGCTTAATTTCTTCCAATATGGTGGTGGCAGTGGCTGTTTTGTGACATTATTGTGATGCTGGAACTTTGGAGCCAGAATTCAAAGTAAAGTCTAGAATTCCTTGTCCCATTGTAGGCCTCATTCTCATGAGTTACTTTAATGCACTTTAATCTTGTATTGACTCTCTGGTATATTAATTATTGGCCTGTTCCTGAAAACACTTGCCTTCTGCTGCCCAGGCCTGTCTTAAATCTCTGTGTGACCCACAGTTCTGCAATCCCCAGTACTCAGCTTATTCTATCCTGGACTGGGTGAGCAGGAGATTTGGACAGCAGTCCCCATTGCCAGTAAAATACCTGCCAAGGCAGGGGCAGTTATTACAAATTCACCAGTAATGTAATAGACAGTACATTTATTATATATTTAAGTCCAGCCTCTAGCCTGCCCTCGAACTGCCCAGAATCCAGCAGAAATGTACCTTTTTCTCATCCCCGATCCTTCATTGACATCATGGCTCTGCCCCTTTCATCATTACCATACCCCTATGACATCATGGACCAGCTCCTTTGTCACTGCCCCCCCCGCTGGTCAGTGAATTCCTCCTAAAAAGGTGGCAACCCTACATGCACCCTAAGCTTTGCCACAAATCCAGGCCAGTGAATGTGGCCCCTCTTAGAAGCAAAGTGGCCCTTGCTGAGTTTCACAATGGCCGGAAATGGAACCTTCAGGTCGTCCTGCTGAAATGTTCACAGTCCAGACATCAAATCAAATATATATATAAATGCAAATCACACTTCATGAATGTGTTTCTCTGCTAATTCCTCTGATTTTATTTTAATGGCTGGTTCCTTGGCACCTCCCATTCCATCACACTCTGCTGAAGCCTGTACATGACTCCTGCATCAACATGTCGCTTTAATTGCCTCTCACTCACGCAGGACTTTGTACTGTCACAGCAGAGATTTAATGACACTCTCCGTATTTTGGCTCAGTCGGCAGAGCAATCAGCGGGGGTAATTAAAATGAAAAGCCTGTACCAGTCACACAATTCACAAACCCCTCCTCTCCTTGGTGCCGGCACAATGGCACGTTCCTCCTTAATCTCCCTGCCACTGTTGGGCCTCAAACCCATTCTGTGCTGTAAAACGTGGTCTCAACGTGATCCGCCCTTGTAGGAATCTACTTCCTCCGGTTGCTAAGTGCTGTATTGATCTCCGGCAACAGAGACACAATGAATTGAAAGAACAAAGTTAAAAATAAAAAGCAGCCCATGCTAAACATGAATTTGCTGTTTATAATTCTGCTCCCCCCAAGCCGAGCCATTTTGTATTTAATAGAGAAAAATATTCTACCTATTTGATCCCACAGTCCCATCTTTTCTATGATTGGTCAATACTGCCATTTATGAAGTGGAAAGGCAGGGGGCATTATTTAGCTCTTTGCACCCCACTTTCAGCTCTATATGAATTGCCACAGACAGGGCCAGTCCCAGGGGAAGGTACAAGAGGCAGCTGTATGATACATCAGGGACCTGCACATCCGGATTTGTGGGAAGGTCACAAAGGCCCAGGCCTAGGGCGGCACAAATTAAGGGGCGACATGACTTTCAGCTGCCTCTATATTTTCTTATTTAGTTTTTAAAATTGAGTGTGCAGGAGATTTCGCTGTTGAAAGTTGAAGTCTTAGTAATAGAAATTTATGCATTTGATTGAGCACGTGGGGGGGGGGTTGAAGAGCAGAAGTGACAAGTGTGAGTGTAGGGTTCCCATCTGTCCGGATTTCACTTGGACAGCTCCGTTTTTGGAAGGGTTGCCTGGGTGAAAAGTTCAGAATTAGGAAATCCGGACAGGACATTGAAGTAAGTGACATGACATCACTGATTGTCACATCATCTGCCCCGCCCCTAACATCATTGCCCCCATCCCCGATGTCATCAGCCGCCTCCCAACGTCACTGCCCATTTTCACAAAAAAAAAATGGTGGCAACCCTATGTGAGGGGCACCCGGATGGCAAATCTGGACTTGGCCTTGGGGAGCCCCTCTTGCAAATCGAGCCTGGGGGCCTACAGACTCCCCCAGGTGCCCCTTCCCCCCTCGCCCTAGTTGCAACCCCCCTTTTCCTCCCCACCAGCACTTACCTTCTCATAGAGGTGCAGCATCTCAGGAGGCCATGAGGAGTAGGTCTCTGTATGCTCAGTCTGAACCTGGGTGAGGAGCATGGACTACAGCTCTGCCTACATGACATTGTTTTATTCATTAGGGGCAGATAGAGGCACATATGGATCCCCCCTCCAGTACCTTAACCACCCCATAACTTGTAGTTAGATAGAGGCTGAAATGGGGCCGTGTACTTACCACCTGCTTTATATATCGGCCTTGGTCTATATACTGTATAGACATCCCACCATCACGCTGGGCTAGAGAGTTGCATCTAAAGTCTGGATAAAGTCTGTAGTGTGTAACCTGCCTCCTGTCACTCAAAGATAAAACCCACATGACCAAATTTTCCCATAAGATGATAATCAAAAGAAACCACTCAGACAACACAATTAGTTTTGGAAGAAAGGGGGAGGTCAAATTTATTAAAATCTTCTGGTTTTATAGCCGCGTCCCTGCTCCCCCGCCTCTTTTGTGATGTCATCGACGGGACAGGGCAGGGTCTATAATAGGAACCCAGAAGTCAGCCTCGGGCGGGTGCAGGTGGTGGGAGGTCGGATATCAGGCGGGTGCACATCACTACCACACACAGTTCCAGGGCCTGCCAAGCACAACATGGGGCCCCCCATTGGCGTCATTACATTTTAGTTATGATACCTCTCTATCTACTACCACTCTAATGGCGGAATGTAATAAAAGTCGGTAAAGGGAAAAATATTTGTAATGCGAAAAGTTATGCCTCTGTGTGAACAAATTTTGCTTTGTGCAAATTTAATATAGCTTTTGCAAACCCGAAAAACTGTTTAGCGACCACTTCCGACGGTGGAAGAGCACGTGCAAATTTTATAGTTTGCGCCAATGTGCAGTGAATGTAAGAAAACTTCTTACTGAAAAAGTCGTTATGTTTGCTCCAAAAGATTACGACACCTTCAAGCACTTCTTAAGAGTGGGCAATGCGCAATGAAAACTCGCAATGCGCAATGAAAACTCGCAATGTGCAATAAAAACTCACAATGCGCAATGAAAACTCACAATGCAATAACAGTTTAAGGAAGAATATTACATTGCGAAATGCTAATTTGTGCATATTGTTTTGCTCTTTGCGACTTTTATTACATTCCCCCATAAGTAGCATATTATCCTAGTCCACCCCCAGATTTTTCCGCCTTTCTAGCAGCTATTGTTTTCCAACAGAAAACCCCCTAGACTTGTTTCACTACCGTTTCCAGCCCAGTATTTACAAACAATGGACCCCCACCTTGATTTCATTACCTTCTCCAGCCGCCCACTGTTTCCAAAAAACACTCAGACTGGTGTCCTCTGTCATTGTACTACTCATATACTACACTTGTATTTCAGCCTATCAGAATACTGGACTGCACCCCCTGAGTCCAACATAATGGAGGGACGTGCAGTTCTGTAATGTGCAGTGCTGGGCTGGGGGCAGAGTAGGGGTGCCACCTTTTCTGTAAAAAAAATACCAGCCTTCCTATATTTTTATGGTTTTTCCCTATAAATAACATTGGCATCAAGCAACATTTTTACAGTCCAGGCCTGTAAAATACCGGCCGGGGTGGCAACCCTAGGGCAGAGGAACATTTATTTTTCACCAGAAATCCTTTATTACCGTATTAATTAAATTGTCCTTCCCTGTTTTCTCTCCATCGCCATACTTTATCTTCAAAGATATTCCTACACAAGTATGGGTTGCCACCTGGCCGCTATTTCACCGGCCCAGCCAGTAAAACACCAGCCAAGGCCCGGGGCCCTGGTTACCTTCCCATTGTTCTTTTGTTTGGCTGCTGGGGGGGGGGGAAAGGGAGGAGGGTAATATCACTCCAACTTGCAGTACAGCAGTAAAGAGTGATTGAAGTTTATCAGAGCACAAGTCACGTGACCAGGGGCAGCTGGGAAATTGACAATATGTCTAGCCCCATGTCAGATTTCAAAATTGAATATAAAAAAATCAGTTTGCTCATTTGAGAAATGGATTTCAGTGCAGAATTCTGCTGGAGCTTCACTATTAACTGATTCATTTTGAAATTTTTTTTTCCCCCATGACAGTATACCTTTAACAATGTGCAAAAAACATGTATTATTGCATTATCAGACATAAATAAAAGAGCACATAACATTTTGTGTTTTATTTCCTTCTCCCATGTAATATCTTCCAAACAGTATGCTCTAAATATAGCTAAATAAAAGAGCCTCTTAGCTCATGCACCAGATCGGAATTGGTAGAGAATGCTTCTTTCGTAGTAGCCACCTTCTTGTTCATAATGCTTATTATAAGTATTGAGTAAAGGCACACATAGACATGCTGTACGCTTTTTCTTATCATTAACCCAAACAACAAGGTCAACGCATTGACCATGAACAGTGATAAAATAAAATAAAATAATAGTTGTAGCCATACATCATTTTAATCATCAAGCTGCTGCCTCATTATCTTTGTAAGTACCTCTAAATACTATACAGTTGAAATTAGCTGTCGACACTTTCAGAAAACTGTGTTTTTAATATATGCAATCCTATGCTCAAAATCTTTATTACTGTTTACTTTCTGATAGATTTCACTTAGTGAGGGAAGGTTTGACGTTTTCCATTTAGCCGCAATGGATATTCCAGCTATCGTAAGTACATGATTTAGTAGCCTTTGTTGTGCCTTAGTGAGCCCTATAACCGGTTTTGCCCAGTAAGAATGGAAGAATATCTTTCTGTATGTTCTCATGTGTGAACCGTCTCACAAGGCCCAAAATTTCCTCCCAAAACGGCTGAATCTGCACACAGTTCCAAAATATGTGAGGGACATCTCCTGGGGCTTCGCCACATCTCCAGCATATCTGAGAAACCTCAAGATATGTTTTGTGTATCCTCACTGGGGTTAAATACCAATGCATTTACTGTATATACTCGAGTATAAGGTACCTAATTTTACCTCCAAAAACTGGGAAAGCTTATTGACTCGAGTATAAGCCAAGGGTGAGAAATGCAGCAGCAGGTAAGTTTCAATCTCGTTTTTGGATGACTATTCTTAGCCACCGGCTACTATTCTAAGGCGCCGGCGAATATTCTTAGGCGCTGGCTACAATTCTAAGGCGCTGGCGAATATTCTTAGGCGCCGGCGACCGTTTTTGCGCTTGACCCGAGTATAAGCCGAGGTAGAGTTTTTCAGCATATTTTGGGGGCTGAAAAACTCGGCTTATACTCGAGTATATTTTATAGATATTCTCCCTCTGCTTGGTACAAGTTACACTGCATTTAGCATTTTTCCAAATTGATTCCCAGTCTTCCTGGGCAATTTCCATATTCAGTGCCTTTTCCCACTTCACCATATAAGAATGTTTATAGACTCGTATCCCAAAGGGGTCATCGACCAAAGCATATATTTTCGATATTAGATTCTTTTGAGGAAGGCCTTTGTACGCTCATTGTTCAAAGTCGGTTGGTGAGTTCTTTTTGAAATATTGAGTGAATGGTATCACATAATGCCTAATCTGCAAATACATAAACCAGCGTAACTGTGCATTTGGAAGCTTTAATTTAAAGGGATACTGTCATGGGAAAAAACTTTTTTTCCAAAATGAATCAGTTAATAGTGCTGCTCCAGCAGAATTCTGCACTGAAATCCATTTCCCAAAAGAGCAAACAGATTTTTTTATATTCAATTTTAAATTTGACATGGGGCTAAACATTTTGTCAATTTCCCAGCTGCCCCTGGTCATGTGACTTGTGCTTACACTTTAGGAGAGAAATGCTTTCTGGCAGGCTGCTGTTTTTCCTTCTCAATGTAACTGAATGTGTCTCAGTGGGACATGGGTTTTTACTATTTAGTGCTGTTTTAGATCTACCAGGCAGCTGTTATCTTGTGTTAGGGAGCTGTTATCTGGTTACCTTCCCATTGTTCTGTTGTTAGGCTGCTGGGGGGGGGGGAGGGGGATGATATCACTTCAACTTGCAGTACAGCAATAAAGAGTGACTGAAGTTTATCAGAGCACAAGTCACATGACTTGGGGCAGCTGGGAAATTGACAATATGTCTAGCCCCATGTCAGATTTCAAATTTGAATATAAAAAAATCTGTTTGCTCTTTTGAGAAATGGATTTCAGTGCAGAATTCTGCTGGCACAGCACTTTTAACTGATTCATTTTGAAAAAAAAGTTTTTTTCCCATGACAGTATCCCTTTAAGATCCTCATAGCTAAGCATATTCTTCAGAGAATTATCCAAAACATCCTTGACTATAAACAGAGAAGTGACCTCCCCAAAGCTGTTAAAAGGAGCAGAAATGGCTGGATGAAATAAGGGATTTCCTGAAAGTGCTAATAGTGGGAAATAAGGAGAGCATAATTTGGATTTTAGTTTTGTTCTATTCCAAACTGCTATAGTTAGCCGTGTTGTTTTAAGCATTGGTATATCTAATTTGGGAATTTTTAAAGGCGCCCAGAACCAATATGGCTGAAACAATGCATTCTCAATTTTCACCCAAATAAGTTCAGAGGACCAATATGTCCACGCTAACACTTGCCGCAATTGGGCAGCATCATAATATATCTGTAGTATAGGTAATCCCAGCCCTCCTTGGTTTGTTGATGTTCCTAAGGTCTGTTTATTAATTCTATGGGATTTACCCCCCCCATATCAATTTATGAAAAGTAGTTTGTAAGTCCTTAAAAAAAGAAACTGGAATCTCTATTGGTAAAGTTTCAAAAAGATATAGAAATTTAGGGAGTATATTCATTTTAATTGAGGCAATTTTGCCAAACCATATTTGTCCACTTCTGTAGGTTCTCCTTAAAGGGATACTGTCATGGAAAAAATTTTTTTTTTCAAAATGAATCAGTTAATAGTTCTACTCCAGCAGAATTCTGCACTGAAATCCATTTGTCAAAAGAGCAAACAGATTTTTTTATATTCAATTTTGAAATCTGACATGGGGCTAGACATATTGTCAATTTCCCAGCTGCCCCAAGTCATGTGACTTGTGCTCTGATTCAGTCATTCTTTACTGCTGTACTGCAAGTTGGAGTGATATCACCCCCTCCCTTTTGCCCCCCAGCAGCCAAACAAAAGAACAATGGGAAGATAACCAGATAGCAGCTCCCTAACACAAGATAACAGCTGCCTGGTAGATCTAAGAACAACACTCAATAGTAAAAACCCATGTCCCACTGAGACACATTCAGTTACATTGAGAAGGAAAAACAGCAGCCTGCCAGAAAGCATTTCTCTCCTACAGTGCAGGCACAAGTCACATGACCAGGGGCAGCTGGAAAATTGACAAAATGTCTAGCCCCATGTCAGAATTCAAAATTGAATATAAAAAAATCTGTTGAGAAATGGATTTCAGTGCAGAAATCTGCTGGAGTAGCACTATTAACTGATGTGTTTTGAAAAAAACATGTTTTCTGATGACAGGATCCCTTTAACTATCTTAGCCAGTGGTACACAATTCTGTTTAAAGAGGTCCTCAAACCTAGAAGTAATTTTAGTACCTAAATATGTGATATAGTCTGTTTTCCAATTATAAGTGTAGGTAGATTGTAAGTCCAAACTCATAGCATTACTAGCGTTAGGCATATATATAGGCAAACCTTCCGTTTTTGCTATATTAATTTTATAATGAGAAAATGAGCTGTATCTTTCCAAAAGCTCATGAAGTGCTCTAAGAGAGCTCTGGGGCGTGGTGAGGGTCAGAATAACATCATCCCCATATAACGCTACTTTAAGATGCTCAGTACCTATCCTCAGTCCATTAATATCTGGCTTATACTGGCTGCTAAGGGTTCTATGCTTAAAGCATAGAGCAGGGGGGACAAAGGGCACCCAAAATTGGTAGCCGGCAAATTTGTAATCCCTCTTGTTCCGCCCCTGGCCCTCCTCAGATCCGCCCCTCTCCCGCGCTCCCCTACTCATCTACTGCAGTCCCTTCCTTGCAAAACTCCTTGACTCTGCCCCTGAAATGTCATAACCCCGCCCCCAAAATGGCACAGCCCCACCTCTCTGGCCCGCCCCCAACCTTTACGCCACTGGCTGGTAGGGCCAGAACTAAAAGGTGGCAGCCCTATACACAAGTGATTTTATCGGATTAGTTGGATTGACAAATATATGCTAAAGGTAAACTAAAATTTGCAATAATCATAAGGAATGCCTTCCTAGTTAATGTCCATAGCAAACACAAAACTGACAGATTATTATTGCTATTTTTCTATCGCTTTGTGTTCTGTTCAGATTCTTTCTTGTTCATCCTTTAGTCTGTTGTTCAGTGATAAAGGGAATGTGGAACAGCAAGCACATCCATTAAATGCCAGTATGCATGGAACTCAAGCATCGCTTATACTTTGTGCTTCGGCTATAATATAATGTATTAACTCAGATCCCACTAAATATCATTCTGGATTTCCTGTTGAGATAAAAAACAAAGCCTCTGTGATACTGACTTTTCAGTTTTTTCTCCTTCATCCATTGAAATACCCCTGAGATTAAAGGGATAGTGACACTTTCCATCAATGAAAGGACTTGTGTCAGGTTAATTTGGAACAATCCCTGGGGCTTTTGGGTTATCCCTTTATTACAATCTCTACAGTGTCGGATTGAGGACTGGTCCTGCCTCAGGGGCCCTCACACCCCCTGGGCTACCTGCCCCAGCCATAACCACCCTCCAGCCACCCCACCTAGTGTACCTTTTTCTTCTCACGGCCATGACCAGGGCAAAGGAGGGAGGTCGGGGGCAGTAGCAATGGTTTCAGGGATTGGAAAAGTTGGGAAAATCAGGGTCCCCACAATTCCTGACTACCAGTATCACAGTAATTTCCCAAACTCATGGTGTCACCCATGGTATAAGACCGCTGCTTAAAACGGTCCCCAACTTTTTTTTACCTGTGAGCCACATTCAAGCATGGTAAGATTTGGGGAGCAACACAAGCATGAAAAAAGTTCCAAGGTAGTGCAAAAAATGGCTGTGTTTGGCTATTTGCAGTCTCAGACTGGGCCGGCGGGACACTGGGAAAAAAGTGGGTCCCAGCTCTCATGGGCCCCAGTCAGCCCAGAGCTGCTCCCCCAATCAACTGGCCCATAGAGAACAGGTGTCACGCATGCACATGGCGAGGACGGGAGTTTGGAGTTTGGGAGGGGGCCTGCTGACTACCAGGAGGGCCCTTCATATTGCAGCCCCAGTGGGTCCCCAAATGCTCCAGTCCAACCCTGGTATTTGATTGCCTCTATGTGGACTGGCAGCCTACAGGAGGCTCTATTTGGAAGTTTGTCTGGTTTTTATACAACCAAAACTTGCCTCCAAACCAAGAATTCTAAATTAACACCTGCTTTTA
The DNA here is from genome assembly GCA_038501925.1 of Xenopus petersii. NCBI lineage: Eukaryota > Metazoa > Chordata > Amphibia > Anura > Pipidae > Xenopus > Xenopus petersii. Next base: position 8,821,172 of record CM076684.1, on the reverse strand, counting down.
GGCCACTGGGAGCAACATCCAAGGGGTTGGTGAGTAACATGTTTAGTAGAATATGAAGCCAAGAACCCTCATAAGCTGCTTTGCATGGAGAGTTTATAAAACATTCGTCTTCCCTTAAAGGGACCAGAAGATACCAGAGTATAGCCCACTGTATACATAGAACAGTCACAGGCAACCCAAGTAACACTGCCAAAGTCATTATTAACAAATGGATCGAACAATGCTGAGGTCCTTGGTCCCAGGCACTGTCTACATTGAGTTTGAATATTCTCCATAATGTCCACAACACGTTGGTACATTAATTGTACCATGATGATACTGACCCTTTCATGAGGTTGGGAAAGCAGGTTGACCTTGTACTTTCCATTGGATTAAAGACCCATGTTGCTGAGTCAGTGGATCGAAAATTTGCAATTTTCCACATATCACCGGGGAGCTGGAGGAGGGACCATGTTTCATAACTTTGCTTTTGTTTGAGTTTAAAGGAAAAATACATAAAGGCTGGGATAAAAAAGGTTGAGATATGAAGCAGAGGTTTGGGTTTGAGATCCCCTTAGTTTTGGGTTTAAAACCCCTTTGCAGTCCAAATTTTGATCCAGCTCCCCTTTAGCTTTGTGATCAAGCCCCTCCTTTGCAGTCATTTCATGGAGCACCCCTTATCCTGCTTTGGGACCCCTTGGATGGCTACTCCACCGTGTAGGAACCACCGTTGCAAGGGTTCCTTTATGCAGTAAATTATTTCATCACTTGCTCTTCTTGCATTTCATCCGGAAAAATGAAAAACATGTTTTTCATTCACACGCAGGCAGCAGAAACAATATCATTAATATGCCTGCTCGTTGTGACATGTATTTTATTATTATATATTATATTCTTACTCTAGGACAGAAATGTAATTACTTCCTTGTAATCTCCGAGCCATATCCCATTACCCAGATGCACGGCTCTGCTCACATATACTATTTGATTCATTAATTAAAGCCTTCCAACAAGGAGGAGTCCCGGCTATCATGGTTGTAGCTGTCAAAATATTTGTGCAATCAATAGGCTCAGCTTGCAGCAAATGGACAACTAAGTCAACCATCAATGGAGTTATTTGTGGGGGGGTATTGATCCCTGTTTGATGTTTGTCCGGCCTTGTACAACCTCCCCGACCAATCAGTAGATCTCGTTTGTCTTGTTAATTTAATACAGTTATAATAATGGGAACAACCCATTGGTTGCTATGGGTTACAGGACTCAGGGCTAGTGATATATAATAATGCACCAATGAGTTTTATTGAAATAGTGGTTGAAAGGAGGCATCTGATTGGTTGCTAGGTGTTTCTAGTCTCCACATTTTACCCTTGATGAGGGTCTTGTTTTGTTTCTGCCCAGACTTTTAATTGTATCTCACTGTAATTAAAAAGTCTTAGTTGTAAGTAATTATTTATTGAACCCTCAGAATGACAGCTACCCAATTAGTGAATGTATCAGCACAGCACAGGCTCTAATTGTGACCCCCCCCCCAATTACACATTGGCAAGCTGATGTTAAATATGCTAAAAAGTTAATTGAATTATGAAGTCGGCTGTTTCCTATTTGTTACATTTGTTTTAAATTTGTTATTTGTTATAATGACTGGGGGAAAAAACTGAATAAAAATCTGAAAAAAACGCTAATCTGCTTTATGTAAGAGCCGGGCACTCAACTGGGTTTACAGGGTGCAGCAATGAGAGCAATTTTTCTTAAAGGAACAGTAACACCAAAAAATGTAAGTGTTAGTAGTAATTTATATAACTTATATATATTATGTTATGTATATTATGTTGCCATACACTGTTAAAACTGATCTGTTTGCTTCAGAAACACTACTATAGTTTATATAAACAAGCTGCTGTGTAGCCATGGGGGCAGCAATTCAAGCACAGGATACACAGTAGATAACAGATAAGTACTACTATAGTTTATATAAACAAGCTGCTGTGTAGCCATGGGGGCAGCAATTCAAGCACAGGATACACAGTAGATAACAGATAAGTACTACTATAGTTTATATAAACAAGCTGCTGTGTAGCCATGGGGGCAGCAATTCAAGCACAGGATACATCGTAGATGACAGGCTCTCTAGAATCCCATTTTATACTAAACAGCAGTTTTATATAAACTATAGTAGTACTTATCTGTTATCTACTGTGTATCCTGTGCTTGAATGGCTGCCCCCATGGCTACACAGCAGTTTGTTTATATAAACTATAGTAGTACTTATCTGTTATCTACTGTGTATCCTGTGCTTGAATGTCTGCCCCCATGGCTACACAGCAGCTTGTTTATATAAACTATAGTAGTACTTATCTGTTATCTACTGTGTATCCTGTGCTTGAATGGCTGCCCCCATGGCTACACAGCAGCTTGTTTATATAAACTATAGTAGTACTTATCTGTTATCTACTGTGTATCCTGTGCTTGAATGGCTGCCCCCATGGCTACTCAGCAGTTTGTTTATATAAACTATAGTAGTACTTATCTGTTATCTACTGTGTATCCTGTGCTTGAATGGCTGCCCCCATGGCTACACAGCAGCTTGTTTATATAAACTATAGTGGTGTTTCTGTAATAAGCAGTTTTACCAGTGCAGGGCAATACTGCATTATAAACATATATTTTTTGATGTTACTGTTCCTTAAAGCAGAGTAAACAAAAAGGAAACTTTAAAATACAAATATACAAATTTAGGTTAGGGGCCCAGAAGAAGTGGCAAATCTCCCCATGTGCCCTTAGGGTAGGGGCACACGGCGCGATTTCGCCGCGATTCTGCGCTGGGCGAGTTGCGAGTTGCGAGTCGCTGCGTTTTTTAAGCCGAAATAGCTTTGTTAACTTTGGCGCTGGCGTCAATGCAAATCGCGGCGAAATCGCTGCGCTAATTCACACGCGGCGATTCGTTTTCTATTGTCGCCCGAAGTTGCCTCGCTGGGCGTTTCCGGGCGGCAGTAGAAAACGAATCGCCGCGTGTGAATTAGCGCAGCGATTTCGCCGCGATTTGCATTGACGCCAGCGACAAAGTTAACAAAGCTATTTCGGCTTAAAAAACGCAGCGACTCGCAACTCGCAACTCGCCCAGCGCAGAATCGCGGCGAAATCGCGCCGTGTGCCCCTACCCTTAACCTTAAGTTCACTTTTAGTATGTTATAGAATGCCTAATTTCAAGCAACTTTTGAATTGATTTTTTTTAATTTCCTTTAGTTTTTAAATTTAAATTATGATTCTTTCCAGCTTCAGATTAGACGGATAGAAATGTAGGTTCAATAAAAGGTGGTTAGAAATTTGATTTATATCTGAAGGCACAATCCTGTAATTGGAAGATAATTGCCATTACATTGCATACTCTTTTCTTTTACTGTGTAATGAAAAATCTCTTATTAGACAAATATCAGTCATTGAGAAGCCGCGGGGGGATGACGTGTGAACCTTGAGCAATGCTTTTACACTGATGCAATCAAGTCTTGCCCACCCATTCCTCATTGCTGCACTTTCATCTCTGTTCCCCCCGAAGGGCCCCTATGCTGCTTGGCCCAAAGGCAAATACCCAGCCTGCCCTACATAACACTACAGAAATAGTTTATGGTTTTCCAAATGTCTGACTCTATTAGGAATCCAAATTCATCCATTTCAAGATGGTTTAAATGTTTAAATGCAGCACAAACCCCTAATACCATAAAGTAGGATCACACAGGTAGTGCACTTCCCCTTTAAAGAGTCTGCCATCTGCCTTTACTCAAGGATCTCAAGCAGAACATTGACTATAATAGAGAAGTGTCTTTAAATGGGTTGTTCGCCTTTAAATTGATGCAGAGAGGGATATTCTGAGACAATTTGCAATTGGTTTTCATTTTTTATAGTTTTTTAGTAATTCAGCTTTTTTTCAGCAGCTCTCCACTTTGAAATGTCAGCCATCTGGTTGCTAGGGTCCAAATCACCCTAGCAACCAGGCACTGATTGGCATCAGAGACTGGAATATGAATAGGAGAGGCATGGATAGAGAGATGAGTAATAAAAAGTAAACACTGGAATTAGTTAGAAGAAAAGGGCAAATTTAAAAAAAGAAACTATACAAAAGAAATAATGAAGACCAAATGAAAAAGTGCTTAGAATTATCCATTCTATAACATACAGGTATAGGATCCGTTATCCGGAAACCCGTTATCCAGAAAGCTCAGAATTAGGGAAAGTTTGTCTCCCATTGACCCATTTTATTCAAATAATCCTTTTTCTGTGTAGTAATAAAACAGTCGCTTGTACTTGATCCCAACTAAGATATAATTAATCCTTATTGGAAGCAAAACCAGCCTATTGGGTTTATTTCATGTTTATATGATTTTCTAGAAGACTTAGGGCATGAAGATCTACATGAAGATTGAAAGATACGTTATACGGAAACCCCCAGGTCCGGAGAATTCTAGATAACAGGTCCCATACCTATACTAAAAGTTAACTTAAACCCATTTAACAGCGTAGACACAGCCACTAAAATAAAGAAGGGGTAATTTATATATGAAATGGCAACACACTCCCAGTCAGTTCTTGTGCTCTCCTGCACCCAAGGTCTTGCTCACAATGAAGGTTAAGGTCCCAAGTATGGAGGGGATGAGTTTTAAATCACGGGAGATGCTCTCACCGAAGCTTCAGGCAGGTTCTCTAGGCAATGGCACAGGCAATATCATGGTCTCTTCTGGCTATAAAGTTTCATTACTAGTCATTTTAGGTCCACATCTTTGACCTCAGCCTTCTATAGCAGGGTCAACTCAATGTCTGTGCCTCCATGCTTTCTCTGTCCTTTTTAAAATATTGAGACTGGGGCAATTGACTGCAGGCTGAGTGACTCTTCTTTAGTTGGTTGCTCCTTAGTATTCTTTCCCAGTATTACTAGGGATACAGACCTAATAGCTGCACTGGGACTTCCAGTCCTCTTTGTGATCCTTCTCTGCTCCTCAACCTCCAATTTTGGTCTGTCCTTACTGCCTCAATTGCTAATGGCTGGGTACAGTGGTCAGAAGAGAAAATTCCAATATAGAGACAATTCCATGTAGAACACACTAGCTTATATAGGTATAGGATCTGTTATCCAGAAACCCATTATCCAGAAAGCTCCGAATTAGGGAAAGTTTGTCTCCCATTGACCCATTTTATTCAAATAATCCTTTTTCTGTGTAGTAATAAAACAGTCGCTTGTACTTGATCCCAACTAAGATATAATTAATCCTTATTGGAAGCAAAACCAGCCTATTGGGTTTATTTCATGTTTATATGATTTTCTAGAAGACTTAGGGCATGAAGATCTACATGAAGATTGAAAGATACGTTATACGGAAACCCCCAGGTCCGGAGAATTCTAGATAACAGGTCCCATACCTATACTAAAAGTTAACTTAAACCCATTTAACAGCGTAGACACAGCCACTAAAATAAAGAAGGGGTAATTTATATATGAAATGGCAACACACTCCCAGTCAGTTCTTGTGCTCTCCTGCACCCAAGGTCTTGCTCACAATGAAGGTTAAGGTCCCAAGTATGGAGGGGATGAGTTTTAAATCACGGGAGATGCTCTCACCGAAGCTTCAGGCAGGTTCTCTAGGCAATGGCACAGGCAATATCATGGTCTCTTCTGGCTATAAAGTTTCATTACTAGTCATTTTAGGTCCACATCTTTGACCTCAGCCTTCTATAGCAGGGTCAACTCAATGTCTGTGCCTCCATGCTTTCTCTGTCCTTTTTAAAATATTGAGACTGGGGCAATTGACTGCAGGCTGAGTGACTCTTCTTTAGTTGGTTGCTCCTTAGTATTCTTTCCCAGTATTACTAGGGATACAGACCTAATAGCTGCACTGGGACTTCCAGTCCTCTTTGTGATCCTTCTCTGCTCCTCAACCTCCAATTTTGGTCTGTCCTTACTGCCTCAATTGCTAATGGCTGGGTACAGTGGTCAGAAGAGAAAATTCCAATATAGAGACAATTCCATGTAGAACACACTAGCTTATATAGGTATAGGATCTGTTATCCAGAAACCCATTATCCAGAAAGCTCCGAATTATGGAAAGGCTGTCTCCCATAGACTCCATTTTATCCAAATAATCCAAATTTTTAAAAAATATTTCCTTTTTCACTGTAGTATTAATACAATACATTGTACTTGATCCAAACTAAGATACAATTAATCTTTATTGGAGGCAAAACCAGCCTTTGGGTTTATTTCATATTTACATGATTTTCTAGTAGACTTAAGGAATGAAGATCCAAAAGACGGAAAGATCTGTAATCCGGAAAACCCCAGATCCTGAGCATTCTGGATCACAGATCCCATACCTATACCTTGTACTTGATCCCAATTAAGATATAATTAATCCTTATTGGAAGCAAAACCAGCCTATTGGGTTTATTTAATGTTTACATGATTTTCTAGTAGACTTAAGGTATGAGGATCCGAATGACGGAAAGATCTGCAATCTGGAAAACTGAATAAACACCATTTATTATTTAGCTATATACTCCTATATTACACACTTCTGTCCCTGTATTTTTTTCATCTTTTCCACTTATGAATTGAATTCCCATTTTTCCAGTCATTTAATTCCTGTATTGCCCGTGTTCTCCGTCTCCATTGATTTCCATTCAAACATTAATTAAATGACCTCTCAAGGTTACTGAGCCCTTATACCGTATGGCAAAGGAGTAGATGTCTCTTAAACATCTAAAGACATTGATCTGCATAATGATATTATATTAGAGGGACCTCATTGCTGAATCATGGCCCAAATGGACGGTTATATTAAAAAGGGCCTCTGCAAAATAATAGGATGAGACATCTTTATAGTTTATTTATTAAATTGCTGAATTGGTATTCATTGAATGGGATAGGATCGGCAAATAACGAACCTGCTTTTAATATTCCATTTAATCAGCTCAGGAACCTCAGGTAAAAGGTCATCTTCATATTATTATTTTTATTGTCACCATCAGGTTCTTATGTACAGTATCGCCAACCTATTCCACAGTGCTGTACAATAATTGGGTTAATAGACTGAACATACAGATTTACATACAAATGAACTAGTAACTGATACAAGTGCTGAAGAGGGCCCTGCCCAAACCAGCCCAGGAGTAGATTCCAATGGGTCTAGACCTGTTCTTGAGTTAAAGATTTCCCTATAAGAGGGGTTCCCAAGCTGTGCTCCCCCCTTCCTTCCTTGAGCAGGAGGGGTCTAAGATTGAAGGCCACTTATGAAACTGTCATCTTTGTTCTTCTGCATACACCTGAAAGCCCAACCTAAATGTCACATATTATCATTGTCAGAGTGGGCCAGTGGGACACCAGGAAAAAACATGATGGCAGCAAAAGTAAATATAAGGTACATGCATGGGGAGAAGGGGCTAGCACCGAGTGAGTGGGCAGGTTACAGGGGCCCCATAGAAGGGCTTTGAGGGCTCCTGGGGTAGCAGCCCCTGTCTGACCCTGGGTATTATTGGCATAATTGCTACACTAATGCTTTCCTTTATCTCTAACCTTGTTATGAGATTAAAAGGGTCCAAAACACTGGACCTCTAACCAACATAAAATAGTCTTTGTGAGACTTTTTCAAAGTTCTAGTCGTCATCAGTCAGTCTTCATCAGTCTCTTCCAATGAAGGCCACCACCCAAGTTATAGATTCCATGCTAAGGTTGCTCCGCATTCTTGTAGAAGACATTCAGTGTTGGACTGGCCTGTCAGGAGACCAAGGAATATCCAGGTGGGCCCAACTATAGGGCAATTCCTCTTCATTGGAAGAAACTGATGAAGACTGATTGATGACAATTAGAACTTCTAAGGTAACTTCATCAGTCTCTTCCAATGAAGGCCACCACCCAAGTTATAGATTCCATGCTAAGGTTGCTCCGCATTCTTGTAGAAGACATTCAGTGTTGGACTGGCCTGTCAGGAGACCAAGGAATATCCAGGTGGGCCCAACTATAGGGCAATTCCTCTTCATTGGAAGAAACTGATGAAGACTGATTGATGACAATTAGAACTTCTAAGGTAACTTCATCAGTCTCTTCCAATGAAGACCACCACCCAAGTTATAGATTCCATGCTAACGTTGCTCCGCATTCTTGTAGAAGACATTCAGTATTGGACTGGCCTGTCAGGAGACCAAGGAATATCCAGGTGGGCCCAACTGTAGGACAATTCCTCAGCTTTTTTTTTTTCACATCAGTGTCACTATGTTACACCATGGTGTGACTAAATGCTTTTTAAGGTTTAGTGAAGAACTGTCCCACCATCTCTGGTGGACACTAGGGGGATATTTACTAAAACTTGAATCTATCTAATTTTGTTATGAAAACAAAGTTGACCTAACTCCCACCCTTGAATTCAACTCATCAATAATCAGCTCAAAAAAGATGGGATAAAATTGTGCGACAATTCAAATCATACTACTTTTTTGAATTTGACGCCTGAATCATTTGATTCGTCGCCCAAAAACTCCGTCTTTTTCGGATTATCCAGCGCAGATCATGATGTCAAGAAACATCTTCGAATTGTAAAAGGGACATCTGCCATTAAATTGTACATGACCTCGACAGGTTTGAGATGGAGTATTTTTGGATTTAGATTTTTAGCAGCTTTGGGGTATAATTAATTTCTAACAATTTGATTTTTTTTTTAAATTTGAGTTTTACCCCTAAAAAAAATGACCAGAAAAAAAATGATGCTTCATAAATAGTTCCCTAGGAGTCCTATTTTATTTTCCAGAGCTGTTAGGGCAATGAGGGAATCAGAGGGGGTGATGTTACTTAGATGTTCACACTATAGGAATAAAAGGTTCTATTTATTTCTGGGAAGTTTATTCCTGGAGAGTTTGTGCACTGACCTAAATCTATCTCATGTATCATCCATTGTACATCTCCGTGTTAGATAACATGCCCCATTTACCTTGAGAAGGTGAACTGATAGAACCTTCCTGCCAACAGATAAATGCATTTGTTCTGTAACACTCACATATAAATGTACCAACACCTTCATACATGTGTCTGGGGGCTGAGTGTTCAATAAATATTTTTAGAAGTCAATGTTCCTGAAGTTGTTCTTTTGACATTGTAAAATGCGCTGGATAATCTGAAAAATTTGTGGTTTACGTCCGATAACCCGAAAACTTAATAAAATCGAGTATCAATTGTACGCTTCGAATTGGCGCTCAATTTTGTAGCGGCATTGTGTCGCTCTGATTTTTTCTAGAAATAATATTGATAAATGAGTCAAAGTCGTGGATGGGAGTTTGGTCGGATTTGTTTAAAAAAAAAATGAGATTAATTAGAGTTTTAGTAAAAGTGTCCCTAAGAGTTCTATCCTCATACTGTACTGGAAATAAATAAAGAATTTCTAACTCTATACCGTGTTGTTTATGGGGCCGTGCACAGAATGGGTTCATCCACACGTGTGCATCACAGTTCTCATGGGCCCAGCAATGCATGAAATACATGAGATTTAATATGCCCTTGTTATTGACTTGTCAGTGTTTTTTCACCCTTGGCAAAAATGTTCAGTGAGCAAAGGCAAAGTGTGAGGCTTATTTATAGGCACATCTTGTGGCTGGGAAAGAACTTCTAAAGGAACCTGATATCACAATCCAATGTATAGTGTGTACATTTGTGTATTGTGTAGTCTCCAGGTTCAGGATTTGGTTCAGGGTGTAGTTCAGGATTCAGCCAAGATTTAACCTTTTTCAGCTGGATTCAAATCCGAACCAATCCGAATCCAAAAAATCACATAACTTTTCATCACACAAACAAAGAAGCAAAGAATTGTTTACTCTCTTCCCCTCTCTTTTCCTTAATTTACATATGCAAATTAGGGTTCAGATTCAGTATACGGCCAAATCTTTCTCAAAGAATTTGGGCAAATCCTAAAATAGTGGATTTGGTGCATCTCTAGTGTAGTGGTGGCACAAGGCCATGCTGGGAAATGAATTATTTTCAGTAGGGATGCACCGAATCCACTCTTTTGGATTCAGCCAAACCCCCGAATCCTTCACAAAAGATTCAGCCGAATATCGAACCGAATCCAAATACTTATTTGCATATGCAAATTAGGTGTGGGAAAGGGAAAACATTTTTTACATTCTTGTTTTGTGACAAAAAATAACGCAATTTCCCTCCCCATCCCTAATTTTCATATGCAAATTAGTATTCAGATTCAGTTCGGCCGGGCAGAAGGATTTGGCCGAATCTAAATCCTGCTGGAAAAGGCCGAATCCTGGCCAAATCCCGAACCGAATCCTGGATTTGGTGCATCCCTAATTTTCAATCAGCGGTTCTCATTCCAGTCGAAGGGTTTATATTCTCTTGAAACAATGTAGCAGACATCAGGAGTCAGAACAGGCAGTGCAGAGAATGTAAATGGTGTTGCAAACACTTGAAACCATTGAATTTTTCCATACAAAGCAATCGTTTACAGCAGACACCAAAACATTTCCTATTATCCAGATAGGAACGCCCCAAATATCCTTTAAAATCCCAAGAATCAACTTAAAAAGAAGGAAAGATCTCCAGGCTTGGAATTCTACCCACACATCCTAGATTCAATGTGCAGGAAAAACACAACTTGATATTCAGGGGGTAATGAACATAGCGAGTTCAACCAATCAAATAAAAAAGCAATGGAGAGGTTTCCATCTATCATAACCTCAGTGTTCTAGATATGTAGCATTGAACTCATTTATAGAGCTCGTCTGTGTTTAATGTTCTCTGTTCCAGTGATTGCTATGTAAGCAGCGCTATAAATGGAGATATTGAATGGAAATTGCCTTCCCTCTAGAGGTGTGACCTTGCTTCATTCAGTGAGCAGAGCCAAGCCGAGCGCCTATTCTCTTCCAAATCGATATTGTTTTATATTTATATAAATCCATATCTTTTTCTTATATGGCTTCGCTTTTAAAGGAGAACAAAACACAACAAAGAATTAGGCTTGATATTATATACTCTACGCTCCCCATTTTCCTTTCTGCTGATTCCCAGGACATGCTCTGGGCTAGGGTTGCCATCTGTCTGGATTTCACCGGTTTTTGGAAGGGCTGTCCCGGTGAAAGGTGTCTGTCCGGATCTCCATATTAGGAAATCTGGACAGGACATTGAAGTTAATGACATGGCGACCATGGTCACATCATCAGTCCCGCCCCTGATGCCATCAGCCCCTCCCCCAGCATCATCAGCCCCCGGCATCACTGGTCCATCCATGATGTCATCCGCCCCACCACCCTGCCCGGTTTCCCCGAACTGAAAATGTGGCAACCCTACTCTGGGCTCCTGTCACTTACCTGAGCTTAGGGATTGACTCACAATATACTGTGTGTATATAATATAACATCACAATACAAAGCTAATTAGCAATTAATTCAGAGTCCGTATCCGCAACCTGGACCCATAACCCGCATTCTTACCCGCTTGGACCCGCTACCTTACCCGCAAGTACCTTATTCGCAACCCGGACCCACAACCCACTGACCATCAAGAATCAGGAAATGCTGTCATTGTAAACCGAAAGTGACATAATTGGAAGTAGGCCTGATCAGAAAAAAAGAAGTAAAAAACGCTATTGAGAAGACCTGTGGCCCGACTCGTGACCCGCAAACCTGTGGAACCGCCGACCCGCATCTATACCCACACCCAGAACTTCTACCCGCAACCCTCAGGGTAACGCAGGTTTTTGCAGGTAACCCGCGGGTCCCCGCAGGTACCCAACCCACTGTAGGACTCTACCCTAAGCTTAGCTTCACAGTAGCAGCCCAGAGCCAACTGAGCATGTGCAGTGCCACTGACCTAACAAGTTCCATGATGGGGAGTTGCTGGGTACAAATCTGTTGTATAGAGGCAGCGCACTCCTGGGTTTCCAAAAAATTGATCGTCTCCAGATCAAGGTAAAATCATACACTTTATTTAAACATCGTACTAATCATACATAGCAGAGCATAGAGCTACAACGTTAAAGTCCTGGATCATTACTGTTATACGGCTGCTGGACCTCAGGGCTGGTACTGTAAGTTCTGTATATAAAATAAAGCATTTCTACTCAAATTCTGTCTTGTCTTTATTTCAACTTAATTACAGTAAGTCTGTACCAAGTTATTCTACCAGTTCATCCCAGCTAAAAATGGAACAGGGTGGACAGAACTCACTTCCCAGCCTGGGCAGACAAATACATTTATGCGAGGCATAGAGTGCTGGGAAATGTATTAAAGGAGCAAATTAATTACTGTGATAGAGGAATTATAAGAGACAATTAGTGAGGCTGTCAGATTGCAGAGAGGGGGAAGTCTTTGTTCTCTTACTGTATTCTCTTCGCTAGGCTTTGTGTTTTGCTGCTCAGAGTCTTAAAATAACTATTCCCTTGTGCAGAAACACTATTTAGAAGTCAATATCTGAACCTTGAAAGAAGGATATTATCAAACTTTGGTTCCAGTTAGAGTCTGTAAAACGACAACTAAAGCTTTACAATATATATCTATATATTATAGAGAACGATTTTCTTACATTTTCTGCCTGCAGATAATTGTCTGTAAAAACACATATAATCCTCCCACACACATCGCCTCCTTTTTCTGGCAATGCAAAGCTCTATTGTGATATCAGCCAATCAAGTATCTGAATATCAAAACCTCATTGTGATATCAACCAATTGAGCAGCTGAACATCAAAACTCTCTTGTGATAAAAAACAATCTAGCATGTGAAAATCATAAACACATTGTGATAGCAATCAATGAAGCATTTGAACATCATAACCACCTTGTGATATCAACCGGTCGAGTGTGTAAACATCACACCGCATTGTGATATCAACAAATCAAACATGTGAACATCATAACCACACTGTGATATCAACCATTTACTCATGTGAACATCATAAACAGTTTGTGATGTCAACCAAACATGTGAACATCATAAATTCATTGCGATATCAAACAATCGAGCATGTGAGTATGATAACCGTGTTGTAATATCAACCAATCGAACATTTGAACATCATAATCACACTGTGATGCCAACCAATCGATTATGTGAACATCATAACTGCATTGTGATATCAAGCAATTAAACATGGAACATCATACCCGCATTGTGATATTAACGAATTGAGCATGTGCTTTTTAATTGTGATATCAAGCAATTAAACATGTGAACATCATACCAGCATTGTGATATTAAACAATTGAGCATGTGCTTTTTAGCTGCAGTAAAAACAAACTGATTCTTGGACAGCGGCACATTTAACCCCCATGTTTTATTTCCAATTTTGTATGGAAAACATACAGTTAACATCTCCTCCTGTGTGAAATGACAGTCAGTAAATCTCATTATTGTATTGGCTGGTTGTAGACAGTGATGTATTTTCGCAATAATAGAGCTGAGTCGAGCGTGTGAACATCACACCGCATTGTGATATCAACAAATCAAACATGTGAACATCATAACCACACTGTGATATCAACCATTTACTCATGTGAACAGCATAAACAGTTTGTGATGTCAACCAAAGATGTGAACATCATAAATACATTGTGATATCAACCAATCGAGCATGTGAGCATGATAACCGTGTTGTGATATCAACCAATCGAACATTTGAACATCATAATCACACTGTGATGCCAACCAATCGATTATGTGAACATCATAACCATATTGTGACACGAACCAATCGAGCATGTGATCATCATAGACATATTGTTATATCAACCAACTGAGCATATGAAAATCATAATCACACTGTGATATCAACCAATCAATCATGTGAACATCATAACTGCATTGTGATATCAACCAATCAATCATGTGAACATCATACCCGCATTGTGATATCAAGCAATTACACATGCGAACATCATACCCGCATTGTGATATTAACCAATCGATCATGTGAACATCATACCCGTATTGTGATATTAACCAATTGAGCATGTGCTTTTTAGCTGCAGTAAAAACAAACTGATTCTTGGATAGCGGCACATTTAACCCCCGTGTTTTTTTTCCAATTTTGTATGGAAAACAGACAGTTACTTTAGCATCTCCTCCTGTGTGAAATGACAGTCAGTAAATCTCATTATTGTATTGGCCGGTTGTAGACAGTGATGTATTTTCGCAATAAAAGAGCTGAGTAAAATTAATTATAATGACTATAAATTAGGTTAACAGAAGGAATTCATGTAGATATATTTTTAAGATTTAGGCAGTTAAAGAGACGCATGCTTGGCTCACAGAGGATGACCTTGCTAGCTCCCTTAGACCTGTGATAGGCCATAGGTGAGTGTGTTAAATCTGTACGGCTGGGTATGTCAGACATGTTGATTATTAAAAATAAATGTAGCAAAGAAGGAGGCTGTTAATGTTCTCACACAACTCGGGGGAACAATGAACCAAGACCTGTGAAGATTGCTCTGAACAGCAGCCAGGCAGAGACTGCTTGGGAAGCCATTGGGGGCTTGTAGGGCAGAATTAGAGTGCGGCGAGATACTCTACTGTAACACAAAGAAATTACGCCCATATATTTGGCTTAAGGTTTCACAGCTGAAGGCCAAAGAGTATTAATAAATAATCATTTCTTGTCATTTATTTATATCCTGCCAAATATGTGGGAAGGCATCAAAACAAAAGCTGCCTAACAAGCGCCCTATCACTGTAAAACGGAAGAAAATATTCGAAGCCACTTCCCAATTAAGTCATTTCATTATAAGCGATTGCTACTGAAAGCTGTATTTGTTTATTCCTTTCTGTTATCTGGTTCTTGATTCCAACTGAGATATAATGAATCCATATTGGAAGCACCACCAACCTACTGGGTTTATTTAATGTTTAAATGAATTTCCAGTAAACTTAAGGTATGAAGATACAAATTACAAAGAGATCCATTATCCGGAAAGCCCCAGGTCCCGAGCATTCTGGATAACAGGTCCAATGCCTGTATCATGAGCTGACTGAAGCTTGCTAGGTAGGATTGATAGCACTGAAATGATAAAGAGAAAACAAAGTCTTTTAATAAATAATGGCTAAAGGTCAGAATGGACACCACTCACCAGAGACTTCTTTTACCATTGGGCTAATGTTATAATTTGTGGGCCCCGGGGCCCTGTATTGGGCTCACTTTTATTTACTTATTATTGACACTGCAATATGGTCCCTAAAGAGGTGGTACCTGAGGGCACAATGAGTAGGTCCAAGACAAAATGAACTTATAAGGAAGGTTGCTTTTTTTACGCTTTGTTTCTCAGTATGTGTAAGGATCAATTTTTCAGCAGGTGTCTTTTTATAGCCTCGTTGCCACGTTATTATGGGAAACACAAAGTCACCACCTTATTAAATTGCCATATTGCTTCAATGATAAACAGCAAAGCACAAACCCACAGATTTCCCCTGATAATAATTCTCATGCAGGTGTTCCTGGAAAACATGGCAATTGAACAATAGTAAAACATACAATTATTATTTTATATGGGATTTTGTAGCCAGTAGAAATCTAACCTATATACACTGTATATATTCATGCACAATCTCTCAATCCACTGGTAGTTACAGTGGGACTAGTACATAACCTGCCCAGTTATGCAGCAGTTCCATATTGTGGGCCATTATTTAGTGTTTTAACACCATCTCTCCCTACTATACCTGCTATCCCACAGTCACACTCCCTTCCCAGAGACTATTATCCACTATTACTATAGGCACCATCTCTCCCTACTATACCTGCTATCCCACAGTCACACTCCCTTCCCAGAGACTATTATCCCACTGTTACTATAGGCACCATCTCTCCCTACTATACCTGCTATCCCACAGTCACACTCCCTTCCCAGAGACTATTATCCACTGTTACTATAGGCACCATCTCTCCCTACTATACCTGCTATCCCACAGTCACACTCCCTTCCCAGAGACTATTATCCACTGTTACTATAGACACCATCTCTCCCTACTATACCTGCTATCCCACAGTCACACTCCCTTCCCAGAGACTATTATCCACTGTTACTATAGGCACCATCTCTCCCTACTATCCCACAGTCACACTCCCTTCCCAGAGACTATTATCCACTGTTACTATAGGCACCATCTCTCCCTACTATACCTGCTATCCCACAGTCACACTCCCTTCCCAGAGACTATTATCCCACTGTTACTATAGGCATCATCTCTCCCTACTATACCTGCTATCCCACAGTCACACTCCCTTCCCAGAGACAATTATCCACTGTTACTATAGGCACCATCTCTCCCTACTATCCCACAGTCACACTCCCTTCCCAGAGACTATTATCCACTGTTACTATAGGCACCATCTCTCCCTACTATACCTGCTATCCCACAGTCACACTCCCTTCCCAGAGACTATTATCCACTGTTACTATAGACACCATCTCTCCCTACTATACCTGCTATCCCACAGTCACACTCCCTTCCCAGAGACTATTATCCACTGTTACTATAGGCACCATCTCTCCCTACTATACCTGCTATCCCACAGTCACACTCCCTTCCCAGAGACTATTATCCACTGTTACTATAGACACCATCTCTCCCTACTATACCTGCTATCCCACAGTCACACTCCCTTCCCAGAGACTATTATCCACTGTTACTATAGGCACCATCTCTCCCTACTATCCCACAGTCACACTCCCTTCCCAGAGACTATTATCCACTGTTACTATAGGCACCATCTCTCCCTACTATACCTGCTATCCCACAGTCACACTCCCTTCCCAGAGACTATTATCCACTGTTACTATAGACACCATCTCTCCCTACTATACCTGCTATCCCACAGTCACACTCCCTTCCCAGAGACTATTATCCACTGTTACTATAGGCACCATCTCTCCCTACTATCCCACAGTCACACTCCCTTCCCAGAGACTATTATCCACTGTTACTATAGGCACCATCTCTCCCTACTATACCTGCTATCCCACAGTCACACTCCCTTCCCAGAGACTATTATCCCACTGTTACTATAGACACCATCTCTCCCTACTATACCTGCTATCCCACAGTCACACTCCCTTCCCAGAGACTATTATCCCACTGTTACTATAGGCACCATCTCTCCCTACTATACCTGCTATCCCACAGTCACACTCCCTTCCCAGAGATGTACCACCTGCTATAAAAATGAAAGCAGAGGGAGAAGATAATAGGATGGACTATACTGAAGTCTTTATTTATCCCCTTTTTACTGTTTAAGTTTGAGAGGTGACAATGTGCAAGGCAATAATACAATGGTGCTTATTCTTGGATCTATCTTTTTTGAACTCCAATGTTGCAAGCATGTCGGTTTTAATGGTAAGGCCAATGGCAGGTCACTCGTGGATTAATTAGCTGATGAATTCATGAGCCACTCATTCTGTTAACTCAGCAGCTTTAATGCATGCTCAGACACTTATAGATGTCTTTTATTTACTTATTGATCAAGGCACAACATGTTGAAATATATTTTCTTTCTCTTTAGATTCTGTGGTTTAAAGGGGCACTAATCGCTCTGCTCAGTACAAAGACCTTTTTGTTTGTAGTGTATTTTGCTCACTGACCTTAATGGGAAGCACCTTACACTTCTATTACAGGCAGTTCCCTGTCTGTTTTAACAAATGTTTTTGTGCCAGAAATCTGCTGTGACGTGTAGTTCCTATTGGAATCAATGAACGCATGGAGGGGTGGGTTTGGGTGTTTCCATCAGGTTAACATTGTACAAAAGATGTTGAGATGAGGAAACAGGTTAAGTTCTCACCCTTTTTTTTTTGTATAGAGCAGTTAGAATAACTAGTAAAAACCTTTAATTGGCAAATACCACAGGAAGTTTTAAGGAAGGACTGGATGAATTTTTAACAAATGGACGATATCAACACACATATATTGCGATGGCGGCCTAAGGACCGGTCCAGTTACAATTTTGGCATCAATATGAACCCAGGTAGCAAATCATTTTCGCAAAGGATAAAACTCAGTGCGTTACTACCTTTTTAAAACCGTTTATTCAAAGTTACAATATGGCTGCCTCGAGTGCTGTAAAGCATTTTGAATGCCAAGTCCCTCCGGAAATGAGTGATATATGAACATTCATTTTCCCTTGAGGGTGACTGTTCATGCAGCTTTGTTCAGCGTGGGTGGATTATGATTACATTTTTTCTGGAAATTCCTTTAGAATTATATATATATATATTTAGTCTGTTGGTTTGGACAGCACCCCGTTTCCAATGACCACCCAGGTGCAAGGTTTTGAAAGAAAATCCCAGTGTCGCTGGTCTTTTTTTGATATATATATATATATACGTATAAGTGTTTGTGGGATCCTTTATTAAGGAACAGCTCTTATTAAACTGTTTGATGGTAAGGGGCAGATTTACTAAATTCGAGTGAAGGGTTCGAATTAAAAAAACTTCGAATTTCGAAGTGTTTTTTGGGCTACTTCAACCATCGAATGGGCTACTTCGACCTTCGACTACGACTATCGAACGATTCGAACTAAAAATCGTTCGACTATTCGACCATTCAATAGTCGAAGTACTGTCTCTTTAAAAAAAAATGTGACCCCCTAGTTCGGCAGATAAAAGCTACCGAACACAATGTTAGCCTATGGGGAAGGTCCCCATAGGCTTGCCCAAGTTTTTTTGATCGAAGGATATTCCTTTGATCGTTGGATTAAAATCCTTCGAATAGTTCGATCGATCAATCGAATTTCCTGCGCTAAATCCTTCGAATTCGATATTCGAATTCGAAGGATTTCAGTTCCTAGTCGAATATCGAGGGTTAATTAACCCTCGATATTCGACCCTTAGTGAATCGGCCCCCAAGTGTTTGCTATGAAAAACTAATGGGGATAAGATCTGTCACTGCCAATTTTCTTGCCTTTTCCCTGATGACAATACAATATTCAGAGGGTAAGAACCAAGCAACAGATTTTTTTTAGAAAGAAAGAAAGACTACCCTCTTTATTGTGATTATTCTGTTTAAAAATTATTCTTTCCTGCTCAAAAAAAAAATAAGCTAACTGTACCCTTGTTGTCTATACTATCTTGAGTAATTGTTAAATAAATGAGGAAGGTTGTATCTACGTTTCTCTATTTCCCCTGTAATTAATTCAGACAAAAGAATATCAAATGGCTAGACGCTAGAGCCAGGGTTGGACTGGGCTGATGGGACACTGGGGAAAATCCTGGTGGGGGGCAGAGCTGGGGTTGCGGCTGAGGGGGGCTAAGAGGCGGAGGGGTTGTGTCTGGGGCCCAGGGGGGGGGGTTTCAGGCCACTGAGGCAGCAGCTCTGTTGGGCCCCCGGACCCTCTAGTCAGACGTTGGATAGACCAGCTTGTAGCTCAGACATGCAACAGAATGTTCATAGGACTAGACTAACCTGTAGCTCATGAAAATGAAAGCAATAAACTGTTCCATGCACTAGACCAATGTTGTATCTCATGCATGCAACAGAGCAATCATCTGACTAGACTAACCTGTAGTCAATGAAAACAATAAAATGTTCAATGGATTAGACCACTTTTGTATTTCATGCAAGTCATATAACATTCAAAGGGTTTGACTAACCTGTAGCTCAGAATGTTCAATAGAATGTTCAGAGGACTAGACCAACTTTGTATCTCATACATGAAACAGAACGTTCATAGAACGAGAGGGCTACGAAAACATATGACTCATCCAAAAAATATAACATTTAGGGGCCAATTCGAGTGAAGTATTCGAAGTTAAAAAAAAGTATTTTTTGGGCTACTTCGACCATCGAATGGGCTACTTCAACCTTTGAGTACGACTTCGAATCAAAGGATTCAAACTAAAAAATCGTTCGACTATTCGCCCATTCGATAGTCGCAGTACTGTCTCTTTAAAAAAAAACTTCGACCCCCTAGTTTGGTAGCTAAAAGCTACCGAAGTCAATGTTAGCCTATGGGGAAGGTCCCCATAGGCTTTCCTAAGTTTTTTTGATCGAAGGATATTCCTTCAATTGTTGGATTAAAATCCTTCGAATCATTCGATTCGAAGGATTTAATCGTTCGATCGAAGGAATAATCCTTCGATCGTACGATTGCAGTATTTGCGCTAAATCCTTCGACTTCGATATTCGAAGTCGAAGGATTTCAATTCCTAGTTGAATATCGAGGGTTAATTAACCCTCGATATTCGACCCTTAATGAATCAGCCCCTTAGTAAACCAGACCAACCAAGACCAACCAAAGAATTTTTATTGTAGGATTCAATTTTGTCTGATTGACATGCAAGATATAGGGGATTCCAGGTTATGTTCACCGACTGCCCCTTCTGGAGGTGCTCCATTAAGAGTTAGACTCATTGCTTCATCCTCCATTCTAGAAACTGAAACAGCTTGCAAGGATGCAAGAAGAGGAGCAATGGATGCAAAGCACCTTGATTTTTTTTAAAAAAATGTTTCCAGTGACCTGTTTTTAATAAATGAGGCCAACTTGCTTTTGTCTCCGTCAGGTTAACTCACCATCATCGATGCTTCTTCCATTTTTTCTCTTTACACTTTCGCTGGAAACAATCTGCAGCCAGTTTGAGCAAAAGTACAACCACAGAGCTAGATCAGAACATATTCATGGGTCTAAACTAATTTATAGGCAACTAGAGCTGTTCACTGAGTTAGACCAACCCGGAGTCAGTCAGACCCTTTAGCGCAAATTCACTAAGCGCCGAAGCGCCGAACGCTAGCGTTAATACTCATTTTCGTTACTGCGCAAATTCACTAACGAACGCTGGCGTAGTTTCGCTAGTGTTACTTCGCACCCTTACGCCAGGCGAATTTTCGCTAGCGACGTAACTACGCAAATTCACTAACTTGAGCAGTGTACTGAACGCTACCTTTTACGCTAGACTTCCTTCGCCACCTCAGACCTGGTGAAGCGCAATAGAGTAGATAGGGATTGTTTCCAAAAAAGTCTAATTTTTTTCTAAGTCCCAAAAAATGTGTTTTCTACATGATCGGTGATAGGCTGAAAAAGATCGAAAATATTTTTGGGGCTCCCCTCCTTCCCCCCTACATCTCCTGACTCATGGCAACTTACCTAGACAGTGGGCACATGTGTAGGGCGAAATAAAATTTATATTTGCTGATTTGAAGGTTTTCTAGGCATTTGTAGTGCTGATACGTGTTCCTCCATTGAAATTTGAATTTTGCGCCGTATGCAAATTAGCCTTCGCTAGCGTAACTTCGCTTTACATAGCGAATCAACGCTTGTGCAACTTCGCAACCTTGCACTACCCCTGTGCGCAACTTCGGATGTTAGTGAATTTGCGGAGCGCTGGCAAAACTACGCCTGGCGAAGTGCGGTGAAGTTGCGCCTGGCGCAACTTCGCATCTTAGTGATTTTGCCCATTGGAGTTTACAAAACTCAAATGTTAACAGTAATAGTTCTTGTATTTCCTTTTTTACATTTTCATGTGAGGGAAGCCCAACCTGCGGCCCTCCAGCTGTTTCTAGACTACAATGCCAGAATCACAACAACTGCTGGATACCCAATATTTATACCATTTTGGTGCCTAAAACTTCCTGTGTTGCTCCGGCACCCTCTTACCTAAATCCCCTCCTCTTGACTTGGTTCTTACATTTCTTTAATTCCTCCTTTTTTTCACCTTCTATAATGAACTCCAATTAGTAATGGGAACTGGGCACTGCCTGCTTTAAAGCTGCCGTAACTAATCAATTTTATTTCCCAGTCCAATGATGCCCTAGAAAATGAGCATACTATGTTCTCTCCGTATCCTCACAGACGATAGATCATCTCTCACTATTGGCAGGCAGAAAAAGTCAGTTTGCCAACGATAAAAAGCTGCCAGCGACAAAAAGCCATTGTAATGTGAATTCTGGATCTTGGCACATTATTGTCTGGGGTTCCATTCAGGGGTAGCAGTTTTTCTAATCTACTTAATTGGAATCTAGAGACGGAACGGTGGGGTCGCTGGGTAATTGGATACGAGTCCAAGAGTGTCTTGCTTCTTCCAGAGATAGATCTGTAAATGGAAGTGCAGCCGCAGGTGGGCCTCTTCTGAGAAAGTGTAAATGAATGGATATGATCTGGGCTTGTCCTGGCAATGAAAATAATTCCCTGTGTGGAACAATGAAATGTGCTCCAAAAGTTGCATCTCTCAGACAGTCTTCTGCATCCAAGATACTGTAGGAGAGGAAGAAGCTGCTTGCCCAGCCTGGCTCTGTTACAAACAAAGGGGAAGTAATGGGGCACAAACAGATGTAAATTAGTTACTGAGGCATTTGGGCATGGATGGGTGGAGGGGTGCAGAGCGCTGCTGAATGATAGAGCAACTTTGCAGAATTTTAGAGGGGAAATTCACCTAAAGTTTTAGAATGATGTAGGTGAGATTTAGGATATTACAGATGAAAGAGTGAAGTCCTCTAGAGTGAAATTCCACCACTCTCCATTCATTTCTATGGGGTTTTGAAAGGCGTATTCATCAAAGGATGAACTTTTACTTTCATCCATTCATAAATACTCTTTTAAAAAATCCCATAGAAATGAACGGAGAGTGGCGGAATTTCACTCTTGAGGACTGTGTCGATCTCTAACTTCACTCTTTGATAAATACACCCCCGGGAATCAGCTCCCGACTTACAGCATAATAGCAAATGGCATCTGTGAAAATCGTGTAATTGTATTTGTGAAACAGTTGTGATTGTTTATACCTGTGATGAGTAAGTGGTGCCTTTCAGCTGTCAGTTATAGATGGAGGGCCACAGTTACGGTTGCCACCTTTTCTGCAAAAAAATCCGGCCTTCCTAAATACTTATCTACTTGATACTAGAGTTGTCACCTTTTCTGGAAAAAAATATCAGCCTTCCTATATATTTATCTTTTTTCCCTATTAATAACATTGGGATCACTGACCTTCCTATATATTTATCTTTATTCCCTATTAATAACATTGGGATCACTGACCTTCCTATATATTTATCTTTATTCCCTATTAATAACATTGGGATCACTGACCTTCCTATATATTTATCTTTATTCCCTATTAATAACATTGGGATCAACCATCATTTTTATCAGCCAGGCCGGTAAATTACGGGTCATATGGCAACCCTACCTGATACTGACATGTTCTTATGATTTTTATAGGAACGTGTCGGTATCAATAAAAACACTGAGGGGCCGATTCACTAACTTCGAGTGAAGGATTCGAAGTAAAAAAAACTTCAAGTTTCGAAGTGTTTTTTGGGCTACTTCGACCATCGAATGGGCTACTATGACCTTCGACTACGACTTCGAATCGAACTATTCGAACTAAAAATCGTTCGACCATTCGATAGTCACAGTACTGTATCTTTAAGAAAAAACTTCGACCCCGTAGTTCGCCATCTAAAACCTACCGAACTCAATGTTAGCCTATGGGGAAAGTCCCCATAGGCTTGGCTAACTTTTTTTGATCGAAGGATATTCCTTTGATCATTGGATTAAAATCCTTCGAATCGAAACGATTTGAAGGATTTTATCATTCGATCGAAGGAATAATCCTTCGATCGTTCGATTGCACTATTTGCGCTAAAATCCTCCGACTTCGATATTCGAAGTCGAAGGATTTTAATTCCCAGTCGAATATCGAGGGTTAATTAACCCTCGATATTCGACCCTTTGTGAATCGGCCCCTTAAGGGCACATTTACTTAGGGTCGAATGTTGAGGGTCAATTAACCTGA
Organism: Xenopus petersii; assembly: GCA_038501925.1. Lineage (NCBI taxonomy): Eukaryota > Metazoa > Chordata > Amphibia > Anura > Pipidae > Xenopus > Xenopus petersii. The sequence continues at coordinate 8,797,446 of CM076684.1, read as the reverse complement.
ATATCGAAGTAGAAGGATTTACCTCTATTCGTTCGTTCAACGATTGTAGGAAAAATCGTTAATTTTAATCCATCGATCTAATGATTTTCTTTCGATCAAAAAAAGCTAGGAAAGCCTATGGGGACCTTCCCCATAGGTTAACATTGGTGCTCGGTGGTTTTAGGTGGCGAAGTAGGTGGTCGAAGTTTTTTTTAAAGAGACAGTACTTCGACCATCGAATGGTCGAATAGTCGAACGATTTTGAGTTCGAATCGTTCGATTCAAAGTCATAGTCGAAGGTCGAAGTATCCAAAAAAATACTTCGAAATTCGAAGTATTTTTTATTCTATTCCTTCACTCGAGCTAAGTAAATGTGCCCCTTTAAGGGGTAAATTTATCAAAGAATGAAGTTCCGCCACTAGAGTGAAATTCCGCAGCTCTCCATTCATTTCTATGGGATTTTGAAAGGCGTATTTATCAATGGGTGAAAGTGAAAGTTCACCCTTTGATAAATACGCCTATAAAAAAATCCCATAGAAATGAATGGAGAGCTGCGGAATTTCACTCTAGTGGCGGAACTTTACTCTTTGATAAATATACCCCAACTTCAACAGACCTGTGTGCCATTGGGTTTTTATACTGGACTATTACTAGGAGGTGGCTGAACCTACACCTGTTTGCACCAGACATCTTTGTACTGCCTTTCAGGCAGGTGTGCGAGGTCCTACACCATTTGTATTCGGTATCACTTTAATAACATTGGGATTAGCCATCATTTTTACCTGCCGGGCCGGTAAAATACAGGCCAGGTGGCAACCCAAGCCACAGTTGGACACCCCCAAAATGTTTCATTCTCAAAAGCTGGTGACAGTCTCCCACTGAAAATCGTACGATCGACAATACACGCAGAGATATTATCGGCAGCCGACAGAAATCTTTTAACCTGATTGACCAAACGATTGATCTCCGCCGGACGAAAAATGTCGGGACTCTCCACACACGGTCTGAAAATCGTACGAATCCTTGATCTTATCCCAATGAATGCTACTTTTATACTATGACCAGAGGTAAACAAGTTAGGGACCACTGTTTGGGGTTTACCGTGACCTGGTGTGGTGGCTTATCAACTTTATGATCATAACTTTGTGACTAAAAACCCCTGTTTTTGTAAATACACACATTTGCATTTATACTGAATTACTTATGAGACAGGTAGGGTTGCCACCTTTTATGGAAAAAAATACAGGCCTTCCTATATTCTTGCTGTTTTTTCCTATTAATAACATTGGCATCAAGCAACATTTTTACCTGCATTTTAATAGTTTTTGAACTAGTTAGCTTTTTCTTTTGACTCTCTCCAGCTTTCAAATGGAGGTCACTGACCCCATCTTAAAACAAATGCTCTGTAAGGCTACACATTCATTGTTATTGCTACTTTTTATTCCTCATCTTTCTATTCAGGCCTCTCCTATTCATATTCCAGTATCTTATTCAAATCAGCGCATGGTTGGTAGGGGAATTTATACCCTAGCAACCAGATGGCTGAAATTACAAACTGGAGAGCTGCTGAATAAAAAGCTAAATAAACTAAAAACCACAAATAATAAAAAATAAAAACCAATTGCAAATTGTCTCCGAATATCCCTCTCTACATCATACTAAAAGTTAATTTAAAGATGAACAATCCCTTTAACTTTTAGTATGGTGCAGTGAGTGATATTCTGAGACAATTGTCAATTGGTTTTCCTATTCCAATATTTGTGGTTTTTCAATTATTGATTTAGATTTTTATGCAGCATCTCTCCAATTTGCAATTACTGCAATCTGGTTGCTAGGGTCCAAATGACCCTAGCAACTATCCATTGATTTGAATAAGAGACTGGAATATGAATAGGAGAGGCCTGAATTGAAAGATGAGTAGCAATAACAATACATTTTTAGCCTTACAGAGCGTTTTTTTTTTTTGTAGATGGGGGTCAGTGACCTCCATTTGAAAGCTGGAAAGAATCAGAAGAAAAAGGCAAATAATTAAAAAAAAAACACATAAAAAAATAATTAATAAAGACCAACTGAAAAGTTGCCTAGAATTCGCCACACTATAACATACTAAAGGTTAACATAAAGGTGAACCTTCCACTCCTTTAAAGTGATACTGACACTGAAAAACTAATTTTTAAAATATGAATGTACATTAAGGGGCAGATTTACTATGGGTCGAATATTGAGGGTTAATTAACCCTCAATATTCTACTAGGATTTAGCGCAGGAAATTCGATCGATCGAAGGATTATTCATTCGATCGAACGATTAAATCCTTCGAATCAAACGTTTCGAAGGATTTTAATCCAACGATCGAACGAAAATCCTTCGATCAAAAAATCACAGGCAAACCTATGGGGACCTTCCCCATAGGCTAACATTGACTTCGGTAGCTTTTAGCTGCCGAAGTAGGGGGTCGAAGTTTTTTTTAAAGGGACAGTACTTCGACTATCGAATGGTCGAATAGTCGAAACGATTTTTACTTCTAATCGTTCGAATTCGATCGAATTCGATCAAATTTAACCAATTCGATGGTCGATGTACCCAAAAAATACTTCGAAATTCGAATTTTTTTTTATTCTAATCCTTCACCCGAAATTCGTGAATAGGCCCCTAAAAGTTACTCTGGGCAAATTTGCCCATGGGCAGTTACCTATAGCAACCAATCAGTGATTCGCTTTTTAAAGCCAGCTGCAAGTAGAACAATGAATGCAGCAATCTGATTGGTTGCCATGGGTCACTGCCCACGGGGAAATTTGCCCAGTGTTGATAAATGACCCCCAGTATCTCTCTAATGTAGATAGTAGGCCTCATTGCAGTAATGACTTGTACGTTACCATAGAACCAAAGCAGGAGGCACTAAGGTTGCCCCATGGCTACTATGTGACCAGCACAACCAGTAAAAATGGCGCTTGATGCCAATGTTATTTATAGAGAAAATATATAAATGAGGTCATGTATTACTTTTCCAGGACAAAAGGCAACCCTAAGAATAGATTGATGTGGCACATCCCCAGCTATCACAGCACATTGCAGGACACCAGCGCTGGAGGCACATGAAGATAAAGTGCGGCTGATGTGTGTTCTCCCGCAGCCTGCACCGGAACGACAAGTCGGAAATGTTCCTGAACAGCCGCCAAAAATACCTGATGAGAAGATGATTAGATTTGGCAGTATTCCCCTGCTACGGGGCATCTCTAATAGGGAGCAGATCTTCAGGGAGAAAGTTAAAGAAATGAAATAAAAATCATTATCTGCACAATGGATAGAATAACCAGCAATGCGTCAGGTAAAATTCAAACCAATCGTGATGCCCTCACTATTCTAAGAGCACATTTGGGGGCGGATTTGATAAAGGTTTATTTATTTGCTATTTTTTCTTTGCAAGCTTGAGTGAAAATGGCATATTGCCAAGTCTGAATATTTTCTTACTCACAAAATGTCTCCTTTTATTTTGTTTTTTCACTTGCAGTGATTTTTTTTGTTTTTACATATATATGTTTTCCCTATTGTGGCGCTGAACATGGGGGAGCTGACAGCAAGCGGGTGGGGAGCGGCAGCTAGGGGTGTAGACAGGGCCGCCATTAGAAATCCCCGCCCACCCTGGCCCCCAAGCCCCACCCCAGATCCCGCCCACTCCACACAACAGTTAAAAGACCACACAGACATCAGCACTAAATAAGGCAACCCCCCACACACGCAAGTTATAAAAAGCTATTGATGGTCAGGGCCCCTTATACGTTTAAAAAACTGTGGTGTCAGGGCCCCCCTCAAAAGTTTTTTTTTAAAAATCATTGGTCAGGGCCCCCCTACAAGTTTAAAAAAATAATTGGTGATCAGGCCCCTCTTATAAGTTAAAAAAAAACCATTGGTGCCAGGGCCCCCTTTACAACTTCATCTCCTTTAGTGACTTTGGGTCTTTTCGCCGATTCAGGACTTCAGCGGTTCGGGTTTTTGGCACTTTCGGCTGTTCGGGACTTCGGAAGTGGCAGCACGGCTTTGGCGATGTCAAGGGGGGCCCAGCTCTTTCGAAACATAAAAGAAAATCAAACAATTATTACACAATATCCTGATGCAGCTATTAGATTAACCTGGAGTCTTAGGGACTTTCTGGATAACAGGTTTCTGAATAACTGATCCTTTACCTGTAAGTCATTTTCAGACAAGTCACATCTTTCAGAAGATATTGTGAGTTATAGTCAAGCCAACGTCTGTTGTGCTCCACAGAGCTGGCTAAAAAGATCTTCACCTTTTGTAATAATATATTCCCACTATTTGCCATTGTGATTAATAAGTAAGCACCAATGTGGAACAGCATCTCATCCTTTATATCTCATTCTTTATATCCAGCTGCAAGGCTTTATTTATGCTTCATTACTAAATAATCTCACCCGTAGGCATTGTTGCACCTGTGTTCCGAACAAACTTCCATCCGAAATCTGCTCTCTCATTAAAGAAACCCAATAGGCTGGTTTTGCTTCCAATAAGGATTAATTATATCTTAGTTGGGATCAAGTAAAAGCTACTGTTTTATTACAGGGAAAAAGGAAATCGTTTTTAAAATATTATAAAATGGAGTCGATAAAATGGAGTTGATCTGAAATCAACTGAAAAACATATTTGAAGGTGAACAACCCCTTTAATATACAGGGATTTTATGGGCTTCGAAAAAGTGAGACATGAGAGGGGGGGCACATGGGTCATATCTTTTGCTTTTGAATCTGAGCTGAATTCTGAGGATCAATAACAAACTCACTGAACAGTTATGTCCCATGTGGCCCCCCTTATAGTCACTGACTAACTCAGAGTTAGAGAGCTGAAAAGCAGGAAGTAGTGTTCTGGCTATTATGTTACACATCCAGTCACTCCAGCCTTTATACATTACATTTTTGCCTAACTAACTATATTAGAAACATTTTTTATTTTGCACAGCCTATCTATTTACCCAGTTTTTATTTTTATACTGAACTGTTCCTTTAAAAAAAAAAAAAAAAAAATTAAAAAGGCATTTTGGATGATCATCTTTGAATACTTAGGTAATATAGTAGAGCGGGAAGCAAGGAATATTAAGGCAATATAGGATATATATATATATATATATATATATATATATATATATATATATATATATAATGCAAGCTGGCACATTTATGAAGTCTTTTACTGCAAGTCGAGGGTCTGTATATTCTCCATGAAATTGGATATGGAAATGATGTAGAAATGGTAACGGTCCAGTAAATGTCCTACAATATATTATTATGCGCCAGGGTTCTAAATTTAGATTCTCTCAGAATGGTAGTAGAGTTCCATTTCTGGTATGAATAGACTTCTCCTTTTCCACCAATGTTCACCAGAGTTCACTCTCCCTAAAGCGCTCACCCAGCAGTGGGTCCCTTTATTATTCATAATCAGAAATGTGATTGCTGCGGGGACATCATACATCCCATAGCTTGGCCAGATGACCGTGGAGGTTCCTTCTCTACGTCCCCCTAAACCAGAGCAGGACCCCAGGAGGGAAACACAGCCTGTGTAAGCACATATTGCACACCATCATGAAATGCATATTCTGTCTCTGTGTGAGGAAAACCATCCGTATTTATATATATATATATATATATATATATATATATATATATAATATATAATGATGTTTTAGTTCATCATTATAAAGAGATGCTGTTTGACAGAAGCCACCAACAAAAATGGCTGACAAGTTTGACTACATACGCTTGTAAGGGGGGGAAATGTGAATTGTTAAGTAATGGTTGATGTATAATTAGTTTAGCCACTAGGTGGCAGTGAGTCATAAGTTTAATTGTGAAAGTTGTTGGTACTGAAAAGTGAATAAAGCAAACAGGACCAGGAAATACGGTGGCCATTCTGGCAGTGATAGAGGAAGAGAGAGCAGTCTTTGTTAAGGAGAGAGAAGTTTGTGCCGCTGTCTATCTGTTATAAAGGCGTATTAGCAATAAACTACAAGAAAGTCTTCCATACCTTGTGTTACACACGTATCGGCAATCTGATAGCATTCCCCTACAAAATGAACCTAAAATTAAGTTTGTATCGAAAATTCACAGCTCTAATTATAAAAATGAATTCAGAATGCAATGCTTTATAAGCTGCCATGTCATGGGAATCTGAATGATTAATAATAATTCTATTTTCAAAGTGTAAATTGTTAAAGGAGAACTAAAGCTTAACTAAGGAAGTAGGTAGAAATGTTGTACATGATGTTTTGTGCTTCTGTACCAGCCCAAGGCAACCACAGCCCTTTAGCAGTAAAGATCTGTGTCTCCAAAGATGCCCCAGTAGCTCCCCATCTTCTTTTCTGCTGATTCACTGCACATGCTCTGTGCTGCTCTCACTTACTGAGCTTAGGGACCCACTCACAATATACAGTACATATAGAATAGAAATGTCACAATATAAGGCTGAATAGTAATTAATACAGATAATTACTACATGGAAGCACAGAAACCAGTGTAATTAGCATCAGAATTTAATAATCAGCAAACCTGTAGCATCAGCTTATATTACAGCCAGGGAAGCTCATTTTCCGCTGGATAATTAGTGACAAGCCCTAAGCTTAGCTTCTCAACAGCCAATCAGAGCCCACTGAGCATGTGAGTGTCACAGACACTTTCCAAGATGGTGACCCCCTGTGACAAGTTTGAAGTCCTGGATCATTGCTGCTATTGACAAGCTGAAACTTTAGCCTCGTGCAATAAGTTCATTATATAAAATATGCCATTTTTAGCCACATTTATTTTTAGGGTTTAGTTCCCTGTAAGGCTATATTTAATTCAGCCACTAGGGTCACCAGTCAATACAGCTGGCTTGGAGAGAGGATTTCCCTTCAGGAACCTATATAAGGAAGTGTAGACAATTTCTTTATGGCCTAACATCATATCACTTCTACATCATACTAAAAGTTACTTTAAAGGTGAACAACCCCTTTAAACTACGGTCAGTGTGGTCAGTTTCAATCTGCATGAAATGGGCACATAATTTGGGGTTTCCCGCTGGCCGGAAGACAGACAAGGCAATGTCTCAATTATCATGATTCCTTGTATCTGAAGTAATTTTGCTGCACCCAAGATATTCTTGCTAAAGAGAAGCCAAACAGATAATGATCTGAATAGTCTGAAATATTGTTAAAAGTGAGTATGAACAACTTGTTGGATGGGTTTTACAGTTATTGGGATGTTACGCAAATATTTTTTTTTAATTTTTTTTCTTTAAACTATTTCCTTAAAAAGAAATTATATTATTTGTGTACAGGTATGGGACCTGTTATCCAGAGTGCTCAGGACCTGGGGTTTTCTGGGTTATTGGATCTTTCCATAATTTGGATCTTCGTACCTTAAGTCTAATAGAAAATCATGTAAACATTAAATAAACCCAATAGGCTGGTTTTGCTTCCAATAAGGATTAATTAGATCTTAGTTGGGATCAAGTACAAGCTACTGTTTTATTATTAAAGAGAAAAAGGAAATCAGTTATTTTTTGATTATTTTATTATACCGTATATACTCGAGTATAAGCCGAGTTTTTCAGCACCAAAAATGTGCTGAAAAATTCTACCTCAGCTTATACTCGAGTCAGTGGCAGTGCACATTCCGCCAAAGCTCCAACCAAGCTTTCCCCTCCTCTGTGGGAAGTTTCTTACCTGCAGGGAAACGCTGGGAAGTTTTGCAGCAGACTCGCAGCAGCACATTCGATCTCGCACCCCCAAAACAAACAGCGCAAAGGTTGGAGCAGCAGCGCGATCAGTGGGGAATCTACATCAAAACCCACATGATCTGTAACGTCAGCGTGCGCGCCACCCGCCGGTATCGCTGTCGCTCCACACTCCTTGGGCAAAGTTGCGCACTGCAGCTCCTCCTGCGCCACGGGTAAGCATCATTGTTTCTGGCTGGGAGGGGGGTGTTCCCCGTTGGCTCCTCAGGATCGGGGGCCCCATGGATGGGTTGGGGGCCCCAACCGAGGTGCAGGGGCATGGGACTCAGTAATATACGGTAATCAAATATGGGAGACAGCCTTTCAGTAATATTATTACACAGAAAAAGAAAATCATTTTTAGAAATCTGAATTATTTTGATAATAGATTTTGAGTCTATGAGAGGGGGCCTTTCTGAAATTCTGAGCTTTCTGGATAACGGGTTTCCGGATAATGGATGCCATACCTGTATATGAATGAATTTAGAGTGATGGAGTGTTTCAGTCCAGTGCATGGGAGACTTTTCATTGCACAGACAGTTAATTATGAAATCGAATTCACTGGTATAATAAGCATGGCCCTATTGCTGCTATGTATATTAAGGAAGCGCAATTAGACTGGCACGGCTCAGTATAACACTGAAATGCACCGGCTAATTGCTAAATTAAATATTGTACATCAGATCCCAGTTAGGTTTTGCTGGAGGCAAATAATTAAACCGATCGACTTCCTCATTACACGAGAGCGGAATTTACACAAGGAAATCTGCAAGCTTTGAAGACGTGGGAGACGGAAATATTACACCAGGGAAATTACAGCAAGACTTATATAGAAGCAGCAAGGCTGTCAAACAGAAGGCGTTTAGGTCTCTATGAACTATAATACAGAACAAGGGGATCTACTGAGAAGCACATTCATCTCCCTGGGCTTGGATATAATATATAGAATCCTACTATAAACCATCCTTCCTTATACTGTGCACTACAATTCCCAGCATGCTCACTTACCCAATATGCAAATAAGAAATTGGCAAGCGGGAATTCAGTTGAGACTTAGTTGTACAGGTATGGGACCTGTTATACAGAATGCTCAGGATTGGGGGCTTTCCAGATTACATATCTTTCCATAATTAGGATCTTCATACCTACTAGAAAATCATGTAAACATTAAATACACCCAATAGGCTGGTTTTGCTTCCTATAAGGATTAATTATATCTTAGTTGGGATCAAGTACAAGCTACTGTTTTATTATTACACAGAAAAAGGAAATAATTAAAAAAAAATTAGATTGGATTATTTGAATAAAATGAAGACAGCCTTTCCGTAATTCAGAGCTTTCTGGATAACGGGTTTCCGGATAACGGATCTTATACCTGTAATTGGCACAGCAGTGGCGGGCTGAAATGTTCTTGGTAGGGGGCATGCAATAATAACTAAACTAACTACAGGTATGGGATTCATTATCCAGAAAACTGTTATCCAGAAGATTACGAAATGGACGTGAACTCCAATAGACTCCATTATAATCAAATAATCCAAGGATTTCCCTTTTTCTTTGTAATAATAAAACAGTAACTTGTACTTGATCCCAACTAAGATATAATATTGGAAGCAAAACCAGCCTATTGGGTTTATTTAATATTTACATGATCTTTTAGTAGACTTAAGGTATGAAGATCCAAATTACGGAATGATCCGACCCCAGGTCCCAAGCATTCTGGATAACAGGTCCCATACCTGTACTAGGAAAGCCATTCCATTCATTTAAAGGCCAGATAAAATGTGTGTGATTGGAATGCTTGCTCATTCTAACTAACTGCCTCTTACCCAGTAAAGGGAAAAATTTAAGAGATATGAGCAGATCACATGCCCTGTACATGATCCTGAACTACATCTCCCAGTATAGCATCAATAGCTGAAGGTTTATTATAATACTACTTAACTTTTAATGAAAAAGGATACGTAGGATGAGAGATTTATGGGATTTTATACTGTAGGAAGCCATTGTATAGGAAAGTGGTTTCATACCATTGTTAGGTAATGACTTTGTGCCTTTGGGGAATCCTTTTCTATGATGACACACACATTCCCTGTCATTATGTATAATCTATGTATATATCGGCCCCAGTAGCTCAGTTGATTCCAGGACTACAATTTGATATCATAGGATTTGCTTTCAAATGGCGCTCAAATGGAAAACTATACCCCCAAAATGAATATTTAAGCAACATATAGTTTATATCAAATTATGTGACATATTAAAGAATCTTGCCAAACTGGAACATATATGTAAATAAATATTGCCCTTTTACATCTCTTGCTTTGAGCCACCATTTTGTGTTGGTCTGTGTGCTGCCTCAGAGATCAGCTGACCAGAAATACTTCAACTCTAACTGTAACAGGAAGAGATCACCTGACCAGAAATACTGCAGCTCTAACTGTAACAGGAAGAGATCACCTGACCAGAAATACTGCAGCTCTAACTGTAACAGGAAGAGATCACCTGACCAGAAATACTGCAGCTCTAACTGTAACAGGAAGAGATCAGCTGACCAGAAATACTACAGCTCTAACTGTAACAGGAAGAGATCAGCTGACCAGAAATACTTCAACTCTAACTGTAACAGGAAGAGATCACCTGACCAGAAATACTGCAGCTCTAACTGTAACAGGAAGAGATCACCTGACCAGAAATACTACAGCTCTAACTGTAACAGGAAGAGATCACCTGACCAGAAATACTGCAGCTCTAACTGTAACAGGAAGAGATCACCTGACCAGAAATACTGCAGCTCTAACTGTAACAGGAAGAGATCAGCTGACCAGAAATACTGCAGCTCTAACTGTAACAGGAAGAGATCAGCTGACCAGAAATACTGCAGCTCTAACTGTAACAGGAAGAAGTGTTGAAGCAAGAGACACAACTCTGTCTGTTAATTGGCTCATGTGACCTAACATGTATGGTTTTTTTGTGTGCACATTGAATCCTTCGATCCCAGGGGGTGGTCCTTATTTTTTAAAATGTCAATTTTCTATTCATGATTACCCAATGGCACATACTACTAAAAAAGTATATTATTATGAAAATTACATGAAGCAGGGTTTGACATATGAGCTGTTTTATGCAATATCTTTTTATAGAGACCTACATTGTGTGAGGGGTATAGTTTTCCTTTTAAGTGGTGGTTAACCTTTAAGTTAACTTTTAGTATGTTATAGAATGGCAAATTCTAAGTAACTTTCAATTGGCCTTCATTATTTATTATTTTTATAGTTTTTGAATTATTTGCCTTCTTCTTCTGACTCTTTCCAGCTTTCAAATGGCGGTCACTGACCCCATCTAACAAATGAAGGCTACTAATATATTGTTGTTGCTACTTTTTATTACTCATCTTTCTTTTCAAGCCTCTCCTATTCATATTCCAGTCTCTTATTCAAATTAATGCATGGTTGCTAGGGGAATTTGGACCCTAGCAACCAGATTGTTGAATCTGCAAACTGGAGAACTGCTGAATAAAAAGCTAAATAACTCAAAAACCACAAATAATAAAAAATAAAACCAATTGCAAATTGTCCCAGAATATCCCTCTCTAAATCATAGCTCAAAGCTCAAAGGTGAACAACCCCTTTAGAAATATAGATTGTTGGCAGAGAGTTTTCCATATCTGAGGAGCTGATGTAGCAAGCAGGGCTAAGGTTGCTCATACTTTGGTCCACTTTGGTTTGTGTAGGGATGCACCGGATCTAGGATTCGGTTCGGGATTCGGCCAGGATTCGGCCTTTTTCAGCAGGATTCGGATTCGGCCGAATCCTTCTGCCTGGCCGAACCGAATCCGAATCCTAATTTGCATATGCAAATTAGGGGCGGGAGGGAAATTGCGTGACTTTTTGTCAGAAAACAAGGAAGTAAAAAATGTTTTCCCCTTCCCACCCCTAATTTGCATATGCAAATTCGGTATTTGGTCGAATCTTTCGTGAAGGATTCGGGGGTTCCGCCGAATCCAAAAAAATGGATTCGGTGCATCCCTAATTGTGGGTTAAATTATTCTCGTCAAAAAACTCGAAAACTCCAAATGTATCTCATTACATGCCCAATTTGACCTTATTTATTAATTGAAAAGCTCTAGTTAATCAGATTGAGAAAAAAAAACGATAAAATTGTGCTAAAACCTGAATCGTCCAATTTTTTTTTTGGATTATTTATGGGATTTTTTCCCCAAATCCCTAAATTTAGCGCAAATCACAATTACTTCAAATTGAAATAGGGGCCTCTCTCACTGACTAATACAGAACCTTGACATGTTTGATATTTTTGGATTTGGGTTTTTTGCAGCATCGGGGTATAATAAATCCTGAAAAATGCGATTTTTTTCCCACAAAAAAAATTTAGTTTTTGCCCCACAAAGCCTGACCAGATAAATTTGAAGTTTTGTAAATAACCCCCCTCAGCGTTAGTAAATAGGCCTAACCCACACCAATGACATTTACTTGCATTTAGATCCTAAACTACACAAGCAGATGGTGTGGGATCGACCAAACGAATCCTGCAAGTCTGATGTAGTCGCATGAGTTAAAAATCTAATGGGACTGGTACAAAAATCTGATGTGTGACTTGGAAGATTTGCCATCTGACACGACACGCCTGATGGACGGGAACACGACATGCTGAATCTTCATCCAACAAGATAGAAACGGATGGTGTTGGAAAGACTTTTTGTTCTTATTGAAATCCTTTGCCTGTTGGATGTAAAGACATGAACAAAAGACTCCATCTGACTTTATCTCATCCGAAATTACATTACAGCTGTGGGGGGAGCAGATTACGTAGTATCCTACAAATCTTGTGGAGTTGCGCAGTGTTGCAAAGTGTGGCAAAGTGTTGCAAAGTGTTGCATGGCAAGAGCAGGTAAAATCTGACCCAGGGTCGGACTGAGTTTGCAGGATACTTGGAAAACACCTGGTCGGCCCGGGCTTTATAGGGGTGGTTCACCTTTAAGTTAACATTTAGGGGCAGATTTATCAAGAGTCAAATTTTGAGTTCATGGGAGTTATTCAACCAATTGCAATTTATTAAAAAAAAATCAAACTTGGCAAACTCTGATGAATAGGAACAACCCGAAAATTCAAATCGAAATAGAATTCAAATCGAGTTTGATCCAAGGTTTTTCTCTGAAAAAAAAACTCGAATGTCAGGAAGGCTGCAAGCAACTCCAATTTGATCCCAGGACGTCTTCCATTGGCTAAAACAGCAATTTGACAGGTTTAAGGTGGCGAATAGTCGAACTCAAGTTCTTAAAGGTTCAGTGTATGATAAATCTGCCCATTAGTATTTTATAGAATAGTTAATTCTAAATCTCTCCTGTTTTCAAATGGGGGTCACTGACCCCATCTAAAATCAAATGCTCTGTAAGGCTACACATTTATTGTTATTGCTACTTTTTATTGTTCATCTTTCTATTCATTCCCTCTCCTATGTGGGCTCAGGAAACCCCAGTCCGGCACTGATCTGACCCTCGAAAGCTGATCAAAATCTCCCATGTATTTTAGAACTTAGATCTACCTACTCATCACTACTCTTGGGCTCTGGGTGCTGCTGCCATCTGCATTTTCTATATGAATGGGGTCATGGAAACAAAGATTATGAGAGCTGATACTCAGAGCCGGGCCAACCCAGCCAGGAGCTATAGGCAACTTGGCTGCCTACGGCGCCAGCTGATAGAGTGTTCGATTGCGCTAAACTGCACGCGGGAAGAAGCGCTTTTACGCACAGAAATTACAGCAGCGGCCGGGGAAAGTTGGGACCGGACATGGGGTAGGCAACAGAGAAGGTACGTGCCTGGCGCTCCCCAGCTTTGTGCACTAGGCAGGTGCCTACTCTGCCTAACTCTAGTTTCGGCCTTGCTGATACCTCATGTATGAACCCTTTTGAAGGGGTAGTTCACTCTTCTGTTAACTTTTAGGGGCAGATTTATTAAGGGTCAAATTGAAAATTCTAATTTTCAAATATTTTTTATGGGCAAAACTGTCAAATTCGACTAGGGAATTATCCCAACTCGATTTGATTTTTGAGCTTTATCATACTCTGGCCCTTTAAAAATTCCAATTCGAGTATTCGCCACCTAAAACCTGCCGAATTACTGTATAAGTCAAGGGGAGAGGTCCAGGGATCAATTTGGAGATGTTTGCAGCCTTTTGACATTCTGAGAAAAAACTCAAATTGAGTTTACATTCGTCCGTGTTTAAAAAATTCGATTTTATTACTAAATTTCATGAAGTTGAATTTCGAATTCATTTGAATTTAAACTCACATGAATTCAAAATTCGACCCTTGATAAATGTGCCTCCCGGTATGTTATAGAATAGTTAATTCTAAGAAACTCAACTGGTCTTTATTATTATTTTTTTTTTATAGATTTTAAATTATTTACTATCTTCTTCTGACTTTTTGCTGTTTTCAAATGTGAGTCACTGAGCCCATCTACATAGTAACATAGTAACATAGTAAGTTAGTGTAGGGAATTAGTGCAAAACCCTTGCTCTTATTCCTGTGAGGGCTCAGGCATAGATCCTGTGTCTAGTGGTTGGCAGGAAGAGGAATCACAGATTCTAGCAGAAAAGAACATCCTGGCAGAGAGAACCACATGGTGGAGCAGGGTTGCCAGATTGGCAGTTTTCCAGCCAAATTGGGCTACTAATTTAAAGTCCAGGTTGGTTTTGAAAGTACAAACTAGCCAAGTTAGAGATTTGGGCTACTTTTTGGGTCTTTAGCTGGTTTGTACTTTGGAAACCAACGTTTTTTCTTGCCCTAATGTGCCAAGCCTGTGTCTCCCAAAGCATGTTGGGTAATGTAGTTTTTGTTTAACAATTTGCCAAGCTTTATGTAAGACTACAATACCCAAAATGCATTGTGGGTAAAAAAAAACTATTTTTGTTTGTGTGTGTTTGTGACGATTGCATTTTGCACGCTGAACTACAGCCTACACCCTTATATACAAACACAAAATTGTATGCATATATTTAGTATTATTAACAGAATGTGTAACATAATAGCCAGAACACTACTTCCTGCTTTGCAGCTCTCTTGCTTTCCACTGATTGGTTACCAGGCAGTAACCAATCAGAGACTTGAGGGGGGCACATCGGACATGTTGCTTCTGAATCTAAACTGAATGCTGAGGATCAATTACAAACTCACTGAACAGTTATGTCCCATGTGGCCCCCCTTATAGTCACTGACTAACTCAGAGTTATAGAGCTGAAAAGCAGGAAGTTGTGTTCTGGCTATTGTGTTACACATCCAGTCACTCCAGCCTTTATACATTACATTTTTGGATAACTATATTGGAAAGATCTTTTTATTTTGCACAGCCTATTTACACAGTTTTTATTTTAACACTGAAGTTTTCCTATAAAGGAGAAGTGAACGCTGAAACACTGTTATTTCTGTATAAAAAACAAGGCAGCTGTGGCTTTTATAGAAATGCTGATATTAAAGAGCCTTAATGGGTGTGACCTAGCGGTGCCTTAGTACATGTGTCCCTCGAGGTGCGATTACATGGCAAATAAATGGAGTCTTTCCAAGGCAGAGTGACATTTACATTATTCCTGACCTTCCTGGCAGACCTTTGGGCACGGCTCTGTGGGCAGATAGAGCCGCGGTGCTTTCTACACAACAAGCCGATAAAATTAATAACCGGCGAGCGCTTAATGGACTCTTTGTATTAACCTTGTTATATGAAAAACCTTCCGTGGCTGAATGAATCAGGGCAGAGAATAATCAAAAAGACTCTTAAACAGAAAGTGTTTTATGCATGTTACTTTTATTTGTTTTGAAAGTACATGCACAAAGCAGGCTACATTGTTGCTATTGATAAGACTATTTATACTGTATATCTTGCTCCCAGAAACCAAGTTCTGATAAAGAGATTGCACGGGCACTAGGGAGATCTGCATGGACCCAATTCTAATTCCCCAAGTAGGTTATGTCACTGGATGCAAATTACTTATGCCAAGAATATTGGATCCTAATGTTACAATGGCTCATGTATGTCTGCAAGTGCACTTGCTGTTCCCAGGCCCAAATTTACAAACCAGGAGCCCCTAAGCTGGAACTGCTCATTGCCCCCCACCCTTCCCTTCCCTGTCCGCATCCCCCTTCCCCTTCTTTCCACAATCCAAATCCCCTTCCCTTTCTTTCCCTGTCTGCATCCCCTTCCCCATCCAAGCCCCTTTTCCCTTCCCATCCATTTTCCTGTCTCCTTCTCCATCCGTGTCCCTCTTCCCTTTCTTTTCCCATCTTAAGGTGGCCATACACGGGCCGATAAAAGCTGCCGACAGACCATATCGGCAGCTTATTGGCCCATGTATGGGGCCCCCGATGGGCTTCACAGATCGAAATCTGACCAAAAGTCAGCCAGATCTCGATCGGACGGGACGAAAAATCCCGTCGGATAGCGGGCGCATCTATTCATTGATGTGGCCCCACGATCCAACCGCCCATTACTATTGCTTAGGATCCGATCGTTGGGCCCTAGGGCCCATGATCGGATCAGCCCGATATTGCCCACCTCAATATTGCCCACATCGCCAAACGAGCGGATCTCTCCATGTATGGCCACCTTTAGGGTAGCCACCTTCCCCCTGACAAACTCCAGGGGGGTGGCCCATTATGTAGTGGGGGCGGGGCCGTGATGTGTTGGGACGGGACCGTGATGTTTGGGGGCAGGACTGTGACACCATGACATGGTGATCGGTGATTGGCCAATCGCTGCGTCAATCTCAGGGACTTCTGCCTGGAATTCCTAATTTGGAAATTGGAAACGGGAGTTTATTGAACTAGAGAGAGACCAAAGAAGGGCAACTAAGCTGGTAAAGGATATGGAAGGTCTGTGAAGAAAGACTGGCAAAGTTGGAGTCGTTCGTTCTGGTTTTTTACAGTGAGAGCTGTCTGATGAAGGTGTGGATTCTCTCCCTGAATCTGTGGTATTGGCAGAAACATTGGATAGATTTAAGAAGGTGTTGAAGAGGCTTCAGATCGTATTTTTTGGCCTTCCTCAGGATGAACTAGCAGTTAAGCAGGTTTTATATAGACATAAACGGTTGAACTCACGTCACAATTGCATCAAGTACATCAGCCCCTTGTGATCATAATGATACTGGAATTCTGGGGAAAAAAGCTCAAAATTGCACTTTTCTCACTTCCCTTTTGGACATAAATGTGCCCAAAAGAATTTAGTTTCTGTGTAGGCTTCTGTACAGCCTTGCCCTTTATCAGCAAAGATTTGTGCCTCCAGAGATGCCTCCCTCTACTTTTCTGCTGATTTGCAGCACATGCTCTGGGCTGTTATCACTTACCTGAGCTTAGGGACCCACTCACTGTATATATTCAATATAAGGCTCATTATAAATTAACAGCATTAAAATTGTATCTGAATTGTAAAAATCAGCCTTGCAGCATCACCTGCTATGTTGTGACCTCATTTTCTGCTGTTGATGATTACCCCTAAGCACAAACTTAGCATCTCAGGAGCAGCCCAGAGCACACTGAGCATGTGCAGTGCCGCTGACACACAAAAGATGCCTAGATCCAAGATGGGGAGCTGCTGGGCAACTTTGAAGGCTGGATCATTACTGGTATAGGACTATATAGCACCTCTGGGCTGGTAGAGCAAGTAAAGTAGATAAAATACATTATTTCTAGCCATATTCTGTTTTAGGCTTTAGTTCTCCTTTAATACAGGACATAAACTGGCAGAATCAGCTGTAGGTACATAAATCAAGCATGAGATGCAAGAGGACTAAGTTTCCAGCAGCCTAATATGTTAATAAAATGATTTTTCATTGTGCAAAGATTCTCACTCCATATTCTCACAAATTGAAAGAGGGATACTGATAATTACAAAGAAGATACTCCTTAAGATAAAGGTATTAACTTGTTAATGTCCAAACAGAAAGCTTATTCATGAAAAAGCACCATTTTTAAAGAACTGGATTACTTGTCTCAATAAATCAGATTGTGATTGACTGTGTTGAGCAGCCAAACACCATTCTGCTCTGTGAGGTGTTAGAGTTCAGCAACCCTAACACCCATCTGAATCCTTAATCCTCTCTGCAAACTACAAGTTGAAATAAGGGGTGTAACTAATGGTTCAGTAGTACGGGTCAAAACGAGGTTATGTGCGAAATATGTCAGCTGGTCTTGCATTCTTGTCCATCAACTAGTAAAGTGTGTTTGGATTGATTGAACCCAACGGAATTATGTTTTTATCCATTCTAATTTATTTGTGTTTGGAAGCCACAGAGCACTAGTCCCAAATATATCAGGCCAGCGTGTCACTGTAGTGCCTCAGGCTTCATACCAAATGTATAGACCAAACAAAGACCCCTAAAGGGTCTATTTACTAAAGGAATGTTTAAATATTGGTACAATTTGCTGTTTTTCTCACCCACAATTGCACTGCAGCAATTCCTGCATAATTGCACTCACCTTTCCACTTGATAGAGCGCTGATAAGGACCCTTGTAGTATATGTCTTTCAGTTTTGGTCTCAGACGGGATATAATTGAAATAGAGAGAGCCCAAAGAAGGGCAACTAAGCTGGTAAAGAGCATGGAAGGTCTGTGAAGAAAGACTGGCAAAGTTGGAGTCATTCATTGGAGTTCATTCAGGTTTTTTACAGTGAGAGCTGTCTGTTGAAGGTGTGGATTTCTCTCCCTGAATCTGTATCTACTGGCAGATACATTGGATAGATTTAAGAAGGTATTGGAGAGGCTTCAGATCGTTTTTTGGGCCTTCCTCAGGATAAAGTAGCAGTTAAGCAAGTTTTATATAGACATAAAAGGTTAAAGAGTGCCCTTTGCTTTTTACATGGATATCTGCCACCGTATAACTGGGAATAGACCATTGGCTTATTGGTTATTATGGTCATTCTACAAATGGAGGAGGATTTGTTTTGAACAACTTTTACCAATTTAGTAACTCTTAGACCAGTGATGGCCAACCAGTGGCTCGTGAGCATCGTGATGATCCCCAACCCCTTGGATGTTGCTCAAAACAGGTGCTTTTTTTTTAATTCTTGGCTTGGCGGCAAGTTTTAGTTGCATAAAAACCAGGTTTACTGCCAAAAAGAACCTCCTGTAGGCTGCCAGTCCACATAAGGGCTACCAAATAACTAATCACAGCACTTATCATGCTTGTGTTGTTTCCCAGCTCTTTTTTGAATACATCTCACCGGTATGTAAGGTTGGGAACCCCCTGCCTTAGACTCAACAAATTGCTTGGACTGGACCAATTGGAGTTGATTCTGGTTTTTTATAGTGAGAGCTGTCTGTTGAAGGTATGGATTTCTCTCCCTGAATCTGTATCTACTGGCAGATGCATTGGATAGATTTAAGAAGGTATTGGAGAGGCTTCAGATAATTTTTTTTGGCTTTCCTCAGGATAAACTAGCTGTTAATCCGGTTTTATATAGACATAAAAGGTTAAACTCATGTTAATACATAGTCATTTTTAGAAGGGATTGTGCGTTGGCTCATTGCTCATTTAGATACAAGAGCCCTGAAGCCCTGGTATTATTTACTTGTCCCCTGACTGTAAAAGGGAGCTGTCGTGTTGTTGGCCTCAACTCTCTACAGCTCGGAATCAAAACTATCTATTATACTGTTGTTCTCTTTATGCCCTTGGAACCAATATGGCAGTTCCCTCTTGTACATAAAACTAAAATCTGCAGAGTAGGATTGTTCAGTTCACACCATAAAGTAATGTCCTTATATATTACTGTCTTATATATAAATATATGTACATATATTTATGTATATATTTGTTAAATAAGAATTCATATAAAAAAATGCAAATTTCCCTTTAGATTAAACCAACCAGAGTACAGACTGTTTATAAATGGAATATATGTTCTTTTTTGCTGACAGCTTTATGAAGGGGGATCTAAGTGAAAAGGGGGTAATTAAGGGAGTGTTTATCATGACACAAAACATCCACATTGACTAAGAGAGCCTTATAATTACAAGACGGGATCGACAAAGGATGTCATTCAATGAGGCACTTTAATTCAGCGTTCCCGGGGAAGAGCTCTAATTTATTCTTCCATCTTCCTAATGTGATCACCATAACCTACTTACATAATCGTATGTGTTTTCTTTCGTCTGAAAGGCCGAGCAGCCGGATCGCTAAAGGTCAACTGCGACTACTCTTTAAGTTTTATGCGAAGACCCAACCATGACCCCGGGGAGGGGGGAATAGTGGGTGGGTTACTGTGCTCAGTGTAACCTTGTTGCCTTCTATTGCCTTTGATCCCCCCACGATAATGATCCTCTTGTCTTTGCTTATATAATAATCATGAATACGTTTCCCAGACAAAATGACGTTTCCCTTAGGTTAAAAAAAGAACGGGATTATTGTTGAAGTGGAGTAATTAATATGACAGTACTTTGGTGCTTCTATAAACCCAGAGGAGACGTTTTCTTGATTATTGTAATTAAAGGATGCTTTGGAAAAGACATGGAGAAAATGAGATTGCTAGGCCATTGGTTGGGGGTGCTATTCTACATGCATGTTCTTTCGTTCATAGAGTGCCCTTTGCTTTTTACATGGATATCGGCCACCGTATAACTAGGAATAGACCATTGGCTTATTGGTTCTATTCTACC
The DNA here is from genome assembly GCA_038501925.1 of Xenopus petersii. NCBI lineage: Eukaryota > Metazoa > Chordata > Amphibia > Anura > Pipidae > Xenopus > Xenopus petersii. Next base: position 8,777,045 of record CM076684.1, on the reverse strand, counting down.
AATGGAAAAGGATTTGTTTTGACCAACTTTTACCTATTTAGTAACTCTTAGACTAGTGATGCCCAACCAGTAGCTCGTGAGCAACATGACGATCCCCAACCGTTGGATGTTGCTCAAAGCAGGTGCTTTTTTTTTAATTCCTGGCTTGGCGGCGAGTTTTAGTTGCATTAAAACCAGGTTTACTGCCAAAAAGAACCTCCTGTAGGCTGCCAGACCACATAAGGGCTACCAATTAGCTAATCACAGCAATTATTTGGTATCCCTAGAAACATTGTTCATGCTTGTGTTTTTTCCCAGCTCTTTTTTGAATACATCTCACAGGTATATAAGTTTGGGGACCCCCTGCCTTAGACTCAACAAATTGCTTGGACTGGACCAATGCAAAAAGGTTGTAAGTCTGTGGAGCTGATTCACTCACCATGTTCATGGGATATATAAAAACCTGATGCCTAAAATGATAATGAGCCTCATAAGGTTATGCTCACTTACCCTTTACTCTTGATGTGCAGGTTGACCCATGACCCGCAGGTTCACCACAGTTCAGGTTAAAATTTATCCAACATTCAGTGACGTAACTTGATGTTACTGGACCTCACAGAAAATTAATTCTAGGGCTCTCAACATATCCAGAGGTTGTCCTGTTTTACTAATTTATGTTGTAATCTTTTTTTGAATCTGGTGGAGTCCCATATACCTCCAGGGTCTGCCTCCTGTGGTTAAGCCCCTGCAACCATTGCAGATCAGGGTTTGGTGCCGATTACACTGGGGAAGTAAACTCTTCCGCTGCTCCTGAAGATCCTAACTTGGAACCAGAGGTGCACACAGAAGTACAGAGTGAGATGTCGTAGTTAAGGGTTGGGCGCAGTCCTACAATGACAACATTTTGTGGGTTAGGGTCGGATTTGGGTTAAGATTTTGCAGGTTAAGGTCAGTGCAGGTTGAGTTTTTCCTGACCAGCAAACCACTACCCTTTACCAAAGGATCTTTAGTGTGAAAGGAAGGCTTTTAAGCATCCGTCTGATTAAGATTCATCTAGAAAGAAATAGTAGGGCCAGACTTGAACGGGGGAATGCACATTGGAATTGAGCGCTGGAAATAACAATTTATCTTCTTTTTATGCCAGCCTTGGTATCACTTCTAGTAGTTGTTCAATGATATAAAATAGGTCAATCTGTTGCTTTAAATTATAGCCCAGTATTCTCTTAACTGTCATTCAGCCAATGGCGAAAGCACCGGTGTATATTAATTAGCCTTCATGCTGGGGTCAATAACACTATTTAAGGCAGTCAGAAATGCAGTGTGAGTTGTAGGGCCATTATCTCCCTTATTGAGTGTATCAGCAAAAGCGTTGGGGTTTAGTTGTGTTTAATTATGAGCCAAGTCCAGCCACTACTGCACCAAAGGTCTTGTTCCACTCAGGCACCGTTGACATCGAGCAGCACAAGGTGGCGGCAATAATGAACAAACAGAAGATCAGAATGATTAACAAACACTACAAGAACAACAGAGAACACATACTGTCACAACATAAGAGCAGAGACACTGTTTAATGACTTCATTACTCGTGTTACCAGTCCCAAGTCTCTTCCGAGGAGATAGGATTATCCAACTCACCTGTACAAGTAAATGGCAATGAAAAATGTTCCTGGGGTGCCAAATAAGTGCTGTGATTGGCCATTTGGTAGCCCCTATGTGGATTGTCAGACTACATTGAGGATCTGTTTGGCAGTACATCTGGTTTTTATACAACCAAAACTTAACTCCAAGCCTGGAATTCAAAAATAATCACCTGCTTTGAGACCACTGGGAGCAACATCCAAGGAGTTGGAGAGCAACATGTTGCTCATGAGCTACTGGTTGGGGATCACTGTTCTAGAGTAACCCCTCTATGAACGCAGCACTGTTCCAACCTGATGTAAGTCTAATGACCTACAGCAAACCACTTGTGAAGAGCAGCTCAAATCTAACTTGGTGAAGGTCTAATCACATACATTTTCCAGAAATCCCCTGTGGGATACTGTTTGATAGTAATCTCTCCCAATAAGAAAACCTGAAGGTCTCTCGGAATCTGACCATGATGTCTGTTACCTACTCGGGGAAGATTTTAATTAGGTTGCATGGAAAGCTTAAAGACCTGCGGCAATATCTCTGGGGCAGCTGCTGTATGTAGGTAATCTCCAAAAATGAGCATTATCCTTTGCTATTCTTAGTGGGTACGGCTCATCCACTCCCATTATCCTCACTCATTATTTGTTGGAATTAGATCAGTTCCAAATGACAGGTCCTGAATAGTCTGAGATAGATAAACAGATGAGGCTCAATACCCCAGACGAAATAATAACAATAATCTGTTCTCAGGATATGAAAAAGGAACAAACTTTCCTAGAATTTGCTGCAAAATTGATTGCCACGATTTCACTTATTTTACTGTAAAAGTAGAGCATTTCCAATGTAATTATCTGCAATTTCAGTGTAATTCTGGGAGATTTTCAATTTACCAGCCTTACAATTTCAATCTGTAACAGCAACTGCAGGGCACAGGGCTGAAATCGCTGCTCTGCTGTTCCCTCCTGTAAATCCCCTGCAGACTTGTTTGTTCCCTGATTCTGACTCTTGCAGCCATGTATCAGAAATCGCTTCTCCTCCTGGTCTGTTGTTAAACTGGATTTTGCAGTTGTTTCAGGAGACGCAACCAGCTGATAATAGAAACGGACAGGAAAATACTGCTTTCAGGAACAATACAGTCTATAAATAACTTCAAAACTAGTGTTAAATGTTTAAATGTATATTGCGAAGATGCTGTCGCAGCTGTCACGCTCCAGTGCATCTGTCCTGCTCCTGTCCAAAATCACAGCATTTGATGCAGGGGAACACTGGAACTTTTGCATATTGAACCTACATCAAGTTGCTAATTCAGTTCATGGGGAGGGGGTTCTAGAACCCATGTAATTAGACTTAGACTAAATGAAACGGGAATTGTGATTCACATTATATTATCTCTAGATTCTTTTTTTATTGGATTTACACCAAGGTAGAACAGTATTGCAGTTCAGAGGGAGGGAGAGTTCTCTATAACATAAGTCATTAGACCTTCACCAGTATAGAACCTCGTTACAGTTGATGGGGTGTTCTCCAAAATCTTTTTCAAGAGACCTGCACCAAGTTAGAATGGCACAACGGTTTACAGTGGGGGTTTCTCTCAAATCGGTGTCATTAGGCCTATACCAAGTTCACAGTGCGGTACATAATGACATTATCCTATTATTATTCAAAATAGCAAAACACAGACTCAGCCAGGCTTCCTTCTCAAGCTGTCCTGGAGGGACGAAATCATGCAGGGCTCCTTAGCGACAATATTCCAAAACTAAAAAATGAATTGGCACACCGCCTCATAAAGAAAAAAATACTATTTATTGGATCATTAAAAAAGCCTAGTGGCGGGAGTGTAAAGGACGCCTAATTTGTTTTGGGAACATGGTGTTCTCAAAACGCGTTAGGCAACCTTATCACTCCAGCCACCAGGCTTTTTTAAATGATCCAATAAATAGTATTTTTAGTTTGTAAAGTGCTATCCTATTCGTAGCCTATTGTTGCACCGGACCACTAGTCTCTCCGTGACGTCGCTGTATTTTTTTCCTCTCATTGCCACTTGGAGCTTTCAACATGTCTGCAGTCCTGCTTTTGCAATTACCTTCTTGTTTCAGTCATTCTCAGCTGTTATGGACCGAAGGAGGTGAGCCAGAATGGATGATACTTAGAATATCTAACCAATTGGATACAGTGAATCCTTACCAGTTTGTTTATTAGCCATTAATGCGAGAAGATCTTTATTGCCCAGCCCTGTTTCCACTTTTAGCCAATTAATTGAGAGAACTGGTGTGATAGCTCCAGAGCAGTGGTCTCCAATAGTGATGGGCATGAATTTGCGCGATTTGCCGCTAGTGAATAAATTTGTGAAACGCCCGCGAAAATTTGCTGCCGAAAATTAGTCAAAAACGGGCGTCGGCGTCAAAAACGTGCACTGCCGGCAAAAAACGAGATGCCGTTTCGCTAATTTTTTGCAATTTCACGAATTTCGCAGGAAATTTGCGAATTTTCCGGCATAGCAAAACGTTGCAAATTCGCCCATCACTAGTCTCCAATCTTTTATATTTACCCCTGAGCCACATTCAAATGTTAATAGAGTTGGGGAGCAACACTAGCATCCAAAACATTCCTAGGGATACCAGATAGTGGTGGGATTGGCTAGTCCCTATGTGGACTGGCAGCCAATAGGAAGCTCAGTTTGGCAGTACACCTGTTTTTTATGCAACCAGGAATTCAAAAATAAGCACCTGCTTTGAGGCCAATGGGAGCAACATCCAAGGGGTTGGTGAGGAACATGTTGCTCGCGAGCCACTGGTTGGGGATCACTGATCTAAAATTTCAGTTGACTAATTACCCATTTACTGGCCAACACTGGTATCAATGATCAAACTATGATCAATTACTGAGCTGAGACAAAGATCACAGACCCCTTGATATAATAACCATTCAGCTCTACAGCACATTTATTTTCATATACATTTATTTTCATACAAAGGGCATTAAAAACTCCTTTTACAACCATGAATGACTCATGTGAGCAAAGAGAATTCTTCTGTATGTTCTGCTCCGGCAGCATTAGGAGGATTGGGAAGCTTTTGAGAAGCACAACTGTACTCCTGCCAAAGTTCTCCTGGGTGAGCAGATTAAAGGGATAAGATCATCAAAAATGCCTTTTTATGCCTGAAACAATGTACACGATTTACTGAAGGAAATTTGCATTAGAAAATGTAGTGCCGTGGGGCTAAGAACCTACAGCTCTGGTATAAATGGAGCACAGTGTCACGTCGATTCTATGTTTCCTACTCGGAAAAAAGGAGCAGATTAATGAATCCTCTGTCCTTGGAACTGTGTAGGGTAATTTTCCACTTCCAAATACACTTGCCGACAGTTGCATTTATATTTGGCTTGGGCATCAGCTGTCATTATTTCCCTTCTCTCTGGGGTAATTCAGCAGTTTAGAGAAAAGCCAGTTGTTAAAAGTTTGAGCGGCTAAATGAGAATCGTCTCCCAGAAGTCGTACCCCCCCCATTCATCTTGTTACAGCTGCATTGCTCTGTCTCCAGAATAATGAATTCTTCTCACCTCCCAGCTACATTTACACATTCTATTGTACCTGTTTATCAGGCTGCTGTAGCGAGCTGAGGTGCGTCGTCTCAGAAGCAAGATAAGAAATATAACCTGCGGCGGTTGCATTTCCTATTCTTTCTGTCCGGATTCTTCTTTTTCTGCTGTGGAGCCTACCTTGTGTTTGTTGCATGAAACAAAATGAAATGCCAGTGGGCACTTTTAATTGAGGAATCTGGTGCCTGGAAAAAAATCTAATACACATCTAATACTCAGTCATCGGGTCCCCCTACCTCAGGATCTGGAGTTGCACCCTCACTACTCCTTGAGAGGAATCCAAGGAACTCAGCGAAATTCATCTGCTTCCATTTAGTGGTTTCAAGACTTTTTAGGGTTAGAATCCACTTTGCAATGTAAAATTTGGCCAGGATCCCCTTAGATCCTAACAAAGGTCACTGGAAGCTTTATCCAAGGGGTTGGTAACATGTTGCTCATGAGCCACTGCTTGGGAACCACAGATTTAAGCTATTCCACTCTGCTTTTTGCAGGTAAAGCAGCACATCCCATACATTATGTAGGGATCTCTCCTATAAAAGACCCAAGTGGGGAGGATTAAGCCTGTGAAGTCAATATTTTGGGAGTCAAGTCTAAGAGACCAGGTCAGGAGACAGTTTTCCCAAGAAACTGAACCATGCAGGGAAGTGCCAGCCTATGAAAAGTATGAATGGGGTTAAAGGGATACTGTCATGGGAAATAACATTTTTTTCAAAATGAATCAGTTAATAGTGCTGCTGCAGCAGAATTCTGTACTGAAATCCATTTTTCAAAAGAGCAAACAGATTTTTTTATATTCAATTTTGAAATCTGACATGGGGCTAGATATATTGTCAATTTCCCAGCTGCCCCAAGTCATGTGACTTGTGCTCTGATAAACTTCAATCACTCTTTACTGCTGTACTGCAAGTTGGAGTGATATCACCCCCTCCCTTTTTCCCTCCAGCAGCCAAACAAAAGAACAATGGGAAGGTAACCAGATAACAGCTCCCTAACACAAGATAACAGCTGCCTGGTAGATCTAAGAACAACACTCAATAGTAAAAACCCATGTCCCACTGAGACACATTCAGTTACATTGAGAAGGAAAAACAGCAGCCTGCCAGAAAGCATTTCTCTCCTAAAGTGCAGGCACAAGTCACATGACCAGGGGCAGCTGGGAAATTGACAAAATGTCTAGCCCCATATCAGATTTATAAATTGATTATAAAAAAATCTGTTTGCTCTTTTGAGAAATGGATTTCAGTACAGAATTCTGCTGGAGCAGCACTATTAACTGATGCGTTTTGAAAAAAAAAAATTTTTCCCATGACAGTATCCCTTTAAATAGTTATGACAACCATTTACTTGACGTGGTATAGTGGCTCGATAATTATATAATCCTAATTGTAACTAAAAACCCCTGATTTTGAAGATATATGCATTTAAATGGATATCAAATTACTAATGAAGTAGGGGACCAGGGAATGTCCATTGATCAATATCCCCCTCTCTTTTATAAGCTGCAATCTCCGTGCAAGTTCAACCATTGTTCAGGACCCCTTTATACAGCTATAATACTGTATCTAGGGCTTTCAGATGTTCCTTGGAGAGCAAATAAATAAATGTTCGTTGTAGTTTGTAGAAAAGCAGAACCGAAATCAACACTGAGAAAACAAAAGGCATTTACTAAAGGTTAGCTGTTGGGAAAACGGTTACTTTAAAATTCCTCTTTATCCTACTGGGGGTTCCAGTCTATTTCAGGGCTAGCAGTGGGACTGGCTACTTCTGTCTTCCCTGTTGCTTTCTCCCTCCTTAGGCACAAATACAGTGCTGACCCTGGTTATGTCCCCATCCATCTGAGCTGAGCGAGTTAAGGAGAGAGCACAGTAAGGTCTGGGGTGTGGGAAGCTCAGGGGTAGCAGTGACGTTATTTTTGTGCTTCGGTGTTAAACACAAGTAAGTGAGGCAAGTGGGAGCTGTGTGTTGTGCTTAATTGGCCACATCACGGCACAAACAATACAATATTGATGTGTCAACATGTTTAGCTCTCCAACTAGAGTACCTTAATTACTTGCCTATGTTAACGTGCATACTGTATTTCTCTGATATATACAGTACAAGATATATCCATTATTAATATCTTTATGGGACTGTACCATAAAAAAGTAACATTTCTCTTCAATGGGGAGTGTTTCCATTTATTAAATAACCCACCTTCGCCCCCAAAAGAGAGGTCTGACATTTCTGGACTTAATAGTTATTATAGCTGAAAGGCAGTATTTATAGCTTTATAATAATTCAGCAGAGCCACTTTATTACATTCTCGCAGACATGTTCTTGACTACTTTTGAACACAATGTTATGGTGGTCTCGAAATCCTTAGACCAACATGCAGAAGACTGTAAGACACGAGGACAGCAAGTGCTTGTGTTCCTAGGGATTGAGGTTCCTCAGAATGCAAAGGATCTCATTGTTGTCCTCCCAGGAGGTCTTAAAGGGCATGTAAAGGCAAAAAAAAAAAATCCCACTTTTACTTTCTTTAATGAAAAAGAAACCTATCTCCAATATACTTTAATTAAAAAATATGTACCATTTTTATAAGAAACCTGACTGTAGGTAGTGAATTTCCCCCTTCATTTACTGCTGTGGATAGGAATTGTCAGGTGGTCCCTAACTGCTCTGCAGGGAAACAATCATACTTATGAACAGCAGGGGGAGCTGTTTCCAACTCCAGCTGCAGGGACAAAGATCATGGAGCCAGATTTAAACAGATAAACTGGGATTCTATTTGGAGGATTATTTTGCAGCAGCCACTGGATCTGCAGAGTTGGAGAAAGTTTGTATTAAACAATACAAAAACTATATAATCCACATTAGATTACATGACAACCCAGGACCCAGTGCAGTCTGTATATTATATTATTATATATCAGCACTGTCACATTTTCTTCCATTTTTTCCATTTAGAATTATGATAAAGTGATGATGTCTCACAGAGCTCCAAAACAGGGAGGCCATGAAAATGTCAACTGGAGGCCTCCAATTGAACATAACTATTCCAGATCCTAGTTTAAATAGCTCTGCATTTTCTCCTGGGACTGATTTTGTAGACAAAGAAGCTACTCCGGTACCTATAGATTAACATTTTCCTTGTGCTGTAAATATAAATGACATAGAGCACTACTCTACACTTAATCCCATTAAAGTGAACTTCTGGGTGAATAGTGATATATAAAAAACACATCCAATAAAGTGGTGTGAAATACAACAGAATGCTTACAGTGAGCATAGCACTTCCATTAAGTACATTCTCCTTGGATGATTCCCTAAGCAAATCTGTGATATCTCAGAACCTCTAGGAATTACATCAATGTAATCCAAAAATAGATGTTATGTCAATTCTGGGAAATCCTATGCTACACTGAATCCTATGTAATGTTACAATGTCCAGTTGCCCTTTTAGCAGTCTATAAAAAGGTATGGCTACCAGATTGAACTGTGTGTTGACATAAGGATCTGAAGGGAGTGTGACTGTGGGATAGCAGGTATAGTAGGGAGAGATGGTGTCTATAGTAACAGTGGATAATAGTCTCTGGGAAGGGAGTGTGACTGTGGGATAGCAGGTATAGTAGGGAGAGATGGTGCCTATAGTAACAGTGGATAATAGTCTCTGGGAAGGGAGTGTGACTGTGGGATAGCAGGTATAGTAGGGAGAGATGGTGCCTATAGTAACAAGGGATAATAGTCTCTGGGAAGGGAGTGTGACTGTGGGATAGCAGGTATAGTAGGGAGAGATGGTGTCTATAGTAACAGTGGATAATAGTCTCTGGGAAGGGAGTGTGACTGTGGGATAGCAGGTATAGTAGGGAGAGATGGTGCCTATAGTAACAGTGGATAATAGTCTCTGGGAAGGGAGTGTGACTGTGGGATAGCAGGTATAGTAGGGAGAGATGGTGCCTATAGTAACAAGGGATAATAGTCTCTGGGAAGGGAGTGTGACTGTGGGATAGCAGGTATAGTAGGGAGAGATGGTATATATAGTAACAGTGGATAATAGTCTCTGGGAAGGGAGTGTGATTGTGGGATAGCAGGTATAGTAGGGAGAGATGGTGCCTATAGTAACAGTGGATAATAGTCTCTGGGAAGGGAGTGTGACTGTGGGATAGCAGGTATAGTAGGGAGAGATTGTGCCTATAGTAACAGTGGATAATAGTCTCTGGGAAGGGAGTGTGACTGTGGGATAGCAGGTATAGTAGGGAGAGATGGTGCCTATAGTAACAAGGGATAATAGTCTCTGGGAAGGGAGTGTGACTGTGGGATAGCAGGTATAGTAGGGAGAGATGGTATCTATAGTAACAGTGGATAATAGTCTCTGGGAAGGGACTGTGGGATAGCAGGTATAGTAGGGAGAGGTGGTGTCTATAGTAACAATGGGATAATAGTCTCTGGGAAGGGAGTGTGACTGTGGGATAGCAGGTATAGTAGGGAGAGATGGTATCTATAGTAACAGTGGATAATAGTCTCTGGGAAGGGAGTGTGACTTTGGGATAGCAGGTATAGTAGGGAGAGATGGTGTCTATAGTAACAGTGGATAATAGTCTCTGGGAAGGGACTGTGGGATAGCAGGTATAGTAGGGAGAGGTGGTGTCTATAGTAACAATGGGATAATAGTCTCTGGGAAGGGAGTGTGACTGTGGGATAGCATGTATAGTAGGGAGAGATGGTGCCTATAGTAACAGTGGGATAATAGTCTCTGGGAAGGGAGTGTGACTGTGGGATAGCAGGTATAGTAGGGAGAGATGGTGCCTATAGTAACAGTGGATAATAGTCTCTGGGAAGGGAGTGTGACTGTGGGATAGCAGGTATAGTAGGGAGAGATGGTGCCTATAGTAACAGTGGATAATAGTCTCTGGGAAGGGAGTGTGACTGTGGGATAGCAGGTATAGTAGGGAGAGATGGTGTCTATAGTAACAGTGGATAGTCTCTGGGAAGGGAGTGTGACTGTGGGATAGCAGGTATAGTAGGGAGAGATGGTGCCTATAGTAACAGTGGGATAATAGTCTCTGGGAAGGGAGTGTGACTGTGGGATAGCAGGTATAGTAGGGAGAGATGGTGCCTATAGTAACAGTGGATAATAGTCTCTGGGAAGGGAGTGTGACTGTGGGATAGCAGGTATAGTAGGGAGAGATGGTGCCTATAGTAACAGTGGGGATAATAGTCTTCGGGAAGGGAACAAAGTAACATGGAATATGATGCCTGATAATAATTTCCTAGAATACTGTAGCTACAGTTTCGAGGCACCAAGTCACCTAATTACTGGTTATGCTACACTGAATCCTATGTAATGTTACAATGTCCAGTTGCCCTTTTAGCAGTCTATAAAAAGGTATGGCTACCAGATTGAACTGTGTGTTGACATAAGGATCTGAAGGGAGTGTGACTGTGGGATAGCAGGTATAGTAGGGAGAGATGGTGTCTATAGTAACAGTGGATAATAGTCTCTGGGAAGGGAGTGTGACTGTGGGATAGCAGGTATAGTAGGGAGAGATGGTGCCTATAGTAACAGTGGATAATAGTCTCTGGGAAGGGAGTGTGACTGTGGGATAGCAGGTATAGTAGGGAGAGATGGTGCCTATAGTAACAAGGGATAATAGTCTCTGGGAAGGGAGTGTGACTGTGGGATAGCAGGTATAGTAGGGAGAGATGGTGTCTATAGTAACAGTGGATAATAGTCTCTGGGAAGGGAGTGTGACTGTGGGATAGCAGGTATAGTAGGGAGAGATGGTGCCTATAGTAACAGTGGATAATAGTCTCTGGGAAGGGAGTGTGACTGTGGGATAGCAGGTATAGTAGGGAGAGATGGTGCCTATAGTAACAAGGGATAATAGTCTCTGGGAAGGGAGTGTGACTGTGGGATAGCAGGTATAGTAGGGAGAGATGGTATATATAGTAACAGTGGATAATAGTCTCTGGGAAGGGAGTGTGATTGTGGGATAGCAGGTATAGTAGGGAGAGATGGTGCCTATAGTAACAGTGGATAATAGTCTCTGGGAAGGGAGTGTGACTGTGGGATAGCAGGTATAGTAGGGAGAGATTGTGCCTATAGTAACAGTGGATAATAGTCTCTGGGAAGGGAGTGTGACTGTGGGATAGCAGGTATAGTAGGGAGAGATGGTGCCTATAGTAACAAGGGATAATAGTCTCTGGGAAGGGAGTGTGACTGTGGGATAGCAGGTATAGTAGGGAGAGATGGTATCTATAGTAACAGTGGATAATAGTCTCTGGGAAGGGACTGTGGGATAGCAGGTATAGTAGGGAGAGGTGGTGTCTATAGTAACAATGGGATAATAGTCTCTGGGAAGGGAGTGTGACTGTGGGATAGCAGGTATAGTAGGGAGAGATGGTATCTATAGTAACAGTGGATAATAGTCTCTGGGAAGGGAGTGTGACTTTGGGATAGCAGGTATAGTAGGGAGAGATGGTGTCTATAGTAACAGTGGATAATAGTCTCTGGGAAGGGACTGTGGGATAGCAGGTATAGTAGGGAGAGGTGGTGTCTATAGTAACAATGGGATAATAGTCTCTGGGAAGGGAGTGTGACTGTGGGATAGCATGTATAGTAGGGAGAGATGGTGCCTATAGTAACAGTGGGATAATAGTCTCTGGGAAGGGAGTGTGACTGTGGGATAGCAGGTATAGTAGGGAGAGATGGTGCCTATAGTAACAGTGGATAATAGTCTCTGGGAAGGGAGTGTGACTGTGGGATAGCAGGTATAGTAGGGAGAGATGGTGCCTATAGTAACAGTGGATAATAGTCTCTGGGAAGGGAGTGTGACTGTGGGATAGCAGGTATAGTAGGGAGAGATGGTGTCTATAGTAACAGTGGATAGTCTCTGGGAAGGGAGTGTGACTGTGGGATAGCAGGTATAGTAGGGAGAGATGGTGCCTATAGTAACAGTGGATAATAGTCTCTGGGAAGGGAGTGTGACTGTGGGATAGCAGGTATAGTAGGGAGAGATGGTGCCTATAGTAACAGTGGATAATAGTCTCTGGGAAGGGAGTGTGACTGTGGGATAGCAGGTATAGTAGGGAGAGATGGTGCCTATAGTAACAGTGGGGATAATAGTCTTCGGGAAGGGAACAAAGTAACATGGAATATGATGCCTGATAATAATTTCCTAGAATACTGTAGCTACAGTTTCGAGGCACCAAGTCACCTAATTACTGGTTATTTACAATACAGTAATGACCTCTGGTAAACATACAGATCTGTAGAGCATTCCCCATAGAAACCAGAAGTAATAAAGCAATAAGCCCCTTTCTAATCATATTGCAACCACAGAACTCATCTTTAAACATTCATGTTCTCATCAGTGGGGTGAATGTCCCCCGTTAATTAGATCGCTACATGTATCAGAAATAAGGGGCATTTCGATGCTTTCTTGAGTTTATCTCATTAGCTTAAATACATCTTGTATATGAGCTCCAGGTTGCTGCCCATGCCTTGTCTGCTGAGGCTAGATGAGTTGAAGTGCCGTGGCAACGGGCTCAGTTCTGTTCCAAGGATTAGTGTGATTGTTACTGGAAGTACTTTTTAGTCATTAATTTAATAAATAGAAAACAAAGCCAATCCCTGAAGAAATCATGAGGCAGTTTTTCTCTTGGCTTGAGCTTTCTCATGGACTTTTGTGGGGCAGAGTCACAGATTTGCAGTTGAAGAATAATGCTAGAAAAACAAATTGTTGATGTATGGGAGATGCCCTAAAAGTTTTGGGACATGGATCTGTTTCTTTGGTCCTTTCTTTTTTAATTTACAATCTTAGTTTTATTTATAGATAGTCGTTTCTTGTGAAATTGAGCTCTAATCTAGTGTTCAGAAGAAATTATCAGCACCCTCCAATAGAGCAAATAAATTATTGTTCTGATATCGTTCAATGAATAGTTTTCTTTCAACTGAATATTTACTCAGCTGTCATGTAGGTCTCCATTTAAAACATCCATACATTGTTCCTTTACTTACATCTAGTTTAATAGCTAAAAATTAAAGGAGAAGGAAAGGTTCAACTGATGGTGGGTGCCAAATGTTAGGCAAGGCATCAATTGCACCCCATCAATTGGACCTTTCCTTCTCCTTTAAGATGTTGGGTCATTTCCATAAATAAGATGAAAGTAAACATTTGTAAAGCATCTTTATCATTCTAGCCTGTTGATTCCTAATTTTCCATTGATTGAAACATTTCCAAATTTAAAACCTTTCCAAATTTAAATAAACAATTCATCATGTTGCTCCGTGGTCTGCTGTGTCTGCTCCACCTTTTACTTTTGAAACATCCCTTTAACAAGATTCCCAGACTCCATTTCTGTGACATCACTGGGAGTTGGCAAATTACCATCTGTTGAAGAAAAATTAAAAGTAAAGATGCGTCCTCCAACTGTCCACCGTTCTCAGAACACAGCAAAGAATGTGACCAATGAACCAAACCTCATTTTTGCTGGTTTTCAACATTTATATTAATATATAAACATTATTAATATTTCCAGTGACAATCAGGCAATTATGCACTGAAACAGGCCAAGCAAATATTGCAAGTGCTGCATTTTCTGTTCTAACAAAAAATTCCAATAAAGTCTACCCACTGAGCACCGCCGAGTGATGCCTGCTTTCAAAATTTCTGACCAGCCCTTGGATGTCAAACCTTCTCTAGGCAAGAAGCTGGATAATAAGCTCTAAAATGTCAAGAACATGAAGTCTTCAAGGAGAACCTTGGGAACTTTCTCTATAACGCCAAACAAGCTCATAGCGTATTTGGACAAAAAAAAAACATTTGAGTATTCCTTGAGCATCTTCACTGAGGTCTATTCTGAGTGAATAAAAAAGAAGAGATATTATACCTTGTAAATCATTATACAGTTTGGGCCAGAAAAGTTTTTTTTTCTATCAAACTTGATGTATCTAAGCCTACTTCTGATGTTAGTTAAGAGCTGGTGTTGGCTGCTGCCTCTTAACTAACTGCTCTTTTAATCTACTTTTCTATATGGATCTTAGAACTTTCAGTAAACCCTAGTGCTTCTAGTAGTGGCATATTAATAAGGCAGATGTATTGAGGCAGAATGTCTCCTGCTGTATTTTTCTTCTAGTTTTTTGACAGACATCTATGAAAAGGTCATACAGTGAAAAAAAAAAAGCACCCCGGGATTTCAAAGCTAAGTAATGTTGAATTTGACGTCAGGTGAATATAGATTTCAATGTGGCTTTCCAGCACATTCTAGTGGTTCTTTAAAGGGCACGTTAACATTCTTGGAGCAGCTTTACAGTTGAGGCAAATCTCCCAAGAAATAAAGGTCTGAGGCCCGTCCAGCTCCTTTAATTTTTATCACTAGATGCAAGACGGCTTTGTGTCAAGAGCCAAGAACAACCAACCATTCTATAAGTGAGATGTTATAATAGGAATCCTAAACCTTCATAAACTTGAGAAAATACACAAATATGTTCAAGTATGGATGGTCTTCTACTGCTCCTAATGGATCTCCCAGGTGTATCAGCCTATAATGAGATCTATTTATGATCTTTTTATGATAGTCCCAACTAATGGGTTCCTGCTTATCCAAAACAACTTCACTTTGCCCAAGTCTGCTTCAGTGAATATGTGAAAAATGGTTGACTTATGAGAAGAGCGCAAGTTAAAATGTTCTCACAATGCATCCTCAGGAGGTCCTACCAGTAGATCTGTCCTCATTTACATCTACAAAACTTTAATATGAAAAGAATAGGGCTGCAAGCAGGTTCTGCATTGTATTAGTGTCCTATCTTGCTTTGGTAGACCTGTGTTTATCAGTCCCATATGCTAAACGTTGTGTGTCAGGAGGACTGTGAGGTAGAGAGATATGGTACTGTATAACAATTATACATGTTAACATTGACGTGCAAAACATTGTTTCCCCCAAAGCTGTTATAAATATAGATCTAGACCCTGCTGTTCCCATATGGCTTTCAGCATCCACTGGAGATTTCCAGCTGTCACCTATCTAGAGCTCCAAGCACACAAGGTACAGAGCCGGCATTCATTTTTTATTTAACCCTTACAGCCTCGATACATCGAGATGCTGTCATTCTTATGGGAAAAATATTCCAACTGCTATTTTAATATAAAATGATGGGTGATAAATGTATCCGTGCCCCTTGTCTCTATCCTTACACTTTACTCTTTTTCATTTTATTGTCACAATTTGTGCAGGTTCTTCAGGACATTATTTGTTCTGCTTCTTGGCAACTGCTCCAAAATGATGGCTTTTACATTATCTTTTAGCTACAGTTCCACACAACATTTTAAATCATAGAAAGCTAGCTGACCGCTTGAGAACAGGGACATAAATCCTAGATGTGTAGGAAAGCCAAAGCCCAAGATAATGCCAGCGTGTAGAATAAGTATTCTTTTATTTTACTGATCTGTCCTTGGAATGGTCAGCTCTAGTAATGGGGAATATCCCATTTTGCCTCAAATTTACCGTGAAATGGCGAAAAAACGTATTGAAGTTAATGAGCGTCAAAATAATTTTGGCGCTCTTTAATTTTGATGCCCGCGACAATTTTTAGACGCATGCCTATTTTGTCCAAATGCATTAAAGTCAATTGGCGCGCGACTATTCTGATGCGTGGCAACATTTTTGTTGACGCTGCAGATTTTTCGCCGATGTTTATTTGCTGGCGAATTTATTCGCCCAGTACTAGTCAGCCTAGATAGCCAAGTAGAACCATATATCTAAAATTCATCCTCCCTTTATGTGAATATTTGTTTGAGGTACAGATAGTGACAGAGATAATGGTAACCCCACTAGTAATATTGATGTCAGAGAAGGAGAAGAGTCACAGCAATCCCATACCATTCATCTTCTTTCAGAAAGAGATGTAGAACCAGAGGCTGGAACACAATACCCTAGTGAGCTTGGGCAAGGAGACAATCAGTTAATGACAGGGCCCAGGGTATCTGAGCAGCTTATCCCAGTTAGAAAAAATATTTGGGGTTAGGAAGGAAGTGAATTGCCCTTTGTGTCACTTACCATGTGTATGGTTGGAACCAACATTTTGTTGAATGTTTCCCTGGGGTACAAATGGAGGCAGAACAATGCTATCCCTACAATTAAAGTAAATGGTATCAGAGAACATGGCATCTCAGGAGGAAAGAGATGTAGAACCAGAGCCTGGAGCCCAGTGATGAGCTTGGGTTGGGAGATGATCAGTTAAGAGAGTAAGAGTTAGAGTTTGTGTACTTAAGTTGAGATCTGTGTCTGAGAGCAATCCCAGTGAGTAAATAGTTGGGCTTAGATTTAGAGTAATAATAATTGGTCCAGTACTAACAACTGTCTGCTAGGGGGACCAGCCTGAAGAGGCTAAAGGTAGAACTGAGTACAACCCTATTGTTCCTGTTTCTCCATATTGATCCTTCTGTGTATTTCCTGTTTCTGCTATTCTCTATTTAAAGGACATGTAAAGGCAAAAAAATAAAAACCTATCTCCAATATACTTTAATTAAAAAATGTTTACCGTTTTTATTAGAAACCTGACTATATGCAGTGAAATTCTCCCTTCATATACTGCTGTGGATAGGAATTGTCAGATGGTCCCTAACTGCTCTGCAGGGAAACAATCATACTTATGAACAGCAGGGGGAGCCCCCGCCTTACTTCCCAGCCATGCAGAACTCAAGCAGCTTTGTTTGTTTCCCTGTTTTGATACTTTATGATTATCCCTAAGCAGCCCAGATGACACTGAGCATGAGTGTAGTCTTGGTCTTGCATAGATGTATAACAAAGTTTCAAGATGGTGACCCCCTGTGGCCAACTTTGAAAGCATAAATCATTTGTTTGATTAGGTTTGTGGTGCAGTCATGTTTATGTTTAGTTTATGTTGTATTTACAAAATACAACATTTCTAGCCTTATTCCATCTTAGACTTTACTTTACTATCTAAGAACCAACTATTCTCATTCTGCACCACAATGGTGCATTCAACCTCCAATAGTTGTGGGGGGCCTTGAGGTGTCTTGAGTGTTACAGGGTGCCATCAACTGGATGTTAAGGACCCCCTAAACATTTGGAATAAGACACTTTTCATGAAGATACAGTGCACTGAAACTGCTTATCAGTCAGTTCCCCATTGGGCCCTTTATACCTCCTGGGACCCCCAGCAGGCACAGGGTCAGGGTCTTCTTCCACTATAATTATGTCCCTGCAAAGGGGGCATCTGTGGTCCACAATAGCATTCCAGCTGCACGGAATAAGTAGGGTGGAAGGAGAAGAATAAAGATATTCCATGAATGCAGCACCTTTTCATTATAATCCCAATGTTATATGTTCTTGATCAACCAGCAAATACACAATGTTGATACAGACTTATTACTTTTTCTGCTCCAAATGTCACTACTCAGATCCGGTGATTAACAGACAAATAGAAGCAGATCGGGTTCAACTGGGAGAGAGTGTAACTCAGCCATTACAATTCAATATATTCCACACACCATCCCCTTGTGTAATGACAGATTAACTCACAGGAGACACAGGAGCGGCGTAAAGCCCATCTGCACACACTAAACCAAATGAAGCTTTTATTACAAGATGCACTGAATTTTAAACATTTTAAATGAACAGAAATGTGTGTGTTCAGGGGGGTTAGAAACAGGGACAGGGATTTACAGCCAACACCTACACTGTGTTCCCCCTTGATCCCAATAATTCTCTCCCTATAACGTCCCACACCATCCCTACATCTAGACAACCCCACGACTAGGGATGCACTGAATTCAGGATTTGGCCAGGATTCAACCTTTTTCAGCAGGATTTGTCTGGATCCTCCTGCCTGGCTGAACCCGAATCCAAATTCGTATATGCAAAGTAGGGTCGGGAAACAAGGAAGTAAAAAATGTTTATTCCACTTTTTCCCTTCCTGACCCTAATTTGCATATATAAATTAGGATTCAGTTCGTTATTTGGCAAATCTTTCATGAAGGATTCAGGAATTTGGCCGAAACCCCACCCTAGACCCGTATTAGACCCCCTGCGGCAAGAACCCCTGCACCACCACATTCCCAATAACCCCCCATCTTTGACTGACCAATGGCATTATTCATGATGGTGGGATCATCTATGACATATATAATAATATAACACAGGTATGGATCTGTTATTCGGGAACCAGTTATCCAGAAAGCTCCGAATTATGCAAAGACTGTCTCCCATAGACTCATTATATCCAAATAATCCAATTTTTTTAAAAAACTATTTCCTTTTTCTGTTTAATAATAAAACAGTAGCTTGTACTTCCCAACTATAATATAATTAATCCTTATTGGAAGCAAAACCAGCCTATTGGGTGTCTTTTAATGTTTAGATGATTTTCTAGTATATTTAAGATATGGGGACCCAAATTGTGGAAAGGTCCATTATGTAGAAAAACCCCAGGTCTCTGGATAACAGGTCCCATGCCTGTATATAATTTGTCATTTTTAAATATCATCCATATTTTTGCTTCCCAAGGATCCCATGTAAACCTGAGGGCCCAAATGGACAATAAAGACCCCAGGCTTTAGCCAAGGGTATCACATATACATTGTGCAAACTAGTGACCCTTAGATGAAGGCTTAGATGACAGAAAGACTTGTGAGAAATGTCTGGAGAGATCTTGTCAGACGCACAGCCAGCGGCACCGTTACTGCGATTCTGCAGATCATTTTATCACATGCAGCAGTTCTGACACTCTGAGACGCTCTGCGCCTTGTGCCTTGTCAGCCGCACAGTCGTATCTTTAGCTGAGTGCGAGATGACAGCGCTGGAAATGTTTCTCTTCCTCTGTTTCATGTTTTACCCAAATCTGTCTTCTACCCACCAACGTGTTTTTAGGGGACGCCCTGAGTGGTGCAGGCAGATCTGACAGAATTATTAATCCCCCCCTCTTGCACCCAGCTGTGCCAATTTAAGATTATCTTGGCCCCTGTTGGCATTCCCTTAGGGCAGTTTTGCATATTATATTAGTTCAGCTTCCCTGAATACTCACTTTCAGGTACAGCAGCATTGATTAAAGGGACACTATATATATATATATATATATATATATATATATATATATATATATATATATATATATATATATTGTAATATTAACCTCTTACTTGTAGGTCATGATTTATAGGTTATGGAAAACCTTTCAGCTAAAATCCTAAAAGTCTCAAAACATAAATAAAACCAAAAATACCCGTCAGTAACCGGAACCCGAGATACAGTAGCAGTTAGAGTAGTTACTAGAGGTAGAGCCCTGCTAGTATTAGTCTTAACCAATGCCCTTTTGGGCCCCCGGAATATTTCCCTGCAATTCAAGCAACTATCTTCTATGAACTAACTACAATGGTGTAGTAGAGACAGGGTTGTGCTCTGGGTCACGCAAGGGCCTTGATGATACTTCTTAACTTTCATAAGCAGGAGAACCTCTTACCAGTAATGGCGTTTTGGGGTAATACTAGAAAGAAACTAATGATGTACATCGCAACTCAACAACTCAACCCACACCAGACTCTAACCCGCAAAACCTTAACCTGCACCCGCAATAACCTGCAAAATGTCATTCCAGAACCTGTACCAAACCTGTACCAGCGTCTTCTCGCTCTGTACGCTGCTTCTCTAGTTCCAAGACAGGGAATCAGGGAGGACTGCACTTCCCCAGTCTGGCCCACACCCAACCCTTACCCTTGGCCAAATTTCAAGAAAAATCCACCCAACCGGTGTTCAACGTGCACAAGAAATCCTACTTGCCTTAATATACCAACTACGGATGTAGTCAGGGTCAGGCCAAGGGTGAAGATGGGTGGTTAGAAGCTTAAAGGGAACCATTCACCAAGACATAAAAAGCTGTATAATAAATTCTGCATGAAACCCAAATTCTTTTTGGGAGCAGGCAATTACTTTCACCTCCCACTTGATGTCTTCACATCCCCCTTCACTCCTCACCATCTGATTGGTTAGCCAGTGCAAGGACATGGACATCAGGTGCCCCACTTTGGTGCATAAACAGGATTTTGGCATGATGAAAAGCTCATCTTAATAACAATGTCCACACAATGGAGCTTGTCTGTTTCATGTGCTTTTGATTCCCAAGACTAAAAGAAACAAGATTTAAATGATTTATAAAATGTAAGTGAAAGTTTATTTTGCTGGACTAACGTCATAAAACAGGATTTTTAATTATTTCTTAGGATGACAAGTCTCCTTTAAACAAGGGAAAAAAGAGTACAATATAAACTGCCTAGGCAAGCAAATCCCCTGTCTAGAAAGAATAAAAAGGGTTCCAGAGAAAAATGGTAGTGCCCCTAAGACAAGACAAGGCCAAATAATTTTTAATGAAGCCAAGCCACCCCTAATAAACATCTGTTCAATTCCTACAATGAAGAGTACAGATCTGTTAAATGGAATTAGCATTTTATTTTTGCTGATACGTGTTTTGGGATCTGTTAGAAATGAAACTGGTACAGGAATGGGACCTGTTATCCAGAATGCTCGGGACCTGGGGTTTTCCGGATTACTGATCTTTCTGTAATTTGGGTCTTCATGCCTTACGTCTACTAGAAATTAATTTAAACATGAAATAAACCCAATAGGCTGATTTTGCTTCCAATAAGGATTAATTATATCTTAGTTGGGATCAAATACAAGCTACTGTTTTAATATTACAGAGAAAAAGGAAATCATTGTTAAAAATTTGGATTATTTGGATAAAATGGAGTCTATGGGAGACAGCCATTCTGTAATTCGGAGCTTTCTGGATATCGGGTTTCCGGATAAGGGGTCCTATACCTGTACTGTATTTCTGTTATTGTTATCTGGGACATTATTTTACATAAATCTGGCACTTCTTTGTTACAGGTTATTATACATAGACACAGACTCTGGGATTCCGAAGGATTTTGTATGGAAAATGTTATAAGTTAGGTAGTTATAATTAGGCACCCCAAACAGAAATGTCACCCTCAGGCCCGGATTTGCGGCAAGGCCGCATAGGCCCGGGCCTAGGGCGGCAAAGAAATAGGGGCGGCATGCCGCCCAGCCGCCGTTCAACTGCACCAGCTGCGCCGGCGTTTTTTCGCCAGCGCGCTGGGAAGGCGGGCGCTAGGACCGCGCGGCCGCCTGGTTGGACCGCGTGGCCTAGGGGAGCCGAGAAGTGAAATCCGGCGCTGGTCACCCTCTTCCTATGGACAGTGATTGTTTTAAGGTAGAGCCGGAAGAGTCTTTGCTCTGGAACTCCATTCTTCCCAGTCTGCCCAGTTGCCAGTCAATGTTGGTAAAAACACAGATATCCACATTAATAAACATAAAT
The DNA here is from genome assembly GCA_038501925.1 of Xenopus petersii. Lineage (NCBI taxonomy): Eukaryota > Metazoa > Chordata > Amphibia > Anura > Pipidae > Xenopus > Xenopus petersii. The sequence continues at coordinate 8,755,501 of CM076684.1, read as the reverse complement.
TATTTTGTGGTGGAGGTGCAGATTGGACATATATGGGTTATCCCTGAGATGAGTTCTACCCCCACCCCTGGGACAAGGCAGAGATTCTATCAAAACATCATAGTCAAAAAGGATTGGTAAATAGCATTTAGACAAAATTATGTTCCAACGATCCATCCAGTTTACTTATCAATCCTATTTCTAGGCACAAAACACACATGCAGAGAGATTATCAGCATTTCCCATGCATTGCACCATCTATCACACAGCTCCATGTGATTACATGTCATTCCCAATTAATGGACCCTGAGAGCAATCAGATCCATCTGCCGTTCTTGGCCTCAACACAGTGCGCCTGATTTCTACCCAATTCAAAGAGATATGGGTTTATATATATATATATATATATATATTTATACACATATCCATCAGCAGATCATTCAGCCCCCACCCCAGCAAGTCTTCTTTAAATGAGAAGGAAAGGCTAAAATTAAGTAAGCTTTATCAGAAATGTCTATATAAATATACCAGTAAACCCTCAAAGTAATGCTGCTCTGAGTCCTCTGTCAAAAGAAACACCACATTTCTTTCCTTCTATTGTGTACTCATGGGCTTCTGTATCAGACTTCCTGTTTTCAGCTTAAACCTCCAGGGCACGGCCTTGAGCATGCTCAGTTTGCTCCTTTCTCCCTCTCCCCCTCCCTTTTCCATCCTCCCCCTGCTCTGCTGTAATCTGAGCCCAGAGCTATGAGTGAGCACAGAGAGACTCAAGCAGGATGTGATGTCACACCAAGCTAATATGGCAGCTGCTATCCTTAACAAACAGAGAGAGCTTCTAGAGCTGCATGATAAAGCATTCTGCAGAATAAATACAGTTATAGTGTTATAGCTTGCACTATTGTGACTCATCTATTGGCAATAAACTGCTTTAGTAGCTTTCTCCTACATCTGCTGTTCTACTGCTGGATATTGTAAATTTAAGATGGCCCTTCACTGGATGACTTTCACCTAGGACTAAGTGCCGGTGGGTACGAAACGCGTAAGGTGGACCGTGTGGGGTCAGTATGTATTAAAACTTTTTATGCAACTTTAATAAAATTATATTTTTTTTTACCAATGAAAAAGCCTGGGGACACATATCTTTGGATATAACTGTGTTTATGCTGATTGCCTGTGAACTGGGGCAAGTCACTTTGGCTTGGGATACATAGAAGTCAGGTGTGGACTAAATATAGATATTCACTGCCATATTGGCAGCTCATTGGCCTATGGATGAGACCAAAATAATTGCCTGACTGACTGATATCTAATTGGGTTGATCCTACAGATATCTCCAGAGGATGGCAATCAGTTGACATCTTCTCCCATACATCCCTTTTTGTGATCTGATCATTGTCCAGAGGTCTATGCAGTTGGATCAGACGCTGTGGTCAACTTTAGTTCAACTGTATCATTGGGGAATGTTCATTCCCACCCTGGATGTATTGCCAGTGACCCAGTGTAGGTTTAGTGAAACCAATAGCCAAGCAAGAATTTTGCAATTCATCTTGGTCTTTCACTCTTTCAAGCTCAGTCTTCAATCCACTTAACACAAAACTTCCTGATTACCCCTGGGAAACAAACAATCAGCATCAATCAATATCACTTACTGTCCTCAGTCTCAGGCACTCGCTGCTGATCACAAAGGGCCTATCAGTCATCGGTAATTAACACACCGGGTCGCTTCTGACACACAACAGTGAAATACAGAAGCCGTGACTTTCTTCTGATTTCCCATTAGGGAGGGAAGCCACCTGCTACAAGCCACAGTCTAGCCAATTAAAGCAAATAGGTTTTTTAGGAAAAGTTTTCCTTAGCCCTTTGCAAAATAAGTAAAATGAAACAGAACTGTAAACAATGTGTTACAGTCAGATTGATTGCTCTTTCAGGCTCAACACAAACTACACTATAGAGAGTTTTCCACTGTTTCCCAATTTGTCTGCTTGACCTCATGTAGTGTATAAATGTCGGGGTATATAGAGAGTCGGGGTAAGTGTTTATTTTCTACCCCTGGAACTATAGCAGGGTGACTGTTACCCCAATGTTTCTATATATCTGTAACCTTGTTATGAGCTAAGGGGGCCCAGTCTGAAGGCCAGTTAGGGGGAGATTTGGGGTGAGTGCTTATTTGTGCCCTGGGTACCCCTTGAACTATAGCAGGCTGACTGTTACCCCAATGTTTCTATATATCTGTACCCGTGTTATGAGCTAAGGGGACCCAGCCTGAAGGCCAGTTAGGGGGAGATTTGGGGTGAGTGTTTATTTGTACCCTGGGTACCCCTGGAACTATAGCAGGGTGACACCCCAATGTTTCTATATATCTGTAACCTTGTTATGAGCTAAGGGGGCCCAGTCTGAAGGTCAGTTAGGGGGAGATTTGGGGTGAGTGCTTATTTGTGCCCTGGGTACCCCTGGAACTATAGCAGGGTGACACCCCAATGTTTCTATATATCTGTAACCTTGTTATGAGCTAAGGGGCCCAGGAGATTTGGGGTGAATCACAAATAATGGATTTGGTGCATCCCTAGTTTAAACTGTATGGCATTTTGCTTATTCTAGACAAACTAAGGTCAAAGTAACATGACCAGGACTGATTGCAATGGCATTGCTTTTGTGCCACCAAACCTTTTTGGGTTTGAGTTCCAAAAGAGGGGACTGCCCTGGGCACAGCATAGACACCCCTTCATGTATGGTCTACCCCAAGGCCCCCCCCCCCCAAAGCTAAAGAGAACTAATATTAAGCACCAGATTTTGACAGTCTGAATATGATACTGTCCTACAGTAAATATCTGTTAATTATCAATATGCAGAGCTCATTGTGTGGCCAGGATAATGCTGTGCTGTATATAGCTCTGTATTTTTCCTTGGACTGATCGAATGGGATGCTACTGCGCTTGCAACATCAGCCCCATGAAGAGCGGCTGGAGCTTCCACTGAATTGTCTCACTTCAACTCTGTGAGTTTCAGGCTTCTTTGTTCCTCTATGAAAAATCAATCAGACTGAACAAACCCGGCGGATTTCTATAAAGAAGTAGGGGAATGTAATGGAACTTGTCTATTTATAAAGTGCGAGAGCTTTTTGATTCTAGAGAGGCACTCGGGAGGTTCTTGCACATCACAAGGAAAATTGGGTTTGGTAAAGGCATTTTGACTGGTTGAAAGGATTGAAAGCAGCGGATAATAAGTCTTTCTCTGATTTCATTTAATTGCAAGTGAAGTGCCCTCAAGGCTGGGGATCTGGCCCGCTCCTTATTAATCTGTCCGTTAATTACCTGTCATTGGGTATAGCACCTTCCGTTCCAGTTGTTACAGAATAGAATTTATAGAGTCATTTAAAGGATCCAGTCATCCAATGTTCCTACTGATGTTGTTGGCTCCAGAGCCCCCCAACGCCGTCACTACCATCTTGGGTCACATGGTGGTCCAGCGTGAGTTCCTGCAAGCAGGTAACAACACACACAAAGACCCTTTTTCCACTAACATACATTTACCTTTACCAGGGCCTGATTTACATAGCCGGTGCCCCTAGGCCTGCTGCCATTTGTCACCCCTGTCTCCTCCCCTTTATTTGTGCATGTCCAGACATTTTCTTCATTGGGTCCAGAGCACTGGGGATTGGCACAGGATTTTTTAAAAAAATTGTTGTATTTCCTGCACATTTCCTGTATTTCTGGCCCGGGCCTAGGGCGGCAAAAAAATAGGGGCGGCATGCCGCCCAGCCGCATTATGGGGACGTGTGCGTCCCCATGCAATTACAGCAGCTGCGCCTGCGTTTTTTCGCCGGTGCGCTGGGGAGGTGAGGTGGGCACTAGGACCGCGCGGCCGCCTGTTCGGACCGCGAGGCCTAGGGGCGCCCGACATGGAAATCCGGCACTGCCCGGGCCTTGGTGGCCTTTCCACAAATCTGGGCCTGACCTTTACACTAACACACTTCCACACACACACGTACACAAAATACACAAATAAGAATTCAATTGGAAGCGAAGCCATCACTGGCGAATTTTCGCCGGTTAGTGAATTTGTCCCTTAATCTTCTTAAAATAAAAATGCCTTTTTTGCAAACTTCTGGGGCATTACAGCCATGTTTCAGGCCTCACATGGCCCTTTATCAATCAAGTGAGGCCTGAAACGTTGCTGTAATTCCCCAGAAGTTTGCAATAAAGGCATTTTTATTTTAAGAAGATTAAGTGGTGCTGTTCCAATTGAATTCTTGTTATATTTGCCAGTGGTAAGTGGCCACTGGGGAACCTGCACTTTGATACAGGAGAAAAGAATAGATTCTACGAGGTTGTGCTGACTATCTTGCTCATGCACAAAATACACAAATAAGTGTACACACCTCATTACAGTGGCGTATCTATCCAGGGTTGTCACCTGTTTTGACCTGAACAGTTTTTTTTTTTAGGGTTGTTCGAGTCAAGAATTGCCAATTTGGGTATAAACCTTGTGAAACCCAAACAATAACCTGGCCAAATCAAAACCACGCCCCCAAATGCCATGAACCCATCCCTATATGTCACTACTCAGCCCCCAACACCATCATCCAACCCATTGTTTGTTTTTTTGTGGAAGCCAATGGTGGCAAACCTAACCCTACCATTCAACAGTCCTTGAGAGGGTATGGGGGATAGAGGGCATGTTTTGGGGTCTCTCAGTGGCACATATATTGTTAATCCCATGCAACATGGAGATCAAACTGTGCAAAATACACCTGACATCCATACCTACAGTTTGGCGTGTATTTCTTTATACCTAATGACATATGGGAGATAATTTGCATTAAAATGAAAGTAATTAGTACATTTTTAGACATTTAACTAAAAAAACTGCTAAATTTAGCAAAAGCCTTGCCGTTTGGTAGTTTGTAGTATAAACATACAGTTATCCATTTTGAATTTGTTTCAATATGTGGTTTTCTGGGGTCAACTTACTTTTAGGGAAATTTCTAGTCTTGCAATTGAAAAGTATGCTCATTTCTGGGGCAGTGCTATAAAAATTTTATATTGTACTGCTGTGGTTTTTTTGAGCTTCAGGAATCTCCTAATTGTAAAGATAAAACCTCATAGCAGTAAGTACTCTCTAGTACAAGAAGATGCTTGTATATATTGAGTTTGATGCTTGTACACATATTGAGTTTGTGCAACAGTCAGGGTACCAAGTGAAGCCCCATATACCTGTAATGCCAATTTGGGCTATCCACACCCCAAATCGTAAAAACACAGTAGCACAGCCTGATATTATGAAATCGAGCCCCACGTCGGGCGCCAAAATGTAACGCCAATTTGGGCTATCCACACCCCAGTCACTTTCCAGCTAGAAAGCAGAGCATGGGTTACATTGGACTCTCCTTTCAGGATCTGGGTGTCAGGGAGCCGGGAGCTCCCTCCAGGGAGGTTGTCAGGATCAAGGAGGAAGCCCTCTTGAGGGTACAAGGTCGCGGTGTCCAAAGGGTTAAACGAAGAATAGTCAGGATCAGGCAAGAGTTCACAGGCAGGCAGAATACACACAAGGTCCAAAGTCCAGGCAAAGGGTCAGGATACAAGGCAGGAACAAGATTAGGCAATAAGGCACACAGGGAACCCAGGATATGCTTCAGGAAAGTAATCCTATTCTTGGGCGTCATTCTGGTGTCTAGTTGGAGTTTTTATATTCAAATTTGGCGCCATTCTGACGTCATCGACGCTCCTGCGCCGACGTCGGCGTGCTGACGTCATCGTCCGGCGCCGCTACCCACGTGGCGGCCATGGGCGCCGCCATTTTGGGAGCGACGCCGGCAAGGATGGACGCGCCGCCCGGAGCTCCTGGGCCTGCTCCGGGCGGCGATCGTTACAGTACCCCCCCCTCACGGGGGGCCTCCGGACCACCAGGTCTTGGCTTCTGGGGAAACTTGGAATGGAACTCCCTCACTAGACGAGGAGCGTGAACATCACGGTGTCCTTCCCAGGAGCATTCTTCAGGGCCAAAGCCCTTCCACTGAATGAGGTACTGAAGGGACCCTCTGGAGACTCTGGAGTCTAGGATTTTCTCCACCTCGTACTCGAGTTGACCCTCCACAGAGATGGCAGGAGGAGGAGACTGACCGCCAGAGAACCGGTTGGTGATGGCGGGTTTCACCAGAGACACGTGGAACACGTTGGGGATTCTCATCTCTGGTGGAAGCTGGAGTCTGACAGCCACAGGGTTTATTATCTCCAAGATGGGAAATGGTCCCACGAATTTTGGACCCAACTTGGGAGATGGGATCTTCAACCGGATATTCCTGGAAGAGAGCCAGACATTATCACCCACCTTGTAGAGAGGAGAGGATCTTCGACGACGATCCGCGAAAGTCTTATGAACAAGAGCGCTCTTCTCTAGGTTCAACTTGGTAGCAGCCCAAATAGCAGACATATGGGCTGCGGAATCGTCAGCAGCCGGGACGTCAGATAGCACAAAGTCTTGGGGAAAAGCTTGAGGATGCTGACCATATACCGACATGAACGGAGACCTTCCTGTAGAGGAATGACAAGCATTATTATGAGCGAATTCCGCCCATGGGAGGAGATCAGACCAGTCATCCTGGCAGAGGGATACGTGGTTCCTCAGGAACTGTTCCAGGGCTTGGTTGACACGTTCAGCTGCCCCATTCGTCTGCGGGTGGTATGCAGATGAAAACTGAAGAACAATTCCCAGGTCTTTGCATAAGGAACGCCAGAACTTGGCAGTAAACTGGGTGCCTCTATCGGAGACGATCTCCACCGGGAAACCATGCAGGCGGAAGATGTACTGGATAAATAGCTGGGACAACTCCACCGCAGAGGGCAACTTCTTCAGAGGGATGAAATGGGCCATTTTGGAGAAGCGATCAATGACAACCCAGATCACAGTGTTCCCACAGGAGGGAGGAAGTTCGACAATGAAATCCATGGACAGGTGGGTCCAAGGACGGGAAGGAACCGGCAAAGGCTGTAGTAACCCACTGGGGCGGGAGTGACTTGACTTGGATGTGGCACAAACATTACAAGCAGCAACAAAGTCCTTCACATCCTTGCGGATATCAGGCCACCAGACCAGGCGTCGTAAGAGTTCAAGAGTCTTAGCTGGGCCAGGGTGTCCGGCCTGCCTGGAGCAATGGGTCTGTTGCAGGATAGGCAGACGCAGCTCAGGAGGAACAAAAACGCAGCTCAGGAGGAACAAATGCCATCCCAATGGGAGTATCTGAAGGAGCAGAAGACTGACCAGCCAGGATTTGGTCTGCAAACTGTGGATACAGGGAGGCAATAATCTTGACTGGAGGGATGATTGGCTCTTGTCTTTCAGGAGAGCGGTCCACCGGAGTGAAGCTACGAGACAAGGCATCGGCCTTCCGATTCTTGGAGCCTGGGCGATAAGTCAAGATAAAATTAAATCGAGAGAAGAAGAGAGCCCACCTTGCCTGTCTGGGGTTTAGCCTCTTGAGGGACTGGATGAACTCGAGATTCTTATGGTCGGTGTAAATCTGAACAGGAATCAGAGAACCCTCCAAGAGGTGACGCCACTCTTCAAGGGCAAGTTTAACAGCCAAGAGTTCTCGGTTCCCGACGTCGTAGTTCTGTTCTGCGGACGAGAACTTCTTGGAGAAATAAGCACAGGGGTGCAACTTCCCATCAGCGGGATGTCTCTGAGACAAGATGGCTCCGGCTCCGACTTCAGAAGCATCAACTTCGATGCAGAAGGGTAGTTCAGGATTGGGGTGTCGGAGGACAGAAGCGGATGTGAAGGCCTCTTTCAAGGACTGAAAAGCTTCAATGGCAGATGGGGGCCACAAGCTGGGTTTACCCCCTTTCCGGATGAGGGCCAGGATAGGTGCAATGCGGGAAGAGAACCCCCGGATAAACTGTCGATAATAATTAGCAAATCCGATGAATCTCTGGATTGCCTTGGTACTCAGTGGGAGAGGCCACTCCTGGATGGCCGACACTTTCACGGGGTCCATCTCAAATCCCTCTGGAGAGATAATGTACCCTAGGAAGGGGATCTTGGATACCTCGAAGACACACTTCTCCAACTTGGCGAAGAGAGAGTTCTTCCTCAGACGAGAGAGTACCTCCTTCACCTGGGAGCGATGACTTTCAAGGTCCTTGGAGAAGATCAGGATGTCGTCCAAATATACGACTACGAACCTTCCTAGGAGATCTCGGAACACATCATTAACAAACTCCTGGAAGACGGCAGGGGCATTGCATAGGCCGAAGGGCATAACGAGATATTCATAGTGCCCATCACGAGTGTTGAAAGCCGTCTTCCATTCGTCACCCTCACGGATGCGAATGAGGTTGTACGCCCCCCGGAGATCCAACTTAGATAATATCTTCGCCCCCTTCAGCTGGTCGAAGAGCTCTGCAATCAAGGGCAATGGGTACCTGTTTTTTACAGTGATTTTATTCAGGCCCCGGTAGTCTATACATGGCCGAAGGCCTCCGTCCTTCTTCTCCACGAAGAAGAACCCAGCCCCTGCAGGAGAGGTAGAAGGGCGGATAAACCCCCGCTGGAGATTTTCTTGGATGTATTCCTTCATTGCGGTAGTCTCTGCAGGAGAGAGAGGGTAAGTGCAACCTCTAGGGGGCATGGCTCCTGGCAGGAGTTCGACAGGACAGTCGTAGGAGGAATTCCGCAGACTTTTTACAGAACACATCGGAGAATTCCTTATAACAGGAGGGAAGAGATTTTAACTCGGTTGAGGAGATAGTTACCTTCTTGAGGGGTTTTGCAGGAAGGCAATGCTGTTGGCAGAATGGGCTCCAACGAGAAACCTGCCCTGTGGACCAGTCTATGGTGGGATTGTGCAGGCGCAGCCAGGGGAGACCCAAAACAACTGGAACAGCGGGACAAGAGATAAGAAACGAAAGTCTCTCTCTATGCAGGGTCCCAACCTGCACGGGTAGTTCGTGTAACGTTCACAACGGGGAACCGCTGTAACTGAGGATAGCCACTCCAAGGGGAGTGGATATGGTGGACGCCCAGGGGTGTAGCCATAGGTAATTGTAGGCAAAGACATGATGGTGATGAAGTTATAATGGGTTTATTGCAGTCGGGACACAGAAACACAAAAGGCAGGAACAAGCAAAATGGCTGATCGAGGAATCCAGATGGTGAGTGAAAAATGGGGAACACAGGAACAAGGTACTCACTCAGGAAACAAGGTTTTCAGGAACAAGACATACAAGGTTTCAAGGTTCAGGTTCAGGTTCAGATTCAGATTCGCAGGTCAGGAACAAGCAGAATACAATCAATGACTCAGCCCTGAGCAAAGCTCAGGGCGGGGTTTATAAAGGGAAGGTGATTAGGAAATGGGAAACACATGAGGGTAAATGAGGTGGGTGGAAAACAGACTGTGAATGGCAGATAACAGAAAACAATACACACCAGAGTTCAGGATCAGCCCTGAGAGCCCCCAGTGGCTCATGAGGTAAGTGCTGCGAATAAGCAGAACAGCACTACCAGAGTTCAAGTCCCGGGCTGATCCTGACATTACCCCCCCCTTGAGGATCGACCTCTGGGCGATCCCAAGATCAAATGGTCCCCCATCCTTTTAAGTCCAAACACTGGGGAAATGGACAGAAGCCTCGCCAGAAACGAGAACAGGAGCTTCTCGAGGATCGACCTCTGGGCGATCCCAGGATCAAATGGTCCCCCAGCCTTTTTAGTCCAAACACTGGGGAAATGGACAGAAGCCTCACCCGAAACAGAAACGTGAACAGGAGCTTCTCCAGGATGGGAAAACAAAACAAAGAAGTCGCTGGGGTCAGGAGCCAGATCAGGAACATTGGCAGAATTAGGAGCCAGGACATCACAGCCAGAGTCGGAAGCCAGGACATGAAGACAGACAAGACCAATACAGGCACCTATTAAAGGTGGCGGACCAGGAGCTTGGACACCCATCACGGGTGGCGGACCAGGAGCTTGGACACCCATCACGGGTGGCGGACCAGGAGCTTGGACACCCATCACGGGTGGCGGACCAAGAGCACGGGCACCCATCACGGGTGGCGGACCAAGAGCTAGGACACCCATCACGGGTGGCGGACCAGGAGCTTGGACACCCATCACGGGTGGCGGACCAAGAGCACGGGCACCCATCACGGGTGGCGGACCAGGAGCACGGGCACCCATCACGGGTGGCGGACCAGGAGCACGGGCACCCATCACAGGTGGCGGACCAGGAGCACGGGCACCCATCACAGGTGGCGGACCAGGAGCACGGGCACCCATCACAGGTGGCGGACCAGGAGCACGGGCACCCATCACAGGTGGCGGACCAGGAGCGCAGGCACCCATCACAGGTGGCGGACCAAGAGCGCAGGCACCCATCACAGGTGGCGGACCAAGAGCGCAGGCACCCATCACAGGTGGCGGACCAGGAGCACAGGCACCCATCACAGGTGGCGGACCAGAAGCACAGGCACCCATCACAGGTGGCGGACCAGGAGCACAGGCACCCATCACAGGTGGCGGACCAGGAGCACAGGCACCCATCACAGGTGGCGGACCAGGAGCACAGGCACCCATCACAGGTGGCGGACCAGGAGCACAGGCACCCATCAGAAACAGGAAGAGGCAAGCCAGGACAGCAATACCACCACTTACAGCAATAGGCCTGATAGAGACAGGGTTAACCGCCCTACCAGGTCCAGTAGCCGGGGAAGTAGTACTATCCAGGGCAGGCAGGTCCTCAGGCCCGGAGGCCAGGGCAAACAGGTCCTCAGGCCCGGAGGCCAGGGCAAACAGGTCCTCAGGCCCGGAGGCCAGGGCAAACAGGTCCTCAGGCCCGGAGGCCAGGGCAAACAGGTCCTCAGGCCCGGAGGCCAGGGCAAACAGGTCCTCAGGCCCGGAGGCCAGGGCAAACAGAGCAGGAACTGGCTCAGGAAGAAACAATCGTCTGGGAGCTGGCATGGGAACGGAGTCTGGCTGAGCTGCGGGCACGGAGACTGAGACAGTCTGGGCTGCGGGCACGGAGACTGAGACAGTCTGGGCTGCGGGCACGGAGACTGGAACCGTCTGGGCTGCGGGCACGGAGACTGGAACCGTCTGGGCTGCGGGCACGGAGACTGGAACCGTCTGGGCTGCGGGCACGGAGACTGGAACCGTCTGGGCTGCGGGCACGGAGACTGGAACCGTCTGGGCTGCGGGCACGGAGACTGGAACCGTCTGGGCTGCGGGCACGGAGACTGGAACCGTCTGGGCTGCGGGCACGGAGACTGGAACCGTCTGGGCTGCGGGCACGGAGACTGGAACCGTCTGGGCTGCGGGCACGGAGACTGGAACCGTCTGGGCTGCGGGCACGGAGACTGGAACCGTCTGGGCTGCGGGCACGGAGACTGGAACCGTCTGGGCTGCGGGCACGGAGACTGGAACCGTCTGGGCTGCGGGCACGGAGACTGGAACCGTCTGGGCTGCGGGCACGGAGACTGGAACCGTCTGGGCTGCGGGCACGGAGACTGGAACCGTCTGGGCTGCGGGCACGGAGACTGGAACCGTCTGGGCTGCGGGCACGGAGACTGGAACCGTCTGGGCTGCGGGCACGGAGACTGGAACCGTCTGGGCTGCGGGCACGGAGACTGGAACCGTCTGGGCTGCAGGCACGGAGACTGGGACCGTCTGGGCTGCAGGCACGGAGACTGGGACCGTCTGGGCTGCAGGCACGGAGACTGGGACCGTCTGGGCTGCAGGCACGGAGACTGGGACCGTCTGGGCTGCAGGCACGGAGACTGGGACCGTCTGGGCTGCAGGCACGGAGACTGGGACCGTCTGGGCTGCAGGCACGGAGACTGGGACCGTCTGGGCTGCAGGCACGGAGACTGGGACCGTCTGGGCTGCAGGCACGGAGACTGGGACCGTCTGGGCTGCAGGCACGGAGACTGGGACCGTCTGGGCTGCAGGCACGGAGACTGGGACCGTCTGGGCTGCAGGCACGGAGACTGGGACCGGCTGGGCTGCAGGCACGGAGACTGGGACCGGCTGGGCTGCAGGCACGGAAACTGGGACCGGCTGGGCTGCAGGCACGGAAACTGGGACCGGCTGGGCTGCAGGCACGGAAACTGGAACCGGCTGGGTTGCAGGCACGGAGGCTGGAACCGGCTGGGCTGCAGATACAGAGGCTGGAACCGGCTGGGCTGCAGATACAGAAGCTGGAACCGGCTGGGCTGCAGATACAGAGGCTGGAACCGGCTGGGCTGCAGATACAGAGGCTGGAACCGGCTGGGCTGCAGATACAGAGGCTGGAACCGGCTGGGCTGCAGATACAGAGGCTGGAACCGGCTGGGCTGCAGATACAGAGGCTGGAACCGGCTGGGCTGCAGATACAGAGGCTGGAACCGGCTGGGCTGCCATGGTAACGGGCACAGGCAGCTTTCGGGGAGCCGGCACAGGCAGCTTTCGGGGAGCCGGCACAGGCAGCTTTCGGGGAGCTGGCACAGGAGCAAGGACTGGCTGGGAAGCCGGCACAGGAGCAAGGACTGGCTGGGAAGCCGGCACAAGAGCAAGGACTGGCTGGGAAGCCGGCACCAAAGCTGGAGACTGGAGAACCGGCACCAAAGCTGGAGACTGGAGAGCCGGCACCAAAGCTGGAGACTGGAGAGCCGGCACCAAAGCTGGAGACTGGAGAGCCGGCACAGGAGCAGGTGACTGGAGGGCCGGCACAGGAGCAGGGGACTGGAGAGCCAGTCGTTGGGAAGATCCAGCTGGACACTTGGGTAGCCGATGCTGCTGCGAAGCCTCCTCTCTTGGGGGTACTAGGCACGGCAGAAGCCCCATTTTGGGAGGCACAGAACATGACAGAAGCCCCTCTTCTGGGGGCACAGGACAAGGCAGAAGCCCCTCTTCTGGGGGCACAGGACAAGGCAGAAGCCCATCTTCTGGGGGCACAGGACAAGGCAGAAGCCCCTCTTCTGGGGGCACAGGACAAGGCAGAAGCCCCTCTTCTGGGGGCACAGGATCAGGCAGAAGCCCCACTTCTGGGGGCATAGGATCAGGCAGAAGCCCCACTTCTGGGGGCACAGGATCAGGCAGAAGCCCCACTTCTGGGGGCACAGGATCAGGCAGAAGCCCCACTTCTGGGGGCACAGGATCAGGCAGAAGCCCCACTTCTGGGGGCACAGGATCAGGCAGAAGCCCCACTTCTGGGGGCACAGGATCAGGCAGAAGCCCCACTTCTGGGGGCACAGGATCAGGCAGAAGCCCCACTTCTGGGGGCACAGGATCAGGCAGAAGCCCCACTTCTGGGGGCACAGGATCAGGCAGAAGCCCCACTTCTGGGGGCACAGGATCAGGCAGAAGCCCCACTTCTGGGGGCACAGGATCAGGCAGAAGCCCCACTTCTGGGGGCACAGGATCAGGCAGAAGCTGGGCCAGTACTGGAGGTAGCTGTTGCAGAGGGGTAGCAGGACCGGGAACTGAAGCAGACTGCTGTGGGGTAGTGGGCCTAGAAATAGACTGCGGAGGGATGGCTGGTGCTGGAACAGGAGCAGACTGCAGAGGCATAGCTGGCCCTGGAACAGGAGCAGACTGCAGAGGCATAGCTGGCCCTGGAACAGGAGCAGACAGCGCTGGGGATTTCAAAGGCCAAGAAACTGGAGGTGGACGACCAGACACAGGCCAGATAGCAGTTTGTAGCTCATCTTCGCTCGAATCTGAATCCTCCCAGCCCACATCGAAGACTGAATCCTCCCAGTCATCGTCAGAGAGAAAATCCTGCCAGACATCATCACAGAAATGGGAGCTGACTTTTGCCTCATTCTCCCCACCCCAAGGGAGTTGTAGTTCCACATCGGGACAAGAAAGCATGGAGGGCTTTCCCAAGGGCTTCTTGTTTGGCTGAGTCATTCTGTAACGTTCACAACGGGGAACCGCTGTAACTGAGGATAGCCACTCCAAGGGGAGTGGATATGGTGGACGCCCAGGGGTGTAGCCATAGGTAATTGTAGGCAAAGACATGATGGTGATGAAGTTATAATGGGTTTATTGCAGTCGGGACACAGAAACACAAAAGGCAGGAACAAGCAAAATGGCTGATCGAGGAATCCAGATGGTGAGTGAAAAATGGGGAACACAGGAACAAGGTACTCACTCAGGAAACAAGGTTTTCAGGAACAAGACATACAAGGTTTCAAGGTTCAGGTTCAGATTCAGGTTCAGGTTCAGATTCAGATACAGATTCGCAGGTCAGGAACAAGCAGAATACAATCAATGACTCAGCCCTGAGCAAAGCTCAGGGCGGGGTTTATAAAGGGAAGGTGATTAGGAAATGGGAAACACATGAGGGTAAACGAGGTGGGTGGAAAACAGACTGTGAATGGCAGATAACAGAAAACAATACACACCAGAGTTCAGGATCAGCCCTGAGAGCCCCCAGTGGCTCATGAGGTAAGTGCTGCGAATAAGCAGAACAGCACTACCAGAGTTCAAGTCCCGGGCTGATCCTGACAGTTCGCCAGTGGTCATCGTGAGTACAGACTCCAGGGGTTTATCATCTATGGCGACGATCCGCATGGGAGAAGGCTAAGGGAATTCCCATGTGCTTAGCAAAGAGAGCGTCTATGAAGTTACCCCCAGCACCGGAATCAATGAAAGCATTCCCGAAGATGGTCTTATCAGTCAGACGAATCTGGAAGGGAAGGAGAAACCTGTGTGAGTTTTCTAGGGTCTTCTCCTGAGACTTATCACGAGACTTTTGAGTAGTGCCCCCTACATGAGTTACCATAGACATACCTCGGGGTACAAAACTCTTAGCCTTTGCAGGACAGGCATTGGCGAAGTGGGAATGTCCGCCACAATACAGACACAGGCCTGACATCCGTCTACGGAGTCTCTCTTGTTCAGTGAGGCGAGTTCTTCCCACTTGCATGGGTTCCTCCTGGAGAGAAATGGATGCTCGGACAGGCGGGGTGACGGGAGCCTGCAGGAGAGGCCTCTGGAAGCGGGGTGCCAATATGGGTTGAAACCTCCTGACACGATCTCTCAGGCTTTGATGCTCTCTCAGAAGAGTGTCCACCTTGACTGCTAAGGCGATGAGGTCCTCAAGTTGCGTGGGTAATTCACGGGAGGCCAGGTCATCTTTGATGCGGAGGGAGAGACCATTATAAAATGCAGTATGGTATGCGTCGTTGTTCCAACGAGTCTCAGCAGCAAGTGTACGAAATTCGATAGCATACTCTGCTACACTGCGACTCCCTTGGCGGATTTGGAACAGACGGGAAGCAGCGGATGTCACCCGGCCGGGAGCATCGAAGACGATCCGGAATTCTTTGAGAAATGCTTCTGCGTCATCCATCAGTGGGGACTGCTTCTCCCAGTGTGGAGATGCCCACTCGAGAGCTTTCCCTGCCAGACGAGTAATCACGAACCCCACCTTGGCACGTTCAGAGTCAAATTCAGTGGGGTGCAGGGCAAAGGGAATCTGGCACTGATTCACGAATCCTCGACAGGCTTGAGGATTGCCATCGTAGAGAGGCGGAGCAGGAATATGTGGACCAGAAGTGGAGGGTTGGGTAGCCATGGCAGCAGCCGCTTGCGGAGGGGCGCTGGTGTCAACAAGGAGAGCTTTTCCAGGATCGCCTCCAGCGTGTGTCCAACGTAATTCTGCCGGGCTTCATATGCCTCCATGCGGGAATGCAGGCCCCGAAAGGCCCTGCCGAAATCTGGCTGAGCTTCCTCAGTGGGATCCATGGCCCAAGAATAATGTCAGGGAGCCGGGAGCTCCCTCCAGGGAGGTTGTCAGGATCAAGGAGGAAGCCCTCTTGAGGGTACAAGGTCGCGGTGTCCAAAGGGTTAAACGAAGAATAGTCAGGATCAGGCAAGAGTTCACAGGCAGGCAGAATACACACAAGGTCCAAAGTCCAGGCAAAGGGTCAGGATACAAGGCAGGAACAAGATTAGGCAATAAGGCACACAGGGAACCCAGGATATGCTTCAGGAAAGTAATCCTATTCTTGGGCGTCATTCTGGTGTCTAGTTGGAGTTTTTATATTCAAATTTGGCGCCATTCTGACGTCATCGACGCTCCTGCGCCGACGTCGGCGCGCTGACGTCATCGCCCGGCGCCGCTACCCACGTGGCGGCCATGGGCGCCGCCATTTTGGGAGCGACGCCGGCAAGGATGGACGCGCCGCCCGGAGCTCCTGGGCCTGCTCCGGGCGGCGATCGTTACACTGGGCCTTCGCTATGTGGAAGCTTTCCCTCTAAGGTGTGGTGAAACTACAACACCCAGGCTACTGTGCATACAAAACATCAAAAATGAGCCAAAGAGGAAGAGGCCACTCCTTACACACACTATATTACAGTCTGGCAGGAAGTTGTCATTACCCCTCTTGGCCAATCACACTAAGAAAAGGGAGGGGCCTTAAAGCCATAGGGACAGATTAACCCATATGGGCCCCTACATACCCTTAATTCTTGCCACTGATATCTCAGAAGAAGTGGCTCAGTGGTTAAGTATCTAGATCAGTGATCCCCAACCAGTAGCTCGCGAGTAACATGTTGCTCACCAACCTCTTGGATGTTGCTCTCAGTGGCCTTATTTTTGAATTCCTGTTTTTTAGGCAAGTTTTGGTTGCCTAAAAACCAGGTGTATTGCCAAACAGAGCCTATTGTAGGCTGCCAGTCCACACAGGGGATACCAAATAGCCAATCACAGCCCCTTTTTGTCATCTATAGGAACTTTTTCATGCTTGTGTTGCTCCCCAACTCTTTTTGAATTTGAATGTGGCTCATGGGTAAAAACGGTTGGGGACTCCTGAACTAGATAATGCCCATTACCAGCAATACTCTCTAAGAAGGCCACCTCATCTTAGAAGTGCTAAATTGACTTGCTAGATTAACATATATGGCATCAATCTAAGTGTGAGCCCCTACAAGATCACCCCTGTATGCCTGATCCCAATATGAGCATTACCCGTAACAGCTATCCTTGGCATTGGCTATAACTTTTTTTTTTTTTTTTAACAATTCTTTATTTATTAAAGTTTCTGAAAGGGAGGGGTACAGAAGAAAAAAAAGGGGGGTGGGAATAGGGATGGGGAAATAAAGTGACAAGAAAAGAAAGGAAAAGTCCAGCATAAGACATCACTACATTCTTGTATATACATACATGCAGCCATATACACATTATCAGAACTTCCACATCTATAAAGCTGGTACAAGGGAAGAAGAGAGTAGTATAATCCCATCTTACTCATATTATGGAGATAACTACCATCACTAATGGTCTATCGTTCCTAAATTATGTAAGAGATTAAAACACTTTTTTTTTTAGCATTAACACATGCCCGAGTGAGTATCATATGTATTGTCCATGTGACATATTTAACCTTTGCTTAGTTGTCTAGTTGGAAAAATTTTAGCCATGGGCTCCATACCTTCCAATAGGTTGGACTTTTATTCATACCAATTGCTGTCAATTCCTCCATCTTTCTAGTCTCTTCTACCAGTTGAACCCAATCCCTATACGTAGGAGGTTTTTCCTTTTTCCAATTTTTCGGTATTAGGGCCTTTGCAGCCTGTAACATATGTATCAACAACCTATTTTGGATCACTTTCCCTGTCTTTATGTCGTAATGCAGAATTAGCTTTTCCTGTATAATGGTCTCAATTTTTTCCTGAATGTCATCCCAAAATCTTTTCAAATTCTTACAAGTGTACCAAATATGTGAATAAGTCCCCACCTCAGAATGACATCTCCAGCATATACTAGTTGCATTTGGGAATATATTCTTAAGTTTTTCAGGCGTATAATACCACCTAGATAATAACTTGTAGTTCATTTCTTGGGTCTTAGTTGCTATCGACGTCTTATGGATGGATCTATATATAGCCGTCCAATTCTCTTCTGTTAAGGACACTTTCAGTTCATTTTCCCATGCCATTCTGTGACTCACATTCTTTGGTAAACTCTCTGAGCTTAAAAGTTTATATATGGTAGACATAGGTTTAGTGATAACTAAGGGTGAGTTTTGAAGTTTCTCCCACCACGACTTGTCTAAATTATCCTGTATATGTACTAAGCTATTGATGTAGTGATTGTAACACCAAGAGTCCCTTGGGTGGATCCCCCATCTCTTTTGAAGTTTAGCTAAGGATAAAACTCTTTTATTCTTTATAAAGTCCGTTATCATAGTCGGTCTATTTTTATATATACCCCAATGACGGAAAGCTTGTTTATCTAGGCTTGGGGGGAAATTTAAATTCTGCACCAAAGTTTGCATAGTGTAAGGGGAGCTTTGCAACTGATATTTTTTATGTGCATTGCTCCACAGTTGCAAAGTTGCATTGGCTATAACTTTCAGCATTTTGGATGCCTTATTATTTTTGATCCAGGTGGCCTCTCCATTCAGCAGATCTGGTCTTTAAAAGACTCTAGTTGGCTTATTGTGGAGGCAATGTCATAAACCAAGGTGGCCACTTGGGACAAATTAGCAGATCAGTGCTAACTGACCAGATCTCCCATGATGCTCATGCTCTGCTTGAATGAAGGCATCACTAAGGAACCATTCCATATCTGGCTACCTTAACCCTATTGACTTAATCCTTATTTCAACTCTAGGAGCAACAAAACCTCTTTACTTAGCTCTTTGAAAATGTCCAAACAATCAGCCATGTTTAGTGGAGTTCCTTCACATAATGCTTGAGAGGTTGGTTTTAGGGCAGTGCAGAGAGGGGTGTTTAACCAGTCAACTCAACATATTCTCTTCTGACCACTGTAGAACTACTGCTCCTTACAACAGCTTAAGGGTAGCAGGTTCAACATTCCAGATCTGTGTGTCCCCCCTAATCAGATGGTGATCCCAGAATTTGCTCCCTCTCAGAGAAAAGTTCATAAGACAAAGATGAAATGTTCACAGCAGCCAAAGGTATTCGGGAACCGGCTGGAAATTGTCTCAGACTGTAATTATGTCTCACTTATGTCTCTGTAAATAAATCTTGTTAACCTAGTTATGGAGCCTTCACACTCCTACGCCCCCACTCTCTCACGCCCTCGCTTCCATATGCAACTGACAGAAAACAGGTGCCATGTGATCTACTGGCAACAAGTCTCGAATTAATCCCACCACAGGTAGAGGCCGGGCAGCAGCTGTAGGATCTGCCTCCCTGAGGTTCCTTGTGGAATTAACTTGTAGTATTCTAAGATAACATTTTCAATTTTATGTTTTTTTTTAATTTACTTTTTTATGTTGGAACTTCAGATCTGCTATGTAGCTATTAAAATAAATAGAAAACACAAAAGAAGGTATAGAGGCCTCTTATGGCAGAGGCTTCCAAGCTGTGGAGGTCCTTCAGGTGGGGACAAAGTAGTTGGTGGGGTGGAACCCAATCTGTCGAGGTCTTAAAACTATTTTTACTCTGGCAACAGCCAGTAACTGTGCCATTGCATCTTACAATGATATTCTTAAAAATGTTGTGCTTCCTATATTTTGAAGGCGCTTCCTGGTTCTGCCCAACAAGGCCTCTATGCACAAAGTAAGGTCCATACAGAAAGTGTTTGCTGATATGGGTGTAGAAGATCTTGACTGACTTCCACAGAGCCTTGTCCTCAACCCAAATGAACAGCTGTGGTATTAATTAGAACCTCTACTGTGAGCCAGGCTTGATGCCCAACCTCACTAAGGGTCTTGGGGCTAAATAAGCAACTCCTAGCAACAATTTTCCAACAGCTAGATGAAATCCTTTTTAGAAACTCAAAAGCTTTTATAATGGCAAAACAAGGACCATATTAATACCCTTGGTTTACGAATGAGATGTTGGAGAGGTGGGTGTCCTCATATTTTTGGCTATAATTGTTCTAGCGATATCCAAAACATTCCATAAGATTTTGGCCTTAGGGATAGTAACCAATTCAAATGTGCTGGGGCCCTCCATTCTACAAACCCCCTTAATGAGGGGGACATGTTTATTGCTCTCCTGGGTAACCTGGAAGCTCAGTCTGAAGGCAATTAGAAATTGATTGAGCCATTAGATATTCGTGGGTCCATAATAGGGTAACTAATACAAAGTAGGATAAGGTTTTGTTATACTGTATCTATAAAGGTCTTATAAGCTAAGAGGAGGTTAATGTTGGACCTGACAAGCTCTGGGAATCAGATGAAAGGAGGTCTGAGCCCACCCTGGTCTGTCTCTGAACCATAAAGATGCTCATTGGACTCATCACCCAAGTCGTGTGTTTTCTTATTGAACATCAAACCCTGAGAAGAACGAATGGCTTCCTGTAAATCTCCTCCATCTTTCATGACACCCCAGGGACTTAGTCATTAGCCCTCTAATATTGGATCGTTTGGTGTGGCGAGTGCTTGAGAAATGAGGCTCCAGGATATTAAAACTCATGGCCAGAGAGCAGAGTTCTACTGTCGGACAATAAGGAAAGCCAATGGGAAGCCTGTATGGAGCTCCCAGTCCATCTGTTTTACTTAGTTGCTGGGTTTAGTCTGCAGACTACAGCAGGAATTTTCTTTCAACTAATGCTCAAGTTTAAAGGGCAACTAAACCTATTTTGTTGTTTTTTAACTATCAAATGAAAAGCTCTGACACAAGTTTCGGGGTGGGTCCATGATTTGCTACTGTCCCACCTAAATAGCGGAGATATGATATTCCCCTGTAACACAATTCTGTAGCATAAGTTGAGGTTTCAGTCAATCACAGCACTTATATGGGTGCTCCTTGCAAGGGGGTCTTAAATGAATTTCATGGGGCAAGTCATTTGCTCACTTATCTGTAATGTATATAATAATATTCTAATACAGGTAGAGCATTGCACAAAATTATATAGGGAAAAAAATGGGATACGGGTGTGGGGTCCGTTATCTGGAGATATGTTATCCAGAAAGTTCAGAATTACAGAGATACCGTCTCCCATAGACTATACTTTATTCAAATAATCCAAATATTTAAAAAAAAAAACTATATATATATTTCTCTGTAAATTGTAATTAATCCCAACTAAGATGTATTTGGAAGCAAAACCAGTCTATTGGGTTTATTTAATGTTTAAATGATTTTCTAGTAGACTAGGTATGGAGATCAAAATTACAGAAAGTTTAGAAGATGCAGACAAACCCCAGGTCCCGAGCATTCTGCATACCAGGTCCCATACATGTAGTATCAAAAATTTTTTAAGCACTGAAGGTCACTGAGTAGGAAAAGGTAAGCCAAGTGCTGTACAAAGTGAATAAAACAACCTTTGTAATGAATTTTAAACCTGGTTTTTTCATGAACTCAGCAAACGGGAGATGCACTGGGATCCGAGAGAGGCGCAATGACAGGCACAAAACACAAAATAGCACTTTGACTAAAGGCCAGAACTAACTCAGGGGCATCAATATTTTAATATTTAATATGAAACCATTCTAATTGAGATAAAGTAAGAAAAAAATTTAAATAGGGCCTTGCCTATATATATGTGCAGATTAGATGAGATGATTGAAACCAAATATGTAATATGTCGACCCTGTGTAGTTGTTTAACTACTATTCCCCTAGTAAATGGAAATTGAAGGACCCTATTAACGTTGTAGAATGGTATAATGCAGTAGAAGAACTAAGACAGAGATATTGTGGAGATGGTAAAAGTCTTGACCATAGTACTCTCTGAGTATCACTCATGTATTATAAGGGATAATGTACCCCCTACTGTAAATGATAAGGATATTAGAAGTTACTGAGGGGTTGTTCTGTGACCATATAAAGGCACAAGGCTGCAGGCTGAGTTATACAGGGAACTCTGAGTATCACTCTTGGGCAGCGCCGGATTTCAATGAGGGGAGCCCCTAGGCCGTGCGGTCCGACCAGGCGGCCGCACGGTCCTAGCGCCCACCCCACCTCCCCTTCCCAGCGCGCCGGCGAAAAAACACCGGCGCAGCTGCTGTAATTGAATGGGGACGCACACGTCCCCATAATGCGGCTGGGCGGCATGCCGCCCATATTTTTTTGCCGCCCTAGGCCCGAGCCTATGCAGCCTTGCCGCAAATCCGGGCCTGCTCTTGGGGAGTTATTGGGGGCATCCCTGGATGCACAGATCTTTCAGTTTAATTTCTTCTTTAAGAGAAGTTTACGTACGAATCAATCAGGTCTGCCTTTTGAATCACGGATCGATTTGCTTAATAAAAGCAAGAAAATGAGTCCATAGATCACAGTACTTTGTATTAGTGAGTAAAGTAGTAATGAAGGGAATGTGCCATGATGATAATCAATTTAAACTGATAGAGTGAATTCATTGGTATGGGGAAAGGTACTTGAGGTCCCCCCAGGCCAGACATGAAGCAGGGGGTAAGGAGTAATCATGTGCTAAGGCCAGGCTACTCCATTGGGCTACACTCAAGATAAACCAGTTTTTACATATTGTATTTACCAGTAAAGGAGGGTTAAAGGGGAGATAATATTATGAGAACGTGAGTGTAGATCCCTGTGCCGATGAAATATAAAAGAAAAAATTAAAAAATAAACAATATTCATCCTCTTTGACCTTGTTGGAGTCGTCTGCTTTTTAATTAGTAATTAGGCAAGACCTGCCTGAGAATAAATAATTTAGACCTTTCTTTCAATATATTGAAGTAATTGAACTACAACAAAGGAATCCTGATTCCTAATGCATTTGAGGAAATACTGTACATGTTTATTCATGAGATGCATATGAATGCGGGTCGGGCAGTTCAGTTTAGCATTCACAAGGTTATTCCGAGTGGCTGGAACATATTATTGGATGTTGTCTCTAGGGACTGTACTAGTAAAAAATATTAACACAGAAGTTATTATTTAAAGTGCTGTGTAGTGTGTCATGTAATAATGGCTCGGGATGGTTGGTGAGTCCTCATATCCCATGTTCTAATGTATTCATCTTGCTGAAACAGCTAAAAAAATAGGGGACATGAGTAAATGAGTCAAGAAATGAGTATAGAATGCAGTAATCATGTTGAGGTTGATGTATGAACATGGTAGACAGGCCCAGTTTCCCGATATTGTTGCTAGAGGAAGAGGTCTCAGTAACTGTGAAGTCATGAGTGATTGTTGGGGCAGGCAGGACAAAGATTAGAACACTTAGCCCTTATACCAAGTCTGCAGCTTATTGGCTAGTGTATTGGCTATTGGCTTACCAATATCTGTCGGAAAATCGTCCGTTTTAAAAATCCAGTCGAATTGAGGACCAGATTGATTCGTTGATGCAATCCTTGCACCAACTGTATGCATTCCCAGAATTGTGATCTGACTGTTGGGCCCTAGGGCCCACGATCGGATAAGCCCATATCATCCACTCAAGGTGAGCATATTGGGACAAGATCTGCTCCATTGATGACTTCTCCAGCCGAGATGGATCTATACATCTATGGCCACCTTTAGATGGTTCAGGATGGACAATACCTATTGAGATGGTGGTATGGAAGGCTAAGCTAAAGATATCAACAAGTGACAACCATGGATGAATATATTTATATACCTACCCAACAATGACTGTTTATTAACCAAGCATGCAATACCACAAAAAGGAGTATATTGGAATCAGTTATTAGAAAATATTAATCTAGGGAGAGTAGAAAGTGTTATGTACCGACCATCAAGTTTTGGAGAAAAGTGATAGATATTATGGTTGGATTGCAGATGCATAAACCTTATAGGTGAGTTGATGAAAAGAAAGGTGCAGTAAAATAAACCATAATACTCTGAGATATCTGTGTTTGAAGCAGTAGCTGATGGACTTTCCCCTTGGAGGTCCAACCTTTGCTCAAGGATCATGTTGTTACAGATATAGGAAACCATTGATGTATCAGCTATTCAGCCATATATCACCCTCATTTGACCTTCAAGGTGGGACCAGCCCAACAGTTTGAAAAGCACTTACCTTAAGCAATATGGCATGCATATACTGTAGGTTAAGATGAACTTTTACATTCCATTTTCCACCTGCATATACAGGTACGAGATCCGTTATTTAGAAACCTGTTATCCAGAAATCTCTGAATTACAGAAAGGACATCTCACATAGACTCCATTTTATCCAAATAATCCAAATGTTTAAAAATGATTTCCTTTTCTCTGTAATAATAAAACAGAAGCCTGTACTTTATCCCAACTAAGATATAATTAATCCTTATTGGAAGCAAAACCAGCCTATTGGGTTTATTTAATGTTTATATGATTTTCTAGTAGACTTAAGGTATGAAGATCCAAATGACAGAAAGATTCATTTTCCGGAAAACCCCAAGCATTCTGGATAAAAGTTCCCATACCTGTACTTATATACAGTATCATTATAAAATGGCACTGAATTAAATAGAATTCTTAATTTATTTGACATTGTTTTATTCATGCTACATCTCACTTATTGGTGATAAAAGCAAAACATTTTTGATGAAATTTGCAAAACAGAGTTAGAAGACACGATTAATCAGAAAATCAAGATAAAAGAGCATTTTAGGGCACTTGCCAGTAATTTGTTTTGTCATTGCATCTGCAGAACATAAGACTTTCCATGATTCATCTAAATCCTAAAAGAATTGCAGGGAAAAAGATCAGCATTACTTTGCCTTTGAACTCACTGTTCCTTTTAATCTGCTCTTTAAACAGAAAATTAAATCAAAAAGAGGTTTAAAAACAAATCCCCACCCCAATCATTGACTTGTGTTTAACTTCATGCCCTCAGTGGAGAAAGGATTTGCCTCAGATTAGAAATGTGTTGATCTGAGTCCCACCGGACAGGACAAGCATTAGATCCATCTAAATCATCCTCAGAACACACATGCGATGTCATCATAAACACAGAAGTGATGTCACCAAGGGGAGGTGGGAATCAGGAAGGGAAGAAGATGAACTGATGTGAAAGAAGTTGAGGGTTTTACCCTAAATGCCTTTAGAACTATTCCCTACTAAAAAAACCCAAGCAGTACTCATCAACAACTATTAGGTCCTTTTGTCTACTTAAAGCTGAGTAAACCTTTTGATCTGGTGAATCAACAAATTCTCTGCTGAGGGTTTTACCCTCAAGGCAGTTAGAATTATTCCCTACCAAAACTCAAAGCAGGACTCATCAACTACTAGCAGGTCCTCCTTGTATCCCACTTAAAGCTGAGCAAACCTTTTGATCTGATGAATCAATGAATTGTCTGCTGATTTGAACTTCTCTACTTTCCTATAGATAACATAATAAAGAAGACTTCCACTATCAGGCCCAGATCTTGGATTCTCTAGATTAAGTGCATTCTCCACATTGCATTCACAAGGTATACATGGCCCAACCTGCCACCCACCTTGAAACACACATGTGATTTCATCATAAACACAGAAGTGAATTCACCCATGGGAGGTGGGAATCAGGAAGGGAAGAAGATGAGCTGATTTGAAAGAAACTGAGGGTTTTACCCTCAAGGCAGTTAGAACTATTCCCTACCAAAACTCAAAGCAGGACTCATCAACAACTATCAGGTCCTCCTTGTATCCCACTTAAAGCTGAGCAAAACTTTTGATCTGATGAATCAACGAATTGTCTGCTTAAACTTCTCTACTTTCTTATCGATGACATAATAAAGATGACTTCCATTGGCAAGCACAGACCTTGGATTCTCTAGATCAAGTGCATTGTCCACATTGCATTCACACTGTATGCATGGCCCAACCTGCCACCCACCTTGAAACACACATGTGATGTCATCAGCAGAGAAGTGATGTCACCCAAGGGAGGTGGGAATCAGGAAGGGAAGAAGAATAGCTGATTCGAAAGAAGTTGAGTGTTTTACCCTCAAGGCCTTTAGAACTATTCCCTACCAAAACCCAAGCAGGACTCATCCACAACTATCAGGTCCTTATGTCTACTAAAAGCTGAGTAAATCTTTTGATCTGGTGAATCAACGAATTGTCTGCTGATTTGAACTTCTCTACTTTCCTATAGATAACATAATAAAGATGACTTCCACTGTCAGGCCCAGATCTTGGATTCTCTAGATCAAGTGCATTCTCCACATTGCATTCACAAGTTATACATGACCCAACCTGCCATCCACCTTGAAACACACATGTGATATCATAAACACAGAAGTGATGTCACCCAAGGGAGGTGGGAATCAGGGAGGGAAGAAGAAGAGCTGATTTGAAAGAAGTTGAGTGTTTTACCCTCAAGGCCTTTAGAACTATTCCCTACCAAAACCCAAGCAGGACTCATCCACAACTATCAGGTCCTTATGTCTACTAAAAGCTGAGTAAATTTTTTGATCTGGTGAATCAACGAATTGTCTGCTGTTTTGAACTTCTCTACTTTCCTATAGATAACATAATAAAGATGACTTCCACTGTCAGGCCCAGATCTTGGATTCTCTAGATCAAGTGCATTCTCCACATTGCATTCACAAGTTATACATGACCCAACCTGCCACCCACCTCGAAACACACATGTGATATCATAAACACAGAAGTGATGTCACCCAAGGGAGGTGGGAATCAGGGAGGGAAGAAGAAGAGCTGATTTGAAAGAAGTTGAGTGTTTTGCCCTCAAGGCCTTTAGAACTATTCCCTACCAAAACCCAAAACAGGACTCACCAACGACTATCAGGTCCTTATATCTCACTTAAAAATGAAAAAACTTTTTGATCTGATGAATTGTCTGCTGATCTGAACTTCTCCACCTTCCTATTGATGAGTCGATGACATAATGAAGATGACTTCCATTGTCATACCCAGATCTTGGAGTCTGTCATCTTCTGAAATTCCACAGCAGCCAGAGCCAGCACAGTTATCTCATCAGTTTGTCATATGTATGGGTTCACACCGATATTACAATGGACATTTTCATTTCCGTGGCAGGAATAACTCAACTCCAGGATAGATGTACTCTAAAAGCTTAAATGTGGCGGCATGAAATGGGCTTTGCAGTCTGTGGAGGGAAAGATGAAAGTTGGCACAGAAGAGTGTTATTCAAGAGTATGAAACATGCCCGAAATAACAAGTAGAAGAAGTGGAGAAAATATAAAGGAGGAGGGAAAATAAAGCCTCTTCACTGTTCTGCACCCAGAGTCAACGGTGCTATCAAGAGGTCACATCTTATTCTTTTCAGGTTCCTGTTGCATCCTTTAAAGTAAAAGCCTAAAGTGCACTCATAAGTGGTCATCCAACTCAGCCTAATAAGTGACTCTCACAAAAGCCCAGAACCCGCTGGTAATCACATCCTTGGTCCTGTATGGAGCCAGTTGCTAAGCAACCCATGCCATCTCTTCCAATGTACAATCCCCCATCTCTCAGGAGCAATCAGAGCACTTTTGTTTGGTGAAACATTTCTGACAGCGGAATTGGAAAATTTTATTTTGCCCTCTTTCATCTTGGGCTGTGGCTCATCGGAATAAACTCTTAAAGCCCTTTAGTAACCTGCCACAGGCCAATGTAAAGCACAAAGTGCAATAGTTCAAATATTATTATTATTATCATCATCTTATCTTTATGAACTTTATCAATGTATTTTAAGCTGTGCTGTCAGAGGGAGCTGCCTGCTGAATTGTGCTTAGTACAGGGAATACCTATGCTGCCATTGTTTTATGGGATCTCTGTACAGACTAAATGCAAACTTAGGGGCTGTTCCTGCTGAATTGTGCTTAGTACAGGGGAATTCCTATGCTGCCATAGTTTTATGGTATCTCTCTGTACAGACTATGAGCAAACTTAGGGACTGTTCCTGCTGAATTGTGCTTAGTACAGGGAATACCTATGCTGCCATAGTTTTATGGTATCTCTCTGTACAGACTATGAGCAAACTTAGGGACTGTTCCTGCTGAATTGTGCTTAGTACAGGGGAATACCTATGCTGCCATAGTTTTATGGGATCTCTCTGTACAGACTATGATCAAACTTAGGGACTGTTCCTGCTGAATTGTGCTTAGTACAGGGAATACCTATGCTGCCATAGTTTTATGGGATCTCTCTGTATAGACTATGAGCAAACTTAGGGGCTGTTCCTGCTGAATTGTGCTTAGTACAGGGAATACCTATGCTGCCATAGTTTTATGGGATCTCTCTGTATAGACTATGAGCAAACTTAGGGGCTGTTCCTGCTGAATTGTGCTTAGTACAGAGGAATACCTATGCTGCCATAGTTTTATAGTATCTCTCTGTACAGGCTATGAGCACATTAAGGGGCTGTCTATGCTGAATTGTGCTTAGTACTGGAGGATAATCATGTTGCCATAGTTTTATGGTCTCTCTTTGTACAGACTATGAGCAAACTAATGCGGGCAGTAGCTTATATAATGAATAAAGTACCCCCTCTTATAAATTAACTGCTCATCAAATCATCTCCACTAGCTTCTTGCACTGGGAGGAGGAAGGTTCTGAAAGGTTCAGGCAGAACGGGGCTATAGAACCAACCATAGTATTGAATAAATTACTGGGTTTTGTGCTTTTGTGTTCAAAACAATGTGGGTGTATGTGGGCAAAGTGTGCCTTTGTCAAGACTAAATGTAAGGGGTGGTCCTCTTCTTACTTAGGAAAAAACCCCATAAATGATGAACGTCAGTTGGGACATGGGTTTGTTAGAGAGTTTCTCAGTTACACATTCCATAAGGTAGTGACGGGCAGTGACGGGCACCTTAGGCAACCCGGATGGCTACGTCCCCCCCTAGTGCTTGCAGTGAATGTGTGCACCCACGCATTTGCGTTCCGACCATTGCAGCACCGTTGAAAGAGCTGCCAAGTTGGGGGGACACAAGGGCCCAGGCTAGGGGAAGGTGGTAGAAGAAGTATGTTCCTTGTGCCCCTTTACCTTTGCACCCTGAGCACGTGCCTTTTCTGTCTACCCCTTGTTTTGATCCCAATCTTCAGCCTCTTGCGAGAGGGGGCGGGTGATGCTGAAGAGCTTGAGGCAGGAGGCCTCAGTAGGAGAAGACGATAAGGAAATTGGGAATGACTAAGGCCAGGTCTTGCTCATGTGCATTCACTCAAAGCTAGTGATGGGTGAATTTTGCGCCGAAATGGCGCCGGCATCTCGTATTTGACGCGTTTTGGGCCGTATTTGTCCTTTTTTTGGACGCGGCAGCACATTAACCGGCATCCATTTTTTTTTGGACGCCACAGAATTTTCACGTCCGTTTCACGAATTTGTGCCTGGTGAATAAATTCGCCCATCACTACTCAAAGCAAATGACAGGGTAAGGGTAGTTAATAGAGGAGGCAAAGGTTTTGAAAAGGAGGGTGGAAAGGGGTGTCACCCTAAGTGCCAGCATAGTGGAAAGTCAAGTTGATAAGCTTAGGACCTTTGTACTGGAGAGAGAACTCTGCCCTTTTATTCAGGGTACCCAAGTTGGGCCTAGCTTTCTCTTACATTTCCAACACTTCCATACTAATATCCCCCATCGACTGTTCCTCGTTCCACTTGAACAGTCTGGTGTGATGGGATGTTACCCAGTTAAAAGCAACATCTTTGGAGACACACACTGAATTTCAGGACATCTTTTGTTGTTGCAATTGCTCCTATTTTATTATTTATTGCTTTACTTAAAGGAAAACTATACTCCCAAAATGAAAACTTAAACAACAGATAGTTTATATCAAATTAAGTGACATATTAAAGAATCTTACCAACTGGAATATATATTTAAGTAAATATTTCCCATTTACATCTCTATTGACAGTCGGACTAGAATATGAGATTGTGCTCAGGGGGTCCGAGGCAGTGCATGCATTATTATTATTATTGTGTCCCTCGGAACAATGGGCTGCCATTGTACTTCCTAGTAGGAATAGAATCCTGTAACTGATTAAACAAAAAAAGGGGGGTTGTGGGAGCACTCCTAGGCCAAATACAATTACAACAGAAGTGCAGCTGAACTGGACAAGATAGTTACAAACCTTGTCCCCTGTTTTATAAATG
This sequence comes from Xenopus petersii, assembly GCA_038501925.1. Taxonomy (NCBI): domain Eukaryota; kingdom Metazoa; phylum Chordata; class Amphibia; order Anura; family Pipidae; genus Xenopus; species Xenopus petersii. The sequence goes on along the minus strand of CM076684.1, from coordinate 8,725,648 downwards.
ATTTTAGTATCTAAGCTAATGCATACAGTATAAAGGGTTTTTTGTTACCACGTCAAAGTAAACCCAACATGGTGGCACCTCCCTGCATAGTTGCATATCGTGGGGTCAGTGTCTCCAGACCACGGCATCAGCTTAAAGGACTAAAGTCTAACTAAAGAAGAAGGTAGAAATGTTGTACATGATGTTTTGTGCTTCTGTACCAGCCCAAGGCAACCACAGCCCTTTAGCAGTAAAGATCTGTGTCTCCAAAGATGCCCCAGTAGCTCCCCATCTTCTTTTCTGCTGATTCACTGCACATGCTCTGTGCTGCTGTCACTTACTGAGCTTAGGGACCCACTCACAATATACAGTACACATAGAATAGAAATGTCACAATATAAGGCTGATTAGTAATTAATACAGATAATTACTACATGGCAGCACAGAAACCAGTGCAATTAGCATCAGAATTTAATAATCAGCAAACCTGTAGCATCAGCTTATATTACAGCCAGGGAACCTCATTTTCTGCTGGATAATTAGAGACGAGCCCTAAGCTTAGCTTCTCAACAGCCAATCAGAGCCCACTGAGCATGTGAGTGTCACAGACACTTTCCAAGATGGTGACCCCCTGTGACAAGTTTGAAGTCCTGGATCATTGCTGCTATTGACAAGATGAAACTTTAGCCTCGTGCAATAAGTTCACTATATAAAATATGCCATTTTTAGCCCTATTTATTTTTAGGGTTTAGTTCTCCTTTAAATAGTTGTGATCCCCCCCCCCATGCCAGTAACAAGCATTTTATAACAAAGCATTGAGTTCATAATCCATAAAAATCCTGATTTTACGCATGTTCGCTAGGTCATTTAGATCAGGGGTCCCCAGGGGCCCGCGGACACTCCTGCACTGGGCCTCCGAGCCCAGCCCACAAAAACGAGGCGTGCCGAATTGGACGCCGGCAAAGCCAAATTGGATGCAGCGCATCCTAACTGCCGACCCCCACCACCCCACCGACCCCTACCCTGAACTACGACCCCGCTGACCCCACCCTCGACCCCACCCCCAGTCCTTGCAAAAAAATATTTTTTGCACCAGCCCCCAGTCCAAAAAAGATTGGGGATCGCTGATTTAGACCCTAGAAATCTCATTACTAAAATTGCAAAATGGAGAGCTGCTGAATAAAAAGCAAAATATTTCAAAAACCAGAAATAATAATAAAAAAATAAATAAACTAATAATAATACTAAAAATATATAAAAAAGAATAAATTGTCTCAACATATCATTCTCTGCAAACACCATGCTAAAAGTTCATTTATAGGTGAACACAAATATAAACCAATTTATAAAATACACTTTTTGGCCAGAAACTTAGAAATCACTCCACCTGTGAAGAATTTCTTTTTAATATTTCCTGCTGACAATTTCATATATTTCACCCTTTTTTTTTTCATCTTTTAATGAACACAATTATATGTCCCAGATACATCTGCTTCTTCGTGCTGGAATGTTCCTCTCCATTTACATGAGAATCAGCATCAATTACTGGACCATTTACGGTGCAGCTCTGAATATGGTAAATTCCTGATCTAAATGTATGAGCTACTGGCTGCAATTTTCCTTTCATATACAAAATACTGATTTCCAGCATAACCTCTTGCAATCACCGGTAATAGCAGCCAGGGGAGAGACGGCTTCTATTATTTAAAGTTTTTAAAAAGTATAATAAAAATGTTAGTGTTCATATTTCTCACTCAATGAAAATATCCACTAAAACTTAAGATCAGAAGATTTTCTAATCTGCCAGATCCTAACGATTAAAGTCTACTAAGTCTCTTTCATTTAGAAAGTCATTTACTTTTTAAAGACTAGTACGTATCTCTGGTGAAATGTATTGTTTCTTCAAAACAAGGAGGGCTTTACTAAGGTCTAATGCCACTACAGGTATGGAATCTCTCCCTACTATACCTGCTATCCCACAGTCACACTCCCTTCCCAGAGACTATTATCCACTGTTACTATAGACACCATCTCTCCCTACTATACCTGTTATCCCACAGTCACACTCCCTTCCCAGAGACTATTATCCACTGTTACTATAGGCATCATCTCTCCCTACTATACCTGCTATCCCACAGTCACACTCCCTTCCCAGAGACTATTATCCACTGTTACTATAGGCACCATCTCTCCCTACTATACCTGCTATCCCACAGTCACACTCCCTTCCCAGAGACTATTATCCACTGTTACTATAGGCACCATCTCTCCCTACTATACCTGCTATCCCACAGTCACACTCCCTTCCCAGAGACTATTATCCCACTGTTACTATAGGCACCATCTCTCCCTACTATACCTGCTATCCCACAGTCACACTCCCTTCCCAGAGACTATTATCCACTGTTACTATAGGCTCCATCTCTCCCTACTATACCTGCTATCCCACAGTCACACTCCCTTCCCAGAGACTATTATCCACTGTTACTATAGGCACCATCTCTCCCTACTATACCTGCTATCCCACAGTCACACTCCCTTCCCAGAGACTATTATCCACTGTTACTATAGGCACCATCTCTCCCTACTATACCTGCTATCCCACAGTCACACTCCCTTCCCAGAGACTATTATCCCACTGTTACTATAGGCACCATCTCTCCCTACTATACCTGCTATCCCACAGTCACACTCCCTTCCCAGAGACTATTATCCACTGTTACTATAGGCACCATCTCTCCCTACTATACCTGCTATCCCACAGTCACACTCCCTTCCCAGAGACTATTATCCACTGTTACTATAGACACCATCTCTCCCTACTATACCTGCGATCCCACAGTCACACTCCCTTCCCAGAGACTATTACCCTACTGTTACTATAGGCACCATCTCTATCTACTATACCTGCTATCCCACAGTCACACTCCCTTCTCAGAGACTATTATCCACTGTTACTATAGGCACCATCTCTCCCTACTATACCTGCTATCCCACAGTCACACTCCCTTCTCAGAGACTATTATCCACTGTTACTATAGGCACCATCTCTCCCTACTATACCTGTGTAAAGGAATGTTGGGACGTGGGGGACACATAGTAAGTCCATAAAATGCTTTATATACTTGTCATATAACTAGAGTGTGCCAGGCCCCCCTGCAAAAAAATCTTTAGAGGGGCCCCATGCACTGCGACCCCCATCCTCCCGCCCACTTCCTGTCCCACCTCTGCCCTGCCCAAGTCCCGCCCCCATCTGTCCACTGCCCATCTGACCCCGCCCACTCCCATTCGACTTGTGTCCACCTTCCTCGCCTCAGGTAAGAGAGCGACTGGAGAGGAGGGAAGCAGAGCCTCTATAGTTATGCCACTGCTCGTTATTCAGAATACTGAAGCGCTGGGAGAATCACTTTAATAGAACGCCCTGTAATTAATATCTTCTCAGCGGCTGACAGTTGGCACTGTATAGTTGGTATATGTGAAAGTGAACCTCTCTAGCCATTTAGAAATTGCAGGATGATTTCAGCTCAGACAGAAAAGACAGAAAGAATGAATCCATTTCAGCTCAGACAGAAAGAATGAATCCAGAGCAAGTCCAGAGCAAGTGATCATATTATTTCTAATACAATTGTAAAGGGGATAGTAGGTGCACTTGGCGCCTGTTTCCCATAAATTGTGTATTTATCCTCGAAATGTACAGGATTGAGCAATGATGAAAGGAACAAATGATAAGTCTTTTCCTACACACTAGGAGAATATCTCAGACTGACCCATTAGAGGGGGCTGTTTAGGCTACGGATTCGCTCAAACCCTCGAATCCTTCATGAAAGATTCAGCCAAATACCGAACCGAATCGTAATCCTAATTTGCATATGCAAATCATGAAAGGGGAGGGAAAAATAGAGGCTTGTGCACAGTGCAGGCTACATCATTTTATACTTCCTTGTTTAGTGATAAAAACTCTCATGATTTTAAAAGAGAAGGAAAGGCTAAAACTAAGTAAGCTTTATCAGAAAGGTCTATATAAATACACCAGTAAACCCTCAAAGTAATGCTGCTCTGAGTCCTCTGTCAAAAGAAACACAGCATTTCTTTCCTTCTATTGTGTACTCATGGGCTTCTGTATCAGACTTCCTGTTTTCAGCTTAAACCTCCAGGGCTAGGGCTTGAGCATGCTCAGTTTGCTCCTCTCTCCCCCCTAGGTCACCCCTAGTTTGGGCCTTTATGTACTTAAAATTTCAGGGCTTATTTGGAATCCCAGTCTAGATTCCAAAATGTTTATATGATTTTGAGAATACAAAGTATTCCGTTGAATTATTATTTATATTGTAAGTATTGGATTCTCCACCCACAAAGTGTTGTCAATGAATAAAAAACAAATAATCATGATAACATTCCAGTAGACACTCTAGTAGACACACGACCCTGATTCTTGAAATTAGAGTAAATCAGTTCTCTTTTAGAGCTGCCTTTTGCTATATTTTTTCAGAAGTCAGAACCACCAGTTCATTATACATTGCTTAGAATTAAATTTATATTTATTAAACATAAATATTTTTGAGTATTTATGAGTAATGCTCATGAAATCATGATGGCATACCCTGAGGCCATGGGGTGGGGTGCCAGGCCTGATTGTGGGTGTCCCATGAAGAACATGTAGGGACCCCTGCCTTTTGGGAAGGATTTGGCAGGGTTAATTTCCCCTTTTGGTCGGAGCCTCATGACTGAGATACAGGGTTTCCTAAGGGGCAGAGCCCTTGATTGGTGCAGCATGACTGATACCAAAGGCAGCAACAAGGTGTTGCTGTGCACCAATATAAAAGGAGATGCCATGTGCTCACAGCCATTACAGTTTCACAGTTTTGCTGTTGTTCTTGTTGCCAAACCTTGTTTTACTGTGGAGATAGTGAATCCTATCTGGCAAAATGTAAGGGCAAGGCCAGACGTGGCGTTTTTGCTGTGTTTTTACGTTGCGTTTTTAAAATAGAACAGCCAGGCGTAAATACGCATAAACTGCACTACCACTGAAACTTATGGAAAACGCACTATAGCAATTCACAGAAGGCGCTTGCAAGCTGAAATCCGCCACAGGACCGCTAGTATTGGCTTTTTTTTAGCAGAAACGCCAATACATCAAGAAACTACCAAATCAAAAGACTCTATGGGAGCTGCACGTTTGAAACCACACTTTGCGTAAATACGCAGCGTATTTTAAATATGGAGTCCAAATTCTAAATGAGAACAATGAAAAAAGAGAAGTGCATGTTGGGAAAAGAATCCTATGTGCTGAAAACGCATATTGACGGTCGCATGTGGTTTCAGTGGCGTATTTACGACAGGCTGTTCTTTTTTAAAAACGCAACATAAAAACGCCGCAAAAACACCACGTCTGGCCTTGCCCTGGGCTAAAAGGGTGTTCGATAGGCCTGCCAAGGCTGGGCAGGATCCTCCAGTGCCTGAAAGCTCAACCAGGAGGGTTTGAAGTTTGGATTGTGGGATTTTCATGTTCACACTATGGGGAGTGTTGAGAGCTGCAGTTCAGCAACGGATGTCGGGAGAGCTCACACTATAGACAGTGTTGGGAGCAAATACCAGAAGGATTCAAGCCTTGTTATGTGCTCGACTGGGAGAGTCTGGAACCTTTAAAGTGATCATCGCTGTGGATGCCTGTCAGCTCTGTGTGAGACTACCCGTCTGTGTGACTCCTTCGGGTGAGTGTTACATGAGGGAATCGGTAGGAAAGGATAAGGATCCTGCGATCTCCAGTTTACAGAAACAGGTTTTTTATGTGCCTGCCACGTGGGAGCAGCACTTTGTCCAGTTGGGAAAAGTACTGGGCAGGTAGCGCTACCTAGGACTGATACTCCTTTGGGAACAGGGGATGGAGACTCTTGGGCTGCCAAAATGGAGTTGCAGGACTTTTCCTGGCAGGGAATTACCAGGACTGGACTGCTACAGGTTCCTAGGGTAGTGGGTCATGCTGTTTAAATGCATAATGTACTGTGACCTTGTTTACTTGACCTTTAATGTTATATAAAGTTATTTGTTACACCGTAAAAGTGTGTCAGTGAATGTTTTTCCTAATGGGCCAAAAGCAGGTTTATTCCCGAATCCCATTAGGTGGAGGCACTGGCAGAGAGGAGTTTCCCAGTACCTTTCACTTAGCAAAGGGGACACAGGACCTTCATCGGTAAGAATTATGTGATGTACCATCTTGGCACCAGGGGGGGGATGACCAAAAATGGGTTACATACACAAGATGTCTTTTACATGCTGCAGGGAAAATGTGAGTTTTGTTAGGGGTTTGGGCCCCAGAATTACTCCACCGCAGCTCTCTGTATAAATATAAAGATGCATTGGATATACAATCAGGTCATAATTCCTCTATCCTCCTTCACTTACAGACCAAATTCCCTTATACTCCCCTGTGTGTGTAAGGAAAACTAAAGATATAAAATCCTATCAGTTATTGTTTCCCCAGGAAGGTGACTAAGCTGAGCCTGTCCCTCGCTACGTGCCAATCTCTGTCCATGTCTAATTATTTCTCTTCATTCACCTGTAAGGACTATTTACAGTTCCTGATGGAAGGACACGGCGCCCCCTAACAGAACTGTGACAACTCATCAGCAATTGCCAATTCCAACCGTAAATCCACAGACGTGTCCTTGGAATATCACAAGTACTTGTGCCGAGACGGAGAGATTCTGTCTCATTAAATATGATGCTGAGCCTGGTGGCGTCTCAACGAAATAAATACTGACTCCAAACAGCCTGTGAATCCAGCACAGAATACACTGTGTATTGTATCTTACAAGTTTACAGATAATGTACCCCCTACTGTAAATGATAAGGATATTAGAAGTCACTATCGAATTCTGTGACCATATAAAGACACAAGGCTGCAGGCTGAGTTATACAGGGAACCCTGAGTATCACTCATGTATTATACGTGATAATGTACCCCCTACTGTAAATGATAAGGATATTAGAGTCACTGAGAGGTTGTTTTGTGACCATATAAAGACACAAGGCTGCAGGCTGAGTTATACAGGGAACTCTGAGTATCACTCATGTATTATAAGGGATAATGTACCCCCTACTGTAAATGATAAGGATATTAGAAGTCACCGAGGGGTTGTTCTGTGACCATATAAAGGCACAAGGCTGCAGGCTGGGTTATACAGGGAACTCTGAGTATCACTCATGTATTATACGTGATAATGTACCCCCTACTGTAAATGATAAGGATATTAGAGTCACTGAGAGGTTGTTTTGTGACCATATAAAGACACAAGGCTGCAGGCTGAGTTATACAGGGAACTCTGAGTATCACTCATGTATTATAAGGGATAATGTACCCCCTACTGTAAATGATAAGGATATTAGAAGTCACTGAGGGGTTGTTCTGTGACCATATAAAGGCACAAGGCTGCAGGCTGAGTTATACAGGGAACTCTGAGTATCACTCATGTATTATAAGGGATAATATACCCCCTACTGTAAATGATAAGGATATTAGAAGTCACGGAGGGGTTGTTCTGTGACCATATAAAGACACAAGGCTGCAGGCTGAGTTATACGGGAACTCTGAGTATCACTCATGTATTATAAGGGATAATGTACCCCCTACTGTAAATGATAAGGATATTAGAAGTCACTGAGGGGTTGTTCTGTGACCATATAAAGGCACAAGGCTGCAGGCTGAGTTATACAGGGAACTCTAAGTATCACTCATGTATTATAAGGGATAATGTACCCCCTACTGTAAATGATAAGGATATTAGAAGTCACTGAGGGGTTGTTCTGTGACCATATAAAGAAACAAGGCTGCAGGCTGAGTTATACAGGGAACTCTGAGTATCACTCATGTATTATAAGGGATAATGTACCCCCTACTGTAAATGATAAGGATATTAGAAGTCACTGAGGGGTTGTTCTGTGACCATATAAAGGCACAAGGCTGCAGGCTGAGTTATACAGGGAACTCTGAGTATCACTCATGTATTATAATGGATAATGTACCCCCTACTGTAAATGATAAGGATATTAGAAGTCACTGAGGGGTTGTTCTGTGACCATATAAAGGCACAAGGCTGCAGGCTGAGTTATACAGGGAACTCTAAGTATCACTCATGTATTATAAGGGATAATGTACCCCCTACTGTAAATGATAAGGATATTAGAAGTCACTGAGGGGTTGTTCTGTGACCATATAAAGAAACAAGGCTGCAGGCTGAGTTATACAGGGAACTCTGAGTATCACTCATGTATTATAAGGGATAATGTACCCCCTACTGTAAATGATAAGGATATTAGAAGTCACTGAGGGGTTGTTCTGTGACCATATAAAGGCACAAGGCTGCAGGCTGAGTTATACAGGGAACTCTGAGTATTATTGTGTATTATGTGCAAGTTTTGGGATCAAAAATAACTGTCCCTCTCTCTCCATGATTGCAGTTTACAGTTCCCAGTGCTGAGTATAGAAGCAGTAGGAGTAGAGCAGCAGGTGATTGTCCATAAGTTACAGCAGATATTAGACAATGATGTATTTATATCACTTGGTTTTGTCGCGCTGTCAGCCTGCGCTCTGTACGTTACACCAAATTTTCATAATATTTCATTGTACATTTATTTGGCATATACAGTAATTTAACATGTTCCAATAATATCTGATGAAGGAGTGGAGTTTATATGGACAAACTGGCATTTTGTTTTAGTTTAAATAGACACACAACTCTCAGCCCTACATGTTTTTACCCTGAAAAACATCGATTTGGAATTACCTATGGAGGTGTGGGAATAAATTGTTATTCAATACACGCTGAGATCCTGCGGGGGTTTCATAAGGTCCCTAATGAGTATTGAGTTTCAGAGACAGATAACAGCAGAATGTGCTTGTAGCAAAGATAATCAGTTAACTCAGGGTCTGAACTCCCAGCGGAGGTAAATGGTACCCCCCCCCCGAAACTGAGAAGAAGTGACAGAGAGCAAATGATTGAATTAATTTACAATTACAGACATCTGTGTATTGAGCAGCACCAGAGAAACATCTCCAGAACTCACATAGACGACTACTGAATGTGACGCCCAACTCCTCCCTGGTACATCTCTTTGTGCCCAGACTTGATATAAATTGTTACACCTTCTCTCCCTACTATACCTGCTATCCCACAGTCACACTCCCTTCCCAGAGACTATTATCCACTGTTACTATAGGCACCATCTCTCCCTACTATACCTGCTATCCCACAGTCACACTCCCTTCCCAGAGACTATTATCCACTGTTACTATAGACACCATCTCTCCCTACTATACCTGCTATCCCACAGTCACACTCCCTTCCCAGAGACTATTATCCACTGTTACTATAGACACCATCTCTCCCTACTATACCTGCTATCCCACAGTCACACTCCCTTCCCAGAGACTATAATCCACTGTTACTATAGACACCATCTCTCCCTACTATACACTCCCTTCCCAGAGACTATTATCCCACTGTTACTATAGACACCATCTCTCCCTACTATACCTGCTATCCCACAGTCACAATCGCTTCCCAGAGACTATTATCCACTGTTACTATAGACACCATCTCTCCCTACTATACCTGCTATCCCACAGTCACACTCCCTTCCCAGAGACTATTATCCACTGTTACTATAGACATCATCTCTCCCTACTATACCTGCTATCCCACAGTCACACTCCCTTCCCAGAGACTATTATCCACTGTTACTATAGACATCATCTCTCCCTACTATACCTGCTATCCCACGGTCACACTCCCTTCCCAGAGACTATTATCCACTGTTACTATAGGCACTATCTCTCCCTACTATACCTGCTATCCCACAGTCACACTCCCTTCCCAGAGACTATTATCCCACTGTTAATATAGACACATCTCTCCCTACTATACCTGCTATCCCACAGTCACACTCCCTTCCCAGAGACTATTATCCACTGTTACTATAGGCACCATCTCTCCCTACTATACCTGCTATCCCACAGTCACACTCCCTTCCCAGAGACTATTATCCACTGTTACTATAGGCACCATCTCTCCCTACTATACCTGCTATCCCACAGTCACACTCCCTTCCCAGAGACTATAATCCACTGTTACTATAGACACCATCTCTCCCTACTATACCTGCTATCCCACAGTCACACTCCCTTCCCAGAGACTATTATCCCACTGTTACTATAGACACCATCTCTCCCTACTATACCTGCTATCCCACAGTCACAATCGCTTCCCAGAGACTATTATCCACTGTTACTATAGACACCATCTCTCCCTACTATACCTGCTATCCCACAGTCACACTCCCTTCCCAGAGACTATTATCCACTGTTACTATAGGCACCATCTCTCCCTACTATACCTGCTATCCCACAGTCACACTCCCTTCCCAGAGACTATTATCCACTGTTACTATAGGCACTATCTCTCCCTACTATACCTGCTATCCCACAGTCACACTCCCTTCCCAGAGACTATTATCCCACTGTTAATATAGACACATCTCTCCCTACTATACCTGCTATCCCACAGTCACACTCCCTTCCCAGAGACTATAATCCACTGTTACTATAGACACCATCTCTCCCTACTATACCTGCTATCCCACAGTCACACTCCCTTCCCAGAGACTATTATCCCACTGTTACTATAGACACCATCTCTCCCTACTATACCTGCTATCCCACAGTCACACTCCCTTCCCAGAGACTATAATCCACTGTTACTATAGACACCATCTCTCCCTACTATACCTGCTATCCCACAGTCACACTCCCTTCCCAGAGACTATTATCCACTGTTACTATAGGCACCATCTCTCCCTACTATACCTGCTATCCCACAGTCACACTCCCTTCCCAGAGACTATTATCCACTGTTACTATAGGCACCATCTCTCCCTACTATACCTGCTATCCCACAGTCACAATCGCTTCCCAGAGACTATTATCCACTGTTACTATAGACACCATCTCTCCCTACTATACCTGCTATCCCACAGTCACACTCCCTTCCCAGAGACTATTATCCACTGTTACTATAGGCACCATCTCTCCCTACTATACCTGCTATCCCACAGTCACACTCCCTTCCCAGAGACTATTATCCACTGTTACTATAGGCACCATCTCTCCCTACTATACCTGCTATCCCACAGTCACACTCCCTTCCCAGAGACTATTATGCACTGTTACTATAGACACCATCTCTCCCTACTATACCTGTTATCCCACAGTCACACTCCCTTCCCAGAGACTATTATCCCACTGTTACTATAGGCACCATCTCTCCCTACTATACCTGCTATCCCACAGTCACACTCCCTTCCCAGAGACTATTATCCACTGTTACTATAGACATCATCTCTCCCTACTATACCTGCTATCCCACAGTCACACTCCCTTCCCAGAGACTATTATCCACTGTTACTATAGGCACCATCTCTCCCTACTATACCTGCTATCCCACAGTCACACTCCCTTCCCAGAGACTATTATCCACTGTTACTATAGACACCATCTCTCCCTACTATACCTGCTATCCCACAGTCACACTCCCTTCCCAGAGACTATAATCCACTGTTACTATAGACACCATCTCTCCCTACTATACACTCCCTTCCCAGAGACTATTATCCCACTGTTACTATAGACACCATCTCTCCCTACTATACCTGCTATCCCACAGTCACAATCGCTTCCCAGAGACTATTATCCACTGTTACTATAGACACCATCTCTCCCTACTATACCTGCTATCCCACAGTCACACTCCCTTCCCAGAGACTATTATCCACTGTTACTATAGACATCATCTCTCCCTACTATACCTGCTATCCCACAGTCACACTCCCTTCCCAGAGACTATTATCCACTGTTACTATAGACATCATCTCTCCCTACTATACCTGCTATCCCACGGTCACACTCCCTTCCCAGAGACTATTATCCACTGTTACTATAGGCACTATCTCTCCCTACTATACCTGCTATCCCACAGTCACACTCCCTTCCCAGAGACTATTATCCCACTGTTAATATAGACACATCTCTCCCTACTATACCTGCTATCCCACAGTCACACTCCCTTCCCAGAGACTATTATCCACTGTTACTATAGGCACCATCTCTCCCTACTATACCTGCTATCCCACAGTCACACTCCCTTCCCAGAGACTATTATCCCACTGTTACTATAGACACCATCTCTCCCTACTATACCTGCTATCCCACAGTCACACTCCCTTCCCAGAGACTATAATCCACTGTTACTATAGACACCATCTCTCCCTACTATACCTGCTATCCCACAGTCACACTCCCTTCCCAGAGACTATTATCCACTGTTACTATAGACACCATCTCTCCCTACTATACCTGCTATCCCACAGTCACACTCCCTTCCCAGAGACTATAATCCACTGTTACTATAGACACCATCTCTCCCTACTATACCTGCTATCCCACAGTCACACTCCCTTCCCAGAGACTATTATCCCACTGTTACTATAGACACCATCTCTCCCTACTATACCTGCTATCCCACAGTCACAATCGCTTCCCAGAGACTATTATCCACTGTTACTATAGACACCATCTCTCCCTACTATACCTGCTATCCCACAGTCACACTCCCTTCCCAGAGACTATTATCCACTGTTACTATAGGCACCATCTCTCCCTACTATACCTGCTATCCCACAGTCACACTCCCTTCCCAGAGACTATTATCCACTGTTACTATAGGCACCATCTCTCCCTACTATACCTGCTATCCCACAGTCACACTCCCTTCCCAGAGACTATTATGCACTGTTACTATAGACACCATCTCTCCCTACTATACCTGTTATCCCACAGTCACACTCCCTTCCCAGAGACTATTATCCCACTGTTACTATAGGCACCATCTCTCCCTACTATACCTGCTATCCCACAGTCACACTCCCTTCCCAGAGACTATTATCCACTGTTACTATAGACATCATCTCTCCCTACTATACCTGCTATCCCACAGTCACACTCCCTTCCCAGAGACTATTATCCACTGTTACTATAGACATCATCTCTCCCTACTATACCTGCTATCCCACGGTCACACTCCCTTCCCAGAGACTATTATCCACTGTTACTATAGGCACTATCTCTCCCTACTATACCTGCTATCCCACAGTCACACTCCCTTCCCAGAGACTATTATCCCACTGTTACTATAGACACCATCTCTCCCTACTATACCTGCTATCCCACAGTCACAATCGCTTCCCAGAGACTATTATCCACTGTTACTATAGACACCATCTCTCCCTACTATACCTGCTATCCCACAGTCACACTCCCTTCCCAGAGACTATTATCCACTGTTACTATAGGCACCATCTCTCCCTACTATACCTGCTATCCCACAGTCACACTCCCTTCCCAGAGACTATTATCCACTGTTACTATAGGCACTATCTCTCCCTACTATACCTGCTATCCCACAGTCACACTCCCTTCCCAGAGACTTTTATCCACTGTTACTATAGGCACCATCTCTCCCTACTATACCTGCTATCCCACAGTCACACTCCCTTCCCAGAGACTATTATCCACTGTTACTATAGGCACCATCTCTCCCTACTATACCTGCTATCCCACAGTCACACTCCCTTCCCAGAGACTATTATCCACTGTTACTATAGGCACCATCTCTCCCTACTATACCTGCTATCCCACAGTCACACTCCCTTCCCAGAGACTATTATGCACTGTTACTATAGACACCATCTCTCCCTACTATACCTGTTATCCCACAGTCACACTCCCTTCCCAGAGACTATTATCCCACTGTTAATATAGACACCATCTCTCCCTACTATACCTGCTATCCCACAGTCACACTCCCTTCCCAGAGACTATTATCCCACTGTTACTATAGGCACCATCTCTCCCTACTATACCTGCTATCCCACAGTCACACTCCCTTCCCAGAGACTATTATCCACTGTTACTATAGACATCATCTCTCCCTACTATACCTGCTATCCCACAGTCACACTCCCTTCCCAGAGACTATTATCCACTGTTACTATAGACATCATCTCTCCCTACTATACCTGCTATCCCACGGTCACACTCCCTTCCCAGAGACTATTATCCACTGTTACTATAGGCACTATCTCTCCCTACTATACCTGCTATCCCACAGTCACACTCCCTTCCCAGAGACTATTATCCACTGTTACTATAGGCACCATCTCTCCCTACTATACCTGCTATCCCACAGTCACACTCTATTATCCCACTGTTCATATAAATAGTGCTGCACCCCTTTTCTGATTAAAACCAGTGCCGGTTGAAAGTCAAATAGACCTTTCCATTTCCAAGGTTTGTGATTGTGCTGAAATGTCTGTGGGGTATTTTAGTAAATAAAGCTTCTGGAGTGTGAATTCTGTGTGTGCAGTTTGCAGTGTGTTATGTAGAACGGCATGTGATGTGCAGTGATTGATGCGAATCTGAGACATTGTTTAATTAAAAGAAACAAACATCATTTCACAGATGATTTAGGAGGAATTATTGCGGCGCCTTTGGTTCTCCCTCTGATAATGATGAGGTTTCTCACCACGTCTAGAGCTGTGAAGTGAAGCAGGAATTTCTGCAGACTTTGTTATGTGATAATCTTCTTTATCCAAAGATTAGAAAAAAATTCAGATTAAAAAAGTACAGAAATGCAAACGCATCAACAAAATAAGATGACGGGGGAGGGGGGGTGAGTGAAGATGAAAACGACACAGTCTGTGAGTGATTGGAAGATGAAAAGATAACACTTTGGAACAGAATCAAGGCAAAGTGACAATCAGATGCCGAGCTTCAAGCGAATGATGGATGAAGCCTTTATTGTCGGCTCAGAGGTTTCAGACGCGCGGGGAGAACTCGGATCCACAAGCTGGAGACAAAGGAAATAATTATCTCAGAAAATAAACTCGGCGTCTCATGCAAATGAAATGAAAACAAACACAAAATATGGATAAATACATTGGGCAAATTGATTACACGTTATTAAAATGGGTTTATCCTCGGAATTCTGCACCATTTGGTTACAGGGACACATTGCCTTTATCCTGTTTTGTTCTGTTGCCCAGTGTGTAACCTCGATTCTGCCATGGAATGTTCCTTTAGCTGTGAATCATATATTAATGGTGTGAAATGCCCCTTTGTGGGCTTCCAAGCTGTCCTTGTGCCTTGGGCCTGTTAAGTACCGAGTAAACTTGCATTAGGGTGAGGGTAAGTTTTGGGCTCATGTTGCTCATTTGGAACCTTGATTAGCAGCTGGCTGTAGACTTCTTCTGTGATAATTACTATAATTACTGACAGAGGTAGATTAACCAATGGTGTGGCCCCTGGGTTTGACCCATCCCCAGGGCCGCCATAAAGGGGGGCACAGGGGGTACTATCGTTCCTGGGCTCGGGCCTTTAAGGGGACCTGGCTTTGCTGCACTTTTCAAAATAGCCAGGCCCCCTTTGACAGCGCCAAAGACATGCCTAAGCCGTTGAAGTCCCTAACTTCCGAAGTTTCGTACCGCTGAAGACCCCAAAGCCACAAAAGGAGCTGAAGTTGAAGTTCCGAAGCCACAAAAAGACCCAAAGCCACAAATAGTGCACCACCATTAATTTCGGGCTAGGCTCAGCAGCCCAGTTCAGGACTGTCCACGGCCCGGTGGTTGGGGACCCTTGCTTTGGGGAAAAACATTCTGCAGTGGGTTTTATTGAAATTACTGTTGTGTCTGGTTTAGCCACCAGGTGGTGCTCTTGGGAAGGGGCATGCCCCAGAAGAAGCTTTATAAGGGGAAGCATTGTGAGCTACCTCCTTTCTAGCCGACGAAGAAAGGGATAGCACATGACGCCAGGGAGCCCAAGGTAGGCCACCTCAGAAGGGAAACAGATCAGAGTAGTTAGGTGAGAAAGTGTTACGAGAATAGTTGTTGGAGCTCAATGTAGTCAGTGAGAGTTAGTGGCAGGTTAGACAGATGAGCAGCCAAGGTTCCAATGAAGAGGAAGTGAGTGACCCAGGCTCAGATTTGTGGAAAGGCTTCAAAGGCCCAGGCCTGGGGCGCTAGAATTTTAGGGGAGGCATGCTGACGAGATAAGTCTTGTACATGTGTGCATATAAATAGGTATATAATGGGTGGAGGCGGAAGGGAAAAATGGGGGCAACAAAAGTTTCTGGTCTAGGGGCGCCCTATGTATAAATCCAGCCATGGAGGGACCAGTGTCTCGGCGGTACTCGCCCAGTTTGGGAACCAGAGGAAGAGGGACTAGGGAATGTCGGGCCTAACGAAGGGCTGACCCCTCTGCTGAAAGTCTGAAACAAGGAGCAGGGATGTAGGTGGGAGGCTGTGGCCCAGTGGACTGAGAAACCGTGTCAAAGCAATGATTCTATGCTGAGCATCAAAAAATTAGTTGTGATTAGTGATTTCTCCACAAAAATCTCCAATGGGAGAAAAAATGTTTGCACGTGCGTCGGGAAAGTCGATTTCATTGAAACCATCGCAAGTCAACATTATTCGGACGCCTATTGACTTTAACAGCAGCGTCAAAATTGACGCTGGCATCAAAATTCGCTTTTCAAAATTTTCAGCGAACCAAAACTAAACAAATTCGCCCATCACTACTAATGAATACCCCCTTTCCATGGTAGTAATTATAATTGTGCAGTCAGGTGCAACTACATAGGAACAAGGTGCATTGTGGGTAAAATAATGCAGCTTTGCTCCTGTTGAAATGAAAACGATATTCTATCGGTTATACGGCAGGTTGGTAAAATATTACAATTTAAATCTAAAAACCTCTCAAAGAAGAATAGGCTGTAAAATCGGCCCAGGTTATAGGCTGGGAAGTTCAAAGAGACCCGACGGAACTTGTTCTTGGAGTCAGCCGGCTCCTTAGTGACCCTGGGGGTCATCGGAATCTTATCACTTCCCGAATGAACTCCTGAGCGCCATTCTGCCGGTGCTTTTTAATTAACCTCAAGGTGAAATCCATGTCGGAAAAATTCAGTTTGTGTTATAAAAGGCTTACCCCTGGTATTGATATTACTCTTATAACTTACCTTGATGGGAGAGAGATTCTTTTATCTGCGGTTAGGGACCGACTCAAAATATACAGTATAGATATACAATATAAAAGTCATGATACTGGGTTGATTAATCATTTATTTGATTCACATTATAGTCACCATGAAAACCACTGCTCCCTCCATCAGACTTCATTCATTATCAGCCCCGTAGCTTCAGCTTCTATGGCAGACCTCACTTTCTGCTAATGTTCTGATGATTTCATACGACACCTTAGTTCAGCTTCTCAGCCCAGAGCTCACTGAGCATGTGCAGTGCCACTGACACACAAAAGATGCCTAACGAGATTCAAGATGGGGAGCTGCTGGGGACATCTTGGAAGGCCTGAATCATTACTGTTAAAGGGCTGCTGAACCTATAGGTTGATAAGTAAGTTCAATATATAATATACAACATTTCTAGCCATATTATTTTTAAGGCTTTAGTTCTCCTTTTAGAATATTCAGCTCCTCTTTGTAGAGGCTGTTGTGTTGTTGTGGGTCTCTGTTGGTCAAGCACATGATATGCTTAAAGTAGAAGGAAAGGTTAAAACTAAGTAAGCTTTATCAGAAAGGTCTATATAAATACACCAGTAAACCCTCAAAGTAATGTTGCCCTGAGTCATCTGTCAAAAGAAACACCACATTTCTTTCCTTCTATTGTGTACTCATGGGCTTCTGTATCAGACTTCCTGTTTTCAGCTTAAACCTCCAGGGCTTGGGCTTGAGCATGCTCAGTTTGCTCCTCACCTTCTCCCAGGCAGGAAGTGATGTCACACCAAGCTTATATGACAGCTGATATCCTAAACAAACTTAGACAGTGTCTATTGCTGTTTACTAAGGGCAGAGACACACACTCAGATTCGGGGAGATTAGTCGCCCATCGACAAATTGCCTCTTCTTTGCGGCGGCTAATCTCCCTGAACTGTCTCCCGCCAGCTAGAATGTAAATAGCCAGCAGGATGGCAATCGGTGCTCTTCATTTTCTGAAGCCGTCCTAAGAAAGAAAAGTTCGGGAGACTTTGGAAAACGAAGAGCTCCGAGTGCCATCCCGCCAGCGATTTAGAATCTACCCGGGAGGCAGTTCGGGGAGATTAGTTGCCGGGCGACTGAAATCTCCTCGAATCTGAGCATGTGTCTCTACTTTAGAGAATAAAAATGGCGTTCTAGCTTGCACTGTTGTGGCTTATCTATTGGAAATAAACTGAATTGGTGAGTTTCCTTCTCCTTTAAAGTCAAATTAGATACGACAAGGACCACCTGACACATGATACATCTGCCTATAAATCTAATCTAAGGTTACTCGTGCCTCCCCTCTTTACTATTATGGTTTCGACAGGTCCAGTCGGCCATCTCTGATAAAAATCGACTGATTTCCCCCCAAAGCTCACGGCAATTCCAATATCCATTCTCCCATCTGAACATCTATGGTCGGCTGCAGCCCAGCCTGTAAAGAACTGTAGAACTGCAGGAGACCATAAAGATAAATAATGATAATAATAAAACACTGGCGCAGCTACAAAAGAGATGGAAGCCATCGAGTTACTGCCATTGGCGCATCTCCGTACTATATATTTGTGTAGCATTCCCCCAGGCATTTATTTGTTCCCTTTTCTGTCCCATTGTGGAGAACAGGAATAAAAAGCCAAACGACTGTAATTTCGAGGAAGGCCCGTGGAGCATCATTAAGCGGAATCAATTCAGAGCGATTGAGTCGAAATGACTCGCAGGGACCTTGAAGTGCTGCCGTCAGAGAGAAATCCAATTTGGGAGCCTTGGCATTGTGATTGACGGAGGGTTCTGATTGGCTGAGCTTTTGTCAGGGCTGAAGCGCTCCTTATTGGCTGAGACGACACCCAGGGAAGCTAATTATTCTTGGGTGCCAGTAAAAGGATAAAGAACAGAGATAGAACCTTTACGCCGACAATGGGCTTCCTAAGCCGGAATTAAATATAAAACTGATTAAATTCAGACAAAAGAAACCATGCTGTACAAAAATGAACATTGAAAGAGAGGAAAAATGGGCCAAGAGATATTGAATGTGTTTTCTGTATCCTTAACACGGCCCCCTCTCCCTGTCCTGCGTCTGTCTCGCCCTGATACGCCTGATCCGATCCACCACTTACGCGCCTTTTTTCTTTGACTTACAAATTAGGGATGCACCAAATCTACTATTTTGGATTCCGAACCCCCGAATCCTTCGTGAAAGATTCGGCCGAATACCGAACCGAATCCGAACCCTAATTTGCATATGCTTGGGTGCAATTTGCATATGCAAATTAGGGGTTGGAAGGGGAAAACATTTTTTACTTGCTTGTTTTGTGACAAAAAGTCACGCGATTGCCCTCCCCACCCCGAATTTGCATATGCAAATTAGGATTCGGATTCGGTTCGGCCAGGCAGAAGGATTCGGCCGAATCCGAATCCTGCTGAAAAAGGCAGAATCCTGCGCGAATCCCGAACCGAATCCTGGATTCGGTGCATCCCTATTACAAATCGCACCCACGATGGGAATTCAATCATTTTATGTTAGCACGAAAATTGGAAATTCTTGACATTCAGCTTGCCAGCCTAGCAGGACTGATATGTCTTCCTTCATCTGCCTTCAGTCGACATCGCAGAATACAGAAACCACAATTCTCTTCATTAACAATGGAGGGAACATCATTCACAGGCCAGAACAACCGGTTTAAAGGAGGCCGACCCTCTTTGTAGAGGCTGTTGTGTTGTTATGGGTCGCTGTTGTTCATGCACATGATATTTTAAAGGAGAAGGAAAGGTTAAAACTAAGTAAACTTTACCAGAAATATCTATATAAATAATCCAGTAAACCTGCTTTGAGTCCTCTGTCAAAAGAAACAGCACATTTCTTTCCTTCTATTGTGTACTCATGGGCTTCTGTATCAGACTTCCTGTTTTCAGCTTAAACCTCCAGGGCTAGGGCTTGAGCATGCTCAGTTTGCTCCTATTCCCCGCCCCCTCCCTTCTTTGCTGTAATCAGAGCACAGAGCTATGAGTGAGCAGGGAGACACTCATGCAGGAAGTGATGTCACACCAAGCTAATATGGCAGCTGCTATCCTAAACAAACAGAACACGTCAAGAGCTGGTTACTCAGGTATGGTAAAGCATTCTGCAGAATAAATATAGTTTTGTAGCTTGCACTATTGTGGCTAATCTATTGCCAATAAACTGCCTTGGAGCTTTCCTTCTCCTTTAAAGAAGGTTTGTGTTCTAGCACCTCTTTGTAATCACATTTGTGGTCAGGCCCCTTAGCACTTTGGTCAGCCTCATTGCCAGGTTAATAACATAGGAAGACTGCACTCCTGATAATAATGGTATTCTCTAAAGTATATACCCCCGTCCATTCTTTGCTATCCGTCGGCAGCCAGGCTGGGGCACACGTATGTGTATAAGGAGCGAGTGCTGAGGTTCACTCCATGTCATTGATATACACACAAAGTATGAGCTGGAATGCTTGCTCATAGGGATGCACCGAATCCAGGATTCGGTTCATAATTCGGCCTTTTTAAGCAGGATTCGGATTCGGCCAAATCCTTCTGCCAGGCCGAACTTAATCTAAATCCTAATTTAGGGACGGGAAGGGAAATTGTGTGACTTTTTGTCATCATCATCATCATCATCATTTATTTATATAGCGCTGTCAAGATACGCAGTGCTTTACTGCAGTTATAGCAAACGGAATAAATGGTGGATAACAGACAAGGATTACAGAATACAATAGGGTTTACAAACTAAAAGGTTAGGGGACAATTGAGACATTAGGATTATATAAACACTTTGTCATTTATGATACAGCAATGATTAATTAAGGTACATCAAATAGGCCTCTTTAAACAGATGGGTCTTTAAGGAGCGCTTGAAAGTTTGGAAAGAAGGAGAAAGTCTGACAGCTCGAGGCAGAGAGTTCCAGAGAAAAGCAGAAGCCCGAGAGAAGTCTTGTAGACGAGAATGGGCAGAAGTGATGAGAGGAGAAGTGAGGCGAAGATCAGAAGTAGAGATGCACCGAATCCAGGATTCGGTTCGGGATTCGGCCAGGATTCGGCCTTTTTCAGCAGGATTCGGATTCGGCCGAATCCTTCTGCCCGGCCGAACTGATTCCGAATCCTAATTTGCATATGCAAATTAGGGGTGGGGAGGGCAATCGCGTGACTTTTTGTCAGAAAACAAGGAAGTAAAAAATGTTTTCCCCTTCCAACCCCTAATTTGCATATGCAAATTAGGGTTCGGATTCGGTTCGGTATTCGGCCGAATCTTTCACAAAGGATTCGGGGGTTCGGCCGAATCCAAAATAGTGGATTCAGTGCATCCCTAATCAGAAGCAGAACCTAGAGCGTTGTCACAAAACAAGAAAGTAAAAAATGTTTTCCCTTTTCCACCCCTAATTTGCTTATGCAAATTAGGATTCGGATTTGGTTCGGTATTCGGCTGAATCTTTCAAGAAGGATTCGGGGGTACGGCCAAATCCAAAATAGTGGGTTTGGTGCATTCCTACTTGCTCATTATGTGTATGCACGGGCTTCAGCATGGCTGCCCACTATAACTCTGTTAGTTTAGTCATATGTAGCCTTTAAGGGAGTGGTTCATCTTTAAGTTAACTTTTATTATTTACAGAAAGACCAATTCTAAGCAACGTTTCAATTGGCCATTATTTATTTTTTTCTCGTTTTTAAATTATTTTCCTTCTTCTTCTGACTCTTTCCAGCTTTCAAATGGAGGGGGGGGTCACTAACCCCACCTAAACAGCATGCTCTGTAAGGCTACAAATGTATTGTTATTGCTTCTTTTTATTACTCATCTTTCTATTCAGGCCTCTCCTATTCATCTTCCAGGTCTTGTTTAAATTAGTGCATGGTTGCTAGGGGAACTTAGACCCGAGCAACCAGATTGATGAAACTGCAAACTGGAGAGCTGCTGAATAAAAAGCTAAATAACTTAAAAACCACAAATAATAACAAAATGAAAACCAATTGCAAAGTGTCTTAGAATATTACTAACAAGCCCTTTAAGCTTCTGCTCTTCTATCTGGCCATCAGGCTCACACAGGACAGCAGGGGTTTCTGATGTTACACATTCATAATATTGGCAGTTTCAAGCTGCTTATATCATGAAAACAAAAATAGAGTGCAAAAGTACTCAGAAGAACAATTTGTCATTTTAAGGATGACATACACCAATGGTTTATTCCAGAAGGAATGCCCTCTACCGACATTTTTGATGCAAAACACTATACGCAAAGGATCCCCAACCTTTTTTACCTGTGAGCCATATTTATATATAAAAAAGTTGGGGATTAACACGTGCATAAATATCCAAACAAGGGCTGAAATTCATTATTTGAGAGTCCATTAAGGACTGGACAACTACGAGGCTCTGTTTGGCAATACATATAGGGGTATATTTATCAAAGAGTGAAGTTAATAGTGAGGTTCCGCCACTAGAGTGAAATTCCGCCACTCTCCATTCATTTCTATGGGATTTTTATAGGCGTATTTATCAAAGGGTGAACTTTCACTTTCACCCATTGATAAATACGCCATTCAAAATCCCATAGAACTGACTGGAGAGCTGCGGAATTTCACTCTAGTGGCGGAACTTCACTCTTTGATAAATTTGCCCCATAGTCTTTATGCCTCCAAATTTAAAAATGAGCCCCTGCTTTGAGGCCACTAGGAGCAACATCAATGGGGTTGGAGAGCAACATGTGCTTGTGAGTCTTTGGTTGGAGATCACTTCTCTACAGGGTATTGGTGGTCCCATAATCTTGTTACAATGAGGCAGCTGAGGGTGAAGCTTGTTAACGAGGGAACATGGTTTAATGTTATTGGAGTAAGAATATTTCACAGCCTCATCATGAATAAACCTCTAAGTTCTCCTATTGACTTTACAGTGAGATATCGCTAAGGTTGACATTGACTGTCCTTAAAGGAGAAGGAAAGCTACGGAGGCATTTTATTGCCAATAGATTAGCTGCAATAGTGCAAGCTAGAATGCTATATTTATTCTGTAGAATGTTTTACCATACCTGAGTAAACAGCTCTAGAAACTCTCTGTTTGTTTAGAATAGGAGCTGCAGTATTAACATGGTGTGACATCACTTCCTGCCTGAGTTTCTCCCTGCTCTGGGCTCAGATTACAGTAGAGAAGGGAGGGGTGGGGGGAGAGGAGCAAACTGAGCATGCTCTTGCCCAGGGCAATGAGGTTTAAGCTGAAGGCAGGAAGTCTGATACAGAAGCCCATGAGTACACAATAGAAGGAAAGAAATGCTGTGTTTCTTTTGACAGGGGACTCAGAGCAGCACTACTTTGGGGGTTTACTGGTATATTTAGATGGACCTTTCTAATAAGACTTACTTAGTTTTAACCTTTCCTTCTCCTTTAAATATGTTGAACATAAACTACTAGTATTATAGAAGTGTCGTACATGTTCTCATGCACAGCTTGCACAGAAGCGAGTATCTCCTCACAATAGAGGCAGCAGATGTTGGCTCTGTTACATAACTCTGTCCTTTCAACTGTCGTTGGGATCCAACAGGAAATCCTCGGAGAGGGACAGAAACTCATGACAGACGGTCTCCCAGACCTTCCTTGTTCCTACTGAATCCCAGAGATTCCAGCACAGATGGTCAAGCTTTTCCTTGCCATGTGTTCCCTGAAATGCCGTGCCCAGAATTCATCCTTTTATATCTTCACAAACAATTTCCTCGACATGTTTAGCCCTTACTGAATAGATCCATCCTCTGAATAGAGAGCTTATGATAAAGTTCTCAGCTTTTCTACCTATATCTTCCATATTCTTACGCTTGGGAGAGTGACCCTAACAACAAGGTTGTAATTTAGATTTCAAAGCTGAAGTAGAAAAAGTAAAATAAACACCAGCAAAACCATAATATACTGTTGCCCTTTCTCATAATGAATAGTAGATAGAGCCATGAGTCTTGTGGGACACCTCCTCTGACCCTGGGTCTGTAGTAAGAAGCTCTGCCATAAAGCAAGACAACAATGATTTGTGCTACTAGAAAGGATAGGAACAAGCACTTTGAGATGGATTTAGTTGATGGCTAGACATGTATTTGCAGAGAAGAAGTGCCACATACATGTCTACCAGGGTCCTCAACCAACCACATTTCTAAGGTTCAGAAAGATTCGTTATAGTGGGAGCAGACACTGCTGGACATTACCAGACACCCTCTCTCCACAGACAGATCATGGGCCTTAAACAGGTTGGTGGTGGACCCTGAAAGATACTTTGCTGGAGGCCTGGAGATGCAACATTAAGGGCAGAGACACGCGGTCAGATTTGGGGAGATTAGTCGCCCGGAGACAAAGCTCTTCTTCTTTGGGGCAACTAATTGGGGTGATTTTCAGTCTAGCTGGCGGGAAGGCCGAATTCCCTTATGAGAAAACTTCGGAAAACAAAGCTCTCCGATTGCCATCCGATTTTCACACTAGCCGCTGGGAAGGCAGGGGAGGCAGTTCGGAGAGATTAGTCGCCCCGAAGAAAAGGAGATTTGTCGCCTGTTGACTAATCTGATCGTGTGTCTCTGCCCTAAATCTCTAGCTGTCAGAACAAACTGATCAAACACATAGGGCTCCAAACAATGAGTATCAGTTTGTTGTATAACAACCAAGCATACAAGATATGGCTGATATTGGCATAAATAATTGTTGATCGGCTACTATGGATAGCTCACTAAACTGGATCCATTTTGACACCAATGATGCTACACAACCTTCCAAACCATGATGGCAGAAATCAGTTACGGTATTAAAACAAAAAGCATGGCTGCTTATCTTTCATTGACAACTTCCTGAGATCACAGTAAGATATGTGTGTCCCACCCTGATTGCTCCAGCCTGCCGTTTTGTTACTGGATAAAACTTGTTACTTATGAAAAGATCTTCAAGGACAAATGCAATTTCCTCCAGACAAAGGCAAAAGAGCAAATTAACCTGAAGACAAAAAAACTCAAATCAAATTAACAGGAATCGGCAGAACGAATGCTTCTTCTCACTTAGTGGACTATTGAACAAATGGTTCATTCAATGAAGGCAACATCTTGAAACTTGGTGTTTTCCGGGACCAAGCTCTTGGGCTTTCGGGATATTGTGTCTGAAATTAAAAAAGCCAAGAAAAGAAACAATCCTGTCTCTTCCAGACTCGTTTTCTATACTCAAGACAATTTCCACTTTCCTTATATTGACTCTTGGGCCTGTGAGACGAGTCCTTCAAGTGATAGCGGACAAATCTCAGCACTTAACTACTTATAGTCAAAGTTTAAAGTGTACTATAAGTTTGACATATGGACAACTAACTTTATTTTATGACTCAAATAAGGATGAGTAATCTATACATTAGTAAAGGGGCATTAGGGGCTTTAACAGTGGCAGCGGGCTAAGTCTGAAGCGTAATAGATTGAGAACTGAGAAGAATGATCATTTGCTCTCATAGATCCATAGACAGCCAAGCTTGAAGGTCATTTAGGGTGACATTTGGGAAGAATATCTTCTTTTCTGCTGATTCACTGCACATGCTCTGTGCTGCTGTCACTTACTGAGCTTAGGGACCCACTCACAATATACAGTACACATAGAATAGAGATGTCACAATATAAGGCTGATTAGTAATTAATACACATAATTACTACATGGCAGCACAGAAACCAGTGCAATTAGCATCAGAATTTAATAATCAGCAAACCTGTAGCATCAGCTTATATTACAGGGGAAGCTCATTTTCTGTTGGATAATTAGTGACGAGCCCTAAGCTTAGCTTCTCAACAGCCAATCAGAGCCCACTGAGCATGTGAGTGTCACAGACACTTTCCAAGATGGTGACCCCCTGTGACAAGTTTGAAGTCCTGGATCATTGCTGCTATTGACAAGCTGGTGCAATAAGTTCACTATATAAAATATGCCCTTTTTTGTCATATTCATTCTTAGGGTTTAGTTCTCCTTTAAGAGCACAATTCTGCCAGGTAATCTGGTGACAGCGCTGTACCCCAAACATCCATAGGATCAACTGGGTTCTTGTAGAAAGGAATATTGATGAGATATTGATATTGATCAGTGGTTCCAGCAGCTGGAAACACATGCATGGTTTCTAATACAGGTGTGATATCCGTTATCCAGAAATCTTTATTCATCTGTGTCCTCTACTCTGTCACTACTCAGGTCAGTGGTTTAACACAGCCCCGTGCCAACAAGCTCATTGTAAATTGCTCTTTAAATCTTCAACACTGTAACAGTCCAACTGTCATCCTTACAAGATCTTACTGTTCCTCATTGGTATGAAGATGAGTTACAAGCAATGCTCATATGAGTGGGTGCTATGGAACTCACCAGTGTTTTAAGGTGGCCATACACGATAAGATCTTTCCCCGATATGCCCACCCATGGCAGGGTGATATGGGGTTAATCTGAACGTTTGGATTACAATGAAGAGAATGGGTGCCAATGGATCGTAAGACCGTATCAACTATCCGATGAAGTCAAACCTGCCCGATCGATATCTGCCCGATTTTTGGACTGATATCGATCAGAGAGACCCTTCAAAGCCCTTACACATGGGCAGATAAGATGCATGAATCGGTCTACAGGAACGATATTGGCAACTTTAATCTGCCCATGTGTGGCCACCTTAAGGTTGGAGAAACCCCAAATGCAACAAGGACTGCCAAGCTATTCAGTAGAGAAGGTCATAAAGGGGAATTACTCTGCTTTATTGTATAACTATACTTTATATATAGCATGACACTTTGAGTGACAGCGCTCAACAAGTGCAACGTTATCTTTGGGGGCAGTCACCTGGCCTAAGATAACTGCTTTAAACTCATTAGTACCCTGGATTCTGACTAAGCTCCAACATGGTTTGGCTGAAACAGAACATCCCAAAGCTGCCCCTCCTAGTGGGGTGTAATCAGGGCTGCCATCAGAAATCACGGGGCCCCGCACAACAAAATTTTCTGGGGGCCCCCCCTCGCCACCCCTCCCTCAATATGAAGGCCACACAAGACACAGGCATTAAAACATGAAGTGCCCCCCTACAAGTTAAAAAAATAACTTTGGTGCCCAGACCCCTCCTACAAGTTTTGGTGGTCAGGTGGTGGTTAAAGAAAAAAAAACCTTGGTGGCCAGGGCCCCACACATAAAAAAAAAAAAAAAACAATTAGCCAGGGGCCCCACACATCTTTAAAAAATAAAAAACAATTAGCCAGGGCCCCCACACATTTTTTTAAAAAAAACTATTAGCCAGGGCCCCACACATCTTAAAAAAAAAAATAGCAAAGGGCCCCCACACATTTAAAAACAATTAGCCAGGGCCCCCACACATTTTTTTTTTAAAAAAAACTATTAGCCAGGGCCCCCACGCATCTTAAAAAAAAAAAAAAATAGCAAAGGGCCCCCACACATTTAAAAACAATTAGCCAGGGCCCCCACACATTTTTTTTAAAAAAAACTATTAGCCAGGGCCCCACACATCTTAAAAAAAAAATAGCAAAGGGCCCCCACACATTTAAAAAAACTATTAGCCAGGGCCCCACACATCTTAAAAAAAAAAATAGCAAAGGGCCCCCACACATTTAAAAAAACAATTGGCCAGGGCTCCCACAAGTTAAAAGAAAAAAAAAACTGCACGTACCTTAGCCAGGGAGTTCAGATGCTGGTATCTTCTGTTGCTTGTGTTCTGATTCGCCAGTGAAATGTAAGTCCCGGTAAAGGCGCATGGTGATTGGATAAAGTAGAGGGGAGGTTCAAACTTCTCCCAACCAATCAGCATGTGGCTTTACCGGGACTTACATTTCACTGGCGAATCAGAACACAAGAAGTCGTCATCGGAGCTCAGATGCAGGGAACCGGCTGTGCAAGTAAGTGCAGCACGGCCGGGCCCCCCTTAAGTCCCCAAAACATCAGGGCCCGGGACAACAGTCCCCCCTGTCCCCCCCTGATGGCGGCCCTGGGTGTAATACGAGAGGAAGCAGACCCTGCAAATTTCAAAGAGGCCCATCAGGAACAGGGGACCCAGTGGGGCACTGACCAATAAGCAGGGTCGGACTGGAGCCTTGGGGGCCCACTAGGGCTGCAAATAAAGGGCCCTCCTGGCAGTCCCCGGGGGCCCTTTCCCGACCTCCAATTCCTTGGCTGCTGCCCGCATACGTTGTGATTCATGCATGTGAGAATATGTGCATGCGCGATTGTTGCAGCGAATTTCATATCTTTATGAGGCAGCAGGGGGCACAGGTCCGGGGCGACAGGAGCCCATGAGGGCCAAGGTCCACCGGGTTTTTTCCCAGTGTCCCACCAGCCCGGTCCGACACTGCCTTTAGTGTCTTTATCCCAAAGGAATAGGTGGACCATAAACCTGTTCTGCACTGGGGAGGAGGACAATGACAATGAAATAAACCACTTGCAATGGATTCTGTAAGTTCTGACAATCTACATCCAAGAGAGCAAAGTAAGCCCTGGGCACTTCATATTTCATTCATTTACTTTCTGTGGTGAACCGTGAATATTCATGAGGGACTGCGAGGACCATCACAGACTTCAAGTGCAAATGGAAAGGAATTTTGAAGCTTTCAAGTCTCAATCAAGATCCTAGTTATTTAGTTAGGGTCAGAACCTCTCCGTCTTGCCTGGCTTTCTGCTGTTAGAGCTCTTCTCCATGGAAACCAGAGCCATCACTGGATGCCCACGTCTCTCCTTGTTAGGTCCAAGTTGCTCAGACCCCTGACACAAATCATTTTTTCAATCCGGAGCTGTACAAGTCGTCCATTAATTCTCCGCTTCACTGCTGGACGGAACAACCAAAGGCTTGACGGATGACTTGTTTATTGAATTCTTTTCAATAAGACCCTGAATGCTGTTGTGTTCCTTGTTCTTTACACCCATCATTTCAGACCCTGTTAGACTCAAGGTGAGCGCTCAGATAGATGGCACTTATGGTCTTGACGGCAGGGTGCAGATTCACTCCAAACGG
Source organism: Xenopus petersii (assembly GCA_038501925.1). Classification (NCBI taxonomy): domain Eukaryota; kingdom Metazoa; phylum Chordata; class Amphibia; order Anura; family Pipidae; genus Xenopus; species Xenopus petersii. The sequence goes on along the minus strand of CM076684.1, from coordinate 8,696,554 downwards.
GTGCCAGTAGTTCTTGGAAATACAGTAGAAATAATCTCATATCCGTAATTCTCCATACAGGTATAGGATCCCTTATCCAGAAAGGTCCATGTCTCCCATAGACTCCATTTTATCCAAATAATCCAAATTTTTAAAAACAGTAGCTTGTACTGGATCCCAACTAAGATATAATTAATCCTTATTGGAAGCAAAACCAGCCTATTGGCTTTATTTAAAGGGATACTGTCATGGGAAAAAACATTTTTTTTTCAAAATGAATCAGTTCATAGTGCTGCTCCGGCAGAATTCTGCACTGAAATCCATTTCTCAAAAGAGCAAACAGATTTTTTTATATTCAATTTTGAAATCTGACATGGGGCTAGACATATTGTCAATTTCCCAGCTGCCCCAAGTCATGTGACTTACATAGTTACATAGTTAAATTGGGTTGAAAAAAGACAAAGTCCATCAAGTTAGGGATGCACCGAATCCAGGATTCGGTTCGGGGTTCGGGATTCGGCCAGGATTCGGCCTTTTTCAGCAGGATTCGGCCGAATCCTTCTGCCCGGCCAAACCGAATCTGAACCCTTATTTACATATGCAAATTAGGGGCGGAGAGGGAAATTGAGAGACTTTTTGTCACAAAACAAGGAAGTTAAAAATGTTTTCCCCTTCCCACCCCTAATTTACATATGCAAATTAGGGTTTGGATTCGGTTCGGTATTCGGCCGAATCCTTCGCCAAGGATTCGGGGGTTCGGCCGAATCCAAAATAGTGGATTCGGTGCATCCCTACATCAAGTTCAACCCCTCCAAATGAAAACCCAGCATCCATACATACACCCCTCCCTACTTTTAATTAAATTCTACGGGGCAAATTCACTAAGATGCGAAGTTTCGCCAGGCGCAACTTTGCTGCACTTCACCGCACTTCATCGCACTTCGCCAGGCGTAGTTTCGCCAGCGCTCTGCAAATTCACTAAAATCCGAAGTTGTGCACAGGGGTAGCGTAAGGTTGCGAAGTTGCGCTAGCGTTGATTCGCTATGTAAAGCGAAGTTACGCTAGCGAAGGCTAATTTGCATACGGCGCAAAATTCAAATTTCAATGGAGGAACACGTATCAGCACTACAAATGCCTAGAAAACCTTCAAATCAGCAAATAAAAATTTTATTTTGCCCTACACATGTGCCCACTGTCTAGGTAAGTTGCCATGAGTCAGGAAATGTAGGGGGGAAGGAGGGGAGCCCCAAAAATATTTTCGATCTTTTTCAGCCTATCACCCATCATGTAGAAAACACGCCAGCGTTTTTTGGGACTTAGAAAAAAATTAGACTTTTTTGGAAACAATCCCTATCTACTCTATTGCGCTTCGCCAGGTCTGAGGTGGCGAAGGAAGTCTAGCGTAAAAGGTAGCGTTCAGTACACTGCGCAAGTTAGTGAATTTGCGTAGTTACGTCGCTAGCGAAAATTTGCCTGGCGTAAGGATGCGAAGTAACACTAGCGAAACTACGCCAGCGTTCGTTAGTGAATTTGCGCAGTAACGAAAAATGCCAAACGCTAGCGAATTAACGCTGGCGTTCGGCGCTTCGGCGCTTAGTGAATTTGCGCCTATATACCCATATCTATACTAACTATAGAGTTTAGTATGACAATAGCCTTTGTATTATGTCTGTCCAAGAAATCATCCAAGTCCCTCTTATAGTCATTAACTGAATCAGCATCACAACATCACCCGGCAGTGCATTCCCCAACCTCACTGTCCTGACTGTGAAGAACCCCCTACGTTGCTTCAAATGAAAGTTCTTTTCTTCTAGTCTAAAGGGGAGGCCTCTGGTACGTGATCCACTTTATGGGTAAAAAGGTCCCCTGCTATTTGTCTATAATGTCCTCTAATGTACTTGTAAAGTGTAATCATGTCCCCTCACAAGTGCCTTTTTTCCAGAGAAAACAACCCCAACCTTGTCAGTCTCCCCTCATAATTTAACTCTTCCCTCCCTCTAACCAGTTTAGTTGCACTTAGTCTCTGCACTCTCTCCAGCTCATTTATATCCCTCTTAAGGACTGGAGTCCAAAACTGCCCCCATACTCCAGATGAGGCCTCACCAGGGACCTATAAAGAGACAGAATTATGTTTCATCCCTTGAGTTAATGCCCTTTTTTATACAAGAACTTTATTTGCTTTAGTAGCCACAGAATGACACTGCCCAGAATTAGACAACGTGTTATCTACAAAGACCCCAAGATCCTTCTCATTTAAGGAAACTCCCAACACACTGACATTTAGTGTATAACTTGCATTTATATTATTTTTGCCAAAGTGCATAACCTGCATTTATCAACATTGAACCTTATTTTCCAGTTTGCTGCCCAGTTTTCCAGTTTAGACAGATCACTTTGCAAAGTGGCAGCATCCTGCATGGAACCTATAGTTCTGCACAATTTAGTCTCATCTGCAAAAATAGAAACAGTACTTTCAATGGCCACCTCCAGGTCATTCATAAACAAGTTGAAAAGCAAGGGACCTAGTACAGAGCCCTGCGGTACTCCACTAACAACACTGGACTTGTGCTCTGATAAACTTCAATCACTCTTTACTGCTGTACTGCAAGTTAAGGTGGCCATACACTGAGAGATCCGCTCGTTTGGCGATGTCACCAAACGAGCGGATCTCTCCCCGATATGCCCACCTTGTGGTGGGCAATATTGGGCTGATCCGATCGTGGGCCCTAGGGCCCAACGATTGGATCCTAACGCGTGGGAAACGGGGGTCGGATCGTGGGACCGCATCAATGAACAGATGCGGCCACGATCCGACAGGACTTTCGGCCAGATCTCGATCGGTGAAGCCCGTCGGGGGGCCCCGTACACGGGCCAATAAGCTGCCAACACGGTCTGTCGGCAGCTTTTATTGGCCCGTATATGGCCACCGTTAGAGTGATATCACCCCCTCCCTTTTCCCCCCCAGCAGCCTAACAAAAGAACAATGGGAAGGTAACCAGATAGCGGCTCCCTAACACAAGATAACAGCTGCCTGGTAGATCTAAGAACAGCACTCAGTAGTAAAATCTAGGTCCCACTGAGACACATTCAGTTACATTGAGAAGGAAAAACAGCAGCCTGCCAGAAAGCATTTCTCTCCTAAAGTGCAGGCACAAGTCACATGACCAGGGGCAGCTGTAAAATTGACAATATGTCTAGCCCCATGTCAGATTTCAAAATTGGATATAAAAAAATCTGTTTGCTCTTTTGAGAAATGGATTTCAGTGCAGAATTCTTCTGGAGCAGCACCATTAACTGATTCATTTTGAAAAAAACATTTTTTCCCATGACAGTATCCCTTTAATGTTTAAATGATTTTCTAGTAAACATAAGGCATGAAGACCCAAATTACGGAGAGATCAGTTATCCGGAAAACCCCAGGTCCCGAGCATTCTGGATAACAGGTCCCATACCTGTACTAACTTTAGGATCACAATAGGATTTACTATATAAAGATTGGTGGATTCCTTCAGTGAACACGGGTTAGAGTATCTTCATGTTAATAAGCTGAGAGCTCCAGGCCTAATTTATACTGATCAATATGAGAACAGTCCCTTTGATTCCTTACAAATTTCCCATTAGGGACTTAGAGATCAATGCACACACGTATAGTGGAAGCTTTTATTAGTATCCAAGGCAAGATTGTTTCCACATAGACCCATATTAATATGGCCATCAACTTTGTTCTTAATGATCACATCCAACAATATAAACATATGACTTGATTCGGGTTATGTTCAATAGAAATTGAGATTCATTTTCCCTTAAGCTCCCAATAAAGCCCATTAAGAGCTCGTCAATTCCTTCCTATAAAGCCACGATATCGACATGAATACAATGAGAAATCCTTGTAAAATACAATCTCTCAGTCCCAGTGCCTAAAAAAATAAATGTTCATATCTAGGGATACATGTGGCCCCCATAGAAGTCCCTTTTTTTTGCCACCAGAACAAAATTGCCACATTAATTGATTAATTTAATCTAAACATCTTTCTAGGATTTCAATAAAGCTCTGCTCTCCATATTTCCATAGACTTTTGGGTTCATCTTGCTCAGAACTTAAATATGGAGACATAACCTTTATAGGGACATTGTGTGCTAAATTTGGCTTAAAGGAGAAGAAAAATCGTCTTGTACTTGGGGGTGCCAAATGTTCAGCACCCCCAAGTGATTGTATTTACTTACCTGAAACCCCGGGTCGGTGCTCCTATCAGCAGAATAAACACCACTCTGGCTTCTTCTTTCTTCAAATTTCCTGGGGCAGACGCATTAGCAGTAGAACGAAATAGCCGACTTCTTAGTTAAAGTTCTGCTTTTCACTTTAAAAAGAAAAAAGAAGCCGGAAGAGGATTGTTCCGTGGTGCTCACCCCGGGCCAGTGCAGTTTTCTGTTGATAGGAGCACCAGCCCGGGGTTTCAGGTAAGTAAATTCAATCACTTGGGGTGCATAACATTTGGTACCACCAAGTGCAGAATGACTTTCCTTCTCCTTTAAGGTTTATGATCTATGCTCTTGTTCCCTATTGAGTAAAATGTAGTTTGGCCGTGGGTGAGATCCATGTTGCCAATATGTCTGTGAGATGTAGCACAATGGCTTGGCTGATGCCCACTCTTAGCCATACCACAGGTCTTCAACAAAGCAATTCCATTGAGGGAACCCAGTTCTCCCCATGTCTTTCTCTCCTTCTTCGTCAATGCTCCTCATCAATGTCATTCTTGCTCTTACATAGTAGCATAGTAAATTAGGTTGAAAAAGACACACACCCATCAGGTTCACCTTTTATATCTATAGAAGTTCTTCTTAACTGCTAATTGATACAGAGGAAGGCAAAACCCCCTTCTAAAGCCTCTCTAATTTGGCTAAGAGAGGGAGAAATTCCTTACTGATTCCAATTGGACTAGTCCCTAGATCATCTTGTACCAAGAGCTGTTTTCAGTAACCCTGTATTTCTTCACTTGCTTAAAAGCCATTCATCCCCTTGACCACCTTCTTGATGCTCTACTTGCTTTGAACTTGGGGTTCCAGATCAGTTTTTGCATCTCCACTGCACTTTGATCCTTCTGCAGTATGTGTCCAACCCATCACCACTTTCTCTTGATCTGCTCTTCCTTTCCTGGTCTACACCTTGGTCTATAAGTATTCATTGAAGATAACTTTGGACCTCAATATGCAAAGGATCTTCTCAAGGGCTGGTTAACAAAGACTTGGAGGCTGTTGGTGAATTTAGAGGTGACTTTCCAAGTTTCACAGTTATTTAGAAGACCTGCCTTCATATTTGTCTTAAAGATACTGATTTTGTAGCCAGTGAAATTTCTAGGGTAGTAAGGTGAACTGTGATCGAGGGGGTCGTAATGGGTGTGCAACTTGTATACTTTAAGCAGGAGTACTCTATTCTCTTTTCTTAATGAATGGTCACACTAGGTGCACCCTCACTTGAGTGAGGCCTGAATATTCTTAGGGTTGCCACCTTTCCTCGCCTCTAGATCTGGGCAGGGGGATGGGCAGTGCCATCAGTAAGGGGGGCCGGCTGTCACGGGGCAGACATAGCGATTGGCCAATCACTACATCAATCTCAGAAATTCCTGCCAAGTTTTCCTAACTGTCAAAACCAGACAGGTGGCAACCGTAGTCTTCACTAATATTTTGTGCCTGTTGGAGTCAGCTTTGCCTTCATCTAGGTCATCATATAGAGCATTACTCTTGCCTGAAATTGTATCTTATTCCCAGTAACCTGCTCTAACTACTCAACATAACAGGTACACGTAAAGTCATTTTCTAAAATATTCTAATTTCATGTATAAGTGCACACTCGAGAGTGAGACCTGATTTGGATTTATTCTGCAAAGAGGGGAATGAAGAGGGTGGGGATGAGTTTCATCTCATCTCACTGTGACATAATCAGTACCAACGAGGAGAGGGCACCGGTAACATTACATGAATAATTCTTGCCCGTTATTTCAGGTTTTACTTCATTTCTTGGGAATTAATGTGATATTGACTTTTACTTTAGTAAACTTTGTTTTATCTTTGTTCTCTATAGACTCCAAAGCACATGAGAAATTCCTTATGAAATATAGAAATGTAAATATGTAAAAAGGGAGAATACTTTATTTATCCTGCACATTAGACCCTCATGTGTTGCCTAATTAAAGGGGCATCATGGGAAGGTACTCAAAATAGTATTTATTATTATTTACAGGAAAAGAAGTATTGGTCACCAGTGTCGGACTGGCCCGGCGGGATACCGGGAAAATACCTGGTGGGCCCCGACCCTAGTGGGCTCCCGCCGGGCCAGTCCCCCTCTCCCAAACAGTTTTTAAAAAAATAAATATAATTTCGGCGCATCGCAGCGCCGTTTGCGCATGCGCGCCGAGCGCCGTTTGCATTTGCGCATGCGCGTCGAGCGCCGTTTCCGTTTGCGCATGCGCGATGTGCCGCCTGGGCGCCGAGCGGCGAGTCGACAATCAAGTAGGTAGCGGGGGCCAGAGGGGGGCCCTGGACACCAGTCCCGGTGGGCCCTGGGCCCCCCAGTCCGACCCTGTTGGTCACTGCAAGTTTAGTTCTCCTTTGAGACAGAATGCTCTGTTATACAGATAGCTAGAATCTCAGCTGCCATAAAGCAGGACAGGACTGCTGCTTACAATGGGGATCAGATAGGATCTGTGCAGCCACTGGGACAGAATGCTCTGTTATACAGATAGCTAGAATCTCAGCTGCCATAAAGCAGGACAGGACTGCTGCTTACAATGGGGATCAGATAGGATCTGTGCAGCCACTGGGACAGAATGCTCTGTTATACAGATAGCTAGAATCTCAGCTGCCATAAAGCAGGACAGGACTGCTGCTTACAATGGGGATCATATAGGATCTGTGCAGCCACTGGGACAGAATGTTCTGTTATACAGATAGCTAGAATCTCAGCCTTAAAGCAGGACAGGACTGCTGCTTACAATGGGGATCAGATGGGATCTGTGCAGCCACTGGGACAGAATGTTCTGTTATACAGATAGCTAGAATCTCAGCCATAAAGCAGGACAGGACTGCTGCTTACAATGGGGATCAGATGGGATCTGTGCAGCCACTGGGACAGAATGTTCTGTTATACAGATAGCTAGTATCTCAGCTGCCATAAAGCAGGGCAGGACAATTATGTTCCTACATTTCACAAATCCCCAGTTTCTCTTCTAACTGAAGTATACACTGTGCATCCAGCTATGTTCTCTATGAACTCCATCCACTCACTGGCTGCTCTGGGTTAAAACCCTGACAGGTAGGGGCAGATTTATCAAAGGTCAAGGTGAATTTTTTAAAATGAAAAGAAATCAGATTTCGAGCTATTTTTTGTGTACTTCGACTAGGGAATAGTTCAAATTCAAATCAAATGTATTATGTACTGTCTCTTTAAAAATTCGACCATTCGCCATCCAAAACCTGACGAATTGCTGTTTTAGCCTATGGGGGACCTGCTAGACTCCTATTTGGAGTCAATTGGTGAACTTTGAAAAATGTAAGTTTTTTTGGAAATATCTTTGAATCGAATTCGATCGAATGCGCTAATCGATTTGAACAATTAGAATTTGGCCGAATACGGACCTATTCGATCAAAAACGGACCTATTCGACCAAAAAAAAAAACTTATACTTAATTTCAGTTGCTCTTTTTTAATTCGAATTTGGAAGTTTTTTTAATTCGAAATTCGATCCTTGATAAATATGCCCCGTAGTGATGGGCAAATAAATGCGCCTGGCATGAATTTCGCTGCCAGTGAATAAATCTCCCTTGAAAAAGCGCCAGTGAAAATTTTTCGATTTTCAAGAATTTTGCGTGAAAACGTTAGAATTTCATGATTTTTTTGTGAAGACTTTCGAATGTCACGATTTTTTTCTAAAAAACGTGCGAATTTCACAATTTTTTTAGTGAACTTTCCATTTTGAAGATTTTTTTAGCAAAGTTTTCACCGTTTTGAGCATTTTGCGGGAAATTTGCACATTTTTCGGCGAAGCGGGAGAACGGGAGAAATTCGCCCTTCACTACTGCCAGGACATTATTGTACTAACAGCTTCTGCTTCCCAAACAAGATGTGCAATGAAATGACAGCCACCGAGCAGCCCTTTGATTATGAGGATTTCAAGTTCACCTGACTGTCAGTTCAGCTGGAAGTTGTCACAGTGACTCCTGACAGTTCAGTTCATACAATATGGAGGGAGGGTGGCTCAGTGGTCGGTCTTTCTCATGATCTGTGTATAGAAGGTGCTCCTGCTAATAATTATATGAAGATTTGTCAGCCAGACTGGAGAGCAGAAAGATCTGAACAGCAGTGCCAATATTCCGGCAGTTGTTCCAGGATTAACAATGAACCTTGAACCTTGAGTTATCGATTGCATTTCCCACTTCCTACTTCCTGCAGGAACAGCTCACTCACAGACCCTCTCCCCTTTCAAAATTCTCCCAACACCTGCACTGGTTTTTCCAGCCTTAGTGAACACAACCCTTGTTATTCTCCATAATACCAACACTCTGTAACTGGAGCATCTTATTCTATCTACAGGACAAACATAATGACTGTTTAATTACAAACATGGGAATCACATTTGGTAACCTTTCACGTGGTTATATCTCATCGTTCACACCTTGTGTCTCATTCCCTTCCCCTTTAGATTGTAAGCTCTTTTGCACAGGTCCTTCCTCACCTTTTGTACCGTTACTGGTTGTTATGTATGTAACTCTGTATGTTATATGTATGTAATTCTTTGCATAAGAACATTAATTTTACAGCAATGCGCAATAAGTTGGTGCTCTTAAAATATTTGTTAATAATAATAATAATCATTCCCCACCCACATTTCCAGCCTAAGTGAACACAACCCCTTTTATTCTCTGTGATCTCTCCACTCTGAACTTGAATATCTTATTTATCTACGGGTCCTAAAGGCTTAAACATAATGACTGTTTAATTAGCAAACACATTTGTTAAACACAGATGCCCCTTGAAATGGTTTAATGATTGTTTCCTGGAAATTTCATTAGATTTTTCTTTTCTTTTTTTTTTTTATGCGAAAACTATTTTTGATTCTATTTCCCCCTTAGCAGTGTCCTCGGCTCGGTGACTCCAGGCAAACAGCTGTTAGAGCTCTTGGTAAAGATCCAAATAAACGTGTTTGATAAAAGGAACAGCAATGCATCGCACCGAGTCAAATTCCTTGTGGCAGCAGCAGGCACCTCCAATTAAGCCCAGGTGATTAATTATGCAGAATTTGTGTGAAATTAATCAGGGCCAAAGTGAATAATTAAAAAGGTGGTGGAGAAAGGGCTGAAGATTCAGTGGTTTGTAACAGATTCCTCTGTTACCAGATTCCAGGCCACCTGCTAATTACTAATTAATTACTAATTACTACTAAAAACTGATGAATAATTAATGGTAATGACTTTGTTATATTGGCAGAAACACGGCACTGAGATTGAGTTAATTTTGCTTTCTCTTAAATGGTTGGTTCACCTTTAAGTTAACCTTTAGTGTGTTATAGAATGGCCAATTCTAAGCAACTTTTCAATTGGGCTTCATTATCTATTTTTTATAGATACTCTTTCCAGGTTTCAAATGAGGGACAATATACCTCCCAACTGTGCCGATTTTCATGGGACAGTCTCAATTTTGACAGCTAAAACCCGCAGTCCAGTATTGTTACTGAAATATCCCGACTTTCTCTTTGATCTCCTGCACTGAACAGCCAGAAAAAGATACAAAGTTTCTAAAACGTCCTTTAAGATAAGCAGGTCTCTTTGGGGAAACTGCAACTTATAGGGCAATTCACCTTCATTAGCAAAACTGTAATAACACAGAAATGTGTTTAAACTTTCATAACCAGAGAAATTTTGTAAAATGGACATGGTAATTAGGGGGTGTTGCCACAAAAATGGGCGTGGTCAAATAATTGACACACTATGCATGGCAAATCTTTTTGTCCAAAATGTTGGGAAACACGGGTCACTGACCCCATCTAAAAAACGAATGCTCTGTAAAGCGACACATTTCTTGTTATTGCTGCTTTTTATTTCCCCTTTTTCCTATTTAGGCCTCTCCTATTCATAAGTAATTCAATTGTTTGTCGGGTGGTCCCTCACTCCAAAGACGTCAAGGCTCTATCAAACAGAGTCAGTGGCACCGTCCAAGCCACACAATATCCAAGTTATAAGCAAAGTTCACTCTGGAAAGCCAAATTAGATTCAGTGTACTTTATTCAAACACTTTATTCAAACACTTTATTCAAACACTAAGATGACAGCCCCCTGTGGCCAACTTTGAAAGCATAAATCATTTGTTTGATTAGGCTTGTGGTGCAGTAAGTTCATGTTTATATTTAGAATACAAAATACAGCATTTCTAGCCTTATTCTATTTTAGACTTTCCTTGTCCTTTAAATCTGGCTCCATGATCTTTGTCCCTGCAGCTGGAGTTGAAACAGTAAAGGGGATGTAAAGACAAAAATAAAATCCAATACACATCTCTACACAGTCGCCGATTGCTCTACAGGGAAACAAACAAAGCTGCTTGAGTTCTGCATGGCTGGGAAGTAAGACAGGGGCTCCCCCTGCTGTTCATAAGTATGATTGTTTCCCTGCAGAGCAGTTAGGGACCGTCTGACAATTCCTATTCACAGCAGTAAATGAAGGGAGAATTTCACTGCATACAGTCAGGTTTCTTATAAAAACTGTAGACATTTTTCAATTAAAATATATTGGAGATAGGTTTATTTTTCATTAGGGATGCACCGAATCCAGGATTCGGTTCTGGATTCGGCCAGGATTCAGGCTTTTTCAGCAGGATTCGGATTCGGCCGAATCCTTCTGCCCAGCCAAACCGAATCTGAATCCTAATTTGCATATGCAAATTAGGGGCGGGAGGGAAATTGCATGACTTTTGGTCAGAAAACAAGGAAGTAAAAAATGTTTCCCCTTCCCACCCCTAATTTGCATATGCAAATTAGGGTTTGGATTCGGTTCGGTATTCGGCCGAATCTTTCACGAAGGATTCGGGGGTTCGGCCGAATCCAAAAAAGTGGATTCGGTGCATCCCTATTTTTCATTAAAGAAAGTAAAAATAGGATCTTATTTTTTTGCCTTTACGTGCCCTTTAATATAATGGCCGAGGGCAAGTCTTGCTTTACTGCAACTGCCGTTGTGTTGGACCTGGGGCAGCTCCTTCCAGAATCTTCTGGCATGAAAGGGTTCTTTGGTCGTTTCATTCAGTGTCTAATTAATCAAATTGCTAACGGAGCAGCTCCCCAGATACAGACAGATGGACACGCGTTTGGTGCAGGAAAATGTCCATAGCTGAAAAGAATAAAATCGAAAATAATAATATTGTGGATATATAAAGAGCCAGATTGAGATGAACATTGTATCCATTGCTGGACAACTGGTGCTACTGTGATTCCCAGTAAAGTGCCCGAGGTTTTTAAAAGAGACGATCCACCCAAAACGAGAGCAATTTTGCCCATTGGGGCTGCCTAAAAACCCTAACACACCCCTGTGATGTTACTTTCCCTTGTCCTCTCAAGCAGTAGGGTAACGAGAATGTGCTGGGCCTCCCTGCAAAAAAATCTTCAGAGGGGTCTAGCGCATTATCCCCATCTTTCCCGACTCCGCCCACTTCCTAACATGACTCCGCCCACTCCCTGCCTGATCCTCTCCCTCTCCGCCCTGTGCCGACTCGCCTTTGCTTCCCCGCAGCAGGTATGAGAGCTACTGGGAGTTCTTATTGGCTGTAGAGAGAGCAGAGGTCTGATTCCTATAGTTCCACCATTTCTATCAAACAAGCGGTAATTCCAGGGCTCAATCGCTGCACTCACTGTACCTGGCGCATACACTAAGGGGGTTATTTATCAAAGTCAGAATTTATCTCAATATTTTAAGCTACAAACTCCAATCAAATCCGCTCTGTTTTTTTTGCGCTTATTTATTATTACATTTTCCCGAAAATTTCCTCCTTTGCGGAAAAATAATTGATTTTAACGATTTGTTTTGGGTTTTGTGCCCAAAAACGTCGGGGTATTAGCAAAAACCCAGCACACATCAAAAAAATCATTGGGACTTCTCCCATTGACTTTTATGTAACCTCGAGAGGTCTGAGATGCCGGATTTTCAGATTCTGACTTTTCCATCCTCTGGGTTTTAATAAATTCTGAAAAAAATCTTGATTTTTTTTAAAAGTCCGATTTTATAAAAAAAAAAAAAAATCACAAATTTGTCGTGATTTTTGCATTCGGAGTTTAGTAAATAAGCATAATCAATTGCAGCTTTTTAACAATCTTAAAAATGGGGTGCAGAAACTAATTGGTGCCGGAATGTGCAGCCTGAAGTGCTCTACATTACAGAAAGACCCCTTATTGGGAAGACACAGTGTCCCCAGCATTCCAGCTAATAGGTCCCAGCAGGGGAGTAACTAGAGAGCAAGCAGACCCCCATGAGGCCCAAATTAATGAGGAGCAATTTCAATACATCTTGGTTAAGCTTTGAATATGTTGGGGAGTTCATTTGCTGTGGGGGCCCAGTAATATCTATTTATGTCTTTATTATACAGCCCCCCCCCCGATTCATCCCAAATTCACAGAATTACAGAATCTCTATCGACCTCATTCCTTTGTGTCTCGGCTCCTTTGTTTGTCGTTCTGCTGTCGGACCGATTCCTCGTTTCCACCAGCGAAACATCAAAAAGTACAAGAAAGAGAATTTATAATGAGGAACTAAGAGGGATGGGGGGGGGGGCTTGTTATGAAGCTGGTGTGTAGCCCCCCCCCCCACGGAAGAGAAAACGGAGCCAATTATAGGGAAGGGAATGAAGTTGAAAGAAGCGACTCGTTTCTGGGACACTTTTCTGTTTCAATTCATAGGCAGCGTCAGATTAACTGTACTTAAAGGGCATGTGAAGGCAAAAAATAAAATCCCATTTTTACTTTCTTTAATGAAAAAGAAACCTATCTCCAATATACTTCAATTAAAAAATGTCTACCATTTTTATAAGAAACCTGACTGTATGCAGTGAAACCCTTCCTTCATTTACTGCTGTGTTTAGGAATTGTCAGACGGTCCCTAACTGCTGAGCAGGGAAACAATCATACTTATGAACAGCAGGGGGAGCCCCCGCCTTACTTACCAGCCATGTAGAACTCAAGCAGCTTTGCTTGTTTCACTGTTTTGATAATTTATGACGATCCCTAAGCAGCCCGGACCACACTGAACATGTGCAGGGTCAGGGTCAGGCAAAGGTGTATAACAAAGTTACAAGATGGTGACCCTCTGTGGCCAACTTTGAAAGCATAAATTATTTGTTTGATTAGGCTTGTGGTGCAGTCAGTTCATGTTTATATTTAGTATACAAAATACAGCATTTCTAGCCTTATTCTATTTTAGACTTTACTTCCTTTTTAATGGCAATAAGAAGAATTGGATTTGAAGGGGATTTGCACCCAACTGTAAAGTGGAACCCACAGAGCTGGAACTTTATTATTTCTCAGGGTAGAAACACAGGGTCAGATTCGGGGAGATTAGTCGCCCAGTGACAAATCTTCTCTTCTTCGGGCGACTAATCATCCTGAATGGCACTTGGAGTGCTTAGTTTTCCGAAGTTGCCTCATGAGGAAACTACGGGCGACTTTGGAAAACGAAGCACTCTGAGTGCCGTCTCGCTAGTGATTTCGATTCTAGTCAGCGGCAGGCAGTTCGGGGAGATTAGTCGTCTGACGAAGAGACGATTTATGACCCGGGCGACTAAATCTCCCTGAATCTGAGCGTGTGTCTCTGCCCTTAAGAGTTATGTTTTCAGGTCCATTTCGAAGCTGTAAAAAGTCAGAAGTTAAAGAGTTAACTAGAAATAAATAATGAAGACCAATTGAAAAGTTGCTTAGAATTAGCCATAACATTCTCAAAGTTTACTTACAGATGACCCGCCCCTTTTGGGGGCATAACTTGAATTGTTTTTAAAAAACTGGGAATTGTGCTCAGTTTACAAGATTGGTGAGTGTGAGTATAAGTGTGAGTATAAGTGTGAGTATAAGTGTGAGTATAAATGAGCGTGAGTATAAATGAGTGTGAGTATAAGTGTGAGTATGAGTATACAGTAAGTGTGATTATACAGTAAGTGTGTGTATGAGTGTGAGTGGGGGGAGGAAACCTAGAAGTGGTCAGTAATTACAAAGCTACTGGAAGAAAGAAAATGAGCAGAAGTGAATGACTCAAGGTGGCCACAGACGCAACGATATTATTGTATGAAACTAATTTTCGAATGATATTCAGTGAGTGTCTGGTGGGAAAAGAGCCGACCGATATTGACAGAAGACTTGGATATCAGTTGACTTATTGATCAAAAATTTTGATCGGGCTCCTTTGAAGGCACCAGAACATCGCCATTGTTAGTGCTGAATCGTCAGATAGAGGTAGAATTCTATTGTTTCTCTCTGTATATCTGACCATTCAGCTCTACACGTGTGTATTGAAACCAACGATCTTCACCAAATAACATTTTCACCAGATCGTAATTGTTACGTCTATGGCCACCTTTAAGGGATACTGTCATGGGAAAAATGTTTTTGTTTTTTTTAAAAAAAAAAAAAAAAAAAAAAACATCAGTTAATAGTGCTGCTCCATCAGAATTCTGCACTGAAATCTGTTTCTCAAAAGAGCAAATAGATTTTTTTTTATATTTAATTTTGAAATCTGACATGGGGCTAGACATATTGTCAATTTCCCAGCTGCAACCAGTCATGTGAATTAATTGTGCTCTGATAAACTTCAATCACTCTTTACTGCTGTACTGCAAGTTGGAGTGATATCACCCCCCCCCCAGCAGCCAAATAAAAGAACAATGGGAAGGTAACCAGATAGCAGCTCCCTAACACAAGGTAACAGCTGCCTGGTAGATCTAAGAACAGCACTCAATAGTAAAATCCAGGTCCCACTGAGACACATTCAGTTACATTGAGTAGGATAAACATCAGCCTGTCAGAAAGCAGTTCCATCCTACAGTGCTGTCTCTTTCTGAAATCACATGACCAGGCAAAATGACCTGAGATGCACCTACACACCAATATTACAACTAAATACACTTGCTGGTTCAGGAATGACATTTTATATTGTAGAGTGAATTATTTGCAGTGTAAACAGTGTCATTTAGAAATAAAAACCACACCATAAAAATCATGACGAAATCCCATTAAGTTGTGTGTTCATTGGACAAGATTCAGTGCAAGTCACAGATCACTAGTGCCACCTAGTGACAAAGGGATTCTCCCTGAAAATCAGGCAATAAATGAGCAAGCGCTGCCCTGCTAATAGTATCCCTGTGTTTTTCTCACTATTCCTGGTTGGTTTAGAGGTAACTGATTCCTCTCTCTGGGCACCAGGGAGCTCCTATTCCGGAGGGCCATGGGGTGCGAGGAAAAACTAGATTTACATCCCACGTTCTGGATTTAGGTGCAGATTTATCAAGCGTCAAATTTCGAGTTCATGGGAGTTTTCTAAAAACTCTCAAACTCAAAATTGGAAGAAAAAAAACGACCAATCAAAATTTATTAAAAAAATAAAATTTTTTAAAAAACGGGTGAATAGGATCGAGCTGCAAATATGAATCAAATTTGATTCGAGGCTTTTCACCCCCCCCACCCAATTTTTTTTTTTTCCAAAAAAAAAAAATGTTTTTTAAAAAAGTTTTTTTTCCCAAAAGTCCACCAAATGATTCCAAATTAATTGTAGGATGTCTCCCATAGGCTAAAACACCAATTTGGCAGGTTTTAGATGGCGAATAGTCAAATTCGAATTCTTAGGAACAGTACATGATACATTTCGAAATTTTAATTTCCGTTTTTTTTTTTTTTAATTCAAATTGAATTTGGACTATTCCCTAGTCAAAGTACACAAAAATAACTAGAAATTCGACTTTTTTTAAATTCGAAAATTCACCTCAACCTTTGTTAAATCTGCCTCTTAGGGGCATATTTAATTCATCATGGGTCGAATTTCGAATTGAAACTTCGAAATTCAAATTCAAAAAGACCAAGCGAAATTAAGTCCAAGTTTTTTTTTGGTCAAATAGGTCCGTATTTGCCCGTATTCGAATCGTACAAATCAAATTAATATCGCATTTGATTTGAAGTTTTTCACAATTTTTAAAAACCTTCAATTTTTCAAAGTCCACCAAATGACTCCAAATAGGTTCTAGGAAGTCCCCCATAGGGTAAAACAGCAATTCGGCAGATTTTAGATGGCGAATAATCGAAGTCGAATTTTTAAAGAGACAGTAATTTTTTTCAAATTCAGATCGAATTTGGACAATTCCCTAGTCGAGGTACACAAAAAATAGCTTGAAATTTGACTTTTTTTCATTCGAAAATTCACCTCGACCTTTGATAAATCTGCCTCTTAATGTCAGTGTGCCTTTACTTCAGTCATGCAGAACCCCCAGCTGTTTGTGGTGGGTAACCGGCAGTGCAGAGCAGGAGAAACATTACGTTCAGTATTAGTGTTATTAGGGGGCAGGAAAGTGAGACATTACCCAACGGCTTATAATCAGTCTAATGGCTGCAAACGAGGAGAGTCTAGTGTTTACATTATGCAAATCAGCCCCTAATTACTGCTCATTAATGGGGCAGCTTCACTCGGCTAATGACTGTTTTGCCGGAGGCGCTGAGCTCATCTTTGGCCGAGGGTCTCTTACACTCTAATAATGACGTGCTCTCTCTCTATATATGGGATCGGGTATAGCGATGAGCTGATGATGGGGAAAAATTCTCGAAACGCCGATCTTGACGCATTAAAGTCAATGGGCATCCGTTTATCTGCGGAACCGTCACTGGCGTCGAAAGAACTTTGATGTTGGCGGAAATTTTTTCGACGCCAGCGAATTTTCGCATCAAATTCGCAAAATTATTCACCGGTGGCGAAACTGGCAAATTCACGTCTGGTGAATAAATTCGCCCATCACTAATAGGGCATCACATCTGTTACTAGATCTCCCACTTCTCCCCATCCTCTTCTTTCCTCAATAAAACAATCAGATCAAACAGCCTGGGGTCGAAGGAGATTTTCACACCGACCTATTTTGCTTGCAGGACCCCGCGCACGGGCCAATAAGCTGTGGATCTCTCTGCAGGGAGTGTTTTTATTGGCCAGCTCTACAGTGGAAATATTTGAAAGCAGAGAATTGTCCTGGTGTAAGTCTGGCAGATAGACGTATGTATAGTTACCTCTGTCCAGTGTCCCTAGCAACCAGGAAGGGATTGGAATAAGAGGCAAATGAATAGGGGAGGCCTGAATAGAAATGTAAGTACTAAAAAGTAACAACATTTTAACAAGTTTTTTGGCTTTTACTTCCAAAACGGAGACTAGTTTATCAGCTCACAATTCAAATCAGCCACTAGGTGGCAGCACTGTCCCATGAACAATTACAGCAGCTAAAAGTGGATTTTTTTTTTTAATTTGGATTTCAGGATGATTCTATTTGTCCTTAAACTGTATTTCTTGTACCTAAGTTTACTTTCTTTTTACTTTTGTACTTACTTTATATGGTCACAGAACAACCCCTCAGTGACTTCTAATATCCTTATCATTTATAGTAGGGGGTACATTATCCCTTATAATACATGAGTGATACTCAGAGTTCCCTGTATAACTCAGCCTGCAGCCTTGTGCCTTTATATGGTCACAGAACAACCCCTCAGTGACTTCTAATATCCTTATCATTTACAGTAGGGGGTACATTATCCCGTATAATACATGAGTGATACTCAGAGTTCCCTGTATAACTCAGCCTGCAGCCTTGTGCCTTTATATGGTCACAGAACAACCCCTCAGTGACTTCTAATATCCTTATCATTTACAGTAGGGGGTACATTATCCCTTATAATACATGAGTGATACTCAGAGTTCCCTGTATAACTCAGCCTGCAGCCTTGTGCCTTTATATGGTCACAGAACAACCCCTCAGTGACTTCTAATATCCTTATCATTTACAGTAGGGGGTACATTATCCCTTATAATACATGAGTGATACTCAGAGTTCTCCAAGTTCTTATGAGAAGAAACAGAACACAGAGTAAATATAAATCTATTTATTAAAGAAATGCTTTATACCGCTTTTCACAGTTCACAAAAAAAAAAAAAAAAAAAGTGCCACGACTGACCTTTAGGAACAAGAGTCAGTAAATACGAGTGAGAATTGTTTTTGGCAGAGAACCAGTGATGGGATTTTTGATAAAAAGTTTTTTTTTGTCCCATGCATTTAAATTGGCATTAAAGGCACTTAGGATTGAAGTTAATACTGGTTACAGTTCTTTCCTCGGGTCAACCAATTCTAGCAAAACCGTCAGTTTATGATGCGTCTATGTAGGATACGATGGTGGGTCTGGTGGTGGGAAAGCTTGCTATTCTAAGCCACAATTTATATTCTAGGGATGCACTGAATCCAGGATTCGGCCTTTTTCAGCAGGATTCAGATTTGGCCGAATCCTTCTCCAAGCCGAACTGAATCCTAATTTGCATACACAAATTAGGGGCGGGAAGGGAAATCGCGCAACTTTTTGTCACAAAACAAGGAAGTCATTTTTTTCCCAGTTCCCACCACTAATTAGCAGATTAGGATTCAGTTCGGTATTCGGCCAAACCTTTCGCAAAGGATTCGGTGGTTATGCCGAATCCAAAATAGTGGATTCAGTGCGTATCTATAATATTCATTATAAATTTTTGTTAATTCCAAGATATTAAAGGATACATGTACTGTTAATATGAATGAATTTCATTACAACAGCGCCACCTGCTGCTCAGTTTTCCACCAGTCTGACCAGCAAGTAGTCAAGGAAGTTGTCAGGAGAAAGAAAGAGGCTGCTCTGATGTTCTTCTGCTTAGGAAAGATTTGAGAGAGGTTTCTAATTATTTTCCTAAGCAGAAGAACATCAGAACAGCCTCTTTCTTTCTCCCGACAACTTCTTTGACTACTTAGTGGTCAGACTGGTGAGAAAATGACCAGCAGGTGGCGCTGTTGTAACAAAATTCATTCATATTAACAGTACATGTATCCTTTAATATCTTGGAATTTTAAAAATAATGAATAATGAATATAAATTGCAAAATGTCTTAGAATAACACTCATCAGTTTTACATTAATTTATTATAAAGGTTTACTTATCCTTTAACTGTTCCTTTAAAGTGTCAAAGAACCTCTGGATTGAATAATCGTGAGTGAAACTGGTTTAAAAGAAAAGAAAAAGGGAGGGAGCATCAAGTAAAATCCACTTGTGATAGAAACGGCACTTTTGGATACAATGAGGGGTTTCTCCCCCGTGTGACTGAGCTGGAGGGAGGATCATAGAGACGAGACACAAATCCTGTAGAAAAGCAAATGATTGGTCACTGGCTACGCAGTGTGATCCCAGTTTGTAACACGGCCGACCCCTCGCTATAGACAAGTCTCAGAGGTCGGGGGTCACACGAGTCAGTCGTAGACAATTTGCCGCAAGAGATGAAAGACGAGCCCCCCCCCCACGCTGTACAGTCGGACGAGCAACACCGGATTCATTCTTTGGATTTCCAGTCTCAAGTCTCAGATAAAAGACAGAAAAAGCCAATAGAAATCTCTCTATACAAAGGCAATAATGCTGCTGAATTCCTTCACTTGCTGCTCACACTTCTATAAAAGGATTTCCGAAAAAAGTAGGCGACGAGTGTTGGGATGAGACGCCGGTCTCACGTGTGGGGCTTCAATCCCTTGTTTGTGCCAATGTCAACGCTGATATTAGTGTAAAGCGGCTGCAGCTCCTTCGATAACAAAACGTACTGCAACGAGTTCATTCCGTCTTGTTTCCATGTCCTCCGAGTCTTAGTCAGCATGTTAAACCTACGAGAGAGCAGAGGAAAGGCTTAGGGACAATATGGTAAGTATTCCCCTGTACTAAGCACAATTCAGCAGGAACAGCCCCTAAGTTTGCTCATAGTCTGTACAGAGAGATACCATAAAACTATGGCAGCATAGGTATTCCCTGTACTAAGCACAATTCAGCAGGAACAGTCCCCTAAGTTTGCTCATAGTCTGTACAGAGAGATCCCATAAAACTATGGCAGCATAGGTATTCCCCTGTACTAAGCACAATTCAGCAGGAACAGTCCCTAAGTTTGCTCATAGCCTGTTCATAGATCCCATAAAACTATGGCAGCATAGGTATTCCCCTGTACTAAGCACAATTCAGCAGGAACAGTCCCCTAAGTTTGCTCATAGTCTGTACAGAGAGATCCCATAAAACTATGGCAGCATAGGTATTCCCCTGTACTAAGCACAATTCAGCAGGAACAGTCCCCTAAGTTTGCTCATAGTCTGTACAGAGAGATCCCATAAAACTATGGCAGCATAGGTATTCCCTGTACTGAGCACAATTCAGCAGGAACAGTCCCCTAAGTTTGCTCATAGTCTGTACAGAGAGATCCCA
Source organism: Xenopus petersii (assembly GCA_038501925.1). Classification (NCBI taxonomy): domain Eukaryota; kingdom Metazoa; phylum Chordata; class Amphibia; order Anura; family Pipidae; genus Xenopus; species Xenopus petersii. The sequence continues at coordinate 8,676,068 of CM076684.1, read as the reverse complement.
TAAAACTATGGCAGCATAGGTATTCCCCTGTACTAAGCACAATTCAGCAGGAACAGTCCCCTAAGTTTGCTCATAGTCTGTACAGAGAGATCCCATAAAACTATGGCAGCATAGGTATTCCCTGTACTAAGCACAATTCAGCAGGAACAGTCCCTAAGTTTGCTCATAGTCTGTACAGAGAGATCCCATAAAACTATGGCAGCATAGCTATTCCCTGTACTAAGCACAATTCAGCAGGAACAGTCCCCTAAGTTTGCTTATTGTCTGTACAAAGAGATCCCATAAAACTATGGCAGCATAGGTATTCCCCTATACTAAGCACAATTCAGCAGGAACAGTCCCCTAAGTTTGCTCATAGTCTGTACAGAGAGATCCCATAAAACTATGGCAGCATAGGTATTCCCTGTACTAAGCACAATTCAGCAGGAAGAGTCCCTAAGTTTGCTCATAGTCTGTACAGAGAGATCCCATAAAACTATGGCAGCATAGGTATTCCCCTGTACTAAGCACAATTCAGCAGGAACAGTCCCCTAAGTTTGCTCATAGTCTGTACAGAGAGATCCCATAAAACTATGGCAGCATAGGTATTCCCCTGTACTAAGCACAATTCAGCAGGAACAGTCCCCTAAGTTTGCTCATAGTCTGTACAGAGAGATCCCATAAAACTATGGCAGCATAGGTATTCCCTGTACTAAGCACAATTCAGCAGGAACAGTCCCTAAGTTTGCTCATAGTCTGTACAGAGAGATCCCATAAAACTATGGCAGCATAGGTATTCCCTGTACTAAGCACAATTCAGCAGGAACAGTCCCCTAAGTTTGCTTATTGTCTGTACAAAGAGATCCCATAAAACTATGGCAGCATAGGTATTCCCCTATACTAAGCACAATTCAGCAGGAACAGTCCCCTAAGTTTGCTCATAGTCTGTACAGAGAGATCCCATAAAACTATGGCAGCATAGGTATTCCCTGTACTAAGCACAATTCAGCAGGAAGAGTCCCTAAGTTTGCTCATAGTCTGTACAGAGAGATCCCATAAAACTATGGCAGCATAGGTATTCCCTGTACTAAGCACAATTCAGCAGGAACAGTCCCTAAGTTTGCTCATAGTCTGTACAGAGAGATCCCATAAAACTATGGCAGCATAGGTATTCCCTGTACTAAGCACAATTCAGCAGGAACAGTCCCCTAAGTTTGCTTATTGTCTGTACAAAGAGATCCCATAAAACTATGGCAGCATAGGTATTCCCCTGTACTAAGCACAATTCAGCAGGAACAGTCCCCTAAGTTTGCTCATAGTCTGTACAGAGAGATCCCATAAAACTATGGCAGCATAGGTATCCCCTGTACTAAGCACAATTCAGCAGGAACAGTCCCCTAAGTTTGCTCATAGTCTGTACAGAGAGATCCCATAAAACTATGGCAGCATAGGTATTCCCCTGTACTAAGCACAATTCAGCAGGAACAGTCCCTAAGTTTGCTCATAGTCTGTACAGAGAGATATAAAACTATGGCAGCATAGGTATTCCCTGTACTAAGCACAATTCAGCAGGAACACTTCCCTAAGTTTGCTCATAGTCTGTACAGAGAGATCCCATAAAACTATGGCAGCATAGGTATTCCCTGTACTAAGCACAATTCAGCAGGAACAGTCCCCTAAGTTTGCTCATAGTCTGTACAGAGAGATCCCATAAAACTATGGCAGCATAGGTATTCCCCTGTAACTATATCAGAATAGGAATACCAAGCAGGAAATTTTAAGGGATAATGTAACGTCCCATTAAGTATATAAAAACTTGTATAATAAAGGACAAAGATGGAAGTTATGAAGAAACATTAGCAACATGTCCTGCAGTTCTGCTGTTATCAATGACAGACAAGAGGACATTGTGGAATTTATGGAAATGGAAGGGGAGGGGCTTGTGATCAAAAACTGGGCGAAAAGATAAAGTAAATATGTTAATGTTCCGCAATATCCAGAGTTCAGGGCCAAGAAACACAAAGGAAAGCATTAAAACTAATGACTGGAGCCGGGTGCCAAGACTTATAATAATGAGCTGGTAATAGACTCACATGTGATTTATACAGAGAAATGTGCCAATGTCAGTACTTGTTAATAAGTGTCTGTGCCAGGCATGTGCCCCGTGAGTAAATCCACTGTGTTTAGTAGCAGCTCTCATTATTCATTCCCTAACTGACAGCACAATAACAAGTACTGCCTGTCCCAACGTCTCTGTATACACCATATGTACATACACACAGGCGGGAGCTGCCATATTGTTCACTTTAGAGGGGACAGTTAGAGGGGTACAGTTAGAGGAGGACAGTTAGAGGGGCACAGTTAGAGGGCAGTCAGAGGGGCACAGTAGCAGCCACAAGAAGGGGGCAAAAAGAACAATTTTGTTGGGGGGGGGGGGATGCAAAACAATAGAATAACTGTTCCCACTTCAAAAAAAAAAAAAAGAAACCCGTACCTTTTGGGATTTTGCTCATTGCCTTCGTCATGGCCGTGCTTGATCATTTTATACCTCCCGTACTGGACTGAAGGCCGAGATATCAGCATGCCACCCAGTGAAACTCTGGAGAAAGGGAGAGAATGGGGTAATGATGAAGAACACTGAACTGTAATCACCTACTGTTTATAAATATTGTACATAGTGTTTATATTACAGTTACAGTTGTCCCTCTGGATTTAGCCTGTTGTGTACACACACAGGCAGAGACACAGACCGACAGACAGGCAGAGACAAAGACAGACACAGGCAGAGACAAAGACAGACACAGGCAGAGACAAAGACAGAGACACAGGCAGAGACAAAGACACAGGCAGAGACAGAGACACAGGCAGAGACAAAGACACAGGCAGAGACAAAGACACAGGCAGAGACAAAGACACCCCCCCCTCTGTGGATCTCTACGAGTCTATACTGCATGTGATGTTCTCCTGCTCTCTAATGCTTCTGCCCATCGTATGAGGTTTCACATCCCCCCCCCATCTCTGTACCTGATGCCAATGTCGTCATCTTCACCCCCCCAGCCCCAGTAGTTGTTGGGAAATCCATTCATCTTCATGTATTGCTCTGGGCTCAGGGCAGACACTCCACCGAAGTAGGATTTGTAAGGCAACCTGCCATAGGAAAATACACATAATTGTCACATATAAACCACACGCAGCGGCAGCACAAATTACTAGTCACCTTTATATAAATGGCAAGTAGGTCATTATTTAGTGTTATTGTGCTACACCCCAGCACCTACTTGTATCCAAATTTGTCCATAGCGATAGAGGCGTGCTTGGGGAATCTGTCGCACGTATACAGGTTGCGATCGTCTTCTGGAATGAGGTCAACGTCATGGAAGAACAGACAGTCCCAATCCTCGTCTTTCATGGCCTCCTTGAAGCCCACGTTCAGTAACTTCGCTCGGTTGAAAGTGAAATTACCCGCCTGCAACACAAACACACAAATAGTCACTTATAATTAGAATGCGACAACTTTCTTAACTACTATTTCATGTGATGGGAGCTGGTTGGTCTTTATAAGGTTAATAAACACTCATCCCAAATATGGTGTAACCGTCACCCTGCTATAGTTCCAGGGGTACCCAGAGCACAAATAAGCACTCACCCCAAATCTCCCCCTAACTGACCTTCAGACTGGGCCCCCTTAGCTCATAACAAGGTTACAGATATATAGAAACATTGGGGTGTCACCCTGCTATAGTTCCAGGGGTACCCAGGGCACAAATAAGCACTCACCCCAAATCTCCCCCTAACTGGCCTTCAGGCTGGACCCCCTTAGCTCATAACAAGGTTACAGATATATAGAAACATTGGGGTGTCACCCTGCTATAGTTCCAGGGGTACCCAGGGCACAAATAAACACTCACCCCAAATCTCCCCCTAACTGACCTTCAGACTGGGCCCCCTTAGCTCATAACAAGGTTACAGATAAATAGAAACATTGGGGTAACAGTCACCCTGCTATAGTTCCAGGGGTACAAATAAGCACTCACCCCAAATCTCCCCCTGACTTTCAGACTGGGCCCCCTTAGCTCATAACAAGGTTACAGATATATAGAAACATTGGGGTAACAGTCACCCTGCTATAGTTTCAGGGGTACACAGGGCACAAATAATCACTCACCCCAAATCTCCCCCTAACTGACCTTCAGGCTGGGCCCCCTTAGCTCATAACAAGGTTACAGATATATAGAAACATTGGGGTGTCACCCTGCTATAGTTCCAGGGGTACCCAGGGCACAAATAAGCACTCACCCCAAATCTCCCCGTCATTCAGGCTGGGCCCCCTCAGCTCATAACAAGGTTACAGATATATAGAAACATTGGGGTAACAGTCACCCTGCTATAGTTCCAGGGGTACCCAGGGCACAAATAAACACTCACCCCAAATCTCCCCCTAACTGACCTTCAGACTGGGCCCCCTTAGCTCATAACAAGGTTACAGATATATAGAAACATTGGGGTAACAGTCACCCTGGTATAGTTCCAGGGGTACCCAGGGTACAAATAAGCACTCACCCCAAATCTTCCCCTAACTGACCTTCAGGCTGGGCCCCCTTAGCTCATAACAAGTTTACAGATATATAGAAACATTGGGGTAACAGTCACCCTGCTATAGTTCCAGGGGTACCCAGGGTACAAATAAGCACTCACCCCAAATCTCCCCCTAACTGACCTTCAGGCTGGGCCTCACAGTACAAGCAGACCCCATAAAGACATGTACTAGAGTACAATGCCACTCCCAATACACAGCTCATAGGAAACCCGAGGCCTTCATGCAGGTGTATAAATGGGGGTGAATGAATGCGGGTGTATAAACGCTGGTGTATAAGTGCGGGTTTATAAACGGGGGTGTATAAATGCGGGTGTATAAAGGCATGTGTATAAATGCGGGTGTATAAATGCAGCCCCATACTAATCACTTGATCTGCTGCAGAGTCAAACAATTCAGTGGTTACATCTTTCCTCCGGGCCAAGTCTCTTACCCACACAATGGCCTGTGTTCTTACTCAGCATATCTGTGATTATCTCAGAATATCCCTCTCTACATCATACTAAAAGCTCATTTAAAGGTGAACAACCCCTTTAAGGGCATCGGTCTGCATTGTTCTGTAATCGTCTACTGAACTATTTGCCATGCTCAACCCCTTCCACCACGACTCTTAAAGTCTTAAAGGGACACTGTATCTGAACGCAGTTTTTTTTTTTTCACATAAAGACAGAAATGTAATTCTGAACAAATTTGCCTTGCACAATCATTAAAAAAAATAGTTATTGTTACGTTGTAATGTAGTTGTTATTCTTAGCACTTCCTGTTTCTTACAATTGCCCGACTGCTCCTCCCATTGCATCAATAACCGAGCCTCCACTTCCCACAATGCCTTGCTTGCTCTATGATTAACACACCTGGGAAGTAAGGGAACCCCAGACAGATGCAAGGCATTGTGGGAAGTGAAGGACAGTTGATTTCTAACACACTGCAAATGACGGACACTGCTTGTTTAAAGGCGTAGATGTTGGGCTTCACCTGATGGATGATATATATCCCGTAGTTCAGTTGCTGCCGCTGCAGAAACGGGTGCAAGTAGTAAAGCAGGTATTTAAGGTGCTGCTCTCTGTTGCGGTGAGGGATGATCACGGCAGTTTTATGAGTTGACTCGCAGTCGGGTGGCTTGTAGCGCCCTCCTTTGGTCACATACGGGTTTTTACGCTCAACTTCCTCCAGTAACAAGTTCTCCGGCAACACGACTCTTATTGGTCCCCCTAAAGAAAAAAGAAAAAAAAGTCAGCCGACTGCACATTTTAAGCAAAACGACACGTCCTGGGATTCAGCCTCGTCCCCCAACAGGAAGGGGGGCGAGTCCTGTTCTAGTGCGCTTGCCCTTTAAGACGATGCTTAAGATCTCCTACAGATCAGCAGGACTAACACTCGCACACACATTAAGGAGAGTCGAAGGGAAAGGCGTCAGATTCCTGACTATTAAAGGATTGACACAATTGTTCAGGCAAGAGGAAAGGCATCAGCATGACTCACTGATATGGAGCTGAATCCTTATATTTATATGAAATTCTGTACAGTCATTTGCCTGCAGACAATACTGTACTCATGGGGGGCCCTCACTTCTCTCCTGATGGGTCTCTGTAGGACCCTCGTATGTTATGATGGTTGGCCCGGGGTAACCTCACCCAGCAAGGAGTTCTTTAGAGTGTAAGCTCTGCAGTGTTAGTACCTGCTGAATATGTATAACCTCAGCTTTATATGTAATCAGGTCTCCAACAGCCTCTTTGGAGGAACTGCATAACCTTCACTATGAGCCACTGTCTAAGAGAAACAATATGGCAGCTCCTCACCGAATGTAAAAAAGGAATGGAGACACAAGAGCACCCACTCTTCTACTTAAAATAAATGGTAAAAGGTGCTAATGGGGAAGAGGTGCTAACGGGCTAAGAAGTGCAAACGGGCTAAGAGGTGCAAACGGGCTAAGAGGTGCGAACGGGCTAAGAGGTGCGAACGGGTACGAGATACTAACGGGTACGAGATACTAACGGGTACGAGATACTAACGGGTACGAGATACTAACGGGTACGAGATACTAACGGGTACGAGATACTAACGGGTACGAGATACTAACGGGTACGAGATACTAACGGGTACGAGATACTAACGGGTACGAGATACTAACGGGTACGAGATACTAACGGGTACGAGATACTAACGGGTACGAGATACTAACGGGTACGAGATACTAACGGGTACGAGATACTAACGGGTACGAGATACTAACGGGTACGAGATACTAACGGGTACGAGATACTAACGGGTACGAGATACTAACGGGTACGAGATACTAACGGGTACGAGATACTAACGGGTACGAGATACTAACGGGTACGAGATACTAACGGGTACGAGATACTAACGGGTACGAGATACTAACGGGTACGAGATACTAACGGGTACGAGATACTAACGGGTACGAGATACTAACGGGTACGAGATACTAACGGGTACGAGATACTAACGGGTACGAGATACTAACGGGTACGAGATACTAACGGGTACGAGATACTAACGGGTACGAGATACTAACGGGTACGAGATACTAACGGGTACGAGATACTAACGGGTACGAGATACTAACGGGTACGAGATACTAACGGGTACGAGATACTAACGGGTACGAGATACTAACGGGTACGAGATACTAACGGGTACGAGATACTAACGGGTACGAGATACTAACGGGTACGAGATACTAACGGGTACGAGATACTAACGGGTACGAGATACTAACAGGTAAGAGATACTAAAAGGTAAGAGATACTAAAAGGTAAGAGATACTAACGGGTAAGAGATACTAACGGGTAAGAGATACTAACGGGTAAGAGACACTAAATGGTAAGAGATACTAACGGGTAAGAGACACAAACGGGTAAGAAACATTAACGGTGTAAGAGACAGGGCAGCTCCCACCCATGTGCTTGAATAGAGCAGGTTCTATAGACAAATGGAGCCACAAACTGCTATTGTGCCGTCTAAAGGAAACATTCCGAATAAACTGAATTAGAGACGGAAAGGAACATTCTCTGCACATAATAAACTGTGCCCTCATTCCATCTCGATTATGTGACAAAATCCTATTTTTACAGGGTTAAGATGAAATCACATTCTGTGCTTTGTTTCGCCTCGATTCATTTTCAAAGCTTTTTTTTTTTAGTAGACTAGATCCAAATCACAGAAAGATCCACTAACCGTAAAACCTCAGGTCACGTGCATTCTGGGTAACAGGTCCCCAAAGCTGTGCTAAGCCAGAATCAGAAGAACATCACAGAAGGAAGAAGATTCCCTTTAATGTGAAGACTCTATAACATTTCGACTCAGGAGTCATGATCAATGTTTGCCGGGTAATTAGCTGTAACTCGTTACTTGTAATTACATGAATAACTCTCAGCAGTCTCCTGCGCCTCAGGGTGTAGAATTGGCAGGTAAAAAGCACAAGTACAGGGAATAAGGGCCTTGAGTTCAAGTACAGGAAAAACGATCGTGGAGTTCTATCCTCAGAGAGGAATCCCATTTCAGAGGCTGTTTTTTTTTTTTTTGTTTTTTGAATGGGGGTTTTTGCCCCTAGGTAACCCTGGCCAGTGGTTCTGAATTACTTTCACCTTTACAAATGCCCCCAACAGCTTGCTGGGAAATATTCAGAGCCCTGTAACAGAAACTAGTATTTGATTGGTTACTTGTTTCAAAACTCATCAGTTAATAGTGCTACTCCAGCAGAATTCTGCACTGAAATCCATTTCTCAAAAGATCAAACAGATTTTTTTATATTCAATTTTGAAATCTGACATGGGGCTAGACATATTGTCAATTTCCCAGCTGCCCCTGATCATGTGACTTGTGCCTGCACTTTAGGAGAGATATGCTTTCTGGCAGGCTGCTGTTTTTCCTTCTCAATGTAACTGAATGTGTCTTAGCGGGACATGGGTTTTTACTATTGAGTGTTGTTCTTAGATCTACCAGGCAGCTGTTATCGTGTGTTAGCGAGCTGCTATCTGGTTACCTTCCCATTGTTCTTTTGTTTGGCTGCTGGGGGGAAAAAGGGAGGGGGTGATATCACTCCAACTTGCAGTAAAGAATGATTGAAGTTTATGAGAGCACAAGTCACATGACTTGGGACAGCTGGGAAATTGACAATATGTCTAGCCCCATGTCAGATTTCAAAAATAAATATAAAAAAATCTATTTACTCTTTTCAGCAACTGATTTCAGTGCTGAATTCTGCTGGAGCAGTGCTGTTAACGGATGCATTACCCATGACAGTATCCCTTTAAATCCTGTGCTGTTTAACAGCTGTCTCCTGCTATGTATAGATGAAACGGGGGCCCTGCTGAAGCCGCAGCAGAAACACTAGACATATGTGAGATTTGCCAATGGAAAGATCTCCCTGGCATGCAACAGCTGCCATCTGGCTCGTACCATCAGCACAGCAGGTGCCTGAACTTGAAGAGGAGTCAGAATCACAGAAACTGGGCCACCGGAAACCTCCTGTATTGCCCCTGCTCAGCAGCTGAGTGATATCCGCCGGGTAATAGGAGACATCAGCTGCTGTCTGTCAGCCTGCGATCAGTGTAAGGCAGCTCCAACTATTAATATAAAGACTTCAAGGTGTAAGGATCTTCCATCAAGAAATATCCATTAGGCAGACTCTCAACCTCCCCAGGCAGTAATACAGTAACCTTAAAGGAGAACTAAACCCTAAAAATGAAGGTGGCTACAAATGGCATATTTTATATAGTGAACTTATTGCACAAGGCTAAAGTTTGAGCTTGTCAATAGCAGCAATGATCCAGGACTTCAAACTTGTCACAGGGGGTCACCATCTTGGAAAGTGTCTGTGACACTCACATGATCAGTGGGCTCTGATTGGCTGTTGAGAAGCTAAGCTTAGGGCTCGTCACTAATTATCCAGCAGAAAATGAGCTTCCCTGGCTGTAATATAAGCTGATTCTACAGGTTTGCTGATTATTAAATTCTGATGCTAATTGCACTGGTTTCTGTGCTGCCATGTAGTAATTATCTGTATTAATTACTAATCAGCCTTATATTGTGACATTTCTATTCTATGTGTACTGTATATTGTGAGTGGGTCCCTAAGCTCAGTAAGTGACAGCAGCACAGAGCATGTGCAGTGAATCAGCAGAAAAGAAGATGGGGAGCTACTGGTGGTTCACCTTTAAAGGAATATTGTCATGGGGGAAAAAAGCTTTTTTCAAAACCCATCAGTTAATAGTGCTGCTCCAGCAGAATGCTTCCATTTCTCAAAAGAGAAAACTGATTTTCTTATATTTAATTTTGAAATCTGACATGGGGCTAGACATATTGTCCATTTCCAAGCTGCCCCCAGTCATGTGACTTGCGCTCTGATAAACGTCAGTCACTCTTTTTACGGCTTTACTGCAAGTTGGAGTGATATCACCCCCTCCCTTTCCCCCCCAGCAGTACAATGGGAAGGTAACCAGATAGCAGCTCCCTAACACAAGATAACAGCTGCCTGGTAGATCTAAGAGCAGCACTCAATAGTAAACAGCCTGCCAGAAAGCAGTTCCATCCTAAAGTGCTGGTTCTTTCTGAAATCACATGACCAGGCAAAATGACCTGAGATGCACCTACACACCAATATTACAACTAAATACACTTGCTGGAATGAAATTTAATATTGTAGAGTGAATTATTTGCAGTGTAAACAGTGTCATTTAGAAATAAAAACCACACCATAAAAATCATGACAGAATCCCTTTAAGTTAACTTTTAGTATATAATAGAATTGACAGTTCTAAGCAACTTTTCAATTGGTCTTCTATCTTTTTTTTTTTAAATAGTTTTTGAATTTTCTCTTATAAACCGAACAAGAAAATCCTGCTTTAAAAGGGGCAGGTCATCCGTAAACTAGATTTTAGGATGTTATAGAATAGCCAATTGTAAGCAACGTTTTGAATTGATGTTCATTATTTACTCTTTCTAGCTAAACAACTCAAAAACCACAAATAATATAAAATGAAAACCAAATGCAAAGTGTCTCAGAATTTCACTCTCTACATCATAGTAAAAGTTAATCCAAGTGTGAACAACCTCTTCAAATTGGAGGGACAATGGCAGCTTGTGCAAGGCAGAACCGGCAACACCTTCACAGCAGCAAAAGGAAAACGCAACGCAAATTCCACTCTCAATATCTGTATTGGAAAAATACAAGGAAATTATTGTCTTAAACGAGACAGATGGCATTGTGGGAAAGCCTGGTATTTATTACTAGGGACTTCTAAATGGACTCGATCTTCAATTGTCCCCAGTAATAAATACCAGGCTTTCCCACAATGCCATCTGCCTCGTTTAAGACAGTAAATCGTGTATAAAGATAGGAACGGAGATCGGGAAAGTGTAATAACAGATTGCAAATGTTATACAAAATACCAGGAACAGATAACGCAGAGTCCAGACCGTAAAATAAAAATATTATTTTATTATACAGGTATGGGACCTGTTATCCAGAATGCTCGGGACCTGGGGTTTTCCGGATAATGGATCTTTCTGTAATTTGGATCTTCATACCTTAAGTCTACTAGAAAATCATGTAAACATTAAATAAACCCAATAGGCTGGTTTTGCTTCCAATAAGGATTAATTATATCTTAGTTGGGATCAAGTACAAGCTACTGTTTTATTATTACAGAGAAAAAGGAAATCATTTTTAAAAATTTGGATTATTTGGATAAAATGGAGTCTATGGGAGACAGCCTTTCTGTAATTCGGAGCTTTCTGGATATCGGGTTTCCAGATAAGGGATCCTACACCTGTACCTATCTTGGAGATATATAAAAAAGTACTTCTTAATTAAGATTCAAAAAGCAAAGGTTAGTAATGGCACAAGTTGCTCTGGTTAAGGAATAAAGGTAATTTCCAAAAGGAATTGCAGCATTCTCAGCATTCTTATCGCTCTTCATCATCATCATCATCATCATCATTTATTTATATAGCGCTCTTGCTCTCTAGTTATATTATAATAGACTTTTATTCACATTAACAAGGTTTTCATGTTTAAAAGATAAGGAAAGTGAAATTTATTGGTGGGCACCCCCCCACCCAGAGAACACAATCACTTACCACCATCACATACTAACACACATCATACAAATACGGTGATCATTTAAAGGGGAAGTAAGTAAGTCTAAAATAGAATAAGGCTAGAAATTCTGTATTCTGTATCTAAACATGAACTTACTGCACCACACGCCTAATCAAACAAATGATTTATGCTTTCAAAGTTGGCCACAGGGGGTCACCATCTTGTAACTTTGTTAAACATCTTTGCAAGACCAAGACTACGCACATGCTCAGTGTGGTCTGGGCTGCTTAGGGATCGTTGTAAATGATCAAAACAGGGAAACAAACAAAGCTGCTTGAGTTCTGCATGGCTAGAAAGTAAGGCGGGGGCTCCCCCTGCTGTTCATAAGTATGATTATTTCCCTGCAGAGCAGTTAGGGACCGTCTGACAATTCCTATCCACAGTAGTAAATGAAGGGAGAATTTCACTGCATACAGTCAGATTTCTTATAAAAACAGTACACTTTTATTATTTAAAGTATATTGGCGATAGGTTTCTTTTTCATTAAAGAAAGTAAAAATGGGATTTTATTTTTTTGCCTTTACATGCCCTTTACGCAGCAAGTTTGAAACCACGTTGTTATTGCACAAGCTCAGGAACCCAAAAGCGATGGTTGGACCCTAGCAACCAGATGGCTGAAGGTGCAAAAAGCTAAATTATTAATAATAATAATAATAATAATAATAATAATAATAATAATAATAATAATAATAATAGTCTCAGAATACCACTCTCTACATCATAAACAGTTAATTTAAAGGTGAACAACCCCTTTATGTCTTCTCCAACTCTAAAGTTCAAAGCTATCAATACTGTTCCTTCATGGACAAGTTTCACCTACATACAGATTTTATGCACAATTCCCAGTTTCATGGTTTGATAAAAATACGTGGCCTTTTACCCACTGGTTTATTTGCGTGTCCTTTAATTAAAAGGGCAGATATGGACGCAGGCTGCCCATCCCTCTACCAACATCTATCCCATGTCTCATGACTCCACATTTCAGTTCAGAAGAGAGCAGATAACATTCCAATGGGCCGGTTAATGCCGTTGTATCTTTGGCCACAGGAGCAGAATGGTTCTACCACATGAGCCAAGTAATGGGTCAGTCTGGGCAGCCCAACTTGCAAATCCTCCACCCACTGGACAGGGGTTAAAATCAACAAGTCAGGAGTAAATATGGCCCTCCAGATGTCTGGGACCTGCTATCAAACCACTGGCCATTCACCGCTATCAATCCACTGGCCATTCGCCCCCTAACAATCCACTGGCCATTCACCCACTATCAATCCACTGGCCGTTTTCCCGATCTCAGTCCACTGCCCATTCGCCCGATATCAAAGCACTGGCCATTCACCCGCTATCAATCAACTGGCCATTCGCCCCCTAACAATCCACTGGCCATTCGCCCCCTAACAATCCACTGGCCATTCACCTGCTATCAATCCACTTGCCCGCTATCAATCCACTGGCCGTTTTCCCGATCTCAATCCACTGCCCATTCGCCCGATATCAATCCACTGGCCATTCGCCCCCTAACAATCCACTGGCCATTCACCCGCTATCAATCCACTGGCCGTTCGCCCAATCTCAATCCATTCGCCCAATATCAATCCACTGGCCGTTCGCCCGCTATCAATCCACTGGCCATTCACCTGCTATCAATCCACTGGCCGTTCGCCCAATATCAATCCACTGGCCACACGGATGGAGAGCACATGGTGGCCTATGCACTGTACGGATGCCTTCCTATTGTCCATATTGTTTATGCAAATTATTTGTTCCAACATGGCAGCCAACATGGTGTACCAGCCCAGTTCCCAAACATGGTTAACAGTTGGCACTGGTGGGCCACCATACATGCTCAGATAATTGAACAAAACTATTTTATCTGGAGCAGGGGGGTCAACATCTGCTCAAATTCCAAACAAAAAGAAGGGTAACGTCCCAAATTGAAACCCAACCAGCAGCGATTTATGTCCTAAATACATCACATGACTGCAACTGGTTAAACCAGTAGCATTTTGGCCCTAATTCTAAGAAGAAGAAAAAACCTTTGGCATCAGTAAACATTTCTAGTTGTGTTAATCCAAAGCATGAGGAAAGAGATTTGGCACAAGAGGAACCTGAACTTTTAATCCCAAATAATTACATGATGCAAAATTACAGCCTGCGTCATCACTCCTATCATTTTACTTATTGATATTATACTTATACGAGGCTTATCTATAGCACGTGATGTTCTAACAGCGTCTAGGAACAAGAGGTGGAGCTACGATTATTAAGGGAACAGGGCTGTAGGCCCCCACCCCCAACAAATGATGCCCCAGAAGTTTCGACGAAAATAGCTGCCTATCTGATGATTCATGAGAACTTCAGTAGTGTGGAACTGGTTTTGTGGGGTATCATTTGTTGTGGAGCTGTTCCTGTTCCTTTGGAGATCCTTTGAATTTTGCTGGAATGACCTAGTCTTATAGATTATGGGCAGATTTAAAAGTGGAAGTGAAAATTTGAATTTTCTAATTATTTTTTTTTTGTCAAACCTCTCAAATTCAAATTTTAAATTATCCAAGCTCAATTTGAATTTCAAGATTTATCTTACGCTGACACTTTAAGAACTCTTATTTGACTAATTTGAAAACCCGAATTAATGTAGAAGTCAATGGGAGAGTTCCAGGGATCAATGTGGTGATGCTTGCAGCCTGCAATCAATTTAGTGGAGAATTTGGCTCTTCAGCAACAGATGGGGTTGGGAGAAAACACAAGCATGTCTCATAAATATGCATTGCTCGCAAAAAAAAAAAAGCAGTTTTTGCACCGCTTCCAAAAATACATTAAAAAAAGCTGCTGTTTGTACATCCAACCACGGAATTCAAAGCAAATATGGAAAAACAAACATATGGTAAATGTACGTCTAACATTGCAAGTCGTGTCATTGCGAGGTAGAAGGAATAATGTTTCATTCTATCATCAGGTTCCGTGTTATTTGCTCTAACGGCACAATGGAGTTCCCCTGAAAAAAAAACCTGCAGTAAAAAAGATGTCTGGTATAGGTTAAGATGTCCTTTCCTGCATATAATGGATGAAACATTGTAATCTGTTATGCGCTCACCCCTTTAAGGTGGCCATACATGGGCAGATTTAAGATGCGGATTCAGCAACTTACCTGACCATATAGGGGGCCCAGTTAACTGACTAATATCTGGGCGAAAAACGGGCAGTTAGTGAAGGTTTGGTTTTCCTTTCTGAAAAGTTAGTTAATGTGGTCCTTGCTCCCGACAGCTCCTATTCAAGCTTTTGTAACCCAAGCGTTTGGCTTTAGGGGATGACGATTGGATTAAGCCTGATATCTCTCACCTCCCCTTCGGGGACTTCGGAAAACGAAGTGCTCAGAGTGCCATCCCACCGTCGATTTTCATTATAGCCGGCGGGAAGGCAGTTCGGGGAGATAAGTCGCCCCAAAGAAGAGGAGATTTGTCTCCGGTCGACTAATCTCCCGAATCTGCCCTTAGGTCTGTCCACATAACCAGACATTTTCAGGTGATTTCCCATATAAGAGTTAATCAAACGATGCCATGATTTTGCATAATGTAAGAAAAAAATAATTTCTAAGCAACTTTCCCCATATACATTCGTTACATAAATTGGTTTTCAAGTGATTTTTGTAATTGCTGCTTATAATCGTTTGCTGTTTTTTTTAAACAATGTAGCAGAAGTCAGTTCCCCTCCAGCTAGAGCCCTGCAGTGGGCCGGGTACCCGCGGGTTACCCGCAAAAACCTGCTGTGCCCTGCGGGTTGTGGGTAGAGGTTCCGGGTATAGACGCGGGTCGGCGGTTCTGTGGGTTGGGCCGCTGGTCTTCTCAATAGCGATTTTTACTCCTTTTTTCTGATCACGTCTACTTCCGATGATGTCACTCCGGTTTACAATGACAGCACTTCCTGATTCTTGATGGCCTGCGGGTCTGGGTTGCCGATAAGATACTTGCGGGTCGGGTAGCGGGGAAGAATGCAGGTTGCGGATCCAGGTTCCAAAAAGTGGACCCGCGCAGGACTCTACCTCCAGCTCTGTTTATCAGCCGGCTTCTGCTACATTGTTTCAGGAGAATATAAAAAGCCCTACCGCTACTGCTTTATATTTGCAAATCCCTCTTTTTGATCAGGATATATTTGAAAGTTGCCAAGAATGACACATTCTTTCATTATGCAGAAAACAGCTTTTGGGTGAAATTGCCAGTTAAGCTCTACTACAGAAGGCAGCTGTATTCATTAATAATCATATCAAGGGAAAAAGACTCATTATACATTTCAAAAAGGACTTGAATCCCTCCCACCAACCTTGGGCCTGTTACATTAAACTTGGAGATTTGCATTTGCTATTTGTTTTACATTGTTTTCTCCAGACAAAAGCCAACGGCGTGTTCTTTACGAGAGTGTCAGTTGTCGTCCCCTGGAGGGGTGAATATTTACAACACAGATAGTTGTTAGGGCACTAATCACAGCTCTCCATTCACTTGCCATTATAGCCTGGCAACCATGTAACAGCTCATGTTCAGGGATGGGCGAATTTGACCCGTTTCGCTTCGCCAAAAATTCGCCGCAGGCGAAATGACGCAGACGCCCATTAAAGTCTATGGGCGTCAAAAAAATTTTGTCGCACGGCGAAAATGTTTTGACGCGCGTCTTTTTTTTTTGACGCATGCCACCATAGAAGTCTATGGGCGTCATTTTTTCGGCGAAACGAGGCGAAAAAATTCGCCCATCCCTACTCATGTTCAAACGATTTAAGGGTCAGGGCACACACTCCGATTCCGTCAGATTAGTCGCCCGGCAACAAATCTCTTCTTCGGGGCGACTAATCTCCCCGAACTGCCTCCTGCCGGCTAGAATGTAAATCGCTGGCGGGATGGCACTCAGAGCGTTTCGTTTTCCAAAGTAGCCCAAAAATTACTTGTGAGGCAAGGAAAACAAAATGCTCTTAGTGTCACCCTGCTGGCGATCTACATTCTAACCGGCGGGAGGCAGTTCAGGGAGATTAGTCACCCTGAAGAAATTTGTAGCTGGGCGACTAATCTCCCGAATGTGAGCGTGTGCCTTGACCTTATCCCCACCGGAGAAAAAGGTTTGTTCAAGGCAAATGGGCAGATGAGAGTACAGGTATGGAATCCGTTATCCAGAAAGCTCCAAATTACAGAAAGGCCCGTCTCTCATAGACTCCATTCGCCCGTTAGTGAATTGGTGATGTCCCTGTGGGTGGCAACGCTGGCGAATTGTCACTACCGTTAGCCACTTCGTCCTTTAGTGAATCTGCCTCTTAAGGTTTGAAGATCCAAATTACAGAAAGATCCTTTATCTGGAAAACCAAAGGTCCATAGCATTCTGGATAACAGGCTAATTATAGCCAACAGCAAGGGAAAAGGCCATGGATTTTGGCAAAGAGGCAAAACTGCACCCCATTACACTAGTGCAGTGATCCCCAACCAGTAGCTTGTGAATAACATGTTGCTCTCCAACCCCTTGGATGTTGCTCCCAGTAGCCTCAAAGCAGGTGATTATTTTTGAATTCCAGGCTTGGAGGCAAGTTTTTCTTACCTAAAAACCAGATGTACTGCCAAACAGAGTCTCCTGTAGGCTGCCAGTCCATATAGAGGCTACACTTATTTGGAACCCTGTGTTGGTGTTGCTCTCCAACTCTTTTTACATATAAATGTGGCTCATTTGAGACCCCTGCATTAGGGGGTCTCAAACTCCACCCAGTGCCCCCTACTGGTCATTGAGTGTCCAGCTTGGATGAGCAGGTCAACACCACCTTAAAGGAGAAGGAAAGGCTAAAATTAAGTAAGCTTTATCAGAAAGGTCTATATAAATACACCAGTAAACCCCCAAAGTAATGCTGCTCTGAGTCCTCTGTCAAAAGAAACACCACATTTCTTTGCTTTTATTGTGTACACATGGGCTTCTGTATCAGACTTCCTGTTTTCAGCTTAAACCTCCAGGGCACGGCCTTGAGCATGCTCAGTTTGCTCCTCTCCCCCTCCCTCCTCCCATCCCTACTGTAATCTGAGCTCAGAGCTGTTAGTGAGCAGGGAGAGACTCAGGCAGGAAGTGATGTCACACCAAGCATATATGGCAGCTTCTATCCTAAACAAACAGAGACAGTGTCTAGAGCTGTTTACTCAGGTATGGTAAAGCATTCTGCAGAATAAATATAGCATTCTAGTTTGCACTATTGTGGCTATTCTATTGGCAATAAACTGTCTTGGAGCTTTCCTTCTCCTTTAAAGGAAAACTTTATCCCCAAAATGAATATTTAAACCCTTATTTTTTTTAAAATTGCAATTTTCTAGTTAGGATTACCCAACGGGTCATACTAGTAAAAAAGTATATTATAATGAAAATATTTTATTTACATAAAGCAGGGTTTTACATATCAGCTGTTTTATGCAATATGTTTTTATAGAGACCTACATTGTTCAGGGGATATAGTTTTCCTTTAAATCCAGCACTAAGCAGCGAGTGAGTGGGTAGACCAAATCCAAGGTGCAAAGTCTTGGGCTGAGACACTGAAAACCAGAAAAACTGCTAGGGTACACCTTGAGCTATTACACGGGAGCACGATGCATTCATTCTAAACAAAATCAGCGGAACGGAACAATGAATGCAGGTAATTTAAAGCTCTTCTTACATGCAGGTCAGGTAAAACAGGGAGCACCTGAACTGTAGACAAAGCTACAACCCGTCTGCAAATACGGGAAACAAAACAGACTATGGAGAAGAGGATTCACAAGGGATGATTTGGAAACGTTATTGAGCCCATGCTCTGGTCTGGAGACGGAATCTGTGCAGGATCCAAGCGTTAATCTAGGAAAAGCTGCCCATATTCCAACCAATAAAATTGCCCAAATCAAAGCATGTATCCCAATTTACACCTAGGTACGTCTATATGGGTATAAAAACTTCATAGGCCTATGTTTAATGCCGGCAAATGCACGGTGCATTGACAAATAAAATAGAAAGCGGCCATTCCCTTGTAATGAATCAATAAACACCTGGCAGGGGGCAAAGTGCCATTATAGATTAACCAGCCGATATTTGCAGAGCAAGCCCTAGTTTAGATAAGCACATAGGCAGCTCCCACACACACAAGGAACATTCTGCAGAAACAGCAAGGGGCAGATTTATTAAAGGGGAACTATTGAGAAAATGAAAATGTAATATTAGCTTCAGCATACGGAAATAAGAAACTTTCTAAATACAATCAATTAAATATTCTGTACGGTTTCTGAAATAATCAAGTTTATCTTCATTATCCCTCTCTCAACATATGTTTCTCCTCATGCTCTCTTCATGCCGCAGTTGGGTGTCAGATATTTATTGACAGTTAGATTCAATATATCTTATAGGGGGGCTTCTTTTGCCTAGAAGATGTATTAGAGCTCACTCTATTAAACTCACCAGACATCGTGTCTCTCTACATGCAGGATTTGTGCAAAATGCAGTTATTTTGTTTGTACCGGAATTAGGGACGCACTGAATCCACTATTTTGGATTTGGCCGAAATCCCGAATCCTTTGAGAAAGATTCGGCCGAATACCGAACCGACTCCTAATTTGCATATGCAAATTAGGGGTGGGAAGGGGAAACAATTTACTTCCCCTAATTTGCATATGCAAATTAGGGGTCGGTTTGGCTGGGAAGAAGGATTCGGCCGAATCCGAATCCTGCTGAAAGAGGCCCAATCCCGAACCGAATCCTGGATTTGGTGCATCTCTAACCGGAATCAGTTATTTTAGTGAGCTCTAATTCATCGGCTAGGAAAGGTAACGATAGTTCCCCTTTAAGGGTCGAATTGAAAATTCAAATTTTTTTCCGAGTCGAATTTCGAATATATCCGAATTTAGTATACTTTTTAAAAACTCGTTCGAAATTTGACCTTTAATAAATGAGAATCTAAGATATGACTTAACACTTATTTACCCACGGCAAAACGGTCATTTCTCAGTTTTAAACAGAAGTCAACTGTCAACTTACATATTGGGAATCATTGGCCTTTATAAATCCCAGGGGGCACGGAACACATTCCAGAGCGGAGAACATGACTGGGACCTGTTTTGCTACATACAAATCTTACAGGGTGTCTGTCCTCTGGCAAGAGATGAAAGATATAAACAGAATGTGTTTCAGTTTTTTGTGTCTGGTTGTGTCTTGGCTCAGATTCACATCTCAGCTCCCATAAATTCACTGCAGTTAAGGGGTGTCTGACTCTGGTCCAAGTTTCCATTGTCCAATCAGCAGACAGAGTTACAGCTGAACGGGTAAGGGCAGAGACACAGTCAGATTCGGGGAGATTAGTCGCCTGGCCTGGCTACAAATCTCCCCGAACTGCCTTCCCGCCGGCTGGAATGAAAATTGTCGACGGGATGGCACTCTGATTGCTTTGTTTACCGAAGTTGCCTGAACTTCGGAAACTGAAGTGATCTGATTGCCATCTCGCCGGCGATTTTCATTCGAGCCGGCGGGAAGGCAGTTGGGGGAGATTAGTCGCCCCGAAGAAGAGGAGATTTGTCGCTGGGCAACTAATCTCCCAGAATCTGACCGCGTGTCTCTGCCCTAACATATAATGCTCTGCCATTAAATTGTGACGGCACATGGGCCATCAGCTGAGAGGCAACACGATTAAAGGAGAAGGAAAGTTTAAAATGAAGTAAGTTTTATCAAAAAGGTCTATATAAATACACCAGTAAACCCTCAAAGTAAAGCTGCTCTGAGTCCTCTGTCAATAGAAACACCACATTTCTTTCCTTCTATTGTGTACTCATGGGCTTCTGTATCAGACTTCCTGTTTTCAGCTTAAGCCTCCAGGGCTAGGGCTTGAGCATGCTCAGTTTGCTCCTCCTCCCTATCCCTTTTCCCCTCCCTGCTGTAATCTGAGCCCAGAGCTATGAGTGAGAAGGGAGAGACTCAGGCAGGAAGTGATGTCACAACAAGCTAATATGGCAGCTGCTATCCATAAACAGAGAGCTTCTAGAGCGGTTTACTCAGGTATGGTAAAGAGTTCTGCAGAATAAATATAGTGTTATAGCTTGCACTATTGTGGCTAATCTATTGGCAATAAACTGCTTTGGTAGCATCAGTAAGAAAAAAAAAAAATACAGAATACACAGCAGACTTCCCATCGTCGACATTGGAAACCACACCCCCCACGACACAAAGAAATAATTATGTTTCATAATACAGGAAAGCTATTGCTGTAAGAAAGGAAGTTGAGAGACAACAATAACCATAAATCTTACAAGCCACAACTAGCAATTACTATGTAACCGGTGCCAAGTCTACTGCAAGTTGTAGCGGATCTCGGCCTGGTTATTTTGGCACCACAACGAGTGTCTGCACCCGGGCCGAGGCAATGTATCTTGGTGCAGCATATCAAGCAGCGGAATCTTTCATTTACACTTAGTCATGAAATTAATTTTGTAGGTTAAAGAATGGCCAATTCTAAGCAACTTTTCAACTGGACTTCATTTATTATTTTGTATAGTTTTTTTTTTAATTATTTGCTGCCTTCTTCGGACTCTTTCTAGTTTTCAAATGGGGGGGGTTACTGACCCCATTTGAAAAACAAATGCATTGTAAGGCTACAAATGTATTGTTGTTGCTACTTTTTATTACTCATCGTTATAGTTAGGTCCTCTCCTATTCATATTCCAGTCTTATTCAAATCAGTGCATGGTTGCTAGGGGAATTTGCTCCCTAGCAACCAGCTTGCTGTAACTGCAAACTGGAGAGCTGCTGAATAAAAAGCTTAACTCAAAAATCACAAATAATAAAAAAAAATGAAAAACAATTGCAAAATGTCTTAGAATATGAATTACTTAAATGAACAACTGCTTTATTACATATGGGCATAGCTTATGCTGCCCAGCGGGTCGGTCTATCTATCCCTGTATTTATATATAGATACTTATCCCTATATCGTTCTATCCATGCCTATATCATTCTATCCATGCCTATATCATTCTATCCATGCCTAGATCAGTCTATCCATGCCTAGATCAGTCTATCCATGCCTAGATCAGTCTATCCATGCCTAGATCAGTCTATCCATGCCTAGATCAGTCTATCCATGCCTAGATCAGTCTATCCATGCCTAGATCAGTCTATCCATGCCTAGATCAGTCTATCCATGCCTAGATCAGTCTATCCATGCCTAGATCAGTCTATCCATGCCTAGATCAGTCTATCCATGCCTAGATCAGTCTATCCATGCCTAGATCAGTCTATCCATGCCTAGATCAGTCTATCCATGCCTAGATCAGTCTATCCATGCCTAGATCTGTCTATCCATGCCTAGATCTGTCTATCCATGCCTAGATCTGTCTATCCATGCCTAGATCTGTCTATCCATGCCTAGATCTGTCTATCCATGCCTAGATCTGTCTATCCATGCCTAGATCTGTCTATCCATGCCTAGATCTGTCTATCCATGCCTAGATCTGTCTATCCATGCCTAGATCTGTCTATCCATGCCTAGATCTGTCTATCCATGCCTAGATCTGTCTATCCATGCCTAGATCTGTCTATCCATGCCTAGATCTGTCTATCCATGCCTAGATCTGTCTATCCATGCTATCCATGCCTATATCTCTCTATCCATGTCTATCCATGCCTATAGTTACATAGTTAATTTGGGTTGAAAAAAGAAAGTCCATCAAGTTCAACCCCTCCAAATTAAAACCCAGCATCCATACACACACCCCTCCCTACTTTTAATGAAATTCTATATACCCATACCTATATCTGTCTATGCATGCCTAAATCTATCTATCTATCTATCTATCTATCTATCTATCTATCTATCTATCTATCTATCTATCTATCTATCTATCCATCTCTATATCTATCTGTCCATCTCTATACCTGTCTATTGATCCATCTATCCGTGATTATACTCCGTAATTGGGTTTCAGTTGGGGAGATATGCATGTAAGCCCCAACTGATATCACTGTTAAAGGCAAGGCTATAGTTTGCCACCTATACTGCATGAGGCCACAATATAACCATGGGCCGCGGCTGAAAAGCTGAGTAAACACACAGGGGCTCATTTATAAACACTGGGCAATTTTGCACCTGGGCAGAAAGCCAAGGCAACCAATCAAATGTTTGCTTTCATTGTTTAACCTGCAGCTGGCTTAAAAAAAAAAAAAAAAAAACTAACCACTGATTGGTTGCTATGGGTAACTACCCAGGCAAATTTGCCCAGTGTTTATAAATGAGCCCCACTGACTTTTCCCACCGTGGAAATAATAATATATTCAATTAGCAAGAAGTATCTGCACAGACCCAAGTTCTCATGGCTGTCGCCTTGAACCTATTTTGTTTTTGAACCCCTTCCATCATCCCCACTGACTCTCAACCTTGGTTGTTGCAGGACTACAACTCCCAAAACCGGTTCCAAGTAGAATCAAGGGTCAATGAATGCTGTAAGTTATAATTCGGCAGCAACTTGGAAGCCAAGGTTAACAAACAGGGTGATAGTGATTAAACAAAGTGTGTGAAAGTACATATCCCTATACTGAAGTACGCAATGTAATGATTTTAGAGTCTGGCATAGCGGGTACAATAGTGACAATTTATACAGTTATAAGATAAAAAAAAAATCTAATTACCTATAAAAGGCGAGGTCTCAGGACAGTATGGCAACTCGTCATCCCGTAGCGAAGATTTGGATATTAAACTGAGATTGGCGTAAACGTCCCCAGCTTGGGATAAATTGAGGGGGTTGATGAGTCCCATAGAGGCAGTCCCCCCCTTGTAAAATATACCAAAGAAATAAGCCACCCTTTTCCTGTAGCCTTCCCTATACAGCAGAGCCATGACCACCAGCTGCACGCAGAGGAATAGAAGCAGGTAGCGACCCTTAGCCATAACCATTTTTGTCCACCTTTTTTTTTTTGAAAGAGTTGGCTTGAATTACAAAAAAAATAAATAATATTCAGGGAAAAATTAGCAGCAGCTTGGGAACATTCTGTTCTCTGTTGACCCCCCTCTTCTTAATTTATAGCATCACCAAGAAACAGAACTTTGTTATAGATGGTAAAAATATATTGTAAAAAAAAAAACGGCACCAGTTGCAGAATTCAGATGGCGAAACTGCCCACATAAACGTATTGCTGGCGATTTCCTTTTAAACGTGGATTAAGGCGACGTTGGAGACTCGGCTCGTGGCTGTGAGAAGGCTATCGATAGCCAAAGGCACAGATCCAGATAAGCGAAGGAATTTGGACGTACATGGGAGTTCAGCGGCAGCACCAGAAGCCCTGGAGATTGCAAGTCTGTAACAAACAAAAGAAGACGGATGTTAGAGAAAACGATAAAACAATAAAAAAAGCACATAAATGTTGCGTGCCAAGATTATTATAACTCTGAAGTCATTCTGGGGAAACCTACCAGCCTTTTGCTGCCTAAAGTACACACTGATTGTGCCGGCTGTCAGATCACACTTCTACGCTGAGTCAAAGGCTTTAAAGGAGCCCGGTCCCACCCAGATGGAAGTAGGATCACAGGGCAGGGGAAGGAGTGGTGCTAGTATTGTGAAGCAATGACTAATAAAATGAAGCAGGAGCACCAACCCCCCCCCCCCCCCTGCACCGAGCATTAACTGCTACAGGAAACGGTATCAGATTTCCAACCCATAAACTTACTGCTGCGCCTGTGGTTTACAAACAGTTAATAACCGAAGGTATAGTTAATGGTCCACGTCAGCAGGATTTAGACCTCCCCAAATCGGTATCTGAATCAGATTCTGGTCAAGAAAGGCGACAGTTACTATATTACTATAAAAGAGGAGGCATGGCAGTTGCACAGGACTGCACCCTTAGGGTGAGGCCAGACGAGGAGATTCAGGGAGGTTTTGTCGCCTGGCGACTTATCGCCACGTCTTTTGCGCGACTATCTCCCCGAACGGCCTCAGCGTTTTTTCCCCATAGGCTACAGCGCAAAATCACCTGCGACAATGCACACGCGCCGATGCGTTTTCAATAGTCGCCTCACACAGTTCGGGGAGATAATCGCGCAAAAGACGTGGCGATAAGTCGCCAGACGACAAAACCTCCCCAAATCTCCTCGTCTGGCCTTACCCTTATAACTGTGCAAGATATCCAATGCAAAGGGATCCCTGTACTTAGGACCTGATAATGGCGGGTATGGGGGCAAAGTGTAGAGGTATGGTGAAAGTAAAATAGGCATGGTGCTAGTGTAGAGGAGTGAAAAAAAGCTTTCCTTAAAGGGGTGGTTCACATTTAAGTAAAATTTTAGTATGTTATAGAATGGCCAATTCTAAGAAACTTTTCAATTGGTCTTCATTATTTATTTTTTATTGTTTTTTTTTAATTATTTGCCTTCTTCCTACTCTTTCCAGCTTTCAAATGGAGGCCATTGACTCCATCTAAATAACAAAGGCTCTGTAAGGCTACAAATGTATTGTTATTGCTACTTTTTACTACTTAGCTTTCTGCTCCGATCCTCTCCTATTCATATTCCAGTCTTTTATTCAAATCAATGCATGGTTGCTAGGGTAAGTTGGACCCTAGCAACCAGATTGCTGAAACTGCCAACTGGAGAGCAGCCGTTGAGTAAAAAGCTAAATAACTCAAATAATAAAAAATTACAACCAACTGCAAATTTTCTCAGAATATCAATCTCTACATCATACTAAAAGTTAACTCAAAGGTGAACAACCCCTTTAAATAAAATGATATAATACACGAGATATGACTACCCTGTAAATTATATCCTTATAAACTTAGGGGCACATTTACTAAGGGTCGAATATTGAGGGTTAATTAACCCTCGATGTACGACCATCAAAGTAAAATCCTTCAAATTCGAATATTGAGGTCGAATGATTTACCGCAAATATTTTGATCGATCGAAGGATAAATAGTTCGATCAAATTAAAACGAACGATTTGAAGGATTTTAATCCATCGATGAAATGATTTTCCTTCAATCAGAAATTGGTTAGAAACCTTATGGGGAAGGTCCCCATAGGCTAACATTGGTGCTCGGTAGGTTTTAAGTGGCGAAGTAGGTAGTCAAAGTTTTTTTTAAAGAGACAGTACTTCGACTATCGAATGGTCGAATAGTCGAACGATTTTTAGTTCGATTTGAAGTCGTAGTCGAAGGTCGAAGTAGCCTATTCGATGGTCGAAGTACCCAAAAAAAAAAAAAGTTTTTCTTACTTCGAATCCTTCACTCGAGCTTAGTAAATGTGCCACTTAGTGATGTCATTTCTGTCACACGAGTCACTTAAACATGTGTATTATAACAAAGTTGTGTTTTCAGGCTAATTCTAGTGCAAACCACAGAAATTCCAAATAGGATAGGGACCTCTCCCATTGACTTATTTAAAACCTCGGCAGGTCTGAGATGCCAGATTTGCGGATTCTGACTTTTTTAGCATCTGGGTTCAATACCAAAAAAAAAAAAAAAATCAAGTTTTTTTTCCCCCACTAAAAATTCGGATGTTAAAGTAAAAAAAAAATTTTACAAGTTTTTGGCATTAGGACTTATAATTAACCCCTTCTGCCAAGTAAGTTATAATACCCTTATATTTTACAAGAGGGGGCACTTTATTCACGGTTTATATTAGAAGCCAGTTATGAATAAGTATATAAAGCTCCCTGCTTACCTGTTCAGCCTTTATGAAAAGTGCTAAAGCTCCAGCACCAACTCAATCTGTTTGGCCACTTCTCTAAGTTTTGTGACTACCCATGTTCTACAGGTGCGGCGTACAGCCCCATTGGAAAAAATGTAATGCGTCTATTCATGCGCTCACTTGAACGCAGAAAAACGGAAGCGCAGCTACAACCGCTCGTGAGTAAGAGCCCTTACAAAGTATTGTGTAAGCAAATGGTTTCAATGAAAGTTTCCCCCACAACTACTCCATCAAGGGTTTCTGGGTTTTTACTTTAAAATCCCAGGGCCAATGCATTTGCAGCAGAGAGAAAGCGTCAGCTTTTTACTCACATTTTACATACGAGAAGAAAGAAAAAGCAGGAAAACAATCAGTCCATGGGGAAAGAGTCAGAAGCCATCTGGTTGCTAGGGTCCAAATTACCCTAGCAACCATGCATTGATATGAATAAGAGACTGGAATATGAATAGGAGAGGCCTGAATAGAAACTGGTGTAATAAAAAGTAGCAATAACAATAAATGTATTTAGCCTTTCAGAGCATTTGTTTTTTAGATGGGGTCAGTGACCCCCACTTGAAAGCTGTAAAGAATCAGAAGGCACATCAGTCAAAAACTATACAAAATAATAAATGAAATCCAACTGAAAAGTTGGTTGGAATTGGGCATTCTATAACATACTAAAGGTTAACTGAATGGTAGGTCAAAAACTGATTGCTGAAATTGCAAACTGTAGAGTTTCTGACGCAAATACACCAGTTTTACCAGTGCAGAGCAACACTACGTTATATTTTTATTACGTTAAACCGCTTTTATTTTTTGGTTTTATTGTTCCTTTAAGCATCTGGGGAGACACCTGGCACTGGGGGTTGTTTTGGGACACAATAAAGATTCCTCTTACCCTGAAGCTATAGCTTTATAGAGACACAAACAATTTCTGTGCCTTGATAAACAAAAGTCATACACAATAAAGTGCTACGGAGCCAGGTAACTATTAACTTAGTTGCTCAAATTTTATTGCAGATCATTCTAAGCACTGCTCCAAGTCATATTTCTCAGAAATTCTTCGCAGTTTTGGTTATGTGTGACATTAATCGCTAACCACTGAAGCAATTTAGTCCTCCAGATTTCCTCCAGATATGAAAATCAGCCGGCCTCTGCTACATAGTTTCATTAGTCAAAGTCAGCAGTGCAGAGAATATAAACGGGCAGACTGATGCGAATTTCAATACGAATTCCAGTCAAATCCTGATTTTACTTTCTCCAAGGAACTGGAAAAAAAATGGGAGTAAAGTGTGTGTGTAAGTGTGTGTGTGTGTGTGTAAGTGTGTGTAAGTAGCAAAACAATATTAAATTTAATTCCTGAACCAGCAAGTGTATTTATTTTTAGTTGTAATATTGGTGTAGGTGCATCTCGGATCATTTTGCCTGGTCATGTGCTTTCAGAAAGAGCCAGCACTTTAGGATGGAACTGCTTTCTGGCAGGCTGTTGTTTCTCCTACTCAATGTAACTGAATGTGTCTCAGTGGGACCTGGATTTTACTATTGAGTGTTGTTCTTATATCTACCAGGCAGCTGTTATCTTGTGTTAGGGAGCTGCTATCTGATTACCTTCCCATTGTTCTGTTGTTAGGCTGCTGGGGGGGAAAGGGAGGGAGGTGATATCACTCCAACTTGCAGTACAGCAATAAAGAGTGACTGAAGTTTATCAGAGCACAAGTCACATGACTGGGAGCACCTGGGAAACTGACAATATGTCTAGGCCCATGTCAGATTTCAAAATTAAATATAAAAAAATCTGTTTGCTCTTTTGAGAAATGGATTTCAGTGCAGAATTCTGCTGGAGCAGCACTATTAACCGACGCATTTTGGAAAAAAAATAAATTCCCATGACAGTATTCCTTTAAAATCCGGGAACCTGTAAAATGAGGGTACGTAAAATTGGGGTCTCACTTTACATGTACAATTACAAATAACCACTGAATAATGAGCATATATCGGAATGAAGTTTTATTTTTATTATGCAGAACCCCTTTTATACAGTTAGGGCCATAAATCGTTGGACAGAGACACATTTTTTTTTTAATTTTGGTTCTGTACATTACCACAATGAATTTTAAATGAAACAGCTCAGATGCAGTTGAACTGCAGACTTTCAGCTTTAATTCAGCGGGTTGAACAAAAAGATTGCATAAAAATGTGAGGAACTAAAGCCATTTTTAATCACTTTATTTCAAGGGCTCAAAAGTAATTAGACAATTCACTCAAAGGCTATTTCATAGGCAGGTGTGGGCAATTCCTCCACCTCCATGCAGGTGAAACAAGCCATCCTTAGGGTAGGGGCACACGGCGCGATTTCGCCGCGATTCTGCACTGGGCGAGTTGCGAGTCGCTTCGTTTTTTAAGCCGAAATAGCTTTGTTAACTTTGGCGCTGGCGTCAATGCAAATCGCGGCGAAATCGCTGCGCTAATTCACACGCGGCGATTCGTTTTCTATTGTCGCCCGAAGTTGCCTCGCTGGGCGTTTCCGGGCGACAGTAGAAAACGAATCGCCGCGTGTGAATTAGCGCAGCGATTTCGCCGCGATTTGCATTGACGCCAGCGCCAAAGTTAACAAAGCTATTTCGGCTTAAATAAAACGCAGCGACTCGCAACTCGCAAAGCGCAGAATCGCGGCGAAATCGCGCCGTGTGCCCCTACCCTTATGCTGCAAAAACAGAAAAAACCCATCCGAGAAATTCCTACAATATTAGAAGAGGCAAATCTACAGTTTGGAGAAAGAAAGAAATCACTGGTGAACTCGGCAACGCAAAAAGACCTGGACGTCCACGGAAGACAACAGTGGTGGATGATCAAGAGAAACCCCTTCACAACAGCCAAACACGTGAACAACAGTCTCCAGGAGGTAGAGTCTCCATATCCAAGTCTACCATAAAGAGAAGACTGCATGAAAGTAAATACAGAGAGTGCACTGCAAGGTACAAAAAAACACTCATAAGCATCAAGAATAGAAAGGCTAGATTGGACTTTGCTAAAAAAAAAATCTAAAAAAGCCAGCACAGTTCTGGAAAAACATTCTTTGGACAAATGAAACCAAGATCAACCTCTACCAGAATGATGGCAAGAAAAAAGTCTGGAGAAGGTGTGGAACAGCTCATGATCCAAAGCATAGCACAGTTCTGTATAAAAGATTTGGGAGGCAGTGTGATGGCTTGGGGTGCATGGCTGCCAGTGGCACTGGGACACTAGTGTTTATCCATCATGTGACACAGGACAGAAGCACAAGAATGAATTGTGAGCTCTTCAGAGACACGGCCTGCTCAAATCCAGCGAAATGCACTCACATTGATTGGCAGGTGTTTCAAAATGACCCAAAACATACAGCCAAAGCAACCCAGGAGTTTATTAAAGAAAAGAAGTGGAATATTGTTGAATGGCCAAGTCACCGGATCTGAACCCAATTGAGCTGCATTTCACTTGTTGAAGACTAAACTTGGGACAGAAAGGCCACAAACAAACAGCAAGTGAAAGTCACTGCAGTAAAGGCCTGGCAGAGTATTAAACAGGAGCAAACCCAGAATCTGGTGATGTCCATGACTTCAGGCTGTTATTGCCAGCAAAGGGTTTTCAACCAAGTATTAGAAGTGATGAAATTTTATTTTCAGTGTTTTCAATTGTCCAATTACTTTTGAGCCCCTGAAATGAAGTGATTGTGTTAAAAAAAAAGGCTTTAGGGCTCTTACTGACGAGCGTTTTTACCTGCGCATTACATTTTTTCTAGGGATGCACCGAATCCAGGATTCGGTTCGGGATTCGGCCAGGATTCGGCCTTTTTCAGCAGGATTCGGATTCGGCCCAATACTTGTGCCTGGCCGAACCGAATCCGAATTTGCATATGCAAATTAGGGGTGGCGAGGGAAATTGCGTGACTTTTTGTCACAAAACAAGGAAGTAAAAAAAAAAAAAAAACCCCTTCCCACCCCTAATTTGCATATGCAAATTAGGGTTCGGATTCGGTTCGGTATTCGGCCGAATCCTTTGCGAAGGATTCGGGGGTTCGGCCGAATCTAAAATAGTGGATTTGGTGCATCCCTAATTTTTTCCAATAGGGCTGTACTCACACAGGCGCGTGTAGGCGCCGAACGCAGGTTGAGACGCAACAGGCTGCATTTTTCCTGCGTTCGGCGCCTACACGCGCCTGTGTGAGTACAGCCCCATTGGAAAAAATGTAATGCGTCTATTCCTGCGCTCCCCCGTGGCTGAACGCAGAAAAACGAAACGCAGGGGAGCGCAGGTAAAAATGCTCGTCAGTAAGAGCCCTTAGCCCCTCACACTTTTATGCAATCTTTTTGTTCAACCCGCTGAATAAAGCAGAAAGTCTGCAGTTCAACTGCACCTGAGTTGTTTTATTTTTCATTGTGGTAATTCATTGTGTTAATGTACAGAACCAAAATTAGAAAAAAAGTTGTCTCTATCCAAAGATTTATGGGCCTAACTGTATTATGAATGACTTTGCCTATAATAAGCCAAAATTGCGAATGGTCCGTTTATTATTCTGTGTGTATTTTGAATGACTTTTGTCTGCAGATCTGAGCTTTGGAATTAAAACAAGTGCAAGTCTGCCCCTGTCACCTGAACTCACTGAACTGCACGGTTTCTGGCTGACGCTGAAAAGCAAAAGGGCAGCCACTGGCGACAAAAACTTCCAACACCTTTCATTATGTGTGCCGAACAGTGTGGATAGAAAAGTTTTCTCATAGTACGGGTACTGGAAACAGCTCACCTGTAAGCGCTGGATAAACACACAGAAAGCAAAATGCAAAACAAACAAAAAAAGAATTAGCACTTTTAATTGTTCCTGGTCCTGTAAACACAAGAATGAACTTATTTAAACCCTGTACAGGTATGGGACCGATTATCCAGAATGCTCAGGACCTGGGTTTTCCGGATAACGGATCCATAATTTGGACCTTCATACCTTATGGGGCAGATTTATCAAGGGCTGAATTTCGAATTTGAAAAACTTCAAAATTGAAATAGACCAACCCAAAATGTAATCAAAGTTTTTTTTTTTTGGCCGAATAGGTCCATTTTCGAAGGAATTTGAATCATACGAATCAAAGTAATATCGCAGTTGATTCAAAATTTTCCAAAAAAAAAAACCACTAAGAAGTCCACCAATTGACTCCAACTAGGAGGTCCCCCATAGGCTAAAACAGTAATTTGGCGGGTTTTAGCTGGTGAATGGTCGAAGTCGAATTTTTAAATAGACAGTACATGATAAATTTCAAAATTCAAATTTTCGATTTTTTTTTTTTAATTCGAATCGAATTTGGACTATTGCCTAGTCGAAATATACAAAAATTAGCTCGAAATTCATAGTAACATAGTAGGGATGCACCAAATCCACTATTTTGGATTCGGCCGAACCCCGAATCCTTCTCGAAAGATTTGGCAGAATACCGAACTGATTCCAAATTTGCATATGCAAATTAGGGATGGGAAGGGGAAAATATCTTTTACTTCATTTTCTGACAAAAAGTCAAGTGATTTCCATTCCCTAATTTGCATATGCAAATTAGGATTCAGATCAGCCAGGCAGAAGGATTCGGCCGAATCCTGCTGAAAAAGGCTGAATCCTGGCCGAATCCCGAAACAAATCCTGGATTTAGTGCATCCCTATACGCACCTGTGTGAGTTAGGTTGAAAAAAGACACGTCCATCATGTTCAGCCTTTTTACTCAATTCAATAATCTTTACTTCGATCTTTGATAAATCTGCCCCTAAATCTACTAAAAGTTAATCATTTTAAAATTTAATCCAAATTTCAATTTGGATTATGTGATTATAATGGAGCCTATGGGAGGCGGCCTTTCTGTAAATCAGAGCTTTCTGGATAAAGGGTTTTTCCCAATAACATATCCCATACCTGTTATGCATATTCACCACTCACATGAGTTCCTTTTACACCTGATATAGAATAACCACCACCCCTGTGTGACGGGGCCACGTTTTTTCTTGTTACAACAAATCAAACAAGTAAGACAAAGGTACAAAAATGGGAAAGGGGAAAGAACATCTAAAAATAACAAGGGTTTCGTCAGGGATAAAAATAAACTTGGGTGCAACGGTTTTGTTGCCTGCGGAATGATTGTTATGTGTAACCAGGGCCGCTTGTGTATTCACCTTTAGCACACCCAACACATGCAAAAGAATGGCTACTGAACTGGAAAAATGACATAAGTCAGTTAAGAGAAAATGATCCAATATAAGGGGCAGTTGCCATTAGCATGGCTAGTGCATTGGGGCTACTGAAAAGGAGGATTTAAAAATGTCCGAAGTCAACATGTGTGCCACTGCCTTAAAACAGAAATAATCCCTAAAACTTAATGTGGCTAAAAATGTCATTTTATATAGTGAACTTATTGCACGAGGCTAAAGTTTCAGCTTGTCAATAGCAGCAATGATCCAGGACTTCAAACTTGTCACAGGGGGTCACCATCTTGGAAAGTGTCTGTGACACTCACATGCTCAGTGGGCTCTGATTGGCTGTTGAGAAGCTAAGCTTAGGGCTCGTCACTAATTATACAGCAGAAAATGAGCTTCCCTGGCTGTAATATAAGCTGATGCTACAGGTTTGCCAATTATTAAATTCTGATGCTAATTGCACTGGTTTCTGTGCTGCCATGTAGTAATTATGTGTATTAATTACTAATCAGCCTTATATTGTGACATTTCTATTCTATGTGTACTGTATATTGTGAGTGGGTCCCTAAGCTCAGTAAGTGACAGCAGCACAGAGCATGTGCAGTGAATCAGCAGAAAAGAAGATGGGGAGCTACTGGGGCATCTTTGGAGACACAGATCTTTACTGCTAAAGGGCTGTGGTTGCCTTGGGCTGGTACAGAAGCACAACACATAGAGGCATATTTATCAAGGGTCAGATTCCTGCAAGTTTTTTTTTTTTTTTTACTCCCATAAATCTTTTAAACTCGGGTGAATGGAATCGACCCATTTGACTCGAATTTTAAAAACTCGATTAGGGCTTTTTCTCCAAAATAAACTCGAATGTCAGGAAGGCTGATAACTCCCTAGTCAAATTTGACAAATACAAGAGTCCTCTGCACTCAACCCATTATCAATATATTTAAGACAGAGACATTTTGTGCTACTGCTACTGAAAAATGTCTTACCCTTTAAACAAAACAGGGATTGTTTGTCCATATATTACAATATATTTAAGCTCAACAACTACGTCAAAGTCATCCCATATCTGGCCAGCCCTACTCTTAATTTTCATCTGATTCATTAAGAATTCTATTGCTTCATTATACATTTTACACAGGGACTAAGTTTTACCTGCAACTTACTTTCTGCTTTCAAGGTTAAAACTGCCAAACTTGGCTGCCCTTTTATTGGCCACCACTGGGATCATTGACTATAGCCAGGTGATGCCAGTGGTGACCAATAAAAAGGTTTTCTGTAAAGGGTAAGGCACAAAATGTCTTAAATATATTAATAATGGGTTGAGTGCAGAGGACTCTGGTGAATTTTGTGGTCACAACCTCATTGCACCCGTGCCTAATGGTTTTAAAAATTAGTGGTGAGCACAACTTTCCCTTGTTTGTCCTAGTCAAATTTGACAGTTTTGACCATAAAAAAAAAAAAAGAAAATTGAAAATTAGAATTTCCAATTTGACCCTTGATAAATCTGTGCATAATGTACAACATTTGTAGTCTATTTCTTTAGTTGAGCTTTGGTTCTCCTTTAAGGCCAATGTGAGACATGGCAATTCCAGTGGAGGAAACTGATTTTGACCCCCTTACACTGCATTCTCTGTCCCATATCAATAGGTGGCTGTTCTTGATGGTATTTCTAGTAGTACCATTTTGACCTCGTGTAAGACAAAACTCAGTAAAGGAAAACCTTTAGTAATAGTCAGGCAATTTATTCATACATAATACAACATAACAGTTTTGTCTGGGTAAGCTGTTGGAGTAACACACAGAATGTCAGCCAAGGACTTACCAAAGACCCACCTCTTGGTCCAGGCATTATATAGCTTTCAGAAGGCATTTACAGTAATTGTGACAAGGGGTACAAGGAAATACCATACATGGTCTGGTGAGGAGACTTACTGGCATATATATTTGTACATTCCTGGAAGATGTGCAGTTTTGCAACATAAGAGATTTCTGGTTCCAACTGTCCACAGCCTCGTAGACATCTGTTGGCTAAACATGGCCATTGTGGTACAGACAACTATTGAGCAACACTGCTGCAAAAGGGCATAAGAGACTTGCTGACACTATGCTGACACTCTTCTAAGTAACAGAGTGGAGATCAATTATTTGTATGGCCTAGTATAAGTTATATGAGTGACCATTGTCCACAGTTGACCA
This sequence comes from Xenopus petersii, assembly GCA_038501925.1. Classification (NCBI taxonomy): domain Eukaryota; kingdom Metazoa; phylum Chordata; class Amphibia; order Anura; family Pipidae; genus Xenopus; species Xenopus petersii. Next base: position 8,641,295 of record CM076684.1, on the reverse strand, counting down.
TTAGCCCTTATAGTCCATCCTGCCTTGGGCCCTATAGCGTTATGGCGTCATAGAGGGCGGGGGTAACAAATATCGACCCTCTGACACTAGCCATTCCGTCCGTCTTTGGAATTAGACCGTTCCAGATATATTTTATATAAACATTCTCCGCCAGGAACATATGGTTTAATTCAGTGTAAAGAAATACATTTTACTTGCGCTGCTTCACCTGCTGTCATCACACAGTTTCCACCACCCTGGCACCTACGTGGCCTTTTTGACAATGCAAAGCAATGTGGGGGTCGACTCTTTCACACCTGTCTATGTACGGCACATCAGCACAATAAGCCTTTTGTGTTTATTCTCTGCACAACTGCATTTCTATATCACACCAGAACATTTCTTTCAGGCGCCTCAGAGGCATTCATCCTTCTCTAGATGATCTGGTGTGAGCAATAGGGAAGCTCTGCACCCATTGTTTGCTCTGAACTAAATTCAACTGCCGACCAAGTCCTGCCACACAGCCATCCCACCCTGCAACTGCCGATTAGTCAACTTCTTCCATTCCTAAGACCTCTCTATGCTGTGACTGCCGATTGGTCGTATTCCCTGCTTCACTGACCTACAATTGCAACCCATATTAGAGTTCTGTGCGGGTCCATTTTTTAGAACCAGTACCCGCAACCGCATTCTTACCTGCAGGGACCCGCTACCTGACCCGCAACTACCTTATCCGCACAATCAGAAAAAAGGAGTAACTAGCGCTATTGAGAAGACCGCAGCCCGACCTGCAGAACCGCCTACCAGCGTCTATACCCGCACCTGGAACTTCTACCTGCAACCCGTATGCCGTTGCATCTCCCCCATGCTATTGCCACCTACTCTCCCTACCCCTAGTTCCAGCCCTGTGCCACATATAGCAACTCTGCACCTGTATATAAAAAAAAATGTCAAAATGCTGGCAGAGAAAGCTCAGAGTCAGTATTCGGCCAGAAAATGCTCTGGTGCTCTGTTTGAGCAGTGACAGGTGGATTGCAGCCTTGCCAATGCTGGACACGTATGCCGAATCCCAATTTTTGCATTAACGACACACAAGTTAAAGGAGAACTAAACACTTAAAACGAATAGGGCTAAAACTGCCAAATGTTATATAGTAATTGTATTGCACGAGGCTAAAGTTTCAGCTTGTCAATAGCAGCAATGATCCAGGACTTCAAACTTGTCACAGGGGGTCACCATCTTGGGCTGGTACAGAAGCACAAAACATATTGTACAACATTTCTAGCTACTTCTTTAGTTACGCTTTAGTTCTCCTTTAAACCTTGGTTCAGAATTGGGGTATATTTTTTAACCCTTACAACCACTTCCAAACAGTAACCAGAAACAATGTGGAAGCCAATCCCGACACGTCCACAAGACAACTATTTAATGTTTACATGATTTTCTAGTAGACAAGGTATGAAGATCCAAATTACGTTAAGCGTTAAGATCCATTAACCGAAAAGTCCCAGGTTCCAAGGATTCTGGAGAAAAGGTCCTATCTATGTATATTTATATTGTCATTTACCCCATAGAGGTCTAGGGTATTCTATGTAATCTGAAAATGAAGAGCCATCCCGTGCCCAGTTCCTGGCAGCTAAAACAGGCAATTGCTTGGAGAGCGGAGGCTTTTGCCATCCAGCTACACTTACACCTTCCCAGCTCTGATGGGTTTCTGCACATGTTATTAACAGGGGCAGCTTGGCTCTCATGCTTGCTAGAGCTTAGCTTATGCTGAAAACGTGAAAGCGCCATTTGTTCAACACACTCATTTACAGTTGGGTCCATAAATATTTGGACAGACAATTTTTTTTTTCCAATTTTGGTTCTGTACAAGAGCTGTTTCATTTAAAAGTTATTGTGGTACAGAACCAAAATTAGAAAAAAAGTCTATTCAAATATTTATGGATCTTCCTGTATGCATGATCACATCTTGTTGCTTGGGGAAATTATTTATTGTATATTTATTCAGTCGAGAGGTTTCTGCTTTAGTAGCACAACCGCCTTATCCTTTTGCCTCTTGTTATTTAAAGGGATACTGTCATGGAAACAAATGTGTGTTTGTGCCTTTATGGTCATAGAACCACTGAGTGAATTCTAATATCCTTATCATTTACAGTAGGGGGTACATTATCCCTTATAATACATGAGTGAAGAGTTTCCTGTATAACTCAGCCTGCAGCCTTGTGCCTTTATATGGTCACAGAATAACCCCTCAGTGACTTCTAATATCCTTATCATTTACAGTAGGGGGTACATTATCCCTTATAATACATGAGTGATACTCAGAGTTCCCTGTATAACTCAGCCTGCAGCCTTGTGTCTTTATATGGTCACAGAATAACCCCTCAGTGACTTCTAATATCCTTATCATTTACAGTAGGGGGTACATTATCCCTTATAAGTCAAGAGTTCCCAGACCTGTATGACTCGCCCAGCTGTCTAGATACAAAGAACATCCCACTAAAACTGAAAGAACATCCCACTAAATCTGAATATCTGTAAATTAAAAATGACAGTTGGGAATCTGTGAATACTGGAATGTACTTATCTCAGCCTTTAATGCAGAGTGACAGAATACATAATTATGATGCTCTTCAGTCAGACCTGCCTGAACCTATCCATTCTTTCGGATAAATATGCAAATGCATAGAACAAAGTTCAGGGAACGCAGCCTAATCTTACTTACTGATACAACATAAGCCCATCGAGCCGCCTCTTCACATTCATTTATTATGAAATCACATATGTAATGCAGAGATAATAATACTTACCCTGCTGCAGGCCAGCAGGAAATCAGCGGATAAACTGATATTATAGTTCCTATAAGAAAGGATTAGGCCACACATTAGAAACGACTACTAAAGGCTGGAACATATTCAGACCAGACGTAGAGATGATAAAACCAGTAGAAAATGAAGTCACACAGTGCAGAAGATAATCCAGACCCATGAGGCATGGGAAAAGCTTGTCAGACCAATAGAAAAGGTGTCGGATTTAGTGGTAACAAAGATGCAACTGCCTGTTCTTACTGTACTGACTGCACATGGCAGTCAGGAGCATCTCTGTTATAAACCCTACGTACGACCCAACAGATTTACTGGAAGGCCAAGGTGAAACAGCTGCGACTCGGATACAGTATCGGCAGAAACCGTTTCGAGGAGATAAACGGCTAAAAATATCTAAGCTGCCACCATCTGCGTACAGAAAACAAACAAATGTATCCAGCACAGAGAAAGGAATAAAAGTAAAGAAATGGTTATTTGGGATAGAGATTGCTCTCAGTCGGGTTTTTTGATGTGCCCTACAGCTGAAGGACATGGTCATTGGCCATGAAGGTAGAATGATATGATCACAGAACGGAAATCACTGCTTGTTATTACAGTCACAATGATGAGGATGGCTGATGTCTACACAGTATTTCTGGTAGTCGTAGAAAGATTGTAGCCAGTCATAACAAGAAGACCAATATTGGCCGATAACATGAAGTTTACTCATGCTGGGTGTGTTGTAGTCTTCCCTGGCCTTGTCCACCATACACTAAACCCCTTTGCATAATTGTTTTTTATATTTAAGTGTGAAATCTGTCATGGGGATGGACATATTGTCAGTTTCCCAGCTGCCCCCAGTCATATGACCTGTGCTCTGATAAACTTCAGTCACTCTTTACTGCTGTACTGCAAGTTGGAGTGATATCACCCTCCCTTTCACCCTAGTAGGCCATTAACAGAACAATGGGAAGGTAACCAGATAACAGCTCCCTAAAGCTGGCCATAGACGCAAAGATCTGATCGGAACGTGTGTGGAGAGTCCCGACATTTTTCGTCTGGCGGAGATCGGTCGTTTGGTCGATCGGACAGGTTAGAAAATTTCTGTCGGCTGCCGATAATATCTCTGCGTGTATTGCCGATCGTACGATTTGCAGTGGGAGACTGTCACTAGCTTTGGTCGGACATAGATATCGTACGATTGCTGTCAGGGGCAGAACATTGCTGATCTGTTCTTTAACTAATCTGACTGGTAAGACTTTGATCTGAATGGTTAGTGGCGGGTTGGGAGATGGGAAAGTCCGATCGTACGATGATTCGTACGATCGGATCTTTGCATCTATGGCCAGCTTAACACAAGATAACAGCTGCCTGGTAGATCTCAGAACAGCACTAAATAGTAAAACATATGATCGATATCCGAATGTTTGCTGTACAACGATTGGATATGAATTTATATGGGCAGCTTCAACAGCAAATCTGGATTGAAAAAAAAGTCAAAAGCCCATCAATTTCAACCCCTCAAAATAATTCACACTATGCAGGTCTGCTGGGTTCAGTATGCACCACTTCTGCTGGCGGCTATTTAGTGTGCTTGCCCCGCCCCATCTGTGACGTCATAGACAGGAGTGGGTCAGAAGCGGGTATATAATGGGAAGTGAAGCGGCGGGCTAGGGCCAGGTGCAGAGCGGCAATTTTACAAATATGCAAAATACAGAAATGCCTAAACTGCAGCCTTGGATATTGCGTTCATTTAAGAATCACTTAAAACAGCTAAAGAACATAAATAGTCTAATAAAGTTATGGATTTGATCAACTTGAGAAGAATTTGGTAACATTTAAAAACAATCAATTTCAAGCTTTCCAATAGTTGGGAACACACTATTCCATGCAAATTCTTGAGGGGGAAAAACCTTTCATCATTATCAAGCTGGGAATATACTTCCCTTCAAGGATTATGACATGGGGGGAAAAAAAAAAAAGAGTGCTTATAAGGATGAAAAAATGACCAGATTAGTTTCTCACCAGATTTGAGAGTATTTATTACAGGTTTGATCTGCACTAGATAATGATATTTTGAGAAATATTCAAAATCCAGCTGTGATCTTAGCGCAATATAATAATATGGATACAACAACGAGACATAAGAATAGCTACTGTTTTTTTAAGAGGGGCTAAACAAGCGGTTAATCTAGAGGACCATATTGGGTATAAAAACTGCTCTTTTGAGAGCTATTTCTATATGGTAGTAATGTGCGGCCGGGTGGATTCGGACCTACCTCGGAACACCATTTGTGGTTTGAGCTCACTGCTGGCCATTTGTGGTTTGAGCTCACTGCTGGCTTCCTGTTTTATAGACACGCCCCTTTTGTGAGGTCATTGGTGGGTTAGTTCTATATAAATAGAGGGAAGAAGGCGGGTATAGGCAGTTTCAGGCGTGGGTCGAGTTTTTCTCGCCCTGCACATCACTACTGTACAGATAAACTTCACATGCACACCCCGAGGGAAACCTCAAACTAGTGACTCCTCGCTTATTTTGCCCATGTTTATATCCCCATTCTCTGAATCATGAAAAGAAACTTTTCTGCCTCTTGCCACAGACTCGTATGCGGAAACTAAAGAGAATTTTGGATCCGCAACCCTTCCCAGAGGTTGCTGTAGTTCCCTTCTCAGGCAAACATGATCCGAGGCAGAAATATTTTAAACGGGGGAACTATTGCGAAAATTAAAATGTGATGTAACCATCGTCATACTGAAATAAGAAGCTTTCTAAATACAATCAATTAAATATTTTGCATTGTTTCTGAAATAATCAAGTTTATATTTACTATCTCTCTCCCAGCTTCTGTTGGGTGTCTGATGTCTTCATGCAGCAGTTGGGCATCATATGATGATCTAGAGTCCTGAAGCGAGTCGGGTATCGGCGGGTAAACCGCAATAAAAAAAAAAAAAAAACGGGCACCCTGTAGAATGAGGGGAGGATTTAGAGGTGCGAGTATCCAGGGGGGGTCTGTGGAGTCACGGGTCAGGTTGAGGGTCTCATCTTATGTAATATAGTCTATATTTTACTCCTTTTTAAAGTTTTACAAAACGCGTTTATGTCCCGCCCACTTTTGATGACATTACTTCCGGTTTGCAGCACCATCACTTCCTGTTTGATGGTGGTTGGCGGGTTGCGGATAATGCAGTTGCGGTCCGGGTAGTGGATCAAAGTGGGTAAATATGCGGGTTGCGGTTCAGGACGCTGGCTGCGGGTTCGGGTCTTAGAAATTGGTTCCATGCAGGACTCTAGAATGATCTAATACATCTAATAGGGGGGCTTCCTTTCCTAGCAGATGAATTAGAGCTCACTCAAATAACTGATTCCAGTACAAACAAAATCTAACAAAATAACTGCCTTTTGCACAAATCCTGCATGTAGAGAGACATGAGGTCTGGTGATTTTAATAGGGTGAGTTCTGATACATCTTCTAGGCAAAAGGAGCCCCCCCCGTTAGATATGTTGGATCATTCATCATCTGACACCCAACTCCTGAATGAAGACAGAATGAGGAAAATGCTGAGAGAGGAATAGTGAAGATAAACTCGATTATTTCAAAAACGGTACAGAACATTTAATTGGTTGTACTTAGGATACGGTTTCTAATTTCAGTATGCTGAACCTTGTATTAAATCTTCATTTTCGCATTAGTTCCCCTTTAATGATACAAAAACACATTTGGCTTGCCAGAACTTCGTATTTTTTTCCATTCTACCTCTCCTGCCTGACTGCGTCATCATAAACTAAAGCAAATGTAACAGACTAAAATTGCTTGCCTATTTCTGGAACATTCCAGTACTACACATAAGGAAACTGTACAAGATCGAGAGATTAGAATTATACAAAGCTCTTTTTCACATTCCGCTGTTCAGATTGTTTGTGTTGTTGTCAAAACAATGAGATCAGATAGGAAAGTCCAAACAGATACCATATCAGCTGTTTTTAGGGTAAGGTCACACCTGGAGATTCGGGGAGATTTAGTCGCCTCTTCCTTGGGGCGACTAATCTTCCCGAACGGCTTCCCTGTCTTTTGGCTGCTACTATGAAAAACCGCCAGCGCCATGGCACTCGTGGCGTTTCGTTTTCCATAGTCACCCGAAGATTCCCCGTGAGGCAACTTCGGGCGACTGTGGAAAAAACAATGCGCAGCGAGTGCCATGCTGCAGGAGATTTCTCATAGTAGCAGCCGGAAGAGAGGGGGAAGCCGTTCGGGGAGATTAGTCACCCCCAAGAAGAGGCGATTAGTCGCCGGGCGACTAAATCTCCCCATATGCCCTACCCCTTAGGGTCAGGGCACACAGGCAGATTCGGGGAGATTAGGCGCCCAGTGACAAATCTCTTCTAGGCGACTAATCTCCCTGAATTACCTCCCCGTTGGCAAAAATGTAAATCGTCGGCTCAATGGCACTCGGATCAATTCGTCTTCTGAAGTCGCCTCACGAGGAAACTTCTGTGACATTGGAAAACGAATTGCTCGGAGTGCCATCCAGCCAGCGATTTACATTTTAGCCGACGGGAAGGCAGTTTGGGGAGATTAGTCGTCCCAAGAAAGAGGCGATTAGTCGCTGGGCGACTAAATCTCCCCTCTCCCAGTGTGACCTTACCCTAAAGAGAAGGGTAAGAAGAAGAGGAGATTTGCCGCCGAACGACTAATCTCCCCAAATCTGCCTGTGTGCCCGGACCCTTACACTCATAAACATCAGCTATTCTGCTCTATACAAGCCCTACAAATAACGGTAAATAAAACGCCAAATGTGCAAAGCCCTTATTAGTCCCGCATTACGGAATTAACGTGTGCAAACATTAAAGCATTTTCCTTTATCGGAGCATTTCTTTCAGGAGAAAGAATAAACAGTAAAAGTGCATTGCATCATTGTCTGTAAATTAGAGGGCCATCAAGTTAATAGTGAACTGGGGACTCTTAAAAGGATGACGAATTGGGTCATTAGCACCAGGAAGAGGAAGGCATTAAGGCTTTTACAGCAAGAAAGATACAAAGCCCACGGGGACTTGCATTAATATTACTCTTCTAATGGAAATCAAATTGACTTCCAGATATTGTTTTGACTGGAGACTGGATGCGGTCAATTTAGGCCTGGTATCACATTAAGGCTTGCAATTCAATATTCATAACCTGAATGCTTTACTGGGGCAAGCAACGTCAATCTCACAGACGCTGGTACATTCACCTTAAACATGGGGTGGCCAACGAGAGGTCCAAGGGTCAATTGCGGCACTTCAAGAGATTTTTATGGGGCCCAACTGTTCAAGAGCCTCATAACCCCCAACATATAGGGGTATATTTATCAAAAAGTGAAGTTGAGATCACAACAGTCCGCTAGAGTGAAAAACCTCCACTCTCCCATTTATTTCTAAGGGATTTTTAAAGATTAATTTATTGAAGGGTGAAAGTTCATACTTTGATAAATACACCTATAAAAATCCCATAGAAATGAATGGAGAGCGGTGGTATTTCACTCTAGCGTACTGTGGTGATCTCAACTTCACTTTTTGATAAATATACCCCATAGACGGTGATCTCCAGCCAGGATCTCGCACGCAACATGTTGCTCACCAACCCTTTGGATGTTGCCCCAGTGCCATAAAAGCATGTTCTTACTGAAGGAACTACACATTGAACTAATACTAAATACAGGTATAGGATGCGTTATCCAGAAACCGATTATCTAGAACGCTCCGAATTAAGGAATGCCGTCTCCCATAGACTCCATTTTATTCAAATAATCCAAATTTTTTAAAAAGGATTTCCTATTTCTGTGTGATAATAAAATAGTCGCTTGTACTTGATCCCAACCAACTAAGATATAATTAATCGTTATTGGAAGCAAAACCAGCCTATTGGGTTTCTTTCATTTTTCCATGATTTTCTAGTAGACTTAGGGCAGAGACACATGTGGAGATTCAGGGAGATTTAGTCGCCCGGTGACGAATCGGCTCTTTTTTGGGCGACTAATTTCCGCAAACTGTCTTCCCGCAGGCTAGAATCTAAATTGTCAGCGGGGTGGCACTTGGAGCACTTTGTTTTCCGAAGTCATCCGAAGTTGCCTCACAAGGAAAACGGAGCGATCCGAGTGCCATCCTGTCAGCGATTTCGATTCTAGCTGGTGGGAAGGCATTGCGGGGAGATTAGTCGCCCGAAGAACAGGTGATTTGTCGCCGGGCGATTAATCTCCCCTGAATCTCCACGTGTGTCTCTGCCGTAACAGGTCCCACACCTGTAATAGTTTACACTTGAATAAACCCATTGACACTTCTGTGCAGTTTTCTCACAGTATGCAACGTATAGTATTTTTCTTTCCGCTGCTCTAAGCCCTTCTCCCTACATCAGATGCGATCCTGTGACGTGTATATTTGATAGGTCTACTTTCTACAAAGAGTTTCTGTAGTAAGATCACAAACATTAGAGCCAACACATAGCACTACCAAAGGGAACTAAACACAAAACATTCAAAAAGCAGTTGGCTTCTCTCCTATAAAAACAACAGTCCTTCAAATATTCAGGTGTATTATTTTTCTTTAACAGGTACAGACAAATAAGCTGCAGACAGACCCGCCCTGGAGCTTGAAAATATTCCAAGAAAAACACACACAGCTGTTGATAAAAAATTGCGCTAAGACTCGTGACCTACTCAAGTGTCGGACTGGCCCAGGAAAAAACGATGGTCCTGACCCTTATGGGCCCCAGCCGGGCCAGACCCCCCTCTCCCGACGATAAGTTATACACAAAAAAAAAAAGTATTTTTCAGCGACATGCGGCGATTTGCGCATGTGCAGGGCGGCGTTCACGCAGGACAGCAGTCCCGGTGGGCCCCATGGCTCCCAGTCCGACCCTGGACCTACTACCCAAAATACCTCGCCCTAACACTCGTGACCAGGGATGGGCGAATTTGACCCGTTTCGTTTCGCCAAAAATTCGCCACCGGCGAAATGTCGCAGACGCCCATTAAAGTTTATGGGCGTCAAAAAAATTGTCGCGCGGCAAAATTATTGTCGCACGTACGTCTCCATACAAGTCTATGGGCGTAATTTTTTCGGCGAAACGAGGCAAAAAAATTCGCCCATCCCTACTCGAGACATTTTGCCAGATTAACATTCTTTATGTTCTTACACGGGACGCCCGATGTTATTAGGAATTTAAATAGGAAATGAAGCCATGACCTCATGAATCAAGTGCTGATGTTATCTCTTGAGACAACTTATGAGCAAATTTGGGGAGGGTTCTGTTGAATTTAGCATATTACAGTGGCGTACCTACGCTGGAACTTTGTTATGGTATGTATCCGTGTATGTGTTCTGCTGAATTGTGCTTAGTACAGGGAATACCTATGATGCCATAGTTTTATGGGATCTATCTTTACAGACTATGCGCAAACTTAGGGGGGCTGTTCCTGCTGAATTGTGCTTAGTACAGGGGAATACCTATGCTGCATTAGTTTTATGGGATCTCTCTGTACAGTCTATAAGCAAACTTAGGGGCTGTTCCTGCTGAATTGTGCTTAGCACAGGGAAAACCTATGATGCCATAGTTTTATGGGATCTCTCTGTACAGACTATGAGCAAACTTAGAGACTGTTCCTGCTGAATTGTGCTTAGTACAGGGAATACCTATGATGCCATAGTTTTATGGGATCTCTCTGCACAGATTATGAGCAAACTTAGGAGGCTGTTCCTGCTGAATTGTGCTTAGTACAGGGAATACCTATGCTGCCATAGTTTTATGGGATCTCTCTGTACAGACTATGAGCAAACTTAGGGGGCTGTTCCTGCTGAACTGTGCTTAGTACAGGGGAATACCTATACTGGCACAGGTTGACAAAAAGTTGTTTCATGTCCAACCTGACCCTCTTTGCCGCCATCACTTGACATCATTTGAGTGAGCGGGACGGGTCAGGCTTGCGTATTTAACTTAAAGACGACAAGGCACTTTTCTAAAGTGCACAGAGATGTTATAGAAACTTGCTCAAGCTTAAGGTCCCCATAGACACAAAGATTTTTCTTTGGTGAACGATCGATTTTAGTGCAATCCAACCAATCCGTCAAATTATCGTGAGTATAGTGGGAATCGAACGATCTAACGATTTTTCGTCCGACATCTGTCAGAAAATTGATTGGCCAGGTTAAAAGAATTTCATTGGTCACAGTGAAATATATCTATGTTTGCAGGGCCAAGCAGGCAGCTCCCCTCAGTCTTCCTGGCTTCAACTAGACAACATCGCTTGAAATGGTCTTTTTAGTGGATGGACAAATCGTAAAATGTAAACGATGGTTTCAAGAAAAGCTTGGTCTAACTATAACGAAAAGATCTTTTAAAAATCTTTACATCTATGGCCAGCTTTACTTGTTAAACTTTATTCTTTGGTTTTTAAAAAGTGCACATATTTATACTTTGGTTAGAGGTCACTTTCTTTGCCTAAATCAGCGGTACAGAAGGCTATACGAGGAGGGCAGGTGGGAGTTTGTCAGGGGCCCCCCTGGTACTTTAGATGTTTGCAGATCAAAAAAACAAAGGGTCTTGTGGTGGTCGGGTTTGGGCAGATCAAGGACATGTCAGGGTGTAATGGTGGCCATACACGGGCAGATAAAAGCTACCAATATCTGTCCTTTAAACCAATTCACCAGCCTATCTGCCCATGTGACGGGTCTCCCTGATCAATAATCGGGCAGGAATGGATCGGGCAGGTTTGAGGTTTCCTGCGATCAAGGACTGAATCAGATAGTCGATAGGGGCCTACGACCCGTCTGCGCCCATTTCTTACGTATAATCCAATCATTTGGCATTACGGCCGAACGTTCGGATTAACCAGATATTGCTCTGGCGTTTGTGAGCATATCAGGGAAAGGTCACCAAACGAGCAGATCTTATCGTGTATGGCCACCTTAACTGGGTGGTAGTGTTTGTTCCATATGGTATGAGCATTTTTTTTGGAGGTCCCATTCTGGTTAATCTGGCAGTACATGGGTGTACTTATTGGTCCCTGTGTAAGACTCTGTCTGACCGGGAGTAGGCCAATAATTAGGGAGAAAGGGCTGTGCTAATTATTTATTAAAGTCCTGTCACCTAGACATAAAAATCTATATAATAAAAGTACTTTTCATGTTAAGCATGAAATCCAAATTCTTTTTTTTTATTAAATCATTCATAACTGTTGTAAACTCATTTAAAAATCTCAGCTGTCAATCAAATATTGCCTGCCCCTCCTCTATGCCTTAGGCAATTACTTTCACTTTCCATTCAGCACTTCCTACATGTCACTGCTCTCCCCACATTCCCCTGTTCTCTTCACCATTTAATTGTGTAACCAGGACATGGGGATGGACATCAGGTCCCCCATTCTGGTGCACAAACAAGATTCTGAGATGATACAAGGCTTAAAGGGATCCTGTCATCGGAAAACATGTTTTTTTTCAAAACACCAGTTAATAGTGCTACCCCAGCATTTCTCTCCAAGCAGGCACAAATCACATGACTTGGGGCAGCTGGGAAATTGACAATATGTCTAGCCCCATGTCAGATTTCAAAATTGAATATAAGAAAATCTGTTTGCTCTTTTGAGAAATGGATTTTAATTCAGAATTCTGCTGGAGCAGCACTATTAACCAATTCATTTTGAAAAAAAAAATGTTTTTCCCATGACAGTATCCCTTTAATAACAAGTGTCCACAAAATGGCTCCTGCCTGCTTGCTATAATTACGAATTCCCAGACTGAAGGAAACAAGGTTGAAATTATTTATATAGTGTAATTAAAGTACATTTTGCTTGCCTAAAGTGATAAAATTGGATTTGGTATAATTTTTTTGAGCGACGGGTCCCCTTTAAGTAGTAAGGGTTTTTTTTATGGAATTAAATAAATGTGGCATTTTTAACTCTAGCTACAAATAACTATTTGACTTTGGACACATTTCTGCGGCGTAATGATTAATCTCATGACAAAGAAAACTGTTTTGTTCCTGTCATTTCCAGATAGTCGTATTGAAGTGCTGTTACAGTAGCCGATATCTGGCCGATTGATTAACTTGATAGCCTTGCTTTCCTCTCCTCGGGGGAAGCCGCTCCGGCATTGTGTAACTGATCAAGCTGCCTGATGTGTTTAATTTAAACATGAATGGAATATTGATTGGTTATCCCGGGGCCCTGTTCGCATTGAAAGCTTGTGCATTTAACCAAAAAAAGTCAATATGGATATATATGATCTCTGTTTGATCTTTTATTAACCAGCAGCTGCAACGGCCCCAGATCCAGATATATGATCCGTTATCCAGAAAGATCCAAATTACTGGATGGCCATTTCCCATTGACTTCAAATAGTTTGAGTTGATTTTCCTTTTTCTCTGTAATAATAAATCAGAACCTTGTACAGGTATGAGATCTGTTATCCATGAATGCTTGAGACCCGAGGCTTTCCGGATAAGGGGTCTTTTTGTAATTTGGATCTTCATACCTTAAGTCTACTAGAAATTCATGTAAACATTAAATAAACCCGATAGGCTGGTTTTGCTTCCAATAAGGATCAAATTATATCTTAGTTGGGATCAAGTACAAGCGACTGTTTTATTATTACAGAGAAAAAGGAAATCGCTTTTAAAAAATTTGGAATATTTGGATAAAATGGAGTCTATAATTCAGATCTTTCTGGATAACGATCCCATTTCTGGATGTGATCCCAACAAAGTTATAGTTAATCCGTACTGGAGGAAAAACAATACTGTTGGGTCCCGTGCATTCTGGATATCAGGTCCCAAAGCTGTACCATAAAACTATAGCAACTAGAGTTGCACAGGTTGCATGGGATCAGGCAGCCGCAGCACTATTCTAGCAGGAGCTGGCATTGCCCCCGCCTCGTCATCTTTAAGTTATAGACACCTGCCTGCCCCGAAGTGTTGGCGGTACAGAGGATCAGCTTCGACATGGGACAATTTTTTGGCAACCTGTGCTACCCTGTACTAAGTACAATTCAGCAGGAACAACCCCCTAAATTTGCTCATAGTCTGTACAGAGAGATCCCATAAAACTATGGCAGCATACATATTCCCCTGTATTAAGCACAACTCAGCAGGAACAGCCCCCTAAGTTTGCTCATAGCCTATACAGAGATATCCCATAAAACTATGGCAGCAAAGGCATTCCCCTGTACTAAGCACAATTCAGCAGGAACAGTCCCTAAGTTTGCTCATAGTCTGTACAGAGAGATCCCATAAAACTATGGCAGCATACATATTCCCCTGTATTAAGCACAACTCAGCAGGAACAGCCCCCTAAGTTTGCTCATAGCCTATACAGAGATATCCCATAAAACTATGGCAGCATAGGTATTCCCCTGTACTAAGCACAATTCAGCAGGAAGAGCCCCTAACTTTGCTCATAGTCTGTACAGAGATATCCCATAAAACTATGGCAGCATAGGTATTCCTCTGTACTAAGCACAATTCAGCAGGAAAAAACCCCTAAGTTTGCTCATAGTCTGTACAGAGAGATCCCATAAACCTATGGCAGCAAAGGCATTCCGCTGTACTAAGCACAATTCAGCAGGAACAGCCCCTAACTTTGCTCATAATCTATACAGAGATATCCCATAAAACTATTGCAGCATAGGTATTCCTCTGTACTAAGCACAATTCAGCAGGAACAGCGCCCAAAGTTTGCTCATAGTCTATACAGAGAGATCCCATAAAACTATGGCAGCATAGGTATTCCCTGTACTAAGCACAATTCAGCAGGAACAGCCCCTAACTTTGCTCATAATCTGTACAGAGATATCCCATAAAACTATGGCAGCATAGGTATTCCCCTGTACTAAGCACAATTCAGCAGGAACAGCCCCTAACTTTGCTCATAATCTGTACAGAGATATCCCATAAAACTATGGCAGCATAGGTATTCCCCTGTACTAAGCACAATTCAGCAGGAACAGCCCCCAAAGTTTGCTCATAGTCTGTACAGAGAGATCCCATAAAACTATGGCAGCAAAGGCATTCCCCTGTACTAAGCACAATTCAGCAGGAACAGCCCCTAACTTTGCTCATAATCTGTACAGAGATATCCCATAAAACTATGGCAGCATAGGTATTCCCCTGTACTAAGCACAATTCAGCAGGAACAGCCCCTAACTTTGCTCATAATCTGTACAGAGATATCCCATAAAACTATGGCAGCATAGGTATTCCCCTGTACTAAGCACAATTCAGCAGGAACAGCCCCTAACTTTGCTCATAGTCTATACAGAGAGCTCCCATAAAACTATGGCAGCATAGGTATTCCCCTGTACTTAGCACAATTCAGCAGGAACAACCCCCTAAGTTTGCTCATAGTCTGTACAGAGAGATCCCATAAACTATGGCAGCATAGGTATTCCCCTGTACTAAGCACAATTCAGCAGGAGCAGTCCCCTAAGTTTGCGCATAGCCTATACAGAGATATCCCATAAAACTATGGCAGCATAGGTATTCCCCTGTACTAAGCACAATTCAGCAGGAACAGCCCCTAAGTTTGCTCATAGCTTGTACATTAGCCAGTTCTAAAGCAGAAAACAAACCACTAAATCACACACATCAAAGCATTTGGCTCACGATGGCGACACTAATGTAAGATTTGTCCGAAAACCCAAGTGACACTTCCACGAAGGCTGTGTGAAATGCTGACTGTAGTCAAAGGTGTCAGTGGAGATCAATGTCACTTGGATTATGCAGTCTTAAGATACATTTACACTGGTATTTAACAAGAGAAGCATGAAGCTTCATCACTTGCTATGTGGAACTCTCAAACAAGGCGGAAAGGCAAGTTCCACATAAACGGTCATGGGTCAAGTTTATGCTTCTTAGAGTTCAAGTTCAGATGTAAAATGCACACAGATCAATTACACATTATGGGGTAGATTTATCATGGGTCAAATTGAAAATTTGGTCAAAACTGTCAAATTCGACTATGGAAATTTGATTCGAGTTTTTAAAAAAAATTTGATTTTCAAAATGCGTCATACTCTGGCGCTTTAAGAACTCAAATTAGTCTATTTGCCAGCTAAAAGCTGCCAAATTGCTGTTTGAGTCAATGGAAGACTTTCAGGTATCAATTTGGAGTTATTTGCAGTCTTGCTGACATTAAATTTTTTTTTTCAGAAAAAACTTGAACCGAGTTTTTAAAATTCAAATCGAAATCGATTCGAGTTTTTGGGTCGATACTATTCATCCGAGTTTTAAAAATTCGATTTTTTAGATAGATTTCGATTGGTCGAATTTCAAGTTCATGGGAGTTTATAAAAACTCACATGAATTCGAAAGTCGACCTTTGATAAATGTGCCTCCCCATATTGACGTAGTTGTTTCAACAGGATTCAGAAAATCAAAAGCTTTTTCAGGTTAGAGAGCTACTTGCGTTCCATAATAAGCAACTAAAAACAATTTTAATCAGGCTATATAATCAGTATCGGTATGGGATCAGTTATTCGGAAACCCGTTATCCAGAAAGCTACAAGTAACGGAAAGAGCATCTGCCGTAGACTCCATTTTATCCAAATAATCCAAATTTAAGAATGATTTCCTTTTTCTCTGCAATAAAACAGTAGCTTGTACTTGAACCCAACTAAGATATAATTAATTCTTATTGGAAGCAAAACCAGCCTGTTGGGTTTATTTCATGTTTACATGATTACTAGTAGACTTAAGGTATGAAGATTCAAATTATGGAAAGATCTGTTATCCGGCAAAGCTCAGGTCACAAGCATTTCGGATAATATTACAAAGAAAAGGGAAATCATTCTTAAAAATTTAGATTTGGATAAAATGGAGTCTATGGGAGACTGCCTTCGGAGCTTTCTGGATAACAGGTTTCCGGATAATGGATCCCATACCTGTTCTTGGCTTGGAATACAGTAAGTTTTGTATAGGGCACGTGTGTGTATATAAGTGTATTTAAGCCAAGGTTACCAAATTTTTTTACTTCTATTATAGATCATAACTTTTAGTGTGTTATATAATAGCAAATTCCAAGCAACTTTTCAACTGGTCTTTTTTTTTTCTTTTTATAGTTTTTGAATTGTCTTCTTCTACCAACTCTTTGCAGCTTTCAAATGGGGGTCACTGACCCCATCTAAAAAACACATGTATTCTTATTGATACTTTAGATTACCCATCTTTTTATTCAAGCCCTTTCCTATTCATATCCCAGTCTCTTATTCAAATCAATTTGTGGTTGCTAGGGTAATTTGGACCCTAGCAACCAGATAGTGGAAATTGCAAAGCAAAGAGCTGCTGAATAAAAAGCTAAATAACTCAAAAACCACAAATAATAAAAAATGAAAACCAATTGCAAATTGTCTCCAAATATCCCTCTCTACATCATACTAAGTGTTAATTTAAAGGTGAACAACCCCTTTAAGCACCACAAAGCTGCACAGAGATGGGATTCCTTATATACAGATAAAAGCAAACGTGCCGAGTTGAATATGCAACAAGTTAGCACTGATCTATGTGGCCAAGGTCGTGGGAAATCAATTATCAGTCCCGTCAATCAGAATCACAATATAAATTCATTTTTTATACGAGAACCAGAGGGTGGTTTTATACAACTTTGTTAGGTACTAACTAGTTTTAAAAGTTGTGCTGTTGGCAAATTTTTCATTACAGAAACTACAAATCGCCACAAAATCCAACATAAATAGCCAGTGCAATACAGGTTTCTGGACAACGGGTTTCCAGATACTATACCTGTACAGGTATGGGATCAGCTATCTGGAAACCCATTATCCAAAATGCTCTGAATTACAGAATGTTAGTCTCCTATAGACGCCATGTTATCCAAGTAAAATGATTTCCTTTACCTCTGTAATAATAAAACAGTAGCTTGCACTTAATCCCAACTAAAATATATTGAATCCTTATTTGAAGCAAAACCAGCATATTGGCTTTATTTAATGTTTACATTATTTCTTTACGGTACGAAGAATTACAGAAAGATCCGGTGTCCAGAAAACCCCAGGTCTCGAGCATTCTGCATAACAGGTCCAATACCTGTACTGGTTTTATGACTTTGCAGCATTTCAAATTCACTTACGGGACACACAAAGTTTGTGGGTACTGTACAATAAAAGATTTATATCACCAACATTTCAGGGGGGGGGGGGTATAACCTCCCTTCATCAGGATATAATTACAAGTGCAGCAAAAACCTTTAAAGGCATAACCCCGCCTCCTCCCTTGTGGTCACAAATTACCGTCTCTCAATTATTTAAATTAAAGGAACAGTAACACCAAAAAATTAAAGTGCTTTCAAGTATTGAAAATATCATGTAGTGTTGCCCTGCACTGGTAAAACGGATCGGTTTGCTTCAGAAACACTACTATAGTACATATTAACAAGCTGCTGTGGAGCAATGGCGGAAATTAAAAAATGGCTATATGGCACAGGTTAACTAATGGATAACAGATAACACCATTAGACAGACAGAGCTTATCTGCTATCTGCTGTGTAACCTGAGCCTTTTCTCCTTTGAATGGCTGCCCCCATTGCTACACAGCAGCTTATTTATATAAACTATGGTAGTGTTTCTTAAGCAAACACACCAGTTTTACCAATGCAGGGCAACACTGCATTATATTTTCATTACTTTAAAACACTTTTTTTTTTCAAATTTTTTTTTCAAATTTTTTGACGTTACTGTTCTTTTAACCCTTTCTAAATGTAATATATTTTCGAATTGTAAAATCTTTTTCATAAAGTGCAAAGTCCCAGTAAAACGCGAATAAATAGTTCATAAAAATTCATAATCCAGATGGGATTATTAGAACAGATTTCAAGGAGAAACCCACTAAAAGAATTCAATTTAACAAAACCGGCACCTACCCCTGTTACAATTGTGGCCATTGTAATAACGTTATTAAGGGGGGACATTTGTAAACACCCAAGTTTGGGGTATGCTATAAAATTAAAAAATGTTTGTCATGTTGTAAGATATTCTTATGGACAATATTAATATTAGTCCATAATAATACAATAACTGTAGGTTCTAACGGGGAGGTTTGGCAAAGAAATGACATTCAACCAACTGTATTACTGAAAAGAAGATTTATGTATAAAATCAAAACACACTAACACAATTACAGAAAATAATAAGCCATAATATGCACATAAGGAAAGGTACAAGGGAAAACCAATAATCTATAATTCAGAATGATATTTGCAATGCATATAAAAACAACCAGTGAGACAAATCAACAACTCTAACAAACAATAATCAATATCTACGGTATGTGAACAAGGAGAAAAAGGTTACAACAACTAATTCAAACAATATGCTCTAAACCCTCTTACACCTATAACCACACACACATAAGTAATAACTGTCAATGACAAAGAGACACTGAGATAGTTACCAGTCCTTGGACAGCACGTCAGTCTCTGGGCCTGCAGAGTTTCTGTTCAGAGGTGGACCCCTGTACACAGAGGTCTGTTCCCCAAAACAGCACTCCAGACTGTACTTTGGACACCTCTTTTATACTGTTTTTAGAGCCCCCCCCCCCCCCCAAGACAACTGGCTAAACAGAAGCTCAGATGGACTCTTGTTTCTTGTTAGATGACATAACTTTCCTGCACCATATGTAAAGGAAGGCTTTTGAGATCCTGTAATCACTTGATCTCACAACATGTTTTTACGACAGGCTCTTTGCATACTATTACGAGAACTTGTAGTTAGCCTTCATTTACACGTTATGACGAAACTGTTAAGTCACATATCACCAACTGTTTATCTTGAATACCCTGATGCCTCAGGCTCTTTCCTGGGTTTGTCTATGACTATTCTTTTGATCCCAGATACTGCAGTGTTATCAGATAACTGTTTCGGCAACTCCCTGTCCCAGCATGTGTCCTTTTACCTGTCTCTTTGGCATTAACATTTGACATTATATTCACACATAAAATATTATATACATATAAAATCTTCCTTGTGAGGCTTATTTCTTACAATGCGACACGGAGGGGGTGATATATTTATTGAAATGTCCGTGTGGACTAGGCTATGTGGGCCAAACATCTAGGCCCATTAAGATGAGAATGAATGAACATAAGAGTGTTCTAAGAAATTACAAACCAGAGGCCAAAGGGGAAATTACTGGAGCGAAAGAGAAGTTCAAAAAAGATATGATATGAAACATAATATATCCCAGCTAAGATGGCAGATATTAGAAGTGGTGCAGATGGATAAAGGTAATGACTTAAAGGGCATGTAAAGGCAAAAATATAAAATCCCATTTTTACTTTCTTTAATGAAAAAGAAATCTATTTACAATATACTTTAATTAAAATATGTCTACAGTTTTTATCATAAACCTGACTGTATGCAGTGCAATTCCCCCTTCTTTTACTGCTGTGGATAGGAATTGTCAGATAGTCCCCAACTGCTGTGCAGGTAAACGATCATACTTTCAAATGGCAGGGGGAGCCCCCCCACCTTACTTCCCAGAACTTGAGCAGCATTGTTGGATTCCCTGTAGAGATTTGTATCCAGAGACGCAGTGCTGTCTCTATATTAGGATTATTAATATGATATAGATATAGATATTATAAGATATTATTTGAGTTGTGCTGTTTTGATAATTTATGACGATCCCTAAGCTTAACCTCCCAACTGAAGCCCAGACCACACTGAGCATGTG
Source organism: Xenopus petersii (assembly GCA_038501925.1). Classification (NCBI taxonomy): domain Eukaryota; kingdom Metazoa; phylum Chordata; class Amphibia; order Anura; family Pipidae; genus Xenopus; species Xenopus petersii. The sequence goes on along the minus strand of CM076684.1, from coordinate 8,620,804 downwards.
CGAGTCTTGATATTGCAGAAATGTCTAACAAAGTTACAAGATGACAGCCCCCTGCGCCAACTTTGAAAGCATAAATCATTTGTCTTATTAGGCTGCTGGTGCAGTAAGTTCATGTTTATATTTAGTATACATAATACAGCATTTCTAACATTATTCTATTTTAAACTTTAGTTGCCCTTTAAAGAAGTCTTTATTGAGGCGTGAGGCCTTTTGGATCTGGCGACTCAAAACACTGGCTCCAAAGGGCCTCAATGAAAATTGTAGTTTAAGATGCTTTTTGTAAAGGTTTTTAGATGAATAGGTCTTCTGGCCCCGTCTTGTTTTCCCATTTGTTTTCTATACCCCATGGATAAAAATGTTAGGGTGTAGATAATTAACAGTTTTGTTTCCCTTCTGTCTCCCTCTCCCCACAGCATGAGAAAAGTCAGGGGATAGAAATAAATATTTAACTATGGGGGGGTTGTGGATGCACACCTGAGGCCAGTTTCAAAAAAGTTTAAAGCCCTGTGTAAGTAATTCAAGTAAATATGCAAGTGCATGTAATTTTGAAACAAGGTTTTTTTGTTACAAAGTTATGATCATAATATTGATAAGCCACCATACCACGTCAAGGTAAAACCCCACATGGTGGTCCCTAACTTATTTATCTTTAGTCATAGTAAAAAAGGAATATTACCTCTCTGTGTAGAAACAATTCTTTATGTAAACATCTCCTGTGCTTTGGTTTCAAACTCTGTGCTAAATCCTCCCCCGCCAACTGCTGAGCGGCTTTTAAGAGGGAGAGACTGCCTTAACCAACGCCCATTTTAGAAAAGTAGAAGTCAGGTGTTGTAATTAAAAACAGAGTAGAGGGATATGTGCAGTTGCACAATAGTGTGTATACATGTGTAGGTGAAATGTGAAGGTGTGTATGGTAGTGATAAGGGAAAGTGTATGTATTTGGGAGTATGTATGTAAGTAAGCATAGAATGAAAGAGTGTAAAGGAGAACTAAATGAATAACCCAATAAGTGTGTGTGTACATAGAGAAGTGTCTAATGGGACGTTGGTTTTTTCACGGCTAGATCCTCCCATGCCGCTAGCATTTATGGCTTTTAAGAGAGAGCGATTGCACAAACCAAGGCACAACAAGTGAGGGGGACCACCAAAAATATAAAGGGGTGGGTAATAACCACATGAGCTTAGCCAAAGCTTCCAGCAAATACATAACTATGGGGGGGTTGTGGCTGCACACCTGTTTCTACACAGAGAGGTAATATTCCTTTTTTACTATGACTAAAGATAAATAAGTTAGGGACCACCATGTGGGGTTTTACCTTGACGTGGTATGGTGGCTTATCAATATTATGATCATAACTTTGTAAGAAAAAAACCCTGTTTCAAAATTACATGCACTTGCATATTTACTTGAATTACTTACACAGGGCTTTAAACTTTTTGAAACTGGCCTCAGGTGTGCAGCCATAATCCCCCCATAGTTAGAAATAAATATTAACAGCAACGAAGGTAGTGAATAATAATGTTTTATACCATTTATATTGTATATGTTACCATTTATGGTTGAAAGAATATCTTACTTGTTTTTTTTTCCTAAAAAGCAAAAAAAAAAAAAATGTTTTTTGGAAATGGTACTAGACTCATCATTATTGGGGATTTAGGTTCCTATAGTACACTGGACTTTTTTTATGAATTTTTTTATTCACGTTTTACTGGGGCTTTGCACTTTATGAAAAAATGTTTAATGTATTATATTTAGAAAGGGTTAATTTAAATAATGGATACATGGGAATTTGTGACCACAAGGGAAGAGGCGGAAGTTATGCCTTTAAAGTTTTTTGCTGCACTTGATCAAGGGAGGTTGTACCCCCTGAAACGTTGATGTTGGTGATATAAAACAATAAAGAAGAGGCACTTTCCCCACTGCAGAAATTTGTGTGTGTGCGGATCCATGAACAAAAAAAGCTGCTGTTGCTAAGGGACCGTGCCGGGTCAACGGAGAACCAGCACCACTACTGCAGAGTGTGTAGATCCCGGATGTGCAGTGTAATACTTACATTTTACTATACAGGTATGGGACCTGTTATCCAGAATGCTCGGGACCAGGGTTTTTGGGATAACGGATCGATCTTTCCATAATTTGGGTCTTCATGCCTTAAGTCTACTAGAAATTCATTTAAACATTAAATAAACCCAATAGTCTGGTTTTGTGTCCAATAAGGATTAATTATATCTTAGTTGGGATCAAGTACAAGCTACGGTTTTAATATTACAGAGAAAAAGGAATTTTTTTTTTAAAATTTGGATTATTTGGATAAAATGGAGTCTATGGGAGAGAGCCATTCCGTAATTCAGAGCTTTCTGGATATCGGGTTTCCGGATAAGGGATCTTATACCTGTACAATAAAGACACTGGTATAGCAAACAACAAAAATAGATAAAAGAGGACTCTCCCACTATGAATTAGAACAATCGGCTCTCTAATTAGAACTGGTTGGAAAGTCACAAACATTAGGACAGCGAAATACAAGATAAGGGGCTGGGGCTACACCCCCCACCTCTTCCTTCAATGGTTGGAGCCTAAAGGTGGCCATACACGGGCAGATAAAGCTGGCGATATCGGTCGTTTGGACCAATTTGACAGCTTATCTGCCCGTATATGGGGGCTTCAGACGGGTCTTCCCGATCGATATCTGGCCACGATATCAATCGGGAAGGTTTGATTTTTAACCGACCGACCCGTCAGAGCCCCTTGGTGCATCATAATTCGATCGTACGGCCGAACATTCGAATTACCCCTCATATAGCCATGCCGTTTATGGCATATCTTGGAAAGATCCGCTCGTTTGGCGAAGTCGCCAAACGAGCGAATCTTTGAGTCTATGGCCAGCTTAATTGGTTGGATTGGTACCGCAAATTAAGCCGAACAGTCAGAAATTCCAAAAAACAGAGAAACTGGATATTCACAAATGAAAAGATATTGTAGAATATAGTAAAATACGATTGCGTGCCTTGAGGCCATTGGGCTGGGAGTGGCCCCTCCTCTGCATATTTACAGCCCACAGCCTGTTTAGAGCCCATGAGGAATAATTGCACTACAGGTATGGGACCTGTCAATCCAGACTGCTTGGGACCTGGGGCTTTCAAATCAAGTATCTTTCTGTAATTTGGATCTCTATGCCTTCCAACAATTTTTCCGGTTCAGTTGGTTTCGACAAGTCACCAGAAATAAAGACTTTTTCCAATTACTTATTTTCTATGCGTGACCATTCTCATATTGAATTTTTCACCTTCTACAACAGCTCCGGGAAGAGGGGGTCGCCGACCCTCTAAACTGTTCTAAATTGATGCTGAGCAGGGTCTGAGCAGAGTTGCAGCTGTTAGAATGTATACAATAGTTACTAATAGTCCAGAGATGCTGCTGAGAAATGGATCAACTTATTGTTGCAAAATTGTAACAGAACAGAATCTGCAACTGGATCACTGAGCTGCCAGACTCAAACACCAGAGACACGAACATTCGCTTTAAAAACTTAGATTTTGGAAAAACGCATAAAAATAGAAGATGAAAAGTAACTGAATTAAGTGTTTATTTCTGGTGAACAATCCCCTTTAAAGGGTTTGTTCAACTTCCAAAAATTTTTTTCACTTCAGTTGTTTTCAAATTGTTCACCATCAATAAAGTATTTTTCCAATTGCTGTACAGCTTTTATTTCTTACTGTTTTTCCAAAATTGAAGTTTAAAGTTTCATGTTCCGGTCTCTGGTGTTTGAGTCAGGCCGCTCAGTGATCCAGATGCTGAGCTGTCACAATTTGCTACATTTATTTGCCACATTTCTCAGCAGTGTGTGTTGAATATTAACAACTATTGTATCAATTCTAACAACTTGCCTTTAATGAAACGCAGGGATTCTGCTCAGCAGGAACAAAGATAACAAATGTATCCACTAAATGTCTCAGTTTGTAGAGGCATTAACCCCCCCCCCCCCCGAAATACTTTGCAAGACATAAGAACATGAAAAATGAAACTTTAAACTTCAATATTGGGAAATAGAAATGATTGGGAAAAAGTCTTTATTTCTGGTGAACAATCTGAAACCAACAGATGAAGATCCCCTTTAAAGGAAAGTTCTGTGTAAAAATAAAAACTGGGTAAATAGATAGGCTGTGCAAAATAAAAAATGTATCTAATATAGTTAGTTAGTCAAAAATGTAATGTATAAAGGCTGGAGTGACTGGATGTGTAACATAATAGCCAGAACACTACTTCCTGCTTTTCAGCTCTCTAACTCTGAGTTAGTCAGTGACTATAAGGGGGGCCACATGGGACATAACTGTTCAGTGAGTTTGTAATTGATCATCAGCATTCAGCTCAGATTCAAAAGCAACAGTTAGAGCCCATGTGCCCCCCCCCTCAAGTCACTGATTGGTTACTGCCTGGTAACCTATCAGTGGAAAGCAAGAGAGCTGCAAAGCAGGAAGTAGTGTTCTGGCTATTATGTTACACATCCACTCACTCCAGCATTTATAAATTAGGTGGCAGATTTATCAAAGGTCTACGTGAATTTTCGAATGAAAAAAATAAAATTTCAAGCTATTTTTTAGTGTACTTCGATTAGGGAATAGTCTAATTTCGATTTGAAAAAAAATTTAAAAATTCGAATATAGATATTTATCATGTACTGTCTCTTTAAAAATGAAACTTCAACCGTTCGCCATCTTAAACCTGCCGAATTGCTGTTTTAGCCTATGGGGGTCCTCTTAGAACCTATATGAAGTCAATTGGTGGACTTGGAAAAAATTTTTTTACCCAGTTTTTATTTTTATACTGAACAATTCCTTTAAGTCTCCTAAAATATAATTGAAACATTAATTGTACCCAACAGGATTATCTTAGTTAGAGTCAAGTACAAGATACTGTTTTATCATTAAGAGAAAAAGGAAATACTTTTATAAAAATGTGAATCTATTCATTATAATAGAGTCTATGGGGGATGGACTTTCCATAATTCTGAGCTTTCTGGAGAACCCTTTTCCAGAAAACAGATCCTATGCCTGTATTTCATTTTCATACAATTGAACCAAAATACGATTTATATCACAGCCTGTCACATATTCATATCTTTAAAGGGATCCAGTCATCGGAAAACATATTTTTTTCAAAACACATCAGTTAATAGTGCTACTCCAGCAGAATTCTGCACTGAAATCCATTTCTCAAAAGAGCAAACATATTTTTTTTATATTCAATTTTTCTGACATGGGGCTAGACATTTTGTCAATTTCCCAGCTGCCCCTGGTCATGTGACTTGTGCCTGCACTTTAGGAGAGAAATGCTTTCTGGCAGGCTGCTGTTTTTCCTTCTCAATGTAACTGAATGTGTCTCAGTGGGACGGGTTTTTACTATTGAGTGTTGTTCTTAGATCTACCAGGCAGCTGTTATCTTGTGTTAGGGAGCTGCTATCTGGTTACCTTCCTATTGTTCTTTTGTTAGGCTGCTGGGGGGGGAAAGGGAGGGGAGTGATATCACTCCAACTTGCAGTACAGCAGTAAAGAGTGATTGAAGTTTATCAGAGCACAAGTCACATGACCAGGGGCAGCTGGGAAACTGACAATATGTCTAGTTCCATGTCAGATTTCAAAACTGAATATACAAAAAATCAGTTTGCTCTTTTGAGAAATGGATTTTAGTGCAGAATTCTGCTGGAGCAGCCCTATTAACTGATTCATTTTGAAAAAAAAAATTTTTTCCCCATGACAGTATCCCTTTAAGAGACACTTCATAGTCTTCAACACAACTGTGGCCGAGAGGAAACGTTACGAAACTGAATACCTGAACGAATTCGTCCAAACTGGTTACTGCACAAACTTTAAGATTCTGCATAATTCATGGAATTTTTTTTTTTAAATTATACCTTCCCTTTTTGCAAGTTTGAATTCAAAGTTACGAAAATTCATTATGTGAATTTACAGTGAACTCAAAAGACCAGATAAAAGACGGGCAGGGACACCAGAGTTTACAGCAAATGGGCCGCAATAAAAATCAGGACTTCTGCTTCAAAGCAAAAGAAAGAATTAAACACAGGACGGGAACAGCGTGCATAACAATCCACCTCTTCTTCTGTGTTTTTAAAAACAACAAAATAAATAAAGAGAGTCCCAAGTCCAGACAAGAGCATCTCCACATAATAAGCTAAGCAGCATCATATCACTGACAAGCCCACTTACAGAATAAGAAGCTTATGCCTTTAGTTAAATCAATCCCATGAAGATCCCTTTTTCTCACAAGATCCACAATAACTAAAGACACGGGCGTTTGGCGTGTGAGCGCAGAAGTAACGTCAGGTAGGAACAGGTTTTCAGAGGGGCTTTTATCAGGGTGACAAATGACACACATTTATCAAAATAGGAATGTATCTAATTTTTTTCTGAAATATACTTCAACCAAATCCACACGGGTTATTTCCCCTTATTTATAGGGATGCACCGAATCCAGGATTCAGTTTGGGATTCGGATTAGAATTGGGCCGAATCCTTCTGCCCGGACCAAACCAAATCCTAGTTTTTTCCCACACTCAGATTTTTCAGGAAAATGTATTGATACATACCGTATATACTCGAGTATAAGCCGAGGTACCTTATTTTACCTCCAAAAACTGGGAAAGCTTATTGACTCGAGTATAAGCCGAGGGTGAGAAATGCAGCAGCTTCTGGTAAGTTTCAATCAAAAAATTGAGGGTTTCTGCTCCCATTGGAGGTGCCGGCGTTTCGTTTTTGGATGCTGGCAACCATTCTTGGACGCCGGTGAATATTCTTGGAGACTATTCTTGGACGCGGGCGACTATTCTTAGACGCCGGCGACCGTTTTTGCGCTTGACCCGAGTATAAGCCGAGGTAGAGTTTTTCAGCATATTTTGGGGGCCGAAAAACTCGGCTTATACTCGAGTATATACGGTAAGTAGGGATGCACCGAATCCAGTATTTTGGATTCGACAGAACCTCAGAATACTTCACAAGAGATTCGGGCGAATACTGAACCGAATACGAGTACTAATTTGCATATTTGCAATATGCAAATTAGGGGCGGGGAGGGAAATTGCGTGACTTTTTGTCACAAAACAAGGATGGAAAAAATGTTCCCCTTCCCACCTCTAGTTTGCAAATGCAAATTAGGATTCGGTTTAGTATTCGGCTGAATCTCTTACGAAGGATTTGGCCGAATCCAAAATAGTGGACTCGGTGCATCCCTACTTATTTATCAATACATTTTCCTGAAAAATTTGAGTCCGGGAAAGAACTTCACAATTTTTTCAGATTTTCCATCTGAAAACTCACTGACCCATTGATTTATATACAACCTTGGCAGGTCTGAGATGCCTGATTTTCAGATTTGGACTTTATTTACATTCTTGGGGTATAATAAATCACAAAAAAATCCAGGTTTTTTTTCCACTAAAAATTCATATTTTATATTAATAAAAAATATTCGGACATCAATGAATAAACCACTTTATACCAAGTTGACAGTCGCTTTCTGAATGTTTCTGATTTATTTTCCATTAACGTTTCAATTTACCTCTGGCACACCAGCACATACAGTAGCATTATGCTAATATAACATAGTAACATAGTGAATTAGATTGAAAAAAGAGACACACATCCATCAAGCTCAACATTATGGGGCAGATTTATCAAGGGTCAGAGTGAAAATCTGAATTAAAAAAATTGGAATTTCAAGCTATTTTTGCATACTTCGACTAGGGAATAGTCCAAATTTGATTCAAATTTGAAAATCGAATTTATCATGTACGGTCTCTTTAAAAATTCGACTTTGACCATTCGCCATCTAAAACCTGCTGAATTGCTGTTTTAGCCTATGGGGGACCTCCTAAAACCTATTTTGAGTCAATTGATGGACTTTGAAAAATCGAGGCTTTTTTTAAAAACAACTTCGACTGAATTCAATCGAATACAATGTTACTTTGATTTGCACGATTTGAATTCAAATGAAAACGGCCTATTCACCCACAAAAAAAACACCTTTATTTTTTTTAATAAATTTCGGTTGGTCTTTTTTTATTCGAATTTCGAGGTGATGGGAGTTTAAAAAAAAAAAAACTCCCATCACCTCGAAATTCGACCCTTGATAAATCTGCCCCTAAGTCTATATATAACCTATATAACCTGCCTAACTGCCAGTTGATCCAGAGGAAGACAAAAACACATTTGAAGCCTCTCCAATTTGCCTCAGAGGGGGGAAAATCTCTTCCTGACTCCAAGGAATTCGAACCTCAAAGTAAAATCCTTCGAATGCGAATGATTTTAGAGCAAAAGCTTTGAGAGAATAGAAATCGTTTGAATCGCTAAGTGATTTTTAGCGATCGATCGAAGGATATTTATTCGACCAAAAAAAAAAAAAAAAACTTAGAAAAGTGCTGGGGAAGGTCCCTATAGGCTAACATTGGACTTTTAGTAGCTTTAATTTGGCGAAGTATGAAGTCAAAGTTTTTTTTTTTTAAAGAGACAGTACTTCGATTATTGAAGGTCAAACTATTTTTACTTCGATTCGATTGAATTTGACCAAGTCAATGGCTGAATTACCCAAAAAATTACTTCGAAATTCGAATATTTTTTGATTTGAACTATTCTCTCGAGCTTAGTAAATCTGCCCCCAAGATGACAATCCCACTAGCTCTGGATCAACCTTACGACCTATATCAACGCCTTTTCATTCAACTGACAGTTGCAGCAGTAGGTTGCTTTGTGATCATTTTTTTGTTTATTTTAAAGTAAAATGTATTTTCTGATCTTACTGACCTCAGATATTCCGTAAACAACACTGGGGATACGCCTAAAAATTACTTTTGAACACATAACTATATCAATAGGAAACGAGTGCAGAAAAAAAAGAAGAGAAATTGGGTTAACTGCAAAGGACTGGCTCTCTATCTGTGTATCGAGCCTGGCAGTCACCAACTTTGTCCTTGTCACATTGTGAGTCTCTTTGGTACCAACTGCCAACTAGGAATGTTTGTGAAGAAAGCGAGAAGCAGACACGATCCAGCCAGAACCTGATCAGCAACGACTGCCAGAGAACAACATACTGGATGAGATGTGGGAGAAGATGGCACAGGGGGGTGGCAGTCAATTTTGCTGGCAAAAAGCAGAAGGGCAGATGCCCAGAGCAGCCAATCAGCATTAAGAAGGGTAAAAGGCAGACGTTAAGGTGGGTTCTAAAACCTTAGGGCAATAACCGAAGGGACTTGTGCAAATGGCAAAATGAGGAGGTATAAAAGTTGCATTAAAAAGTAAACACAGCTTGAAGCCAGACAGATGAGTGTGTAGAGTAAAAAGCAAATAGTAAAGGTGATGGGGGGGACCTTCAAAGGGTGATACAGAGGTAAGCAAACAGGCTGGGGGTCAGGCAGGTCTGGAGGGTACAATGTAGACAATAATTGTATATATACACACACACACAATGGGATAACAGTGATACAAATGTGGAGAGTAGCAGTTAAAACAGATGGGTCAGACAGGGGTGTAAGGGAACTCATAGGGTCAGTAAAACACACTGGGGGGGCAGGGGCAAGTTATAGTGACACTCAGCTGAGGGTGGGGAACCACATAAAAACAAGGAGAGTAACTTCAGTTTTTTATAAACAACAAAAGGGGGGGAGGGGTAAAGGGACAGGTGTCGAGGGTAAAACAAAAAAAGTTGAGATTAATACACGTGTGTAAATGGGGAGCGAGGGGGTCAGACTGAATGTGAGGGAATGGAGAGACATAATAGCTGGGGGCCCTACTCATAGTGGGGGGGGGGAATGGCTGCACAAGAAAAAACGGGGGGTTTAAAGGAGAAACAAACCCATAAAATAAAAAACCCTACCGCTTAGGTGGTACCCGGGGCAGCAGCCATCTTCGTTAAACTTCGGAAGCAGATGTTCATTTTCAGCGCCGTTGGGAGTAATTTTCCAGTCCCAAACGGCGCATGCGCTGAAAATGAACATCTGCTTCCGAAGTTTGACGAAGATGGCTGCTGTGAACTGCGGGGGACACAATCTGCATGAGGGGTAAGTAAAAAGTTAGGGGCATTTGCCACTGTGGGGTGGAGGCGGAGTCACAGAAAGCTGGGGGGGTTGTAAAGAGTAGAAGAAAGACAATAAGGTGGGCTCAGACATAAAGAGGGGGATCCAGACAAACTGACACTTAGGCGGGGGCAATGAGACAATAAGTTGGGCTCAGACACCACAAACTGGGGGGACCACATACAATGAGCCAGGAAGTGGGGGCTGAAATACAGACAAGAGGTGATTTGACTGGCAGAACAGAAGACATGGAGAGTCTGTAGGGGAAACGTAGACAATAAGGGGGGCTTAGAAACATGGAGCTGGGGGGCTACTGCACACCCAATAACACTCTAGGGGCGGGGCCTGAAGTACAAAGACCAAATAGCGGGGGTTTATTTCCCCCACAGACAAGACTAAATGGAGAATGAAACTGGCTGTCTGTTTAGTACAAGGGGGTAATAGGGGGGCTGGGGACAAGGAAAGAAATAAGCGAGAGCTGAATAGAAGGAAAGAGAAATAAGCGAGAGCTGAATAGAAGGAAAGAGAAATAAGCGAGAGCTGAATAGAAGGAAAGAAAGAAATAAACGAGAGCTGAATAGAAGGAAGGAAAGAAATAAGCGAGAGCTGAATAGAAGGAAAGAAAGAAATAAACGAGAGCTGAATAGAAGGAAGGAAAGAAATAAGCGAGAGCTGAATAGAAGGAAAGAAAGAAATAAACGAGAGCTGAATAGAAGGAAGGAAAGAAATAAGCGAGAGCTGAATAGAAGGAAAGAAAGAAATAAACGAGAGCTGAATAGAAGGAAGGAAAGAAATAAGCGAGAGCTGAATAGAAGGAAAGAAAGAAATAAGTGAGAGCTGAATAGAAGGAAAGAAAGAAATAAGTGAGAGCTGAATAGAAGAAAAGAAAGAAATAAGTGAGAGCTGAATAGAAGGAAAGAAAGAAATAAGTGAGAGCTGAATAGAAGGAAAGAAAGAAATAAGTGAGAGCTGAATAGAAGGAAAGAAAGAAATAAGTGAGAGCTGAATAGAAGGAAAGAAAGAAATAAGTGAGAGCTGAATAGAAGGAAAGAAAGAAATAAGTGAGAGCTGAATAGAAGGAAAGAAAGAAATAAGTGAGAGCTGAATAGAAGGAAAGAAAGAAATAAGCGAGAGCTGAATAGAAGGAAAGAAAGAAATAAGCGAGAGCTGAATAGAAGGAAAGAAAGAAATAAACGAGAGCTGAATAGAAGGAAAGAGAAATAAGTGAGAGCTGAATAGAAGGAAAGAAAGAAATAAGTGAGAGCTGAATAGAAGGAAAGAAATAAGTGAGAGCTGAATAGAAGGAAAGAAATAAGAAGGGAGACAAGTAGAAAGTAAAGGGACAAGTAGAATAAGAGAAGTTGAGGGGGCGGAGCAGATAAAGAGGCCCCAGACACAGAGGGGCTCCCCACACAGACAAAAAGGAAACACAAGAGGGAAGCGGAAGGAGTTGTGGGACCCCCGGGCGCTGCTCTTCTCAAGAAGCCCCGCTCTCCCGAGGCCCGTTATAAGGGCGTGGCCAAAGCTCACCTGTACGAACGAGCTCCGGAAACTCTCTGTGGAAACCGGGAACGAGGTGAATCTCTCACATGTGAGGTCTGGGTAAGCTCCGTTCTGAGGGGCGGGAGGTAAGGGGTCTCGGTCACATGGGAAGGGGCGGCCCCTAACAACTCGGCTTTCCTCTCGCAGCGTCACGTGCTTCTCACTCCCCTTGTGGAAGCCGAAAATAAACGCGGGTGTGCGCTAGCGGAATTAATAGGCGCGCGCCTTCAAGCCCCCTCATTGGGTAGTCAGGAGCCTTCTTTGCGCATGCTCTGCTTGGTCGTGCTTGGCTTGGCAACCATGGCAACGGCCGTCCTTGCTGTCTGTTTCCTTGTTTACAGAAGACAGTGTAGCTTGACAGGGGGGAAAGTGTGACCCCAATAAAGTGCTTTTCTCTTACACTTTGCTCTGCTTGATTATACGCAGCTCAAACTATGTGGCATTTCGTTTTCCCTTTCTCCTGTAGTTAATGTAAATCAATAATCCTGTTTAGTTTATTATAAGGTTACTTTCTGCTAGGTCTAGTAACCCTTAGCAACCATGACATGTTTAATTTCCAACTGCAGACCTTCTAGCGCCTAACTGCTGTTTGGTTGCTATGGGTTACAAGAATTTTTTTTTTTTTGTCATTCCTGTGGAAGGAGGCAGGTCTGAACTAAAAATCAAAAACAAGGCCTGGCATTTCAGCTGCACCTAGGCCTAGGGTTGCCACCTGTTCAGTTGTGATCCAAAGAGTTCGCTTTTTCTAAGGCCTGTTCATGTCTCAACTTTCTGTTCAGTTTTTAGCCTTGTGAAACCCGAACAATAATCTGGCCAATATATGAAAACCAATTAAATACAAAGCTACTCACCTTCACATGGTTTACTTATTATCAGGTGCAGTTCATTTCTTGTTATTACACAAACAGAAATAAGCAAATAATCAAACCGTTTTTCTAAATGAGCATTGCATACCTCCCAACTGTCCCTTTTTCGGAGGGACAGTCCCTCTTTTGACAGCTCAACCCGCAGTCCCTCATTTGTACTGGAAAGTCCCTCTTTTCTCTGCACTGAACAGCCAGAAAAAGAAACAAAGTTTCTCACTTAATTGGCTTTAGCAGAGAGCCCAGAACAGCTAACAGGTGCAAATAAGATACTTTGTAACAATGTTGAGACAAAAAAACACAGTTTAGATAAGGAGTAATATTTTCAAACTTTCATAACCTGCCAAATTTTGTAAAACAAACATGGTAATTAGGGGGTGTGGCCACAGAAAGGGGTGTGGTCAAAAATGTTGCGCTACGTGCGGGAAAAACATTTTTGTCCCTCTTTTTACATCCAAATTGTTGGGAGGTATGGCATTGCTGTATTTCAGAGCTTTCTAGAGAAACAATGTCTGTATAATAGATCCCATACCTGTAGTTAAAGGATATCGGTCACAATAGGTAGATGGAGGATTTCCAGCCGTGTGGGTTTCAACTGGACATCTCAGTGTGTCAAAGGGCTGTCCGTTCAAAACTTTCTGTCCCATTTAAACTGGACATAAATTTAGCCAGTTGCAAATAAGTGATGTAATAACCCTGCCTCAGCATCATAACTCCATTACATCATCTCTGATTGGGTTGAAAAAAGACAAAGTCCATCCAGTTCAACCCCTCCAAATGAAAACCCAGCATCCATACACACACCCCTCCATACTCTCAGATAAATTCTATATACCTATATCTATACTAACTACAGAGTTTAGTATCACAATAGCCTTTGATATTATGTCTGTAAAAGAAATCATCCAAGTCCCTCCTATAGTCATTAACTGAATCAGCATCACAACATCACCCGGCAGTGCATTCCCCAACCTCACTGTCCTGACTGTGAAGAACCCCCTACGTTGCTTCAAATGAAAGTTCTTTTCTTCTAGTCTAAAGGGGAGGCCTCTGGTACAGTGATCCACTTTATGGGTAAAAAGGTCCCCTGCTATTTGTCTATAATGTCCTCTAATGTACTTGTGAAGTGTAATCATGTCCCCTCGTAAGTGCATAATTTAACTCTTCCCTCCCTCTAACCATTTTAGTTGCACTTAGTCTCTGCACTCTCTCCAGCTCATTTATATCCCTCTTAAGGATTGGAGTCCAAAACTGCCCCCATACTCCAGATGAGGCCTCACCAGGGACCTATAAAGAGGCAGAATTATGTTTTCATCCCTTGAGTTAATGCCCTTTTATGCAAGACAGAACTTTATTTGCTTTAGTGAATACCCGCAAGAACATCATTGCTCCACCCCCAATGCTATCTGCCCTGCCCACTTTGTTCAGGTTTAATCAATCTTGTGGGATGGAGGGGGGCACCCTCAGGGGAAATTAGCGCCTGAAGGGACTATCGACTCTGCAACCTTGTGGGAAAATTTAAAGGGTTTTTTTATTTCCACATTCAGTTACCCTTGCAAATTCCTTTACTGTCTATGGTTGCCACCTGTTTTCAATAGGGATCTTCTGGTCAAAACTGCCCTCCCAGTATTCCTATTTTGGAAAACTGGGCAGGATTCCCTAAGATTGACGCGGTGAACTGCCGATCAACACGTTATAGCTCCACCCACCCCATGCGCTACATCACTGCCCTGACCACAATGTCACCACCCCTCCCCTGTGATATTATTGGACCACCCCCACCAGGAGTTCCCTTAGGGAAAAGGTGGCAACTCTACCTAGGCCCAAACAGCCCCCACCAGCCCAATAAAGAATGAGTGTTTATGGCAACTTACAGCTGCCCCTCTGGCATTTGCCACATATATCCCTGCTGGGGCCCTGGGCTAAAGGCTTACACTAAGGTTGCCACCTTTTCTGGAAAAAATGCTGGCCTTCCTATATTTTTGCCTTTTTCTCTTATTAATAACATTGGCATCAAGCTTTTGTTTTACCAGTAAAATACCAGACAGGTGGCAACCATAGCTCATACACACAGGTGCAAGGTTCTCACACTGAAATATATAAAAAACCACAACCAAACTCCCATGCTCGTTTTGAACTTACAGTATGTATTAATAAAATAATCCGAATGAATTGGGAAAACTTTATAAAACCGAGCATAAATCCAAAATGCTCAAATGCTTCAATTTCGCCATCTAAAACCTGCCGAATTGCTGTTTTAGCCTATGGGGGACCTCCTAGAACCTATTTGGAGTTGGTGGACTTTGAAAAATCAAAGGTTTTTTGGGGAAAAACTTTGAATCAAATTCGATTGAATGTGTTATTCCTTCGATTTGTATGATTCAAATTCGGCCAAATACGGACCTATTAACTCGAAAACGGACCTATTCGACCAAAAAAAAAAACTTCGACTTAATTTCGGTTGGTCTTTTTGAACTCGAGTGTTGAAGTTTTTTTTTAATTCGAAATTTGACCCTTGATAAATATGCCCCTACATGTTTCGGGTCAAACTCTTTTTCAAGTGTACAAAATGCAGGGTATTATGGGAATAAATACCCTCTTCCAAGTCAGGAACCTCCCCCATTCACCTCTTAAAGTGACAGTCAAACCTTATTCGTTATGGTACAAAAGATTATGGAAAATACAAAATTTGAAAAAACAATTGCAAAATTTTTACAAGTTTTTATTAATTTAGTTCAATCAAGTCCGATCTGATGTGTCCATATGATCCATCCGTTGTAATGTGTGCTATTTACAAGTCTTTTAAGTCCATAACAGAGGAATTGCCTTCATGGCCTATGCCTGGTAAATCATAAGTACTGCTAGAGAAAGCCTACTTAAGGGTTACGGAAGACATGTAGCATACAATATTCATCACTATGTATATATATTACCAGCTTGTTAGATGTAGCTTCTGTATCAATAGCATTTATTTTCACATTATTTCTTTATTTACTTACACGGCAGGGGTTCCGTCAGTTCAAGGGCTAGCTGGTTTTTAGTACCTGAAGAAAAAGATGAAAGATGTCAGGTTTCCACATTTTAATAGGCCTTTCTTCAGAAGGCAGTGATCATTTTATAAGAGCCATTTTATAGGAAACATTTTAAAATAAACATTTTATAAGAAACATTTAAGGCTATTGCGGTCATTCATACCTTTTGGTTTTATACACTCCAGTCTCCCTATCCACAGTGCTTCCCTTTGGAGCAATAGTTTTCCCCAAATCTCCTCCCCTTGGAGGTCTTTTTACCACTTCAAGTACCTTGCATTTTAGCTGACTCACGTGGTGTTTGGCCTCAAAGAAATGTCTTGCTACAGGGGTATCAGTGTAAGTGTCTGGTTCAAAGCATTGCTGCATCTTACTCTTATCATGCTTTTGCAAGCTTAATTCTGGGTAAAAATGCTGCATTGTGTGTAAACCAGAATACGTTTATCATACTAATATTTGAGCATGGCTATACTGGCCCTTTAATATATATCTCATTCTATATGATTAGCTTATTAACTGCTGATTGGACTGGGGAGCAGTAACGGAACTAGGTGGGGGCGGGCCTGGTGCGGGCCGTGCAGCCTTCCCCCCCTCGTCCGTGCGCATTTTCTTTGCAGCTACAGCCGACTCCAGCCGGCTGCAGCATGCACGATCTGCCGGGGGGGGCCCTGAGGGGGTGCGGGCCAAGCCCGGACTGGCAATCTATGGGTTCTGGCAAATGCCAGAGGGGCTGCTATAAGGTCCCATAGAAAGTCAGTATTTAGTGGGCTGGTGGGGGCTGTTTGGGCCTCTGTGTGGGCTGATATGGCCTCTGTGTACCTAAAATGCCAGGGCCTATTTTAATTCTCAGTCCGGACCTGGTGCAGGTACTGGCCCAGTTGCGCCCCCTTCTCCCCCGGTAGTTATGCCACTGCTGGGTAGGATCTATACACCAAGAAACCCCATGATCAATACCCACCTCCTTTTCACTTCTTTGTTTACTGAATATTAGAAATCTATTTGCGTGACCCAAACTGTAATCTGCAGTGCACAGTGGATGCATTTTAGGGCACCTCTGTCAGCAATAGAATTACACACAAGTCACGCTGATGGCAACATACACTTACCTTACTTACTTACCTGACAATTACAGAAATGTAATTTATTTAAATTTTTCCTTCACTCCCATGCTATACACATTTTTGACATAGTTACATAGTTAAGTACGGTTGAATAAAGTCCAGCAAGTTCAACCCCTCCAAATGAACTCCCATACAGACACATACACATACTTGTACAGACCTATCTATACACTCACACTTATACACCAATACATATACTAACTGTAGCCTTGCATATTCTGCTTGTTCAAGAAATCATCCAAGCCCCTCTCAAAGACATTAATACAATCACAACATCACCCAGCTAACCCCACTGCCCTCTACACTGCTTTAAATGAAAAAAAATAAATGTTATCACTTCTACAGGTATGTCTGTATATGTGTATATACATACACACACACACATATATATCAGCAGGGCTAACCCTAACCCTATCACCTTTTTTTTAAAAGCTACTCCAGAGTATGGGAATTGATTTTTCAGTTAATTTTCAAGGCAGCAGTTTTTGGATTTGTCCCCTTTAGAGGTTGAACCTTTGTTGAGGGTTCCCCTTAGCTCATAACAAGATTATGTCTATATGTTATAGTAAAGTGCACACACTGAACTCTATATCAACACGTTCTACCAGGAGTGGACAGGAGGAGCTACTCATTTATATATATGTATGTAGTCTGGGTCTCCCCTCTTTGTGAGACCGTAAGGGCACGGGGCACATGAAGCTACTGGGGGAGATTAGTCGCCCAGCGACAAATCACATCTTCTTCGGGCGACTAATCTTCCCGAACTGCCTCCCCGCTGGCTAGAATCTAAATCGCCAGAGGGATGGCACTCAGAGTGCTTCGTTTTCCGAAGTCGACTCACGAGGAAACTTCGGACGACTTCAGAAAATGAAATGCCATTTCCCCCAGTAGCTTCATGTGCCCCTGCCCTAAGACAGATTGCTGCTTTTGTTTTATCTACTGAGTTCATGGCTCTTAGACCAACAGCAACCTTATACTCAGAAGAGCAAACAATCACAGCAGTTTATTTTCCCAGTTGAAAGAACAGATCTAGTTATTTGGTTATTGCTGTCAATTGCTAATAGCCTAAGGTTGTTTGATCGTTCTATAAATCCAGGACACTTACAATAAATAGGCTGGCTGCGTTGATTGCAAAGTGAGCGTATTGAAATGAAAATCAATCCATGAAGCCCTGCTGGCTGGATTTTGTCTGATCGATATTTCAGATAAACTGGTAAAATTATTATAGCCTTCTGTTGCTACTAGGGATGCACCAAATCCACTATTTTGGATTCGGCCGAACCCACCGAATCCTTTGTAAAGATTCGGCCGAATACCGAACCAAATTTGATTCCTAATTTGCAAAAGTAAATTAGGTGTGGGAAAATATTTTTTACTCCCTTGTTTTCTGACAAAAAGTCACGTGATTTCCCTCCCCGCGGATTTGGATTCGGTTCGGCCGGGCAGAAGGATTCAGCCAAATCCTGCTGAAAAAGGCAGAACCTTGGCCAAATCCCAAACCGAATGCTGGATTCGGTGCATCCCTAGTTGCTACCCTTTGCCCTCTGTTCCTCACTACTCAGCTATATGCATATACACCGTTTTTGTTGTTTGTTTCTTTCATTTGATCTCTTCGGATAAATTTCTCATGAACTCTATATGACGTTACGTGGTCCTCTCAAGAAAGCTGCCACATTCTATTGAAAGAGGACCACATGGATCTTGGATGTGGTTCTCTCAAGAAAGTTGTCAAATTCTGTTGAAAGAGGACCACATTGGATCCTGGATGTGGTCCTTTTAAGAAAGATGCCAAATTCTATTGGATGAGGACCACATTGAATCCTAGATGTGGTCCTCTCAAGAAAACTGCCACATTCTGTTAGAAGAGGACCACATTGGTCCTGGATGTGGTCCTCTCAAGAAAACTGCCTAATTCTGTTGGAAGAGGACCACATTGGATCCTGGAAGTGGTCCTCTCAAGAAAGCTGCCAATTTATTTTGGAAGAGGACAACATTGGATCATGGATGTGGTCCTCTAAAGAAAGCTGTCAAATTCTGTGGGATGAGGACCACACTGGAGCCTGGGTGTGGTCCTCTGACAATTGGTCTGCTTGGAGACTCAATGTGATTGAGCCTGGGCCAAACAATCAAATCAGCCCTATTCCACCCACCGCTTCGGTTGTCAAAGATTTGCATTTGGTGATTTGGCAGAGCTTACCATACATGGCCAATTTTAGTCAGTGAGTGTGTCTGTTCTGCTGATTTTGATAGCAAAATGCTGTGGAACATTTTCCTGTTTCCTTATTCTATTGGATTAAAATAACATTATTTTATTATAACTGAGTTAGTGCTATTATTTTATCTATTGTGGGCCGGCCACTTGTAGGTGAAATCACAGATGTTCAAGGCTCTGTGCTAAACAGTTCCCAGTGCCTGGAGCTTCTCCCCATTCCCCCATGGAGTGACTCATATGTGTCCCACACCAATAGCCAAACATCTAAGGGAATAGTGCAAACATGGTTGTTCTTTATTGTCTTTAAAAATGGAACATGGGCGACAAACCATACATTAACTATATCTGTTGCCTTTAATCCCCATTTAAGCCTAATGATGTCATATGAATGCATCTGCATTATGACATAGTCATAATAAATATATTCCATTGGACGTGTAATACACGCAGGATATTTGCGCTGCAAAAAAACTGAATAAGAAGAATCAATACTGAATAAACTATTGGGTCATCTTTATATGCATAAAGAATCATGCGTCTATCATCTGAGTACACTGCCAGTGCCTTAGTTACGCATGTATATTCAAGGCCAAGGTGCGGGAAGAATAGGGAATGACGTTGTCACACATGAAATGAATCAGAAAAGGGCAAGGCTGTGCATCAAAGGGAACAGAAACTCTTCATTTATCCTTTGGGTTGTGACTATTTATTTTCTGTAGTGTATATGGTTGCTGTTGCAAATTTACCAGCAAAGCTGATTATTAAAGGAACGTTATCATTCCAAAAACATGCTGAACACTAGGAAACCATGGAGCTATCGCCATCCTGAACATGGGTTTAAAAAACATGGCAGTTTGCATTTTAAAACAACGATAGAGTTATTTCCTTATCCTTTGCTTATCTTTCTAATCTCAGTCACTGGATTACAAGGGATTATTTGACTACAGAAAGGTGATCTCCAGACCAATCCAGGAATTGAGTGCCACTTTCATAGGAACCTGGGAAAACCCCAGCAAGCAGGAAATCATTGCTCATTCGCCTCGCAATAGACAATAAATACAAAAAAGGATTGTCTATTTTATCAGCTTGATCTCCTTGAGGAAGAAATCTGCATGTGCTGGGAAACCTCTGTTTATAATTTCCTTTTAAACATTTTTAACATTCAGCTCTCTATTAGTATTAAAGGGAATGAAAAGGCCAAAAAATGAATGTAAAATTGTTCATGGCACCAAATGCCTGAAACTTCTGGTATAGGTACTCTTCAGCCTAAAAATTGCTCAAAATAACATTTTCAGACTGAAAAGAACCAGTATTGTAGGTTTCAACTAGTGATGAGCACATTTTTTCACCAGCCATGGATTTGCAGAGAATTCTCACTTTTCGCCATCTGTGAATTTTTTAGAGAAACTGCAGCAAAAATGAGTCACATAGTAAAAATGTTGCAGACAAAATAATTACCATAAGAAAAAACACACATTAACTTTAATGCATTTCAAGCGAGAAAAATTGTCATTCATAAACAAAATGCGTTCAGTGAATTTATTTGCTGCTTAGTGAATTTTTTCACCGTTTTGCAAATTTCACTCATCATTAGTTTCAGCAAATGAGTAACAGTGCGGTTATTGACTGCAGCCAATAATCCACTTAACCATATCCCCTCTAATCTTGTTAAGGCCAGGTGCTGCCAATTTAGTAATCAACCTAAATAAACCAATGCCTGTCTCCTAGCTATGGCTGCATCATCAACTCATGTCAGTGTTCTAGCCACTATTCCTGGTTCCTGATTGCCTTGATCTAGGTTCTTGATTGCCTTGATCATAGTTCCTGATTGCCTTAATTTGCCTGGTTCCGGATTGCCTTAATTTGCCTGGTTCTGGATTGCCTTGATCCTGGTTCCTGATTGCCTTGATCCTGGTTCCTGGTTGCCTTGACCCTGGTTCCTGATTGCATTACTCCTGGTTCTTGATTGACTTGATCCTGGTTCCTGATTGCCTTGATCATGGTTCCTGATTGCCTAGTTCCTTATTGCCTTGATCCTGGTTCCTGATTACTTTGATCCTGGTTCCTGTCTGTCTTGATCCTGTTTACGCCTTGTTCCTGCCACCCATTGTTCTTATTGAATCTGCTGGTTTGACCCCTGGCCTGTATATGTGGACTTGTTTCTACCTGCTGCTTGCCCCTGACCACTTGCTTCTTATATAGACTTGTCTTGAGGTTGTTCCCTTTATCATTCAGTATTGTCACCTGTTTCAGTTTTGTATTAAATCCAGTTCTAAGCATAACTAAGTATTCTCGGTTCTTTTAGCACCCAGTATGGGACACTATATTACCAAGTACTTGGGCTCCAACCTGCTAACCCTATTTGTGACAAAAACAATACCTTGCACTTGATGGTAACCATGTTTAAAGGGGTAATTTAGGAAAACCTTAGGCTCAAGCCTGCACCCTCCTACAGAATTGTGTGCACGCACATTCTTTCCATACTGGAGCACTAGGAACCGCAGGCTTGCAGTAATTGGAACACACCTGAACACATTGTGCAAAGTGTAACAAAAAATGGAAGAATGACGCTTTTTTGCACTTTTTTATGCTGTGCTTACGTTCACAAATTAAATGTTATTTAGTAGCTTTAGAGTATGGTGATCCAAATTAATGGAAAACCCCTTATCTGAAAAACCCCAGGTCCCAAGCATTTTAGATGGTAGATCCCATACGTATGTTGGCAAATAGAATTAAATGTTAGAATTATACTGTTGAAAGCAATCCCATGCCCACAACTTCAAAGAGAACAAAGATGTGGAACAAGCTGGCCTAGGCCACAAGTAAAAATTTACTCAATAACATTGGGGCGATTACAGAAATATGTTATTTCATTGGCTTGTAATTATTTAAAATAACCTGGGCAATCATTGTTCCACCACTGGGTGCAGAAATTTCCTGGGATATCAACTTTTAATCATTCTTTTACCAAATAGGTGTAACTATAGGGATCTGATGAAGAGAGGGCCCAGAAATATTCTTGCTTGTGTCCCAGGTATGTAATGCAAAGTGACTGGAACAAGGAATGGGGTATTTTTCAGGCCTCCGCGCTCAATTGTCCTCCAAGCACTCCTATAGTTACACCACTGGTTGTGATGTTCCATGCAAAGAAAAGTTCTTGTTTTTTTAGTTCTGGAAACAATTTTAGTAGGTCTGGCTTTATCTCCCTGGTCCTAGAGGAATTGGTGCCAATACAAAGCTTAAGCATTCAGTGTGTTCATGTCTATTAACAGCTTGTGAATTGAGGTGCAGGTCATGCTTGAAGGGGTACAGACACTACATGACGTAAGCTCTGATTGGGACTTGTGGTTTGGGGGTTGGCGAGGAAATTCCAAAAAAATAATAGTGATAATAAAAAAAAAAGAAAGTACTTAAACTAAGTGCTAAATCCCAAAGGAGTTAAGTTTCCTGATCACACGTGAATTTCTATAGCAGACAATACTAGAACACACACGCATTAGCTGGAGAGGGTTGGATGTATTAATTAATGCCATAAATGTGTTGGGATCTTTGCCCTCAACTCACAGGTGCATTAAAGTGGCCCTGACTGGAACATGAAGCAAGGGCAGGCTGCCAAAACAATGTTCGCTTCCATGATTTCAAGCAGTTATGTGTGTGCCTTCATGCATCACATGTGTATAGAAAACGGATCCGCACACACACTGGTTAATGCATTCAACGTTTCGGGGGGGAACACCCACCCTTCATCAGGTTGAATAGTGTTCATTTAGTTTGGGAACACTTCCAGCCAAGCTATATTAATAATGGAACAGCTACACTACATGGTTTGGCTTCCCCCTAAGCTGTAAATACTGTATATTTCACATATATGTGAAAGGTATATCCCAATACCAATACCTGTACCAATGTTCTCACCTCGACTCATGGCAGAAATGTATAGTGGCAATTTTGTCTATGACTGTTCTAGCCATTTTCCTGTTTTCTGTTGGTTTTATGCCCAGTGCAGCTTGTGGATACAGCACCAGTACAGGCAGAAATCGGTGCCCGTTTTAATAAAGCGTATGCAAGTTGTAGTGCCTCTATTTCTGCATATTTTTATCGGGCACAAGTTTTTACTATTAATACTTATATATGCAGTGCTATAGAAGAACATATAAACAGAAACTGCACACTACATTTGCTCATGTCAAATTACACAGATATTACCCTCTAGCTTCTATTGTTCTCAGGCCATCTGCAACTTCTCTATTTACCTCCTGTAACTTAAGAGGGACAAAAAGATTTGGTGCAAGTAGCGTGTCGAAATTTCTTGTGACCTCCTAATTACCATGTTCATTTTACATAATTTGGCAGGTT
This sequence comes from Xenopus petersii, assembly GCA_038501925.1. Lineage (NCBI taxonomy): Eukaryota > Metazoa > Chordata > Amphibia > Anura > Pipidae > Xenopus > Xenopus petersii. The sequence goes on along the minus strand of CM076684.1, from coordinate 8,597,600 downwards.
ATGAAAGTTTGAACACATTTCTGTGGTTTTTATATGTTAGTACAGTTTTGCAAATGAAGGTGAATTGCCATTTAAACTGGCCATAGACGCAAAGATCCGATCGTACGAATCATTGTACGATCGGACTTCCCCAACTCCCGACCTGCCACTAACCATTCAGATCAAAAAAGTAGAAAAGAACAGATCAGCCGAAGTTCTACCCCTGACAGCAATCGTACGACAGTTATGTCCGACCAAAGCTAGTGACAGTCTCCCACTGAAGATCTTACGATCAACAATACACGCAGAGATATTATCAGCAGCCGACAGAAATCTTTTAACCTGTCCGATCGACCAAACGACCCATCTCCGTTGGACGAAAAATGTCGGGACTCTCGGAAATTCATACGAATCCTCGATTCGATTCGTAGGATCAGATCTTTGCGTCTATGGCCAGCTTAAAGTTCTTATCTTATCAAGCTGTAACAAAAGAATGCCAAGTATGTATTCTGGGCTGTCTGCCAAGACGCAATTAAGTTAGAAACTTTCTGTTTCTGGCTGTTCAGTGCAGCAGATCAAAGAGAAACCCGGGACTTAGTACAAATCCGTGACAGCGGGTTGAGCTGTCAAAAGTGGGTCTGTCCCGCTCAAAACGGGACAGTTCGGAGGTATAGGTAGACAATCAGTCATGGGTAATCAACAGTCTGATATGTTTTGTGCCTCAAAAGCACTTATGCAGAAGCAAAGTGCAGAGAGGGTTTGAAACATGGGCACAGAGCTCCATGTATTTTGCACTTTGTGCTCTGCCTCATAGGTTGCACCCTCACCCTCAAACACCTACAGTACATTTCCCATGAATACACCTTTCCCATTAATACAGCATTGCCTGCATTCATGGTGCTATATTAAGTTGGTATGGGGTAGGGAGTCTAGGGACAGAATGTGAGAGTCTCCTTAGATGTCCCCTAGCTTGCATGTAATTTAAAGGCACAGAATCGCTCATAGTACAAGTTGATCCAGGGACTAGTCCGATTGCCATTTTGGAGTCAGGAAGGAATTTTTCCACCTCTGAGGCAAATTGGAGAGGCTTCAGATGGTTTTTTTGCCTTCCTCTGGATCAACTGGCAGATAGGTAGTTAATAAAAAGAAAAAAAAAAGGTTGAACTCGATGGACATGTGTCTTTTTTCAACCTTACTTACTATGTTATGTTATGTAGAAGGAGCATAAAATGTAGGAGGCCCTGTATTTACCACCTGCTTATGGCAGGTTTAAAGTATAGGTCTGCTTTGCACCCTGGGCATTGTGCCCATCACCTTGCAAACTGCAGCCTGTACCAAAATCCCACTGGTGCTCTATGGAGGACAAATGTGCACCCCTCTGGTCAACAGTAGGATTAGCCCAAAATTCTACAAAGACCCAGTCTTTGCCCTGAGACAAAACTTCTTGGAGTTTACAGTTAATGACAGATATAGTATTTTCGGCCTATCATGTTTGATTCATAGCTAAAATATGGTTTCAAAAGGCCTACAGATTCCTTCAATAAACCCTATGGCTTCCCATGGGAACCAAATGAAAAACTTGGCATGCATCATTTCTATTTAATAGTCAGGTGATAATGGCATGTACTGAGTCGTAAAAGGGGGGCTTTTACCCATTTTATGCCAAGTTTTTAGATGGGTCGGTGTGATTTCCAGCCCATTGCTGGACCAAAGCGATTAGAATCACTGGGGGGTATCAAACAAATTAAAATCCCACCAACGTAAAGGGTCATCCTGGTGAATGCGAGGGTAACATGTAGCAGTATATAATACATACAATCTTGCACATTAGGGGGGCATAGAGGGTTCCACAGATTGGTGTGCCTCAAAGCAGGATTCCAACCAGGGCTTCCATAATACACATTTCTGTTGTTGCAGACAGCAGGAGACACTTCCATTGGACAGCTATTTTATTATTCTTTTAGCAGAAAATGGAGCTGATCTAAATAGGACTGTAGATTAAATGGAACAAGTTCACCCACCACTCCTCAGGAGTTAGAACTCTGGGGACATCACTCCCAGAAGCAGTACCTGGTCACATAGTAATTTAAGGACATTAGTCTAGAATTGATATAATATTGGGCATTATCATGTGAATAAGGTTAAGCCCTTTAAGAAAAATTTCATTTGTTTTTTGTCCCATACCTTGCGGTCTCTGCAATGATATATATATATCACTGGTGAATAATTCAGGGTGTGCCCATAGAAATACAAATACATCAGCATAAAGACAAAGGTGTAATTGGGGAATGTAGGTGCACTCTTAGGTAATTGGATCCGTTATTGCGTTATTTATTGTGCCAGCAAAGTTGTTAAACAACATTGCTTGCTCTCACACACAAAGATACAATAGAAACTGGGCCTGCCCTTACATTTTACATTTAATCCCTTCCCACACACCCAATGGCAATGCCCTGTAACATGCCAACTTAAAGCAAAATGGAATATTTGCAACCCATTGCACAGTGCTGTGGAATATGCTTGCACACGTTAATGATAATAAAACAATTTGGCACTGGTCAAACATGATTACATATACAAAACAAACTGCATTGTTCTATCCCAGAGAGAATTCACAACCCATAAAACACAATAACCTAATTGCTAATTCCCCCATGAGGCTGTTAATGGAAACAGCTCTCCACAAGATTAGAAGCACAAGATATAAGAATATGCTTAGTAGGTTTGAAAATAAGTAAATGGTAAAAATAGGTTTGAAAATTAGTAAATAAAGGTCCAGGACCAGATAGTATTCATCCCAGGGTACTAAATGAACTTAGCTCTTTACTTAATTTTTCAGGAATCATTGAAGTCTGGAATAATGTCGAGAGACTACCGTATTGCTTATGTAGTGCCCTATTCAAAAAGGGATCCAGTTCTCAACCTCAAAACTATAGGTCGGTTAGTCTGAAGTCAGTAGTAGAAAAGCTTTTTGAAGGGGTATTAAAGGGATGGTTCACCTTTAATTTAACGTTTAGAATGTTATACTGTATGATGGGCAATTCTAAGCAACTACTTCATTGGCCTTCATTATTTTTTTTAATAGTTTTTGAATTATTTGCCTTTTTCTTCTTACTCTTTCCAGCGTTCAGATGGGGGTCAATGAACCCAGCTAAAAACAAATGCTCTGTAAGACTACAAATGCATTGTTAGCACTACTTTTTATTACTCTTTTTTATAATCAGACCCTCTCCTATCCATATTCCAGTCTCTTATTCTAATCATTGCAAACAAATTTAATTGCCTTTTACGAGGAGGTGAGCAGGAACCTCAACTCCACAATGACAGTGGATGTGATCTACTTTGGCTTTGCTAAAGCATTTTAAAGAGTACCACACAGAAGGTTAATGGTCAAATTGACTAATGTTGGCCTGGAACATATAGTATTTGTAATTGGCTAGAGAACTGGTTGAAAGATAGACTACAAAGAGTGGTGGTAAACTCACCATTTTCTGATTGGAACAGTGTTGTCGGTGGATTACTGCAAGAGTCTGTACTTGGTCCTTTGCTTTTTCAACTTGTTTATTAATGACCTGGAGGTGGGCATTGAAAGTACAATTTCTATTTTTGCAGATGAGACTAAATTGTGAAGAACTATAGGTTCCATGCAGGATGCTGCCACTTTGCAAAGTGATTTGTCTAGATTAGAAAACAAATAGCAAACTGGAAAATGAAATGTTGATAAATGCAAGGTGATGCCCTTTGGCAAAAATAATATAAATGCAAGTTATACACTACGTAAATGGCAGTGTGCTGGGGCTTTCCTCAATTGAAAAGGATCTAGGGGTTTTTTTTATAGATAAGTTGTCATTTGTGGATACTAAAGCAAATAAAGTGATGTCTCGCATAAAAAGGGCATTAACTCAAGGGATGAAAACATAATTCTGCCTCTTTATAGGTCCCTGGTAAGGCCTCATCTGGAGTATGCAGTGCAGTTTTGTACTCCAGTCCAAAAGGGATACTGTCATGGGAAAACATGTTTTTTTTCAAAATTCATCAGTTAATAGTGCTGCTCAAGCAGTCTGCTGCACTGGAATCCATTTTTCAAAATTGCTAACTGATTTTATATTTAATTTTGAAATCTGACATGAGGTTAGACATATTGTCAGTTTCCCAGCTGTCCTCAGTCATGTGACTTGTGCTCTTATAAACTTCAGTCACTCTTTACTGCTATACTGCAAGTTGGAGTGATGTCATCATACCCCCCCCCCCCCCGTAGCCCATCAGCAGAACAATGGTAAGATAACCAGATAACAGATGCCTGGTAGATAAAAGAACAGCACTCAATAGTTAAAATCCATGTCCCATTGCGACCTCATTCAGTTACACTGAGTAGGAGAAACAACAGCCTGCCAGAAAGCAGTTCCATAGTGCAGCACTGGCTCTTTCTGAAAACACATGCCCAAGCAAAGTGACCTGAGATGGCTGTCTACACACCAATAATGCAACTACAAAAAAAGACACTTGTTGGGTTAGGAAAGAAATTTTATATTGTAGAGATTAAATTATTTACAGTGTAAACAATGTGATTACAGTGTACACCTACAACTTAAAAGGATTCAAATTGGCTGGAGAGAGTGCAGAGTGCAAATAGACTAGTTAAGAGGATGGAAAAGTAGAGACTGTCAAGGTTGGGATTGTTTTCTCTGGAAAAAAAGACGCTTGCGAGGGGACATGATTACACTTTATAAGTACATTAGAGGACTTTATAGACCGCTAGTGGGAGATCTATGTTTCTATTATTGGACCAGAAGCCTCCCCTTCAGACTAGAAGAAAAGAACTTTCATATGAAGCAACGTAGGTGGTTCTTCACAGTCAGGACAGTGAGGTTGTGTAATGCACTGCCGGGTGATGTTGTGATGCTGATTCAGTTAATTACTATAAGAGGGACTTGGATGATTCCTTGGAAAGACATAATACAAAGGCTATTGTGATACTAAAATCTACAATTTTTATTAATTATGATATATATAGTTTCAGTGGGCGTGTGTAGATATGTGAGTTGGGATTCATTTGTAGGGGTTGAACTTGATGGACTTTAGGTTTTTTTCAACCTAACTTAACTATGCAACTATATGCAACTATTTCAATCATCTGAGGGTCTTCTGAGGGTCTCACATTTCCTAAAACAGTGAGTGCTTCTATTCAAAAGAAGATATTATCATGTTGTTCCTTCTAGAGTTGAAAGTTGGCTCCCAAAGTTACTTGCTCTACTGTTGAGAATGTTTCAATACTCTGTTTAAATCTAGCGCAGAATGCATTTTAATGGTCTGATTAGCTCCAGGGTGGTCTCAATTTTTAATGTTGTGATTAGCTATTGTGAACATTTTAATGTAGTTATGGGCTATAACGGTGATGCCCAACCTTTTTTATCCGTGAGCAACAGTAAAAAAAAGTTGGGAAGCAACGCAAGCATAAAAAAAATTTCCTGGGTGGTGCAAAATAAGTGATGTGATTGGCCATTTGGTTGCCCTTATGTGGACTGGCAGCCTACATGAGGTTCTGTTTGGCAGTACACCTGTTTTTTTGCAACCAAAACTTGCCTCCAAGACAAGAATTCAAAATGAAGCATGTGGCATGGGGGTTAGTTGAGGCAAGTAAGTGCTCCCATCCCAGTAGAACAACAGTTTTGAAAATGGTGGGGCTGGCCCCTTTATGGGTCCAAAGCAATGGCTTGAGGGCCCAGCCTGAAGAAAAGTTTGAATATATTTTGGAGGGAATATGTATATTCCTTTTTAGGTACTCTTGGAAGACCAACATAACAGTCGATTTGGGTGAGACTTTGTGTGAAGGCTTGTATGTTTTATAACCTTGTTATGAGCTAGGACAGGCCCTGAAGAAGTATTGAGTGTTCCAAGCGGGGTCTTGAATTTACAGGCAGTCATTGTTTTAAAATGTAGACTGCAATTTTTCTAATATAACTCTCTCTATAAAGAGAAAATGTTCATCTGTCTTCTTCATCTTCTTCATATATATTTTTGGTACCAAAAAAGGGTGCTAATGAGGCTGGCTTGAGTGTTGTCCAAAAATCAGCTGGATATGTTTATGCCAAGAATTGGCATAAATATAGAATTATTTTATACATATCACTGATATTTTCATTATAATAAAGAGTAATATTCTGCCTTGCCATCCAAGATCTTCTATAGTGTGGACCAGTAACCCACTATGTTGCATGCTTGGGGGCTGATTTATTCTAAATCAATTATTTCATACCAAGAGGTCTATGGAGAAACTGGGGCCATAACAATTTCTTGGAAGGCCACATCCAGTCCCCTCCAATTAAACTGCCCTGTACGGTAAGATGTCCAGATCTATAGAGGACACTAGGATGTATAGGGTTCTAAATATAGAAAAATAAATCATATCACCATAGAAGGATGTCAGCACATTGGCATATTGGTATGTAGTTTGATAAAAAGATTATACCCCTATGGAGTGGAAATATTTATTCCCCTTGCATAATAAGGGCTCTATTTGTAAAACATAGAAGAAGGAACATTGCCTGTCACTCAGCTGCTGACCTGTATAGCAAGGTTACACTGCAACCTTCTATCAGCTGGGATCGCGCAGTGGTGCTGGAGGAAAGTTAAAGGAAGCTGAACTGTAAAAGGCAGATTTATCAAGGGTCAAATTGAAAATTAAAATTTTTAAATTCGAATTTCAAGTTTATTTTAGTGTAATTTGACTAGGGAATAGTCTCAATTCAAATTTAAAAAATATTAAAATTCGAATTTTGAAATTTATCATGTAATGTCCATTTAAGAGTTCATATTTGGGTATTTGCCCTTTAAAACCCGCCGATTGATGTTTTAGCCTATGGGGGACCTCCTACAATCAATTTGGAGTCGTTTAGTGGACTTTTGGAAAAAAACCATTTTTTAAAAATACATTTTTAAAATTTTTTTTGCAAAAAACCTCGAATCGAAATTATTCAAGTTTGCAGCTTGATCCTATTCACCCGTTTTCAATTTTTTTTAATTTTATAAGTTTTGATTGATCTTTCTTTTCAAATTTCGAGTTTATGGGAGTTGATAGAAACTCCCATGAACTCAAAATTCGAACCTTGATAAACCTGCCCCCAACTGTCAAGACTTTAGGGCATATTTATCAAGGGTCGAATTTTAAATTGAAAAACGTTGAAATTTGAATTCAAAAAGACCAGCCGAAATTAAGTTGAAGTCTTTTTTGGTCGAATAGGTCCATATTCGGCTGAATTCAAATAGTACAAATTGAAGAAACAGCGAATTTGATTCAAAGCTTTTCTCCAAAAAATTTTTTAAAATTCCTCCAATTGACTCCAAATAGCTTCTAGGAGGTCCCCCATAGGGTAAAACAGCGTTTTTAGATGACGAATGGTCGAAGTCGAATTTTTAAAGACACAGTACATGATACATTTCGATATTCGAATTTTCAAATAGAATTTGGACTATTCCCTAGTCGAAGTACACAAAAAATAGCTCGAAATTCTAATTTTTTTCATCCGAAAATTCACCTTGACCCTTGATATATCTGCCCCTTTAAGTCCTTGAAAAATGTGTGATTCTTAACCGTCAATTGGATTTATTGAACAATAGCAATAAATATTAGTGAGTCAATATGTACTGAGCGGTATAGCACAGCTTAAGCAGGATACAGACAATCATGCACCTTTATCTGTAAGGAGATGGAACTAAAGATGGATAGTCTCATTTATTAGGCAAAAGGAAAGGGGATTAATCAATGCACATTCCCTGGTCCCCTGTCTCATAAGTAATCCAATACTGTATCTATGCAAATGCATGTATTTACAAAAACAGGGGTTTTTAGTTACAAAGTTATGATCATAAAATTGCCACCATACCACATCAAGGTAAACTCCTTATGGCGGTTCCTAACTATTTACCTCCAGTCATAGTATTCAAAGGCTGGCACCTCCCTGCATGGTGGCATTTCTTGGGATAAGTGTCTCCTGACTTGGCCATTGGCATACCTAATTAAATGAAATCGATCTCTTCCAGTGGAAGCTTCTTTGGCATTAGAGCCAGGGTCGGACTGGGGGGCTTGGGGCCCTTCGGTCCCCCTGCTGCTCCGGCGCTCCGGTATGCGTGTATGATCAGTGCACACGCGCAAAATGTGATTTTACTGCGACCGCTGACAAAGAGGGTTTCGCGAAACTGAGAAGCGGATCTGGGCCGGCAGGGCCCACAAGAGCCTGGGGCCCACCGAGTTTTTTCCAGGTGTCCCGCCGGCCCAGTCCGACACTGGAAATAGCCTAGAGTCCCTTTCTAGCCTGTAGTTGCTACAGTAGGCGGGGGTCGCACTGTAGTACTAAGACAGGAGCTGCTATTCATTATTCAAAATTCTATTAGTAAACTGAGCAACAATCCAATAATATATGTGCCAGAAATTGCCAAAAGAGTATCTCCACAACCACAAGGGTATATCAAACCAAAAGTTATATACGAGAAAAGGGATTTATACTCTTAGAACTGGCTGAGTACTACTTAAATATTTGTATCAACATGTGTTAATGAATAAAAAGGCAATGGTTATTAGACAACCGTGCCAGGGAATCACAATACAAATAAAAACACTTAAAACCAATTAGAGCTGTTAAGTAAAAGAAGGGGCCCCTCCTATTTTAGTTATAGCAGTCTATAGAGCTTAATTCAAGTACTACGCATATCAACATGTACTATAATGCAGAAAAAAATAATAATAAAGGACCATGAAGTTGTCAATTGAGGTGTCAAAATTTTAACATATGTATCCCTAGGTCCAAACTGCAGTTAGTGTCCAATGTTGTTTAGGTTGTAAAAATTAACCTGTAATGAATTTATAAAATCCTAGGCATGCGTAAATATCTTGATCCCTTGTGATGATCCTGTTTCCTGACCCAACGGAAGATCAAATGTTGCAAGTTAGGATGGACAGAGTCTATGAGGGCGACTGAAAAGTACTTATGAGGACAGCTTTAGATGTTAGAGGTGATTAGTAAAAACAGTATCTGCAGCATAACGTGTGAGCTGAGTGAATGTTGCGCCACACGGTTATTAATGAACCCGGCAGCTATTGCTCAGTGAAACAGTGTGGAGCATAAATTATGTCCCTTTATCATTGTGCCGAGTTAAACAACACGTGTGGCATCTTCACAGAGTTGATAAATTTGCTACTTATCTGTAAAACGCTCCATATTCAAGCTTTGAAGTCATGTTATCCAATACCAAATGCTGCTTCATTTAACCTCGCTGTTCCATGCAAATGCTATTCACTAACAACTTCATTCACGGGGACCCTGTACCCTAAATTCTCTACTGCAGTGATACCCAACCAGTGGCTCATGAACAACATGTTGCCCACCAATCCCTTGGATGTTGCTCCCAGTGACATCAAAACAGATGTTAATTTTTGAATTCCTGGCTTGGAGGCAAGATTTGGTCATATAAGAACCAGATGTACTGCCAAACAGAGCCAGTCCACAAAGGGGCTACCAAAAGTCAATCATAGCCCTTATTTTGCAGCCCAGGCACTTTTTTCATGCTGGTGTTGCTCCCGTCCTCAATGTGGCTCATGGGTAAAAAAAAGTTTTGCGACCCCTGCTCTAAGGCTTGAGTTACCTCCTATACTGAGTCCTATCTCCACGTCAGGCCCTCTGGCAGATCCATCTTCTGTTAGAATGGATTCCATATATAATGTTTCATCTCATTAATAAAGGAAACAGTCACTAGATCAACAGTGCATAGGTGACAGAACTGGGACTTCCTGAGACAGGGAAGGAAGGGGAAATTATCACCACTAGGCATCCTATGGCATAATGGTCTTGTGACACGTGATGACATATTATGGTTAATCCAGTCCATTGACAGAATAATCCATTGTCTACTTGGCTATGGAAACCTTTGACCAGAGATACCACATATACCCAGCTTGACCTTTCCAAATACAATTGCCCTTTTAACCGGAGTCACATTGCTCAACGTCATGACTGATACTTTAAAGGGTGACACAGCGACGGTGACTCCGGTGATGCAATAAAAAGGAATTATAGTCAACTTTTGTATTTACATAAAATGTTATGGCATTCCACTCAGATGCTGAAGAACCTGATATTGCGAAACACAAGACAAAGGTGATTGTCACAAAGGAACATTCTGACATAATATGTGAGTTACTGTTTAACTAGGTCACACACAAAAGCCAAGGGTGAGGAAATTAGTAGGAATTAGTTTAGAGTACTCGGATGGAGCAACATTTAAAACATAATATGACACATTGATTAGCTTATTTTAAGATTATAGGGCTCATTTACTGCATCTTGGGCAATCATCTGTGTAAGCTGTGCTCCCAACATCATGGGTTCAGTGCTCTCCACCTTCTAGCCCATGCAATTCCATGTAAACTAGGGGGTGTTCCAGACCTGCTCCCACTAAATGCAGTCCTGCCCCACCAAAATGTGTCCAGGCTCTCCAACACTTTATGTCCTCCAGTGCTCCTCAGCTGAGGGTATACCACAGGACCTCATGATCTGGCAACCCTACCGCTAACAATCTGCTTTAAGAGACAATTATGAAAAATGCATTTCCATGATCTTGCTTTATCATGGGGGGCATTTTTTATGGCCCTAGGCAGACTTGCAAGCGCACTACAGGGTGCAAGAGCTGACCCCATGCATGGAGCACTTCTGCTTTGGAGCACACCTCACCCCAGAAAAAACCTAATGCAGGGTGCAGTGTTAGTGGAAGCAGGTCACTTACTTTACTGCCTGTGGCCTCAACTACCCTCTAACTTCTGTACTGATCCAGAGTGACTTTTCCACTTTTTCCACCTTTCTTGAGAAAGTTCCGTTAGTCTTCTTGCACTTGGGGTGCCAAATGTTAGGCACCCCCAAGTGATTGTATTTACTTACCTAAAACCCCGGGCCGGATCTTAACGAGTGGATCTTAAGCCGATAAACTCACTAATGGCGGGCGTTATCGGATGAATCCGAACATTCGGCCCTGGGGCCAAATGATCGCATTGACACAGAAAACACTGGCACAGCATGGGTATTACTAGCAGGTTTCACCTTGCTCGTTTATTGCGGATGCAACGTTTCGGGGCGTAACCCCTTTCTCAAGCATGTTTGAGAAAGGGGTTACGCCCCGAAACGTTGCATCCGCAATAAACGAGCAAGGTGAAACCTGCTAGTAATACCCATGCTGTGCCGGTGTTTTCTGTGTCTATGCTGTTTTCGAGGTTGCCCAATTCCTCTATCATCGAGCACCTGGGATTCGTTTGACTTTGGACGGCCAGGGTGCGCGAGTGTAAGTTTTTCTTTTCCCAAATGATAGCATTACAATACTATGAATGGGCTTCGGTGGGTCGCAGGACTGCATCAACTAGCCGAATCGGTCCTGGATCGTACAAAAAAATCAAACTTGACCGATCGATATCTGGCTGATTTTTGGCCTGATATCGATTGGGAGGACCTGTTGGTAGAGCCCACACATGGGCAAATAAACTGCCGAATCAGTCTAAAGGGCCAATATTGGCACCTTTAATCTGCCCATGTATGGCCACCTTTAGTCACCTGAAAGTGGTCATTTTATCCTTTAGCCAAAAAGCATATTTATTAGGGGAACACATTAGTGATGGGTGAATAAATTTGCCTGGCTCGAATTCGCAATGAATTTCCACATTTTGCCACTGAAAATTCGCCGGCAAAAATTCGATGGTGTCAAAAAATTTTGGGTGAGCGTCTGTAAAGTTGCTCGTATCAAAAACACGATTCGAACGCCCATTGACTTTAGCGCCGGCATCAAAATTGATGCAAGCGACTTTTCGGGTGCACGTCCAAAATTGACTCGGGCATGAATTTTCGAGTTTCATGAATTTTTCGCAGAATCGAAATGGGAGAAATTCGCCCATAACTAGAAAACACCCTTCACCACAAGTCCACCCCCAGCTCTCCTATTCACTTGTATATATTTACCAAAAGGTGAAAACAGAGTTTTCTCAGTTTCTACCCTGTGATAAATTTTCCCCTAAAGATCCTATACCCTTGAATAGAAAGCTGTGAAACTTCCCTCTGATGTGCTCTGATTTCATTCTTTGATTATTGATGAGTGAATTTGTCAAGTTATGCTTCACCAAAAAAAAATTTCAAGACGGCAAAAAATTTGAGAATAGAGTTGAAGTAAATGGCCATGTTTTTGCTCTCCAGATGTATTGAAATGAATGTGTGTTTTTTCTCATGTTTTTTTGGGGGGGGTCAGATATTTCCAAGGCAGATTTGTGGTGCAGATGGCAAAATAATATTACATTAATGTCCTATAGTGATGGGTGAATTTATTCGACAGGCGCGAATTCGAAGCGAATTCCCATGATTCGCCGCAGGCGAATACATTTGCGAAACCATTGCGAAAATTCGCCGGCATCGCGTCTGTTTTTTTGGGCGCCGGCACAATTTCGTCAAAAACGAAAGCTGGCTTCAAAAAGGAGACGCTGGCACAGTTTCGCTAATTTTTCGCCGTTTCACGAATTTCATGGGAAATTCGCAACTTTTTTGGCGAAGCGAAACGCCCCAAATGCGCCCATCACTAATGTCCTCTGAAGGCACTCTAGTGGTGTTTAGTAGGTGCTTATTTAATATTTGCTTGTGATATTCGAACCATTTACTCTATTTTTTAGTTCAGTTTTTGCAAGATTAATTTGAAATTTTGACACATGAAAATGATGGGTAGAATGTGATATCACTAAGTCCAAGTTGTTCTTTTGACATTCTTACATGTTTTTGAAATTCAAGGTGCTTTTTTTCATTATCTGTTTAATGTAATAAAGAATGCCAAAATATACAATAACACGTATCAATTCTGTATTTATTTTTCAAGGCATGTGTTAAGCATCCATAAGGACACAAACAGTTAACAATTAACAAAGAGGGAAAGAAAAAAGTATAAAAAAAAGAAAAGAGAAAAAAGGGGAGAAAAAGATCTAAAAAAACAGATTCAAATTGTAATTTAATTTTTTTATTTTTTTAATAAAGATTCTCAAGTATTTGAGGTCTTTTTTTTTTTTTTTTTTTTTAAATTCAGTTTAGTTTAGGATTAGTAAATGTCAGGTTTTCGGTTTTCCACTATTTTATTTTTAGTGATTGTGGTGGCAACCCAACAAAAAGACAAAAGTTTAGGTTTTTTTTTTTTTACCTCAAATGAACTCGAATGAACTCGAAACTCAAATGGTATATTATTTAACTTGAATGTGAAAAACCGGATTGTGCGAGTTTGAGTCCTGCAACCCGAAAACTCGATTAGATCGAGTTTTAGATCGGCCAAATCATTTGAGTTTTCAGACAAAACCCTCTGAAAAAAACTCGAACATCAAACAGGCTGTTAACCTTTTCATATAGTTCAATTGACCTTTCTGCCATTGACTTCTATATAACCTTGACAGGTTTAATGTGGTGTATTTTCAGATTAAGCTGGCCATAGATGCAAAGATCCGATCGTATGAATCCTTGATTCGTGCGATTGCCAGACCGTGTGTGGAGATTCCCGTCATTTTTCGTCCCATGGAGCTCGGTCGTTCAGTCCGAGTTTTTTTAACCTGAAAATGTGTGTTTTGAATAAAAAATACAACTCAAACCTTAATAGATTTGCTCCTAAATCACTAATGATCTCATTAAATTATTTTTGGTCATTCATTTGTGTCTTTTTTACTTTACATAAGAGAGTTCTATTAAATAAATCACTCTACACTAGTTTATGTTAATGAATTACATCTAATTAACTAGTTTCACCTTTTGGGACATCATTTTCCTGGTATTCACAAAATGCAATAAAGGGGCTGTCACAAATCCTTGGCACTCTTGGCACTGGGAAAGTGGCATATGCCTAGATAAATGTGGCGTTGGCTTGTGCAGAATTGGTCAGATGAAAGGATAGGCACACCCAAGGAATTTCCAAATCTTTTCACTGGTGCCCCAGATCCCACAGAGGGTTCACTGTATGTTTAGATGCAAATGTTAACAAAAAGGAATATGGAGCAACAGATGGCTAAGGATTGCTTTAAAGAAAACCAGTGATAGGCTTCTATCTTTTGTATGTTTACTATGCACCCAACTCTGTCCAACATATTAGGTGTGCACTAGACAGTATTGGGTTTAGGCGCTGCAGTCCAGGCACTATGACAAATATAAAATATAACATATCTGGGTAAATTTTTTGTCTGGATCTCCAACAGGAGTTTCTGGTTCTTCTTCATAGGACTTTGTTGGGCAACACGGATATTTTTTTTTCTTTCTAGAAAGAAAGTTAAATCACTTCTCATAGGCTGAGCTAATCTATCTTTCCTCTATCTTCTCTATCTTCGTTCATGACCCAACTCTTCAATGCTACGTTTTACCTCCTTCCTCGCAGAGCCAGATAACATTTTCTTTTCTTTGCCCTTCATTCTATTAATGATCACGTTGTGGGGCAGCAGATTCTGAGAAATGTTCCACGTTTCATTTACAAACTTTTCCTTTTATTGCCCTGAACTTCTTTCTTTGTCACTATTTCTTGAGAAGATATTTGGATGTGACTGGGCACAGCATTAGCCAGGTTCTCTAAACAAGATTTTGTATTGTTGGTTTCCGTTTGGAGCCTTGGTCTCCAAAACTTGTTTTTTTCTTTTGAGAAACATGTTTTTAGACCTGGGTCCCTTTTCTACAACTGGTATAAGAAATCCCTGTTCATTCTTTTCCTTGACATACATCTTAATTTTTTTTTTTTAAGAAATCTTTGATTTTTATTAAGGTTCAACAGAGAATTGTAATCCAGCATTGCATACATTCATAATATTCAAAAAGACATTATACATCATTCTTGGCATTGAAACTTTTAAAGGTTTGGATAGTTTCAAAAATGTAACATTTGCATTTTAGCTGTCCTTCAGGATGATATTGCAAAAAGATAAAAACAAATTACTGTAAAGCTCTAGCAAGGTTGATTTCAATGTTTCATTCTTAGTTTTTATTATTATTAACATGTATTTATATAGCGCCAACATATTGCGTAGCACTGTAAGGTAAATGTGATTATTCAACCAATTTTTGCGTTTTAGAGATAATGCGTCAGCTGGATTGGAGAAAGGGGAGGGGGGGTAGGAAGAGAAAGGGGAAGAAGGGAAAGGGATTCCAGGCCCAGAACAAGAGAGCTTAGATATTCTGAGAAAAGGAAAGAAAAGAAATAAACAAAAGTCCTTTATTAGTTCAGACAATATTGCGTCAAATATTTGCTTATTCTAACTAAGATCAGCATTAAAATAAATAGAACATAGGAAGGTTATCCAGTGCAACCTGCCATAGCTTGGCAGGGCCAGACCGCCCACTATCAGTGTTTAAGTTCTTCCATGTATTGACTCCAGGATATCCAAGTTGCCCAATGCTTTTGTATGGAGGTTTGAGATTCTGCATGAATTTCCTCAAATTTGCGAATTTCTCCCATCTCTATAATCCATTCGGGTATAGTCAGAACAATTGTGGATTTCCACTTTCGGGGGATCAACATTTTGGCCGCGTTTAGGGCATTTTGCATATGGGAGTTTTTGTAATTGTATACCGAGACCATATTATGATGAAGCAGAACGGTTGCAGGTGAGTTGTCGATGTCTATCTGAAGTTTATCCTTGCAGATCGCAAGGACTTCAGACCAATATTTCTGTATATTGGGGCAGTCCCAGAAAATGTGTAGTAAAGTGCCTCGATTGTTGTCACAACGCCAGCATTTATCCAACGTACCTTGGAATATCTTGCTGAGCTTAGTAGGTGTATTGTACCATCTTGTCAATATTTTGTAATTGTTTTCCAAAATCCGGCAGCTTCGAGGTCCGGTGCAGGACTTAAGGATGATATCTTCCTGTTCCCGTTCTGAGAAGGCAATGTTAAGTGACTCGCCCCACTTAGTGAGGTGTGGTTGAGGGGGTAACTGTGTATCTGGGTATGTTATGAGTAAACGGTAGATAGAAGAGATACTGCTTCTTGGAGGAGTAGTGTGCCGGCAGAGCATTTCAAATTCCGTAAACATGGGAACTTCAGATGGCAGAGGGATGTTAATGCGAATAAAACTCGCTAGTTGCTGATATCGAAAATATTAGGTTGTTGGAAATTTAAAACACTCCTTTAGATTTTCCCATGGGGGAAGTGTGCCCTTAGGGCATAGTTGGAAAATTTGTGCGATCTCGCCCTGTTGCTGTCAGGGAGCCGGGAGCTCCTTCCAGGGAGGTAGTCAGGATCAAGGAGGAAGCCCTTTAGTGGGAGCAAGATCGGGGTATCCGAAGGGTTAAGCAGAATCAGTAGTAGTGGTCACAGGCAGGAGTTAACGAGGGCAGGCAGATCAGATGCAAAAGTCCAAAGTCCAGGCAAAGTTCAATAACACAGGCAGGTAACAGGAATCACGGACAGGGAGCAGGAATCAAAGCTGGAGCAGGGAACAAAGCTGGAAAACAGGCAGTACAGGAACCCAGGATCAGTAGTGATTTGAATCCTATTCTTGGGCGCCATCACAATGTTTTGGGTGCCCTTTTATGACGAGATCCCGGCACCAGTGATGACATCATTATGCAGCGACGCTGCAGCCATGTGTTCAGCATGGGCGCCGCCATCTTGGATCTTCACTGTGACCACCGGGAATGTAAACAGCACCGTCGGGTACTTCTGGCAGTCCTGACAGTTGCCAATGGGCCAGGTAATCTTTCGTGAGGCCAGGAATAAAGTCTTGGTTAGTAATGAGTGGAGTTAAGAAAGACTTGGCCCTTGTCAGGCCTTTCTTACATTTGAATGTGTCCCATAGATTCAAAGTGTAAGAGCAGAGATGGTGAGGGGTATTGACGTCTCGGTTTTCAGTAGGCAGCCAAGGGAGTAGCTTCAATGGCTGCTTTGAAAAAGATTGGTCCATGGCCACCCATGCCTTGGTTTGGTCATGGTAAGTCCAATCAATGAGACGGAGGAGGACACAAGCCTGTTGGTATAGGGTGATGTCCAGCAATCCAGTACCACCTTTTGTCTTAGGACATGTCAGGAATTCAAAACTATTGCGAGGGTGTTTGTTGTGCCAGACAAATTTGCGAAGTTGGCTATTCAACTGTTTAAAAAAGTCCAAAGGAGGCTTCATAGGTAGTTCTTGGAACAAATATAACAACCTGGGGAGAATGTTCATTTTAACAATGTTGACCAAACCACAACAAAGTCCCTTAGACCAACCATCCAGATCCTTTTTGATTTCCTGTAAAAGTTAAAGGTAGTTAATAGTGATGGGCGAATTTATTTGCCATGCGCGAATTTGTTGCGAAATTCGCTGGCGTCAAAAAAAATTCAGGAAAAAAACAGATGCCGGCGCCGTTTTGTGAATTTTTCGGGAAGTGAAACGGCACAAATTCGTCCATCACTAGTAGTTAAGTCTAGCCCAATCAGCACAATTTGGTGTTAGATAGTACAACAATTTGTCTTTTGACCATTTGAAGGGGAATTTGTCAATAAGCCCATAGTGGGCATCTCGGGGTAGACTGATGTTTAGTGCACTGGATTTGTCGTAATTAATTTTAAAATCGCTTAAATGGCTATATTGCTTTATTTCTTGTAGTAAATTGGGTAAAGTAACAACCGACATGTTTCGGGTGAAACCCCTTTTTCAAGTGTGAGGGGTTTCACCCGAAACATGTAGTGTGTTGCACTGCTAATAAAAACACATGCAGTTTGATAATACTGCTTTGAAGCTGTTTATTTCAATAATCTGACTCTATCGTATACCTTTGGGAGTGTGGCACAGGCTCCTAGGAATTTACAGCAATACCACGTTTGAATTGATACGCTGGGACCAGCAATTCGTGTGTTTTTGTAAAGTAACAACCGGCTGAGTAAGTGTAAATAACAGATCATCTGCATATGCACATATTTTGTGCTGAATGTGTCCATCTGTGATACCATGGATGTTAGGGTTAGTCCGGATTTTGCATAGGGGGGTACTATTGAAAAAATGAACCTGTCTGGTGCCATTATGGAGAGAGATTGCTTCTGAAAGGGTATTATTTATTTTAATCTTGGCTGTAGGATTGGTGTAAAGGGAAGTGATCCAGTTCATGGCCTTCGGCCCTATGCCTATGTATGGGAGACAGTGAAACATAAAATCCCATCTAACCCTATTCGGCGTCTGTAGATAGGAAGAGAAGGGTAATATGATCTCTATTTGCAATGGCTGCAATACTGAAAACCTTGTTTAAATTGTCCCTTGCTTCTCTGCGGGGGAGAAAGCCCGCTTGATCAAGATGTATAATTTGGGCCAGACCCAGTTTGAGTCGTGATGCAATTATTTTTGCCAAAACCTTAATATCATTATTGATTAGCGAGATCTATCTGTAGCTGGTGGGGGAGGCTGGATCTTTCCCTTTTTTGAGTATGAGACTAATATGTGCTTCCAATGAAGACAGAGACCAGGAATCACCTTTTTGTACTGCATTGAATGCTCTAGTTAGGGGCGTGATAATATGCGGCCTAAGTGCTTTATAAAATAACATGGAAAATCCGTCGGGGCCAGGACATTTATCTGAAGGGGTATCTTTAATAGCTAATTCCAGTTCTGCAGTTGTAATATCGTTCTCTAGAGCTTGAAGCCAATCTAAATCTCCTTTTTTCATATCGGAGGATTCTATGTATTGTACATATGATCTCCCTATCAAATCATCATTAGGTTGTGTAGAGGCATTGGGTAGTTTGTAAAGTCTCGTATAAAAATCTATCAGAACCTTGTGAATACCTGTAGGTGAATTATGTAGAAATCCTTTAGAGTCTTTCATCTGGAATATATGATTCTTATGTTCCTTAGTTTTTAGTGCTCTGGCCAGAATACAACCACATTTGTTTCCATGATCATAATAGAGCTTAGGTAGAATGAATGCAGCGCGACACTAGTCACAGTTGTATATATATATCATACATCTGTTTTAACATGCTCAAGAATTATCCCCTCTTTGCTTTGGGTATAACTTTTCTTTTTGTACATTCTCCTTACATTCCAGTAGAGAAATCACAGAATCAGAAGAGTAAAAAGTAAACTACTTGGAGTGCACATGTCAGGAAGATCTGCAACAGAAGAATATTAGTAAGTCAGACAGTTGCACACTTATTTACTTTGTAATGAACCACCTGCAGAGGGCAATAAAATCCTATGAAAGTGATCGTGCTAGTGATCTGTCTTTGTTTAAGGTGGGAATATCATCTACCTGCCCCAATTGGCAGATGTCTGGGGAACAGAGGCCAGGAAAGGCCAGTCCATTAATCTTATAATCCACCACTCCTCTCTACTATGTGGCCAAGTGTGAGCAGGACCAGGTCATATGATGGAAGCACCTCCTTCCCCACAGGACAATATTACTTTTTATAAATATAGGGAACTTTGGTATCAGTGCTAAAACTGGAATCTAATTTGAATAGAATTTTTTTTTCCACTTTTGGGCGTCAATTTTTTTTGACACTCGTCAAATATGTTTGTTTGCTCTGCAACTTTCTAGTTTGAAATCTAAATTTGAATCTAGTTTTAAACAAATAATACCAAGAATGGGCAGGTTAGATTATTAGAGCATAGCCTAAACTGATCTGATTACTTATCAAGCATGGTTGCGACAAGTTTAGTATGTCTATAGACACGACTAGGCACGTTGGCCCTAATTTATGCCTTAATTAGGGGGTTGTTTGCTTAAACTCAAATTTATCTGGTGAGGCTTTTTGGGGCAAACACCGGAATTTTTTGTGGAATAAAACCTAAAATTTTTCGATGCTGCAAAAAGCCCTAATGCAAAAATCCGCCTTCTTAGACCTGTCGAGGTACAGGTATAGGATCCCTTATCCAGAAACCCGATATCCAGAAAACGGAATGGCTCTCTCCCATAGACTTCATTTTATCCAAATAATCCAAATTTTTAAAAATGATTTCCTTTTTCTATGTAATAATAAAACAGTAACTTGTACTTGATCCCAACTAAGATATAATTAATCCTTATTGGAAGCAAAACCAGCCTGTTGGGTTTATTTAATGTTTAAATGAATTTCTAGTAGACTTAAGGCATGAAGACCCAAATTACGGAAAGATCCATTATCCGGAAAACCCCAGGTCCCGAGCATTCTGGATAACAGGTCCCATACCTGAAGTATAAATCAATGGGGGAGGCACCATCTCAAATTGAAATTATTGTGGTCTTCGGAGGGTTTAGCCTGAAAAGCTGACTTTTTCTAGGTTTTGGGAAAAAATCTATCTCAATTTGAAGTTATTGTGGTTTGTGCTGAGATTAGCCTGCAAAATCCAAAAAAATCTGGGTTTTCAGGCTAAAACTTGAAAAAATCTAGCAATTTGGGAACAAGATCAGAAAAAACTAGGGATGCCCCGAATCCACTATTTTGGATATCGAATCTTTCACGAGAGATTCGGCCGAATACCGAACCGAATCCTCATTTGCATATGCAAATTAGGGGTGGGAAGGGGAAAACATTTTTTACTTCCTTGTTTTGTGATAAAAAGTCACACGATTCCCCCTCCCCGCCCCTAATTTGCATATACAAATTAGGATTTGGTTCGGCTGGGCAGAAGGATTCGGCCAAATCCTGTAGAAAAAGGCAGAGTCGTGGCCGAATCCCGTTACCCTTCTGCGCAGGTCCAGTCCAGGGAGTTCATAGACGACATCTTCTTCCTGCTTTGACCGGCGCGTGCGCAGTGGGAGCATTTCGCTGGTACGATCTACTGCGCATGCGCCAAAAGTACATCGTGACTTTTTGTGCATGTGCAGTAGATTCGTACCGGCGAAATGCTCCTACTGCGCATGCGCCAAAACGCCGTTCAAAGCAGGAAGAAGATCGCGTGGAAGAAGATGTCGTCTGTGAACTCCCTCGACTGGACCTGCGCAGAAGGGTAAGTAACAAGTTAGGAGCATTTGCCCAGTGGGACGGGTAGGCCAGGGGGGAGGAGGGAGGGTGGGCAACACATGGGAGGGGGGGGAAAGTTTTTGCGCCAACTAGGTTTCTTTCCCCTTTAAGGTATCCCTGAATAATTTAAGAAAGGCTGGGATTTACTCAAGAACAGTGTTAGAGAAGTCTGCATGGGGACTCATTAGGAAGCTGCTGACCAATTGCCTTTGCCTACATTTGCCTTCTGTCTTCCCTTATCATTGCTTTGCTTCATGGTGTTATTATTTTCTGTCCTATAGTTCCTCCTTTTTCCTTTTATTTTCTATCTTTCTAATCCTCTTTCTCCTGGACAGTTATCTTTCTCTCCTTATTTCTTCTTTCCCTTCACTTCTTCATCTCCCTGTTCCCCATCTTTTCTTCTCCTCTTCTGTTGCCTTCATCTTTTCAACTCAATTCTACTTATCTTCATCCTCTCTTTTTTTTTTTTCATTACTTGAGTCACTCTTCCTTCTCTCCTGCTCCATATTAATCTTCTCTCATCTATCACAAAAAGTATAAATATTGAATATGTAGGTTGAATTGTGCCCTAAGTGGCCAAGCCCTAGCCACTGGAAACCACAGTCACATGTCCTGTTGTGTAAGATCTTTGTTATATAGAATGTCATGTAATGTTTTCTTTCCCACTAGCAGTTATCCTGTGTATCTGCCGTGATTCCTCTGATATCTTGTTTCCATGTAACAATAAATCCTGGTGTCTGTCAATCACCATGTCCCAATCTACGTCTGATATTTCGCCAGAAACACAATGGAGTGACAGTACAGGTCTATTCATTTGCGCCATGTTCCCACCTGTGATCTGACTGTTTGTGTTCCTTCCCATAACAGAGACCTGAGAACAGTGCGGATGTGCATTGTATGTCCATGAACATAAACATCACTCAGCCAAGAACTACGTCAACACTACAGAGTCTTTTATCTGCAGTAACAAAAGGTTTTGACTTCGCTCCTTTCTCCTTATCGGTGAGAGAAATGCAACAGGTGCACTGAAAGCATTTGGTAATTTAATTTACTCATTTTGAAATAAACTGGAAATTGTTTGTTCAAGAACTTGGCAGCTTAGTGGCCTGAAAATCCTTTGGATAAGGACTGCAGGTGTTGGGGTGGTCTTTGGCCCATACTAGGAACCGGTCAGTTTAGCCTCATATTAATGCGCATCTTTCTTTCTTTCCAGAGCATTAGTGCTTAGTCTCTAGTGCTCCAGAAGCAAGCAAACTTCTCATGCGGCTCGTTGGCATGCTGCCCCTTAATTTGTGCCGCCCTAGGCCTGAGCCTTTGTGGCCTTGCTGCAAATCCAGACCTGCCCACTAGTGATGGGCAAATTTTTCCCGTTTCGCCATAAATTTTTCATAATTTCCTGCGAAACGGCGATTCCTGTAAAACGACAATTTTGACACCATCGATAATTCAACGGCGTCAAAATGGTCGCCGGCGTCAAAGTTCACGCTGGCACCCATTAAAGTCAATGTCGGTTCATTAATTGTTGCCGGCATCAAAAAAAAAACTGTCGCCAGCAAATTTTTGAGGCAAATTCATTAATTTATTCGCCAGCGGCGAAACGCGCAAATTACATTCGCCCATCACTACTGGTCACAACCAGCAATAGACTAACTAACAGGGGTCTAGCCCCAGAATACAGTGACCTTAGTGAAATAGCACTGTATTTTAGGGCATAAAAGCACCAGTACTGCCACTGATATGAGTTACAAGTGAATAGTTGGCAGGGACATAACTACAGAGAAAGCAGACCATTGCATGGGGGTCAAGGAGTTTATGGAGCCCAGCTAGGCCCTAATTATAGAGACGTTTTAATATATCTAGGCAGAATAGGCTAACATCAATATTTTGGGCCCCTAAATAAAATTTGCTGTGTGTAACATCTATTTACGCCACTGGTAGGTGGCACAGGTAGTATGGTGGTTTGTAAACCTATGGGAAATGAATAATTAAAATGAATGGAAAGCCAAGGAAACTTAATTTGGATTTGCAACATATGGACATTTTATAAATGTTAGGCACACCCAAGTGATTATATATATATATGCAGAAATCTGCACTAGTCCGGGGTTCTTCCAGTAAGCACCATGGAGCGATCGGCTTCCTTCTTCTTCTTCTTTCTTCAAATTTCCTGGGGCAGACATGCCCAGTAGAACAAAACAGCTGATTTCTTCATTAAAGTTTGCCTTTTTGCGCTACTGAGCATGTGCACCCGCATGAAGAAACAAGAATCATAAAGTATATGGAATCACTCTGGGGTGCCTAACTTTTGGCACCTCCAAGTAAAAAGCACCTTTCCTTCTCCTTTAACCATTTTTCTTAAAAAGTCCCACACTGACTATAGGTAGCCATATTTATGGAGGGCAACATCTGACTGGAGAGTCTGATGCCCATCAAGGCTTCCACGACAGGGCCCCAGCCTCAGCTACAACCCCCCTCCCATCCCCTTACCCCAGCCGCAACCCAACACCTGCCCAACACCCATACCTGTTCTTTATTTGCAGCAGCAATCGGGCCATGGAGGAGATGAGGTCTGTGAGGCCCAGTCCAATTCTTGTGGAGGACCATTGGAATTAGGCAGGGACACACTAATTAGAACTAGTTTTGAGATACTACCTTGTGTCTTAATTCAGTTATAAGAACAGAAGCAGGGTAATATTACATGGAGAATTATTATGTGGCCACAACTTCCCCTAGGCATTACAAGTTGTCCTGCATCTCCTAAAAATAGGACAGTCTAGCCATGGCTCTTTCTACTGATGACAAGAACTTGCTGTGAGACGCTGGTGTTTTGGCCTTTGCCAAACAAATGTATTTCACAATGATGCGTTTGTTCAAACCACGTAGATAAAGTGCACAATGGCCACCTACTGTTCAATGGAACAAGTCAACTGCTTTAAGTAAATAGTGATAATCTGCTTGTGATGCATTTAGGATTTATGAGTGGAGATATGGCCTAGCACCATGCGTCCCTGGTAAGATTCTTAGTACTTTAATTGCATAGCACCTGTTATAACTTTGTGTAACTTATTGTGTAACTCATGATGTCCAGTGCATATTACTCAATCTAAGTTATACCATGTGCCGTCTTGCAACACTCTATATTCTTATTTTATCTACAAATGCACTTTGCTGTGTAGTGTAAAATATTGCTATTCTGCTTAGTAATATGATTTAAGAGCATATAATTAATTTTGTATTTACTGCGTATATTTCATATTATGTTGTTTGTTTGCATTTTTATTCAGCACAAACGGCCACAAGTTGTGGCTAGAAACTCGCTAGTGGAACCCTGTCCTCCAAGTCCAGGCTGGCTTTAATTCCAGAGTTCCCTTGTTTCAGTACTTGCATTTATGTTTAATTCATCAGAGCAGGCTGGGTGGGAACTAGGGGTGCACTGATTTCACTATTTTGGGATTTTCATGAAGCATTTAGTCAAACCAAATTTGAACCCTAATTTGTATATACATATTAGGGTAAGAAACTGGGAAAAAAAACAACTTTTTTTTGTTCATGCGATTTTAAGGATTTGTATTCAGTTTGGCCAGACATTTGGATCAGCCCAAAACCTGGTGAAAATGGTGAATCCCGCACTCGGTGCATTCGGATTGCCCCTTCTTGCAAGTACATACACGTGCAAGGGGTATGTACAGTATGGGTACAGAACCCTTGTATGAACTTGCAGTGGCGTTGCTAAAGGAGTCACTGTTAGGGCAGATTTACTATTGCCAGGCCCGGATTTCATGCTTGGGTGCCCCTTGACCTGTTGGGTCCTAGTGCCTGGCGCCCATGCGAGCACACTGGGGATTACACGACCCTGGAGCGCCTCAGGATTCAGCTGGGCAGCATGCCGCCCCTAAAAACTTGCGCACCTAGGCCCGGGCCTTTGGAGCCTCACACACAAATCTGGGCCTGACTATTGCAAGTTGCAGCATTAAAGGCCATGTAATGCAAAAAATAAAACTCCATTTTTACTTTCTTTAATGAAAAAGAAACCTATCTCCAATATACTTTAATTAAAAAATGTGTACCGTTTTTATAAGAAACCTGACTGTATGCAGTGAAATTCTCTCTTCATTTACTGCTGTGGATAGGAATTGTCAGATGGTCCCTAACTGCTCTGCAGGGAAACAATCATACTTATGAACAGCAGGGGGAGCCCCCGCCTTACTTCCCAGCCATGCAGAACTCAAGCAGCTTTGTTTGTTTCCCTGTAGAGCAGTCGGCGACTGTGTAGAGATTTGTATTGGATTTTATTTTTGCCTTTACATCTCCTTTACTGTTTCCAACTCCAGCTGCAGGGACAAAGATCATGGAGCCAGATTTAAACAGATAAACTTGGATTCTATTTGGAGGATTATTTTGCTGCAGCCACTGGTTCTGCAGAGTTGGAGAAAGTTTGTATTAAACAATATAAAAACTATATAATCCACATTAGATTACATGACAACACAGGACCCAGTGCAGTCTGTATATTCTGATTATTAATCAGTCTTGCTGTATCAGCTTCTGGCAGATATTATTTGACTTGTGCTATTTTGATAATTAATGACGATCCCTAAGCAGCCCAGACCACACTGAGCATGTGCACAGTCTTGGTCTTGCAAAGATGTTTAACAAAGTTACAAGATGGTGACCCCCTGTGGCCAACTTTGAAAGCATAAATCATTTGTTTGATTAGGCTTGTCCTGCAGTAAGTTCATGCTTATCTTTACTATACAAAATACAACATTTCTAGTGTTATTCTTTTTTAGACTTTACTTCCCCTTTAAGAGTAAAATTGCATTTAGCAACGGTGCTTGTCTGTAAACACTGATTGATAAATCCTTTTAGCTACAGACATTCTTACACAGGTATGGGGCCTGTTATCCAGAATGCTCAGTACCTGTTTTTTTCGGATAAGGGACAGTTATGTGAACTTGTGCCTTAAATCTACTAAAAGATAATATAAACATAAATGAATCCCAATGGGATTGTGTTGCCTCCTATAAGGATTCATTATACCTTAGTTAGGATCAAGTATAGGGTACCATTTTATTATTACAGAGAAAAAGGAAATCATTTTTAAAAATTTGAATTAAAATGATTAAAATGGAGTCTATGGGAGATGGCCTTCCCATAATTCGTAGCTTTCTGGATAACGTGTTTCCAAAAAAAGGATCCCATACCTGTAGTACCAGGCAGCAGTGCCACAGACTACCAAGGGCAGAACTGATAGCCTTACCTATGCCTTTATTCTATCTTATCTTGCCTATCACATTGTTCATCTGATCTTCTCTTGCAAAGTATGACCTCACTAAATGTCAACCCAAATAGTCACGTTGGAATAAAGTGAGGTCAGTCTTTGAACAGTCAAACAATCATTCATGTTGGGTGTGGGTCTTTGCTTTTTCCATTGTCTCCTAGTAACATTAGGAAAGAAATTCTGTCAAGCCGCCTACTATATATTATATTTTCTCATCTGTTCTTCAATTACCCTGAGCCTACTCTTTGCTATGTAACATTGATCTATCCACCCGTATTACCCCCCATATTATCAATCACTTATATATGATGTGTCTGGTGTCATTTTAGAAAGATTATCGAATTGCCTATCATTTCATGATGGTGCTTTACTTTTCCTATGTAAAATGCAAAACATAATGACAAGAATGACTCACCAACACGTTTTAGGCACTCGAATGGGTAGGATTTAGGGAAATCTTAGTGTAAACCCTTGAAGCACCCTTTAAGGAATTCTGGTACACTGTGGGTTATAATGGACTTCATGAAGAAATAATATTGGTGAAAGAGACTCTAATAGGTATCCAAGCAAGCCTTTGGAAACATGGCTATGCTAAACAAAAGAAATGTTTGGAACACAGTTAGTGTTGCCACCTGGCCGGTATTATACCGGCCTAGCCGGTAAAACACCAGCAAAGGCCGGGGCCAGTATAACAAGTTTACTGCCAATGTAGCTGCCTGTAAATTTGTAATACATCAAACAGATGCCAGTGGCCTGCACCCAGCCCAGTAAAAACTTACCTTTTTGCTGCTGGCTTGAGTCCAAACGTGCACTGTGGCCCGTCCCCTTTGACGGCACGACTGGCCCAGCCAATCGCGCGCCATGGATCCACCCCCTTAATTGTCGTGACCCGCCCCTTTGCAGCCAGGGCCCGCCCTTTTATTCCTGCCCCCTCCACCAGCCGGTAGAGATTTTTTTAAAAGGTGGCAACCCTAAACACAATTGGTGTTACTAAAACAAACTAAGAAGAGAGTTATCTTCCCAGACTGAATCCATGAGTGCTAACCATCTCCAAAGAAAACTATTTTAACAGGAATTGAGTTTACCTGAAAGACCCATGGGACGCAGTGTACAGCGGCACCTAATGGATGGTATTCAGTATAGTACAGTACTGGAATTCAATGGATGCCTATGGGACTTGAAGTATCTCATGGTCTACAGCGACTACTACTGGACAGTGTTTCATCCTGGTTACAGGACGTGTACAAACAAACTGTAGTGCGCTATGGCCTGGTTGTCATGGAGGGCAAAGGGCTATAACTGGAAGCTCCTCCATTTGGTGTTGTAAGGGAAACAACTCACCGGCACCATTCCTCAATCCAAGATGGCGGCGCCCTGTCCTCCCACATGGTTCTTCCTGGTCGCAGCACTGTGATGTCGGCTCCTTCTCGCTAGCCGATTGGACACCAGCACCGAAATGAACGCCAGCGTAAACACGTCAATGTAAACATGCCAGCGTCAACACCTTGACTTCATCACCACCAATTTCGGCGCCAAAGGAGGCCTATTTAAAGGAGCCTAAAGACTGCAACATTGCATAAATATAGGTTTCACTTTGTGCATTCCTGGGTGTGATTCTAGTATTGTTATATTGATTCCTGTGTACCGACCTTTGCCTGTTTAACCGTTTTGACCCTATTCTGCCTGGATTGACCTTTTTGCCTGGACTCTGACCATTCTATTGCCAAACCCTTTTGTACCTTGAACCTTTGAACTGCCTCCTCCTTGGTCCGCATTCCATACTGAGCCTTCGGGCCCATACAGGTGTACACACAGAAGAAGAAACCAAGGAATGAGGAACAGGTGATGCATCTGAAGAAACACCTTTAAGGATAGCCACCTAGACATAAAACGATATGCACACACACCAAGTCATTAGCTTAGAATAGTTAGAACATACCTTATAAATAAGCCTTGTATGTTGTATGCTTCCTTCATTATGAGATTTGATTTACAGTGTGAGAACTTGTTATTTGTTGTAATTGTAGTAATTAATTGTAGGAAGAATAAACTGTTATGTCCATAAGTTACCAGAGTCCTTTATACAGTATTTTATCACTAGTATAGAAATATATGCTGGTCCAGAGTTCAGTGAAAGCCTGACAGGTTATAGTCGCAAACTTGGTATTAATGGGGGCTTTATATAGTGGTTCATAGTCAAACTCAGGTGCCAGGTGCCTACAGAAAACCTTGGGCTCCAGTGCCCATTTTCCCATTTCAAACAACTGCCAACGTGCCCAAACCAGTGTGTCCCATCAAGTTCAGTCTAAGAGCAAAACATCAAGGGTCCATTTATTAAACCTTGAATTTTTCTGGTCGAGTTTTTTTAAGGGGAAACTAAATTTTCTGGTGGAAAAAAAAACCTCACATTTTTAGAGATTTATCATATCCCAAAGGTGCAAAAAATCAGAATCCGAAAAAACGCCATCTCAAACTTGTCGAGGTCATGTAGAAGTCAATGGCAGATGTCCCTGAAATAGTTTCTTGCCATTGTGATCGGAGCTGGATGATCAGAACAATTCAGGGCGAAGTTGCGTTTTTGCAGCATACAATTCGATTTGACGCTCTATTTTGTCGTGATGTTTTGTTGCTCCAATTCTTTCAAGAAAAATTATTGACAAATGAGTTAAAATCGTGAAAGGGAGTTTGGTCAATTTAGTTTTCCAAAAAAATCTGATTAATTTGAGTTTTAGTAAATGTGCCCATAAATGTATATTTTAAGAAGACACCATGAGAGTCAAATTATTGTCTAGCAAGACAAAAATGTTATTTAGGGATACAGTCCAGCATCAGGGGGACCCAGGGTTTTATTTGGCAAAGTAGGCACCTCTGAAATGCTGGGTCAGACAATGACATGAAGGGGCCAATGCATCAAGGGTCGAATATCGAAGGTTAATTAACCCTCGATATTCGACTGGGAATGAAAATCCTTTGACTTCGAATATCGAAGTCGAAGGATTTTGCGCAAAAACTGCAATCGAATGATCGAAGGATTAAATCCTTCGAATCTAACGATTCGAAGGATTTTAATCCAACGATCGAAGGATTATCCTTCGACCAAAAAAACGTAGCCAAGCCTATGGGGACCTTCCCCATAGGCTAACATTGGGTTCGGTAGCTTTTAGGTGGCGAACTAGGGGGTCGAAGTTTTTTCTTAAAAAGACAGTACTTCGACTATCGAATGGTCGAATAGTCGAACGATTTTTAGTTCGAATCCTTCGATTCGAAGTCGTAGTCAAAGGTCGAAGTAGCCCATTCGATGGTCGAAGTAGCCCAAAAAACACTTCGAAATTTGAAGTTTTTTTACTTCGAATACTTCACTCGAAGTTAATGAATTGGCCCCGAAATGTTGGTGCCCGTTGAGTCATGAGATGCATGTGCCACAGTTTGGGGCATCAATTAGTCATGAAACAGTGGAAAAACTCTTTAAATAGTGTCCATGATGCCTGGTCTCCTAGTCATATGGGGACATCCCAAGTACCAACCAAACTACAATGAACAAACAATACTTGTACTTGCATTGGCAGAATTTTGGGGTATACTCCCCAGCTAAATAGCAAGTGTTGTGCAGTCTCTGCTGTTTGCTTTGTAAATGAAATAGTATGGGCCAATGCTGATGCACCTAGTACTTCTTTACTCCTGATGCTGCCATTCCAACCATGTAAAAAGGGGTGTTTTTGTAAAGTGGACATGTTATTTGAGGGTGAGGATAAAAGCTGTGCAAGGGGGTACTGGGGCACCTAAGGGCAATAAAATAAGATCATAAGAAATAACTGTAATATATTATTTCAAATAAATCAACCAAAAGTTTCTAAGCATGAATTTATTGTACAATATTGCACATAGTTTTATTTTAGATTTGCAAATGTGCATAGCGGGCCTCATTTACTAACAGGGAGCAAGTTCAACAGTGCAAAATTCAGCTAAATTCATCACGTTTGATCCACAATTTTCCCTAGAATTTCTGCTAAACGATAGTTACAAAGCGTCTCATGAAGGCAACAATTTAGGCATCACTTGGGGGTGGTGTGAAGGTTCTCTTACACGCCCTCCATTTGTACATCATTAAATGAAATAGTGCACAGGTGTGATATTTTTCCCTTGAGTAAAAAAGGCCACTGACAAATGACAAAGGTGTAGGTACATGAGGTGCTACAATATTGATATTAAAGGCCATAGGGGCATGATACATATATGATCTGTATAGAGTTTTATAGATAAAAATTGCTTTCTTTTTTGCACTTTTTATTTTCTTTTTTGTTGCCCTCTGCCAATAAATTTATGTCAGGGCCTTAGCAATCAGAGACAGTCTCCCTTTGCTACCGTTTTTCTGATCCAGTCTCTATATTTGCAGACTTTTGTATAGACTCCCGGCTTGGTTCCAGTTCCGCACGTGGTGTGTCCAAAAGATGTGACACCATGAACTACAGAATTGCAAACCAGTGACCCACCAGAGTCTCCCTGCATGAAAGAATAGAGGTTAAACATTCGAGAGTTGGATTTGCTTCTGCTAGTCTCAAGTATCCAGAAAGCATTTGAATAGTCAGACGGGGGGGCGGACATCAAGATCTTGCAATTCAAGTATTATACTGACATGAAAAATATTTCACTGTATTGCAATATTGGGTTGCTGTAAACTGTTAGGGTCTGCTGCTAGAGCATGATCCACCTTGAGGGTTCCTTTGGTGTAAGACCATTGCAAGACCTTACAGCACCAACCCCTTTATAATGAGTGATCGCTTTGAGGAGCAATTGTCTTGTAACCTGAGATAGTCAAGAAGCAAGAGAAAACAGTCAAGAAGCCAAAATATGATGTGGCCCCTATCCTGGTCTGCCAAAACCATTTGTCCTGCCTGCACAACAAACTAATGGCGAACAGAAACTATGGAAAAACAAATCAAGAAGATATTACATTAAAATTAAAAATAGGCCAGCTATTGAAAGCCAATAGAATTGAGGAGGGTGGAAGACAACAATGTGAGATTGTTTGGGCCCTACTGGTGGAAACTAGCAATGTACCAGGATTAGGACTGACCTAGTGGAGAGGATTAGGGTCCAATTGGTGGAACCCAGCAGTATGAGATTATTTTGGTCCAAAAGGTGGACGACAATGTGAGGTTATCTGGGCTCAAATAGTATAAGAGAGAGCTAGGCCCCATTAACCAAAACTAACATTTCAAGACCATTAGGGCCCATCTGGTATAAGGTGTAATGTTAGGGTCTGACTAATGACAATGTAAGTGTATTGGGGCCCACAGGATAAGAGCAGGCAGAGTGGGGGAAGTTTTAGGGTTGGAAGAAAGAGCAGAAGCCTTTGGACAGAAAAAAGACTTACTATAATTTTCTAACAAGTCTAGATACAAATGAAGTTGTTCAGTTTTACCCATCATTATGCTGGAAACGAGTAGTTTAGTTCTCAGGTTGAGAGGGGGGCATCTTTCCTACTTCCCCACTCCCCGGATCCCCTTACAACTCTAGCTTATCCTAAAAATACAACAAAACTCACGTAGCAGGTGTCCATTGTTTCTCCTGCAATACTAGCACAGAGCATGTTGTCTGTAATTTTCAAGTCTGAATGCAGCCTTTGGCACTCATCTTGGGTTTCGGTTGTAACTGTCCCACAGTGTAGTATGTTTGGATAGGTTTCTGCAATGATAATAAAAAAAATAACATGAATTAGATATGTACTAAACTTTGGCATCATTTTCATCATCATTATCATTTATTTATATAGCACCGACAAGATACGCATTGCTTTACCTTAGTTAAAAGCAGGGAATAAATAGAGGATTACAAACAAGGGTTACAGAGTACAATAGGATTAGAGGGCCCTACAAATTAGAGTTTACAAATTTAAGGTTAGGGTACAATTGAGACATTAGGATTTTAGAAACAATTTTGTGATTTATGAAACAGCAATGATTGATTAATTAAGGTACATTGAATAAGCTTCTTTAAACAGGTGGATCTTTAAGGAGCGTTTGAAAGTTTGGAGAGAAGGAGAAAGTCTGACAGCTGGAGGCAGAGAGTTCCAGAGAAAAACAGAAGCCAGAGAGAAGTCTTGTAGATGAGAATGGGCAGAAGTGATGAGAGGAGAAGAGAGGCGAAGGTCAGAAGTAGAGCGAAGGTTGCGTGAAGGAGAGTATTTGGAGATGAAAGATAGGGAGGAGCTTCCCTGTTAAGGGCCTTAAATGTAAGTTGAGTAGTTTGAATTTGATTCTAGAGGAGATTGGGAGCCAGCGAAGGGACATACATATATATGGGAGCAACTAATGTTGATCAGTGAGATAGATGAATGAGTTTAGCGGCTGCATTTAGAACAGATTGGAGTTGTGAAAGGCAGGAGATGATAAGAGACTGAATAAGTGTTTTGGTTGATTCTGAACTGAGATATGGTCATATTCGGGCAATCTTGCGCAGTTGAATACAACAAGAATTTGCAAGTGATTGGGTGTGTGTTGAAAAAGATAAATGCGTGTCTTGTATAACTCCTAGGCAGTGTTACTGTGTGGTGGAATGAAAGGTAGTGTTGTTTACTGTGAGTGATATCTGAGGGACAGGGGAAGATCTTGGAGGAAAAATAATGAGGTTCAGTTTCAGGTGGCGCTGTGACATCCAAGAGGAGACAGCAGAGAGACAGTCTGTAACTTGGGAAAAGAGGAGAGAGGTCAGGAGTAGACAAGTAGAGTTGGCTTTCATCAGCACAGAGGTGATACTGAAGTCCGAATGACTGAATAAGTTTTATGGTATCTCTCTGTATCATCAGTTTGATGTGAAAATTGCACCCCTTAGTTC
Source organism: Xenopus petersii (assembly GCA_038501925.1). Classification (NCBI taxonomy): domain Eukaryota; kingdom Metazoa; phylum Chordata; class Amphibia; order Anura; family Pipidae; genus Xenopus; species Xenopus petersii. The sequence continues at coordinate 8,564,558 of CM076684.1, read as the reverse complement.
TCCTGCAATAAGTACTTGCATCCTGGGTTTTGTTGTGCTGTGCACCTGTACCTGATTAAAAGAGTTAGGGGACAGATAGAAGGTTAGGGCACAGCTGTGTAAGGGCAATGACAAAACATAGTTCCCTGCTATGGAGAGTTTCATTAAAGCCCTGACCACACCATTAGGCCACTGGCACTCCAGGTTCTTTCTCCAATCCACTCCCATCTAAACTTGCTGTAAGAGGACCATTAGGCACAGTGTTGGCCTGGTGAACACACGGAGTGGATACTGAAGTGGAAACATGAAAATCATGTGTAAGCACAGAGATTGTTTAAGGTATGTGCAAGGTAAGTTTGAACTTGCAGGTGTTACCTGTATGCTTTAATATTAACTACAAAATAATGTACTAGTCCACTGGAGTCTGTAGATCCACATCATAGAAAAGGCCATGGTCTCCAGAGCAATGGCATTCAAGCTGTTATTTCTAGTGAGTCCCTTCATGGTGAGCCAGTAGTAAGAAGAGGAGCTAGGGATGTAGCGAACTTCGATCGTTCGATTCGAACGAAAATCCTTCGATTTTAGCGGTCGAAGGAATCGAATGGTCGAATGGTCGAACGATTTTTGTTCGAATCGAACGCGAACTCGTATTGGCGAACGTCGCGCGACGTTCGCGAACATTCGGCGGACGCGAACAGTCGAAGTTCGCGCGAACTAGTCGCCGGCGAACAGTTCGCTACATCCCTAAAGAGGACTAAGGATGGTAGGATCTTACCCACTATGGATGTGGTGGATCCCCATCCAGCAATGGTGCACTCGGTTCCACTGGACACTTCTGGGCAGCCAATGGAGATAGTCTGGACATATTTATTTAACTTAGCTGGTGCATTTAGTTTAAGCAGCATTATGTCGTTGTCATATGTTACAGAATCATATTTAGGGTGTGGGCAAAATATCGCAGTATGTGCAAATTGTTCATTGCCTTCGTTAACTTCCAGGTTATGTTCTCCAAGCTGCATCAGTATATTTCTGTATAAATGGAAAGAAGGCAGTGCGATCATGCAGTATATTCCATAACCAGCCGCAATGTTTTCTTTTAAAAACAAAAGTGTTGGGATAATTAAAGGGATACTGTCTTGGGATTTTTTTTCCAAAATGCATCCGGTAATAGTGTTGCTCCAGCAGAATTGTTCACTGAAATCTGTTTCTCAAAAGAGCAAACAGATTTTTTTTATATTAAATTTTGAAATCTGACATGGGACTAGACATAGTGTCAGTCTCCCAGCTGCCCCCAGTCATGTGACTTGTGCTCTGATACACAAGTAAATTGTACAGTAAATTGTTTGCAGTGTAAACAGTGTAATTTAGAAATAAAAATCATGACAGAATCCCTTTAAAAGAGAAGTAAAACCCTTATTTAAAAAACCCTACCCCCTACCCTACATAGGCCCCCCTCTTCCTTCCCAGCCTAGCTGCTACCCCGGGCAAATACCCCAAACTTTTTACTTACCCCTCGATGCAGATTTCCGGCATCAGAGTTCACAGCAGCCATCTTCTTCTTCTTTGGTCTTCATCGTGTCTTCTTCTGGTGCTTCGGCAATTTTCGTGGCTTTTGGCGCATGCGCAGTTGACAATAATCCGAAGACTGCTCCAACTGCTCATGTGCCAATGGAACTTACTTCCCGATGAAGACCGAAGAGAAGATGGCTGAAGTGAATTCTGATGCCGTAAATCTGCATCGAGGGGTACGTAAAAAGTTGGGGGCATTTGCCTGGGTAGCAGCTAGGCTGGGGGGGTCTATGTAGGGTAGGGTGGTAGGGTTTTTGTAATAAGGGGTTTACTTCTCCTTTAAGGTAGCTCCTTGAACACTAAAAATGTTAGGGGTGCAAGTGCACTAATTGGCAAAAGGGTGGACCCTTAGTGCTCATTCTAGGATTGTTGCATCCCCTGTGTGCTGTACTCTGCACTGACCGCTGGATGAAAAATCTGGACATAAAGGCTTGTGGCTATTTGCACCCATTTAAGCACATGAAGTGCAAAAAAATAGCCAATATTGGCCAAAACACTGCATTTCAGTTCGCAGGTTAGACGCCTTTCTAAAAAGCCCCCAGTGTTTGTAATGGGAAGCACCTTGTATAGCCTGAACCTTGAGGTGGTATCTATAGGATGTTTCCTAGTAAGTCTGTCCTTCTACTACATATTTTCACACTTTGCTAAATTATTTTTAGATTTACAAAGTATCTGTTTTTTGGCCAAGGCTTAACAATGTTTTACCAAAGGGAATATATCCCCAGCATTTTGATACAAGCTGATTCAGTTGAGTTATGGTGCATATGAACTATCAAAACTGCGAGTAATAAAGGTATTCATTTTTAAACTTGACATACCTGATTCCCCAGATTGAAAGGAAGCTGATTTACTTGTAAGAACCATTTTCCAATTTAAAGGAGAAACCCTAATCCCCACCCCACAAAGATTCCCCTCCCTCCTCCTACCCCGGGCAAATGGCCCTAACTTTTTACTTACCCCCTTGGTGGGGATTCACTGATCGCAGTTCACTGCATCCGGGTCTTTGGGAACCTGTAAATGAGACTGGCGTAGTGGCGCATGTGCAGTTGGAACAATTTCCTGGTTTGCGACAACTGAGCATGCGCCAAAATGGACGGAAATTGCAAAAGCACCGGAAAAAGACCCAAAGACCTGGAAGACAGCTGCCATGAACGTCAATCCCTGAATCTGCACCGAGGGTTAAGTAAAACGTTAGGGGCATTTGCCTGGGGTAGCAGCTAGGCTGGGGGTAAGGAGGGAGGGGGGTCTGTGTGGGGAAGGGTTTTTTTAATAAGGGGTTTGTTTCTCCTTTAAGTAGAACCCTTCCCCACCTTGTTCCATTGTGAAATGATGGATTCTGGGGCTTGTCCTCTGTTTTCCATAGTAGGTTTTCCATAGGGGAAACAAGTATTACCATATATACTCGAGTATAAGCCGAGTTTTTCAGCACCCAAAATGTGCTGAAAAATTCTAACTCGGCTTATACTCGAGTCAGCGAGCAACAGCCCCCTACTGCTTCATGAATGTCTGAGCTACTGACCGGTGTCCCGTGCCCCTGCACCCCTGATGGGGCCTGCAACTTAGCAGGGAGAGCAGAGGGAACCGGCCCCGTACAAACATCTTCCTGGTCATGCGCAATGATGTCATCACGTGCCACGTGTGTGCACACAACCTCACTGCACGCGTTGTGCTGTTTGCGCCTCTGAGTGGACTGAGTGAGCAACAGCCCCCTACTGCTTCACAAACGCTGCACCGCGTTCTGGATGCAAATCTGACCTAACCCTGAGGATAACTATGTGACTATCTTTTATTCCTCTACTATCCTGCCGATTCAAATGTTTTTACATTTTTTAAAATAATTTTAAAGGAATTTTTCAAGTTTATGAAACATAGATTTCATAAACTTGTTTACAGATATATTCAAATTTATTCCAATAAATATTATACCGTAATTTCATTTGAAAGGGGGCCCATCATAACTTTAACAAATAACTCACTTAACTGGAGTGGGTGCTTAATAATAATTTTTTATGTTATTGTATTACAATTGTATTATATTGTATGATTTTGTTTGGTAATACCAATGGTTCCTTAGTGTCCTATTTTAACCTAACATTTGTAGTATATTCATTCTTGACTTTTATATGAAATATGTCTTATATGTTTGGCAGACAGTGAAACACTAACCAGCCATAACAGGCAGGATTATTGTATTTTTCTTTTATTGCAAATCTTACACTCACTTGGTAAGTTAAATAATAAATTATATTAATAATAATATGTCTGCTGACTAAAATAAATAATAATATGAGCCAATTCAGTCAAACAGACTTTAGCAAATGCTACAGCCTGCAGAGATTTTTTTTAAGAAGGGTTTTTTAATTATTGAAACTTACCAGTAGCTATTGCATTTCTCACCCTAGGCTTATACTCGAGTCAATTAGTTTTTCCAGTTTTCGTAGGTAAAATTAGGTACCTCAGCTTATACTCGGGTCGGCTTATACTCGAGTATATATTCGAGTCAGGGATTTTACCACCTTTTTGGGAATAGTTCAACGTAATATGTTGGCGCTATATAAATACATGTTAATAATAATAATAATAATAACTGGTGGTGCTATTACACACCAGGACAAAGTGGGAAACCAATTGGTTGTAGGAAATAGCTCAACAGTTAGGGGCAAATTCATCATGGGTCGAATATCGAGTGTTAATTAACCCTCGATATTCGACTGGGAATTAAAATCCTTCGACTTTATCTTGACAGCGCTTTATAAATAAATGATGATGATGATGATGACTTCGAATATCGAAGTCAAAGGATTTTAGCGCAAATAGTTTGATCGAACGATCAAAGGAATAATCCTTTGATCGAACGATTAAATCCTTCGAATCGAACGATTAAATCCTTCGAATCGAACGATTCGAAGGATTTTAATCCAACGATCAAAGGATTATCCTTCGACCAAAAAAACTTAGGAAAGCCTATGGGGAAGGTCCCCATAAGCTAACATTGAGTTTGGTAGGTTTTAGATGGCGAACTCGGGGGTCGAAGTTTTTTCTTAAAGAGACTGTACTTCGACTATCGAATAGTCGAACTATTTTTAGTTCGATTCCTTTGATTCGAAGTCGTAGTCAAAGGTCGAAGTAGCCCATTCGATGGTCGAAGTAGCCCAAAAAACACTTTGAAATTCGAAGTATTTTTACTTCGAATCCTTCGAATCCTTCACTCGAGCTTGGTGAATTGACCCCTTAGTGTCACTACACATCAAGATAAAGTGGATAACCCTATTTATTTTATCACAGAGTATAGCCCACAATTTAATAGTATTAGAAACCTCAAAAAAAAACCTCAGTATACTTGGAAACTACCCAATTTTAGATGAAATGCTAGCTAGATAGGAAAGCTTTTCGAATGGTTAATAAAGGATACGATACTGTACTTTATAGCAAAATCATAATACTATGAGTTTGTGCCAGCATGGTTTTATGCGTAATAGATTTTGCCAGACTAACTTAATTTCTTTTTATGAGAAGGTAAACAGGAACCTCGATTCTGGGATGGGAGTGGATGTGATTTACTTTGCTAAAGCATTTGATACAGTGCCACACAGAAGGTTACTGGTTAAATGAAGGAATGTTGGCCTGGAACATAGTATTTGTACCTGGATAGAGAACTGGCTAAAAGATAGACTACAAAGAGTGGTGGTAAATGGAACATTTTCTAATTGGACCAGTGTTGTTAGTGGAGTACCGCAGGGCTCTGTACTAGGTTCCTTACTTTTCAACTTGTTTATTAATGACCTGGAGGTGGCCATTGAAAGTACTGTTTCTATTTTTGCAGATGATACAAAATTGTGCAGAACTATAGGTTCCATGCAGGATGCTGCCACTTTGCACAGTGATTTGTCTAAACTGGAAAACTGGGCAGAAAACTGGAAAATGAGGTTCAATGTTGATAAATGCAGGTTATGCACTTTGGCAAAAATAATATAAATGCAAGTTATACACTAAATAGCAGTGTGTTGGGAGTTTCCTTAAATGAGAAGGATCTAGGGGTCTTTGTAGATAACAAGTTGTCTAATTCTGGGCAGTGTCATTCTGTGGCTACTAAAGCAAATAAAGTTCTGTCTTGTATAAAAAAGGGCATTAACTCAAGGGATGAAAACATAATTCTGTCCCTGGTGAGGCCTCATCTGGAGTATGGGGGCAGTTTTGGACTCCAGTCCTTAAGAGGGATATAAATGAGCTGGAGAGAGTGCAGAGACTAAGTGCAACTAAATTGGTTAGAGGGAGGGAAGAGTTAAATTATGAGGGGAGACTGACAAGGTTGGGGTTGTTTTCTCTGGAAAAAAGGCGCTTGTGAGGGGACATGATTAGACTTTACAAGTACATTAGAGGACATTATAGACAAATAGCAGCAAATAGGACCTTTTTACCCATAAAGTGGATCACCGTACCAGAGGCCTCCCCTTCAGACTAGAAGAAAAGAAGTTTCATTTGAAGCAACGTAGGGGGTTCTTCACAGTCAGGACAGTGAGGTTGTGGAATGCACTGCCAGGTGATGTTGTGATGCTGATTCAGTTAATGACTATAAGAGGGACTTGGATGGTTTCTTGGACAGACATAATATCAAAGGATATTGTGATACTAAGCTCTATAGTTAGTATAGATATAGGTATATAGAATTTAATTAAAAGTAGGGAGGGGTGTGTGTTTGGATTCTGGGTTTTCATTTGGAGGGGTTGAACTTGATGGACTTTGTCTTTTTCAACCTGATTTAACTATATGTAATTATATGATAAAGGCGATAAAACAGTGATCCGCCGCACACGAACGATAGGCAACCAGTTGGCCCCCAGTTTAGTTCAAACACCCACTACTAAGTCAAGTTGGCTAAATACTAAAATACAGGTGTGGTGCAGTCAAATGCCTCCCTTGTGCACACATTAAGAAAACAAAAGTGTTTACATCTAGGGGCAAATTCATCAAGGGTCGAATAGCGAGGGTTAATTAACCCTCGATATTCGACTGGGAATATCTAAGGGGTGCATCAGCTCAAAACAAGCTCCATTACTCTTGCACTTCAACGCAGATCAGACACAATTCTGTTGAAGGTTTTCAGAGTTGGGATTTCTAGGTCTAATGTTCCCCAGTGTCACTTACATGAGACTCCCGACAGCTGACCAGGCACAATTGTAATTGGAAACATTGCTCACAAATGTGGGGAACATATTTAGGTGAGTACCTGTTTAGATATTCTGACCATAGGTTCATACTCACGGCTTTAGACAATGAGCTGCTGTCAATACCCAGTGCTTGCTTATGAGGGTTCCTCCGCATATATAATCATCGAAATAAAACAGGGAAACATGCTGAGAGTTGGCGACACATTCCTTTCCTCCAATTATTCGCTTTTCAAGAACATCATCACCTGAAAGACAAAGAACCACATTTCTTTCATTTGTGATCAGGCTGAGACTTCAGAGTGTTTATAATGAGTTATTGTTACCTTTAATTACAAAGAAACTGGTTTGCTGGGCAGATGCTTTGACCAAGTTTACTAAAGGACCTCTTAGCACTTCTGTTGTCTTTGTCCCTACACAATGGCAAGTTGGACCAACCCTAGCTGTCATGGTCTACTTCAATGGAAAAAAGTACAGTATGTATTGGGATGCACGGGGCATGGCTTAACAGACCAGAGTAGAGTCGGTTGAGTAACAGGAATGGAACCTGAATTTAAATCACTAGTTAATATTTCATACCAGTGCCTGCATTAAGCAATAACTTAAAATAAGGGCTGGGTGGCCCAATCGTGCTGGTAGGTGAGAGTCTATGCCAACTGCTCCCTAAACTTGGCCCTGAGAGATGCATCTTGTTCCCAAAAAATAGCTATTTTTCTGGTTTATAGCCCTAAAAAACCCAGAGTAATTTATTATGGATTAGTCTTCAGGAGTCACCCTGCCCTACCCTACCCTCAGCCCAGGTCACCCGCTCTCTGTCATTTGCACTAGAAAATAAAATAATGTGAACATATTGAAACATTAGGGTTGGTGTCTATATAAAGTTATGGGATCTGTTATCTGGAAACCCGTTATCCAAAAAGCTCAGAATTACAGGAAGCCCATTTCTCAAAAACTCCATTTTAATCAAGTTATTCAGATTTTTAAAATTCATTTTTTCTTCCGTTTTAAAGAAATAGTACTTTGTACTTGATCCAAACTAAAGTATAATTATTCCTTATTAGAGGCAAAGCAAGCCTATTGGTTTTATTTCATGTCTAAATTAATTTTAAATAGACTTATTGTGTGACGACCCAAATTAGAGAAAGATTCCTTATCTGGAAGACCCCAGGCCCCGGGCATTCGGGATAACAAGTTCCTTACCTGTACTTAGATTTATTTTCTAAAACGGATCATTATTATTAGCCCCTTAGTGCTAATGTAACAGCTCTTACATCTGCCTGCACACTGCACCTTGTGCCAGATTGGAAAACTGGTGTTAGTTGAGAGGCAGTAGCTTCCTTGCTATGAGGCAGGTGAGTAGTATAGGGCTACCCAATGCTCCTAACATACAGGTGTGAAGGACCTGCAGGTTATGGGATGGACAGGAGAGGAGGATGATACCTAAGTGCCTCCACCCTCCTGTCCCTCATTTTTAAGAAAAGTGCAAGAAACATGGCAGACTGCACCCCATTTCGCTACTTTGCACCCTGTCTTGCATTTAGTAAATGACCCTTAGGGGCACATTTACCTAGGGTCATCGAGGGTTAATTAACCCTCGATATTTGACCGTCGAAGTAAAATCCTTCGACTTCGAATATCGAAGTCGAAGGATTTACCGATATTCCTACAATCGAACGATCGAAGGAATAATCGTTCAATCAAACTATGAAATCCTTTAGAATAGAACGATTCGAAGGATTTTATTCCATTGATCGAAGGATATTCCTTCGATCAGAAAATTGTTAGGAAGCCTATGGGGACCTTCCCCATAGGCTAACATTGGCCTCAGTAGGTTTTAGGTGGCGAACTAGGGGGTCGAAGAATTTTGTAAAGAGACAGTACTTCGACTATCGAATGGTCGAATAGTCGAACGATTTTTTGTTCGAATCGAAGGTCGTAGTCGAAGGTCGAAGTAGCCCATTCGATGGTCGAAGTGGCCATATTCGACTATTTGAAATTCGAAACTATTTTTCCTCTATTCCTTCACTCGAGCTAAGTAAATGGGCCCCTTAGAGTCTTTTCGGACCCATCAGAGAAAGACACTCCAACAAGCCCAGCGACAAACGCCCATTTTAATCTCAATATCTCTTTGGGGCTCATCATGATAGTCTAAGACAGCTTTTTAGCCTATGAATAAGGGATTGTTTCTCAAAACGCGTAAGGGGTATTACTCTTGCAGGATACTACAATAAACTTGCTTGTTCCTTTTACCGGAGTGCCGCCCATCTTTTCGGTTTGGATTACTAAAGAAAGCTTTTTTTGCAATGTGACTTCTATAGGTTGTAATGTCCTCCAGGGAATAAAGTCTGTTGTTCAGAAGTTCTTTTTGGAAAGTACCTGTTTTAGATGAGGCTTGAGTCACTGCTGCAATAAAACAAAGAAATCTCCTTTCAATATTCTTCATTGTTTGCATATGTAGTCAACCCCCCGCCCATCCCAGGCTATCTTCCCCAAAGGAGCCGCAGACTTACCAAGAAGTAGCAAACAGAAACTTTCCATGCCTATAGTAATAACTCAAGTGGCTTCTTTCTGCACATAGAAGATACATGTAAACAGGACACGTGGGAATCATTTTAGGGCTGCCTGGAATCCATCATTTCTGGATTTGGTCAAATAAAGAATTTTCCACAATAGATTTGGCTGAATACAGAACTATATCTGAGTGTTCATTTTCATATTGTTATGGTTTTGGGAATGTCAACAAGACCTCTTTAGAGAAGAACTAAAGAAGTAGCTAGAAATGTTGTACATGATGTTTTGTGCTTCTGTACCAGCCCAAGGCAACCACAGCCCTTTAGCAGTAAAGATCTGTGTCTCCAAAGATGCCCCAGTAGCTCCCCATCTTCTTTTCTGCTGATTCACTGCACATGCTCTGTGCTGCTGTCACTTACTGAGCTTAGGGAGCCACTCACAATATACAGTACACATAGAATAGAAATGTCACAATATAAGGCTGAATAGTAATTAATACACATAATTACTACATGGCAGCACAGAAACCAGTGCAATTAGCATCAGAGTTTAATAATCAGCAAACCTGTAGCATCAGCTTATATTACAGCCAGGGAAGCTCATTTTCTGCTGGATAATTAGTAGGGATGCACCGAATCCAGGATTCGGCCTTTTTCAGCAGGATTCGGATTCGGCCGAATCCTTCTGCCCAGCCGAACTGAATCCGAATTTGCATATGCAAATTAGGGGCGGGAGGGTAAACAAGCGACTTTATGTCAGAAAACAAGGAAGTAAAAAAAGTTTTCCCCTTCCCACCCCTAATTAACATATGCAAATTAGGGTTCGGATTCGGTTCGGTATTCGGCCGAATCTTTCACGAAGGATTCGGGGGTTCGGCCGAATCCAAAATAGTGGATTCGGTGCATCCCTAATAATTAGTGACGAGCCCTAAGCTTAGCTTCTCAGCAGCCAATCAGAGCCCACTGAGCATGTGAGTGTCACAGACACTTTCCAAGATGGTGACCCCCTGTGACAAGTTTGAAGTCCTGGATCATTGCTGCTATTGACAAGCTGAAACTTTAGCCTCGTGCAATAAGTTCACTATATAAAATATGCCATTTTTAGCCACATTCATTTTTAGGGTTTAGTTAAATACAGTGAACGTTCCTTCTACATCAATCAGTTCAGACAGTAGACAAGTTACATATTAAGTAAGATACGTCCTTCATTTTAACAAGATCTTAGATCACAAATTGATTTCTCAATTTAATGTGGGCCCCACCTAAAAAAGAAGAAACTTTCTACAGCGCCTACAACTCTTGGAAGCCACACAGATATAAACAACAATGTTCCATACTAAAGCTGAACCTACCTACTGTCCTCCTGCCTGGGTCCAATCTAAAGAAACTGGGCCCGATTTTTATACCAACGGGCAACAAAAAAAAGTAAAAAGTAAATTTCACTCAGCGCTTCATGTTTACTTCTGACTAGAGCGATGCCTCAGGGCCTGTCAAACTTTCCTGGTCATTCATCACATTTTTAAACAAATACATTCATAATGAACTTATTAATCATAATATTAAAGCCGAGATATTGAATAAAAGACAACTGTAGAATACAGAAGATTTTGCATTTGTCGCCTAGAAATACAAAATGGTTTTTACTTTCTTCTGCTTTCCTCTCTTACAATGTATTTGAATGTTCTTTATGCATCCAGAGAGATGTGTACACCCTAGTCTGCCCATGCAAATCCAGGAGGTTGTAGTTTCGTTGGTGCCATGTACAGTAAATTGACTGGAACTTACTTGTATGTTAGACAGGGGCCCATAATGATGATGACAAGAGCAGGACCTCGGCGGGACATTTTGGTACTTAACCACACAGACTGTAAGTGGGGAGTGAGACTGGAATTTACAGGTGATACATAGTGGGGTGTGGACCTGGAAGTTATAAGTGGAACGTAGTGGGGTGTAGGATTGGAAGGTACAGGTGATACATAGGGGCAGATTCAATAGCGGGTGAATTTTCGCCAGCGTCAGCTTCACACCTATGGCACCAATTTACCAGGTGCAAAACGCTACTAATAAAATGCGAAGTTTCCAACATTGGCGACTTTTCTGTAGCGTTACTTCGGCTATGAGAGCATTTCATAGCGTAGATGCGCTAGTGTTCATTTTTGCCGAAACTTCGCTAGTGATCTTGCGCGTAGGTCAATTTGCATAGGGCGGGGAAATTTAAAGTTGCATGGACGTCTATATTGTAAATTTTGATGCAAATTGTTCAAGTTATTGGTTTTTATTACACATGTCCAGGGAACCTTAATAGAGAGTTATTCTAATTCCCTACACATGAGCCCACTGTAAAATGAATGTTCCATATGTTATAAAATGTGTTGAGAAAACCACTTAACCAAAGAAAGTAAGTCAGGACTTTTGCAGACAACCCTGCCTAAAAAAGGAAAAGTCGCCAGCGTTTTTGAACTTTGAAGCATTTTTGGCTCACAGGATATGATGTAAGTGACAGAAGATTGAGGAAGATCTCACTGCTTTATAGCAATTTGATGTGGCGAAGTCAACTCTGGCGAAAGAGGTAACGTTCAGTTAAACCAACATTTTAGTGAATTTGCAGAGTAATGTCCATTTGCCAGGCGATAGAGTGCGAATGACCACTAGCAACAGTCTGTTTTGCTAGCGAATTGGCGCCTATCAGTGAATTGGTGGTGTCCCTACTGGCGCTCACGCTAGCAAATTGTCACTAGCGTTAGTAAATCTGCCCCATAGTGGGGTGTGGAAATGCAAGTTAGAGGTGGAACATAGTATGGGTTGGCACTGGAGGGTACAAGTGATACAAAGTGGGACGTGAGAGGGGAAGTTATAGGTGGGTAGTGTCAGACTGGCCCACCACAATACCAGGAAAACTCCCAGTGGGCCCAGGTGTCAGTGGGTCTCTTGCTTCTAACCATTTGGCCTATTTCATGGTCATTCCCTATTTCTTTATGAGGACAAAGGGGCTTAATAATGGAAAAATGGAGTATAGTTTGTACAGAAGAGAGACTAGGAGAATAAAGAGGTTGATTGAGGAGAGGAGGTATAATGGTTTGGAAAGTGGACCCTTAGCCTAAGGTTATCTGTTGGCCCCCTGGCAGCCCAGTCCGACACTGGGTGGGACATAGTGGGATTGGGATAATAAGGTACAGGTGACACTTAGTGAGGTTTGAGAAAGTAGGTAGGTAGAACATAATTGATTTGGGGACTGGAAGGTATAGGGGGCACATAGTGGACTTGGAGGTACTGGTGGGATATTGTGGGAATTTAGACAGGATTAAAGGAGAAACAAACCCGTACTAGAAAAAAACCTTACCCTCCTACCCTGCGTAGACCAACCTCCCTCCTCCCCCACAGCCTAACTGCCCCCCGGGCAAATGGCCCTAATTTTTTACTTACCCCTCCGTGCAGATCTGGCCTTGTGATTTCACGGGCGCATCTTCTTTTTTCAGTCTTTTTCGGAATCTCAGCTGAGTTTTGTTGCATGGGCAGTTGGGGGAAATTTTCGTGACTTTTGGCCCATACGCAGTTGTTTGTGACAGGAAATTTGTTCGTGACCAGACTGCGCATGTGCACAGGTTAAAGTCCTTGTTTACTTTAGTCCATGTTCTGGGACAAATCTTCCAGGCCTTCTGGAATGATAATCTTGGCTGGAACATTTTGAGGGACTTGAGACATATGTGATAATGATAATGATGATAATATCTCAGCAAGTACATTACAAGTCAAACAGCTCTTCTTCAAAACCTACGTTTACAATCCTTATGATGTAAACAACTAGGCCCGTCATTATTCTAGTAAACATAGTTCAAACAAGATATAGTTATGCTTAATTAACCTCATTCTTATATACGTAAAATTAAGATGGTATAACTTAGCTTCACAAGGTGGACCAGAGTGTTGCTTGGGACTATAGGGTACAAGTGGAGCACAGTGTTGCTTGGGATTATAGGGCACAGGTGGAGCACAGTGTTGCTTGGGACTATAGGGCACAGGTGGAGCAGAGTGTTGCTTGGGACTATAGGGCACAGGTGGAGCAGAGTGTTGCTTGGGACTTTAGGGCACCGGTTGTCAGACAACCAGTCTCTTTATCTACCGAGGAAATCTCCTCCACAAAATAATGGCACCTAAACTTATGAGATAAAGAAATCAGTAGGTTTATTCGCACTGGGAATGACACAAGTTGTACATAAGCATTCCAAAAACAGTCCCCCGGTGTTGGTCCTTTTATACCCCTGTAAGGGGGTCTCCAAAGGCTTCAGTTCTGACCAATCAGAGGTTAAAGTCCTTGTTTACTTTAGTTGATTGTTCCAGGCTGTCTGATCTCAGATGATAATCTTGGCTGGAACATTTTGAGGGACTTGAGACATATGTGATGATGATAATGATGATAATATCTCAGCAAGTACATTACAAGCCAAACAGCCTTCTTCAAAACCTATGTTTACAATCTTTATGATGTAAACAACTAGACCCGTCATTATTCTAGTAAACATAGTTCAAACTATATATACTTAACCTCATTAGAATACACGTAAAATTAAGATGGTATAACTTAGCCTCACAAGGTGGAGCAGAGTGTTGCTTGGGACTATAGGGCACTGGTAAAGTAGAGTGTAGCTTGGCACTAATGGGCATGGGTGGAGCAGAGTGTTGCTTGGGACTATAGGGCATGGGTGGAGTGGTTGTGGTATTAGACAGTTTAGCATCTGCACATGGGCTTGAGAGCAGAGCACAGAACAGATCAACCCATCAATCAAAACCAATATTATTATCACTTCCAAAACCCTCTGGGATTTGACCCTCAAATAAATAACTGACCCGAGTCTTTAAATTCTACAGTAAACTATGGGCAATGTTTACAATTTTAATTTAAGTGGATTTGATGAGTTTCAGTGTAGATCATATCTCTCTCCTAGAAGCACAAATGCCCATTCCAATAAACAGAATCTGAATGATACAAACCCAATTGATCCTCTTTGTTATGGACTGATTGTTGCAGTATTAAATTCCAGTTATCATCGTCAGTAATTCAGGCCATTTCACTATGGGAAAATAGTGGAGGTTCAACCCAGGAGCTAATGACACTGCACTAACACCGGGCACTGAGGATCCCATTATGTTTCACATTTATCAGTAACGAGTATAATATAATGGTGCTGCTACTGTGTCGCCTGCAGATTTACTTGCGTCTTATTTACCTATGGATGGGCTGCCTTATCACAACTGTATAGTTTGCGTATTTGTTATATTCCACGTCAGCACATTCAATTATGTATTTCATTTCACTGATACAGGGAGTACGTCCTGTTTAAGAAATGTTTAACCTGATTCTATCATTCTGCATAAATATATTTATATATGCACTGCTAATTAATGCTGGATTTTTTTTTCTCATTTCCTAAATATATCTCCCTCCTTTAACAAAATAATCTGCATTGTATTTCATTTACTTTGCTAATTAATCCTGTGAAAGTCTCCAAATCCTGCAGCGATGTGACCAGATCTTATATTGGATCTCGGACTACTGTCGTCTAAATAATAAGATCCAGTGTGTTTGGAATAGTCTATTATAATTGCTGAATGTTATAATATATAGAATAAAAGCCATACACATGCCACGATCATCAGGTTAAGATGGTGTTACATCCTTATTGGCCACATGGTTACGTGCAATAAAATGCAAATAAAATGTTCAGTTTATACAATAAACTCATACCTCCCAACATTTTGGAAGTAAAAAGAGGAACAAAAAAATTTTTCCGCACGTAGCTCAGCAATTTTTTGACCACACCCCTTTCTGTGGCCACACCCCCTAATTACCATGTTCGTTTTACAAAATTTGGAAGGTTATGAAAGTTTGAAAATATTTCTCCTTATCTAAACTGTGTTTTTGTGTCTCAAAATGGTTACAAAGTATCTTATTTGCACCTGTTACCTGTTCTGGGCTCTCTGCTAAAAGCCAATTAAGTTAGAAACTTTGTTTCTTTTTCTGGCTGTTCAGTGCAGAGAAAAGAGGGACTTTCCAGTACAAATGAGGGACTGCGGGTTGAGCTGTCAAAAGAGGGACTGTCCCTTCCGAAAAAGGGACAGTTGGGAGTTATGTAAACTGTGAATTCTAAGTTACCGGCTTTGGAGAGGCAAATAGGAGGTAAAGGTTTCCTATTGATACAAGGAAATGATAAATGATTTATTAAAGAGAATGAAAAAGATAGACTATTGATAAAAGAGAAACAGATGAGAGAGGGATAGTGAAGATAAACTTGATTATACAAAAACAGTACATCATTTCTAAATGTTTATACAGGTATGGGATCAGTTATTCACATACCCATTATCCAGAAAGCTTGAATTATGGAAAGGCCATCTCCCGTAGACTTCATTTTATGAAAATAAACCAAATTTTAAAAACTGATTTCCTTTTTCTGTGTAATAATAAAACAGTAGCTTGTACTTGATCCCAACCAAAAGTTAGGCACCCCCAAGTGACTACTTTTACTTACCTGACATTTCAGGCTGGTGCTCCTATGAGCAGAAAACTGCACGGCCAGGGGGTTCTTCTAGCGAGCTCCACTGAGTGATCCGCTTCTGCCTTCTTCAGGCCTTCTAGCGAATGCACAGTAGAGTGAAAAGCCAAATGTTAACGAAAAAGCCAGCTATTTCATCTACTCATTATGCGTCTGCCCTGGGAAATTTAAAAACCGAAGAAGCAGAAAGATCGATCCATGGAGCTCGCTAGAAGAACCGCTGGCCGGCGCAGTTTTCTGCTGACAGGAGCACCGGCTGGGGTGTCAGGTATGTAATAAGTAGTTATTTGGGGGTGCCTAACTTTTGGCACTCTCAGGTATAAAATGGTATTCCTTCTCCCCAGAACACTCTCCATCCGATGACATAATATGGCAGCAATTTGTTTACATTACAGTTGTCACCTGTCATAAAAAATTCGGATGTGGTTACGCAACGTATGTTGGCTTTCCAAACAGAGGTGGCTATCTGATACCCTGAACAGGACAAAAGGTGGCCATAGACGTAGAGATCCGCTCATTTGGTGATGTCACCAAACTAGCGGATCTCTCCCCAATATGCCCACATTGAGGTGAGCGATATCGGGCTGATCCGATCGTGGGCCTTAGCGCCCAACAATCAGGTCATAATGCATCCGATATGGGTGGTCGGATAGTGGGACCGCATACACACACAGATGAGGCCACGATCAGATGGGATTTTTTAACCTGCCTGATTGAGATCTGGCGAACTTTCGGCCAAATATGGATTGGGGTAGCCCGTCAGATGGCCCCACAAACATGGGCCAATAAGCTGCCAACTTGGTCTGTTGGCAGCTTTTATCGGCCCGTGTATTGGGGCCTTAACACCTTTAGCAACTTCAAGCCTCTATCCATTATCTCAGGAGATGAAAAATCCCCCCCTCATGGAAGCAAGGAATTTAGTAAGGCCCCTACATGCACTTGGTAGAAGAACTGATCATGGCCATCAAAAACTCTTGACGTGTAGCATAGAGTCTTATGTTTGCCGCCTGAGAATGAGTGGGTGGGAATGTCAAAGTTACTCAATTTTATAACTGATATGAGAATCACAAGTGGATACATTTGTGACTAGTCTCACGTACAGCGTTTTTTATAATACAGTCAGAATGTTAGACACCAAACAATCAGATGTTTGAAATGGGACACTTGTTCCTGTGTAATGAAGGCTATAAATCAACGTGATAGCTCCCATAGGTGCCCAAGGCCTTTTCAGCTCGCTGCCAGAAGAAGCGTCAGTTAGCTTCAGTAGTCATGAGCCAAGCGAGTTCTTTGTTTGTTATGCAGATGTGCTGTATAATAGAGGATTAGGGGGGGTTTCTATGTCATATGGGTCCCAGAGGAGAACAGGTGAGTTTAATTTGAGGGATCTGCATGGGTTTAAACCAAGGCATTGATATTGCTATATGGAATAATTTGCTGCTGATCTCAGGCTAACTACTTACATGGTCAACACAACGTTCTTTTGAGTTGGGTCTCAAACAACAGCCTTTTTATATGCCCTAGCCCTCGGATTTGTGACTTTGTATCATCTGGAGACGTGTTGCCTGATTTGCCATATGGAAATTATTTATAGGATTTGGGCCACAAGCTTTAAAGTTTGGGTAAAAGTTCTGAAGGGCCCTGAACATTTGATATTGTTTCTTGTGTGATCTGTGAAATAATTGATGGTGGAAGGGCAGTCCAAAATACCTTAGATCCTCTGTATAGTTGTCTATGGAAGCATGTTTTATATTCTGTATTCCTTTCCTTTGATGGCTCAGAATAAGCTATGCGAAGGGAGTTCTTAACTTGAATCATAACCAAAAAACTAGGAATAAAACCTAGAAACGAGATATGGAGACATGAGTTCATTAGAAGACACATATAATTTCCTTCAGCATCAACATGAAGAATTGTAGGTCCCCCGGGAACATTACATTTCTATGTCTTGGCTAGATTGATGTCCTTGCATTCCAAGCTGTAGCCTATTGCTAAAATATGATTCCCAAAACTCTCTAATATCAATATATATCCTTTGGTGCCATTTACTACAGCAGCATTTACAATTTCCATGTTCTACATAAATGCAGTTGTAAAGGTTTTCCTTGGTCACCTTGAGTAACAAAGGAATGGCAAGTTGTTCACTGTGAAAACCGATCTTCTCCTTTATAGCAAGTTTCTATGCTACTCTATTCTTCAATGTCACCTACACCTCCTGTTAGGCAAACTTTGATGCTAAAAAGTATTTTATATACAGGTATATCTGGAAAGCCGTTATCCAGAAAGTTCCAAATTAGGGAAAGGCCGTCTCCCATAGACTCCAATTTATACAAATAATCCAAATTTTAAAAAATGATTTCCTTTTTCTCTGTAATAATAAAACAGTCGCTTGTACTTGATCCCAACTAAGATACAATTAATCCTTATTGGAAGCAAAACCAGTCTATTGGATTTATTTAATGTTTAAGTGACTACTTTAGTATACTTAAGGTATGAAGATATAAATGACTGAAGACCCCTTATCCAGAAAACCCAGGTCCTGAGCATTCTGGATAACAGGTCCCATACCTGTATACGTCTTTCTAAAGCTCTGTATAGGAATACAGTATTATACTAATAAGGAGGATGATCCTTATAGGACTCATTCTTTTTAATGACAGTGGAAATATAACATAGTTTCACCCTTTTTGTTACATAGTTTTGTAGTTAATTTGGGTGGAAAAAAATGGCAAAAATCCATGGGGATATTTATATACACATACATAACTTTACAGACATATCAATACACTCACATATAGAAAGATAGATAGATAGATAGATAGATAGATAGATAGATAGATAGATAGATAGAAAGATGATAGATAGCTAGATAGATAGATAGATAGATAGATAGATAGATAGATAGACAGACAGACAGAGACAGACAGACTGACAGAGAGAGAGTGAGAGAGAGAGAGAGAGAGAGCGAGAGACAGACAGAAAGATAGATAGATAGATAGATAGATAGATAGATAGATAGATAGATAGATGATAGATAGACAGACAGAGACAGACTGACAGAGAGAGAGTGAGAGAGAGAGAGAGAGAGAGAGAGAGAGAGAGAGAGAGCGCGAGAGACAGACATATAGATAGATAGATAGATAGATAGATAGATAGATAGATAGATAGATAGATAGATAGATAGATAGATAGAGATAGATAGATAGATAGAGACAGACAAACAGACAGAGAGAGAGAGAGAAACAGACAGACAGACAGATAGAAATAGATAGATAGATAGATAGATAGATAGATAGATAGATAGATAGATAGAGAGAGAGAGAGGATAGATAGATGATAGATAGAGACAGACAGACAGACAGATAGATAGATAGATAGATAGATAGATAGATAGATAGATAGATGATCGAGATAGATGGATAGACAGACAGACAGATGATAGAAATAGATAGATGATAGATAGAGAGAGAGAGAGAGAGAGAGAGAGCGAGAGATAGATAGATATAGTGAATAAAGTACCCCCTCTTGTAAAATATAAGGATATTATAAGTTACCGAGGAGTTTCATGACCATTTTTATACAGGTCATGGAACTCAGAGGTAGCTTCTAATATCCTCATATTTTGCAACTGGGGGTACTTTATTTATTATAATACACAAGTTTCAGTGAGTCATGTGACAGAAATGACATCACTACTCACCATTTATAACTGATGACATCAGAACTCACCGTTTATAAGCATATAATTTACAAGATATTCATGGCTTTTGTGTATTATAGATATATTATGAGATGAGAGGGAAACATTTGGCATCATGCCTATGATTAAGGGACTGTTTCCCGAAATGCGTAAGGCGATGTTGTAACCCTAATTTTGCAATAAACCTTCTCAAATCTATCCGGAGTGCCGCCTAATTTGCTTGATTGAACCTAAAGCTTAATTTAGACTTAATACTTGCAGAGAGATTTTTTTATTGCAGGCTAGAAAAAATGCACCAAATGAGGGGCAATAATTAAAAAATAAAGATTGAATGAATTAATGTTTATAATAAGCTTAATCTAGAATTTATAAACATTTAACCTAAAAGTACATTTACCCTTTATCATCCACATCATTCATGTCATGTGATGTAAGTGGCCAAATGACACATCAATTAACCATTCATTTGGCATTTGTTAAAGGGGATCTAACCCCCCGCCTCAAAAAAAAAAAAAAAAAATAGCCCTGGTGCTTCTCTAAGCATTTTTGACTTTTACGTTATTTTTCTATTTCTAGTGGTTTCTGAGACATTTGTATTTTTAGGACCAATTCTGGTGAGTTTGTTGTCAGCAATCCTAGGGTTAATAAATAAAGTGCAAATGCATTTAGGGTCCCTGACATTCTAAGAAAGCTTTAAGCTGCCCATAGACACACAGATCCTATCGTGCGAATCACGGATTTGTATGACTTTCGGATCGTGTGTGGGGAGTGCCGACAGCTTTTGACCCGTCCGATCCCGCCGGAGCCCACGGCACATCATAATCGGATCGGTCGGCCATATGGCCAAACAATCGGATTAACCCCGATATAGCCATGCTTGTTAATGGCCTATCGGGGAAAGATCCGCTCGATTGGCGATGTCGCCAAACGAGGGGATCTTTGCGTCTATGGCCACCTTTACAGAGAGCTGCTGAGCTGAATAAACTGCTAAAATTCGAAACAAATACTTGACCAGTAAGTTCAATTACTTTTTTTAGATTTTTAGGTCAGCCCAAGTATGGCCACCTTTAGTCTCTCCAGGCAAAAAAGAAATGTCCTCCGCCTATGATTTCTTCACTTTAGAGACCTCCAGAAATACTGTATGCAGAACAATGTCCTGATTCAGTTATCTCACCCTTTGGGGCAAATTCACTAAGATGCGAAGTTGTGCCAGGCGCAACTTCGCCGCACTTCGCCACACGTAGTTTCGCCAGCGCTCCGCAAATTCACTAAAATCCGAAGTTGCGCACAGGGGTAGCGTAAGGTTGCGAAGTTGCGCTAGCGTTGATTCGCTATGTAAAGCGAAGTTACGCTAGCAAAGGCTAATTTGCATACGGCGCGAAATTCAAATTTCAATGGAGGAACACGTATCTGACTACAAATGCCTAGAAAACCTTCAAATCAGCAAATAAAAATGTTATTTTGCCCTACACATGTGCCCACTGTCTAGGTAAGTTGCCATGAGTCAGGAAATGTAGGGGGGAAGGAGGGGAGCCCCAAAAAATGTTTCGATCTTTTTCAGCCTATCACCCATCATGTAGAAAACACGCCAGCGTTTTTTGGGACTTAGAAAAAAATTTGACTTTTTTGGAAACAATCCCTATCTACTCTATTGCGCTTCGCCAGGTCTGAGGTGGAGAAGGAAGTCTAGCGTAAAAGGTAGCGTTCAGTACACTGCGCAAGTTAGTGAATTTGCGTAGTTACGTCGCTAGCGGAAATTCGCCTGGCGTAAGGGTGCGAAGTAACACTAGCGAAACTACGCCAGCGTTCGTTAGTGAATTTGCGCAGTAACGAAAATGCCAAACGCTAGCGAATTAACGCTAGCGTTCGGCGCTTAGTGAATTTGCGCCTTTGTCGGGACTGTTTCATTATCAGGGGTTTTATTTATCTGTGCGCTGGGAATCTTATTATTATTATTATCTACCTCTCAAGGTCAAAGCATGGAGGCGTTTCCGTTTCCCTATTTAGTTCAAGAAATAAGAAAAAACTTTCTTGATTGAAACAATAGGCAAAAGGTTTGTTTAGCCAAATCCCTATTCATTGCTCTTGTGTTGACCAAACAAAATTTGGGGTGACGTGTGGTACAATGAACATTTGTCATGGCTTGTTAATAAGAATAAGCCCCATCTACTTGTGCCAATTCCTGATCCACCCAAAAAAACCCTCACCTTAGTTGAAGAATAAAGTTATAGCAGAGATAGAGTAAAACAACATGGAGACCATAATGCCCTGGGGTTTCTATGTAGGAACAAACGCGCCCCACGTTTATACAGATCTCCATAGGTGATACTCAGTCGTAGCTGCGATGTATTGTGCAGCAGGTTGTTGATTGAATTTAACATTGTCTCGCAGATGTGACCAAAAGGTGAAGAACTAAATCAAAATGAAAACAATTCTTCCGCTCCTTCTCGGTAAGTGCTGTTATCTTCAGCTTTACTGAAAAGGTGTAAAAGAAATGATTTATTAAAAAAAAAACCCATTTACTTTTCTTTCAGTTGCGACAGCGTGTCTTGGGGATCTGGCGACAGGTAAGGTTATTGCTGAATTGTTCAGTCTATTGCTGCGGCTCTTATCAAAATAAATGGTTCGTTCATCTTTTTACCAAAAACAAATTGTTAAATACTTGTGAAATGTTCTGAATGTCCTACATACACTGTTATATATTTACCAAAAGACTTTGTGTTATTTACTAACATTTCTGTTAACTAAACACCCACTCAGAATGTTTTGCTCTGTATCATTTCTTAGCATTTACTAAAGATCTTTTGAGCGACACTGGGGCTGATGGAATGATCCTCCCATATGGCCACAGAACCCAAAGTGAATTCTAATATCCTTATCATTTACAGTAGGGGGTACATTATCCCTTGTAATACATGAGTGATACTCAGAGTTCCCTGTATAACTCAGCCTGCAGCCTTGTGCCTTTATATGGTCACAGAACAACCCCTCAGTGACTTCTAATATCCTTATCATTTACAGTAGGGGGTACATTATCCCTTATAATACATGAGTGATACTCAGAGTTCCCTGTATAACTCAGCCTGCAGCCTTGTGTCTTTATATGGTCACAGAACCCCTCAGTGACTTCTAATATCCTTATCATTTACAGTAGGGGGTACATTATCCCTTATAATACATGAGTGATACTCAGAGTTCCCTGTATAACTCAGCCTGCAGCCTTGTGCCTTTATATGGTCACAGAACAACCCCTCAGTGACTTCTAATATCCTTATAATTTACAGTAGGGGGTATATTATCCCTTATAATACATGAGTGATACTCAGAGATCCTGTATAACTCAGCCTGCAGCCTTGTGTCTTTATATGATCAGAGAACAACCCCTCAGTGACTTCTAATATCCTTATCATTTACAGTAGGGGGTACATTATCCCTTATAATACATGAGTGACACTCAGAGTTCCCTGTATAACTCAGCCTGCAGCCTTGTGTCTTTATATGGTCACAGAACCCCTTAGTGACTTCTAATATCCTTATCATTTACAGTAGGGGGTACATTAACCCTTATAATACATGAGTGATACTCAGAGTTCCCTGTATAACTCAGCCTGCAGCCTTGTGCCTTTATATGGTCACAGAACAACCCCTCAGTGACTTCTAATATCCTTATCATTTACAGTAGGGGGTACATTATCCCTTATAATACAACAGTGATACTTGGAGTTCCCTGAGGCACAGTATATATATATATATATGATACATGGTGACGGTTGGGAAGGTTGTGCTCATGTTTTATGGAATCATTTAGAAATAATAGGTCTGTTCGAGTTGTATCACATCACAAACTAACATGGCTATTTTTCCATTACAGATCCAATACTCTATCCCTATGGTCCATCAGAGGGTGACAGAATAACCCCCACAAAAGATGACGGGGCAACTAGTGCCATTCCTATCTCTACTCCATTTGTATTTTTCGGAAAGAAGCACAATTCTCTATATGTAAGTGCCCCTTTGCTGGGGTAGAGGGAGAGCTCAGCGCCAATCACTGATGAGTTCCCTTCTCTTCTGAATCCTCTGAATCAGGGAACCTCTTTCTATATTCCCAGGGCCGATCTATCCCTATTATTTGTCCCTTTCTAACGGCTGCACTGCTGGTCCTGACTATTTAAAAATAAATGACGCAGAAGCCAGCCCGATGTTTGAAGAATCATATAAGGAGGCATCGAGGGAGTTGACTGCAGGAGTGAATAGTTTTGTTAATATTGTATTTACGTGGCTTTTTCATGCCCTTTAAAATTGGAATTTTAGATGCTTCTATGACTGTTTAGCAAATTCTCTAGTCACACACTGCCACCCTCTGGATAAAGATGGTATAACAGCTGCTCTTCTTTCCACCCACTAGCTGTCTCTTAAAGGAGAAGGAAAGCTACGGAGGCATTTTATTGCCAATAGATTAGCTGCAATAGTGCAAGCTAGAATGCTATATTTATTCTGTAGAATGTTTTGCCATACCTGAGTAAAAAGCTCTAGAAACTCTCTGTTTATTTAGGATAGGAGCTGCAGTATTAACATGGTGTGACATCACTTCCTGCCTGAGTCTCTCCCTGCTCTGGGCTCAGATTACAGTAGAGAAGGGAGGGGTGGGGGGAGAGGTGCAAACTGAGCATGCTCTTGCCCAGGGCAATGAGGTTTAAGCTGAAGGCAGGAAGTTTGATACAGAAGCCCATGTGTACACAATAGAAGGAAAGAAATGGAGTGTTTCTTTTGACAGGGGACTCAGAGCAGCATTACTTTAGGGGTTTACTGGTATATTTAGATGGACCTTTCTGATAAGGCTTACTTAGTTTTAACCTTTTCTTCTCCTTTAAGAATTGTGACATCTCTACTTTTGCATTTCTAGGTGAACAATAATGGGGTGATCTCATTTGGCGTGGCCGTGTCCAAGTACACCCCTGATGCTTTCCCTCTGACAGACGGAAGCCCCTTTGTTGCTCCCTACTGGGGGGACGTCAACAATGAAATAACGGGGAAAGTTTATTACCGTGAAAGCAAAGACCCAAATCTATTGGATAGGATATCCAAGGACATGAAGGAGTACTATCCAAACTTCAATTATAGGGCCACATGGGCCTTTGTCGCCACTTGGGATAAAGTCGCCTACTTTGGATCAAGATCTAAAAAGGTTTGTGCCATGGAAGGGGAAAGGGTAAAAAGTTTATATATATATATATATATATATATGGGAGTTATTTAATATACTTCAAATAATAATTTTTAAAAAATCAGACTTTTAAAAAATCATGAATTTTTCAGAATTTATTAAACCCTGAGGATGGAAAAGTCCAGATCAAAAAATCTGGCATCTCAGACCTATCAAGGTTGCATATACAGCAATGGGAGAAGTCCCAATTATTTTTTTGATGTTTGCTGGGTTATCGTGCTATACCCCGAAGTTTTCGGAGTTTTCTGGCAAACAACACCCGAGTTTTCGGACGAAAAAGACGAAAAAAATCAGAGTTTTCGGGTAAAAAAAAATCTGAAACATTCTGAGTTTTCAGGTGAAAAATCCGAAAAAAATCAGAGTTTTCAGATGAAAAAAAAAAGTAAAAAAAAATCTGGGTTTCAGGCGAAAAATCTGAAAAAATTCGAAAATCAAATTTTCGGGAAAATGTAATAATAAGCATAAAAACCCAGATTTGATCAGAGTTTGCAGCAGAAAATGTTGAGATAAAATTGGACTTTGATAAATAACCCGCTACTTATGGGGAATAGACATAATTAATCTTACTTTTTTCTATTTATAGATTTAAAGACAGATTTAAATAAATTTACTTTGTTAATGTAGAGAGTGATATAAGACAGTTTGCACTTGTTTTTTATTCATTATTATTTGTGGTTTATGATTTATTTAGCTTTTAATTCAGCAGCTCTCCAGTTTGCAATTTCAGCAGTCTGGTTGCTAGGACTTAAATTCCCCTAGCAACCATGCAGCGACTTAAATAAGAAACTGGAATATGATACGGGGAGGCCTGAATATAAAGATGAGTAATAAAACGTAGCAATAACAATATATTTGTAGCCTTACAGAACATTTGCTATTTTAGATTGGGTCAGTGACCCCCATTTGAAAGCTGGAAAGAGTCAAAAACTATACAAAGTGAAGACCATTTGAAAAGTTGCTTAGAATTGTTCATTGTATAACATACTTTACAGCGCTGCGAAATATGTTGGTGCTATACTGTATAAATATATGTTAATAATCAATACTAAAATATAACTTAAAGGTGAACCACCCCTTTAAAGGCTGCCAAAAACAAAATGAAATATACACTCTATTTTATATACAGAACTTACTGTAGCAGATCAGAGGTTCAGCAGCCGTATAACAGTAATGATCTAGGCCTTCAAATTGCCCCCCGTAGCTCCCCATCATGTTAGGCATTTTTGGTGAGTCAGTGGCACTGCACATGCTCAGTGGGCATTGGGCTGTTGTTGGGAAGTTAAGTTTAGGGGTTGTGGGAAATCATCAAAACATTAGCAGAAAGTGAATTTCCATCTGACCTAAAAACTGAGCATTCAGGTCTGATTATTAATGAGTTGTAATGCAGACTGCACTGATTTCTATGTTGCCATGAAATGTGAATCCAAATGATCAAATGTGAATCCAAACTAATTTGTCTTTGTATTGTGAATTTTATATTCTATTTATACTATAAATTGTGAGTGGGTGTATAAATAGTAAGTGACAGCAGCACAGAGCATGTGCAGTGAATCAGCAGAAAAGAAGATGGGGAGCTACTGGGGCATCTTTGGAGACACAGATCTTTACTGCTAAATATTATACATTATTATTATTATGCATTATTAAAGTAAATTCAGAGGAGCACCCTTTAGTTTCCCCATACAATGTACAAATGTAATAGTCCTGTGACATTCAGAAGGCAGATATATTTTCATTACCGTCTGATGACTAATAAAACTGTCATTTTATACAAGATTTATGGGTGAAATCCTCACCGATGCCATGAAAGCAAATAGGATATTAAACAACAGGTGCACTCGCCCGCCCCAACCCCTGCCAAAATGTACCGAGGAGAGACACATGATATCCATGCGGGGGTTTAATTACACTCACATATATCAGATGTTTCACTCCCAGAACTTAACGGGTGTATTTGTCGATTCTGCACCTTTCCTCTCTGCCCCAACCACATACCTTCTACCCCCCAATAATACAAATACACCACTGGTTTGGAAAGAGATGGCCGCAGTTGTTTATTTTAACACAGTAATAAGAATAATTAACATGTATAACATTTTAACCTTTTACCAACCGTTTGTATAACAAACCTTTAACCTTTATAACATTATCCCCCCACCCGGGGGAAGTGGAATGGGGGTGGGGTGGCTGTACCCCAACTGTCAAGATAGGTTCCTGTTCCATTTCTCCCAAGCCCTAAACCGGGCTGCCTACCTTCCCATGAGGACTCAGGCCTACCAGGCTACTTCCACTCACTATGAAATGCCCCCTTTTAACTTCCCCTGGGGGTCCTTGTAAAGGTACCCTCCGCCAACTGCCACTTAAACCCACCCATATACAGATTGGGAGGGAGGGAGGGATGCTGCGTCCTGCTGCCTCCACGTTCTGGCGCCGAATGGTCATACAGTAACCGCGAGCCCGGGGCCACTCCAGCCAATCACAGCCTGCAACGAAAAAAGGGGGCGGGGCAGGCACTACTCCTAGGCACCGTCAAGACCCTGCTACCCCTATCCGGGTCGTGGGGTCCCAGACAGTCTGAAGGCCAGTTAGGGGGAGATTTGGGGTGAGTGTTTATTTGTACCCTGGGTACCCCTGGAACTATAGCAGGGTGACTGTTACCCCAATGTTTCTATATATCTGTAACCTTGTTATGAGCTAAGGGGGCCCAGTCTGAAGGTCAGTTAGGGGGAGATTTGGGGGTGAGTGATTATTTGTACCCTGGGTACCCCTGGAACTATAGCAGGGTGACACCCCAATGTTTCTATATATCTGTAATCTTGTTTTGAGCTAAGGGGGCCCAGTCTGAAGGTCAGTTAGGGGGAGATTTGGGGTGAGTGCTTATTTGTACCCTGGGTACCCCTGGAACTATAACAGGGTGACACCCCAATGTTTCTATATATCTGTAAGCTTGTTATGAGCTAAGGGGGCTCAGCCTGAAGGTCAGTTAGGGGGAGATTTGGGGTGAGTGTTTATTTGTACCCTGGGTACCCCTGGAACTATAGCAGGGTGACTGTTACCCCAATGTTTCTATATATCTGTAACCTTGTTATGAGCTAAGGGGGCCCAGTCTGAAGGTCAGTTAGGGGGAGATTTGGGGGTGAGTGATTATTTGTACCCTGGGTACCCCTGGAACTATAGCAGGGTGACACCCCAATGTTTCTATATATCTGTAATCTTGTTTTGAGCTAAGGGGGCCCAGTCTGAAGGTCAGTTAGGGGGAGATTTGGGGTGAGTGTTTATTTGTACCCTGGGTACCCCTGGAACTATAGCAGGGTGACTGTTACCCCAATGTTTCTATATATCTGTAACCTTGTTATGGGCTAAGGGGGCCCAGTCTGAAGGTCAGTTAGGGGGAGATTTGGGGTGAGTGTTTATTTGTACCCTGGGTACCCCTGGAACTATAGCAGGGTGACTGTTACCCCAATGTTTCTATATATCTGTAACCTTGTTATGAGCTAAGGGGGCCCAGTCTGAAGGTCAGTTAGGGGGAGATTTGGGGTGAGTGTTTATTTGTGCCCATGCGGGTGCCAAAATGCGCCTGCCAAGAGACACGCGATATCCATGCGGGTGCTTAGTTACACTCACATATCAGATGTTACACTCACATGACTGATTGCCAACAGGAATAGGGTGCAAAATGCAAAAAGTAGCTGTTACCCAATAAAAGCAGCATTTTCCCCTACTTTCCCCAAAAGGCTTCACATATAAACCCTGCACCTATAGGAAATGTAAAGTAGAGGTGTAAACATTCAAGATATTAGCAGCGTTTAATACTTATATGAGACAACAGCCATCTGCTGATTTACACAATTTGGAGGAGGAGGAAGAAGAAGATGCTGTTCTGCTCAGCAAAGAATAAAGAAGGGTCATGTGACTTTGTTCTAGTCTTTTCTAAGCACAAAAACATTACAAGACTTTCCTCTTATTCTTCTGAAATGTTCTACCGGC
The DNA here is from genome assembly GCA_038501925.1 of Xenopus petersii. Classification (NCBI taxonomy): domain Eukaryota; kingdom Metazoa; phylum Chordata; class Amphibia; order Anura; family Pipidae; genus Xenopus; species Xenopus petersii. The sequence goes on along the minus strand of CM076684.1, from coordinate 8,535,876 downwards.
TGTCAGAACAGTCAACAGAACTGACTAGAAGGTGAAGCTTTTGTTTCTATTTTATTATACAGGTATGGGACCTGTTATCCAGAATACTTGGGAGCTGGCGTTTGATGGATAACAGATCCTTCTGTCATTTGCAGCTTAATACCTTAACACTTCTAGAAAATCCTGCAAACATTAAGGGTCTTATTTATCTAAGTCTGAATTTATCTGACTTTTTTAATGATAAAAGTCAGACCGAACTAGAATCCACGATTGGAACTTATTTATTATTTAAAAATCACGATTTTCTCGGTTTGGGGCAAACACAAAAAAATCAAGCAAATATCCGAATTGTTCAATTTTTTCAGAGTTTTCCCCCCAAATTGCTTGATTTTTTCAGAGTTTTTCCGGTAAATCAAAATTTTTCTGATTTTTGTCCCAAAAGCCAGAATTAGAATTAAGATTCTGACTTTTTCCATCCTCGGGGTTTAACAATAGGGATGTAGCGAACTGCCGAGTTGGTGTTCGCGAACGCCGTTCGCGAACACCGGCAAAAAATGCGAACGTTCGCGGACAGTTCGCGAACTTCGAACACCCGCTAAAATCGTTCGATTCGAACGATCGAAGGATTTTAATCATTTGATCGAAGGATTTTCATTCGAATCGAACGATCGAAGCCATTCGATCGAATGCTTTTCATTTGATCGAATGCTTACAATCGTTCGAACGAATGGAAATCGTTCGATTTTTAGCGGTCGAAGGAATTCGAATGGTCAAATGGTCGAACGATTTGTATTCGAACCGAACGCGAACTCAAAATGCGAACGTTCGCGAATATTCGGTGGACGCAAACGGTCAAAGTTCGCGCGAACTAGTTCGCAGCAGAACAGTTCGCTACATCCCTATTTAACAAATCTCGAAAAATTTTAGTTTTTTTTAATTTTTTTTTTGATTTTTTGGCATTGAGACTTTAATAAATAACCCCCCTAATAAACCCAATGTGGGAGATGGCATTTCTGTAATTTGGAGCCTTCTGGGTAACAGGTTTCCAGATAACGGATCTCATGCCTGTATAATGTAATACACTGTATGGGTAGCAAGGCACCTAGCAAAGCCTCTTTGTTAATGAAGCCGAATGGTTGCAAAGGCAACTCACTCAAAAACGTCACAGTTTCAATATTATTGTACAGGTATAGGACCAGTTATCCAGAATAACTGTGACCTGGGTTTACCGAAAAAGGAGTCTTTCAGAAATTTGGATCTTCATACCTTAAGTCTACTAAAAAATCATGTAGACATTAATTTATCCCAAAAGGATTGTTTTGCCTCCTATAAGGGTGACAAAGCTTAGTGGAGATCAAGTACAAGGTATTGTTTTATTATTACAGAGCGATAGAAATTATTTTTAAAAATGTTAATTATTTGATTAAAATGGGCCGTCATTTTGGAGTTTTCTGGATAATGGGTCTCCGGATAACTGATCCCATACCTGTACTCTCTAGATGTTTCATCTTTTATCAGGAATGTTCCATGCTGAATTCTTTACATTTATTTTGCTCAGACAAACACTTTCCAGGCTGTTCTGACCAGCAACGGTAAACTAGCCTTCATCATCTTGAACTATGGGCCCATTACTTGGACAACAGGAAAAGCCAGCGGGGGAGACCCCCTTACAGGATTAGGAGGTATCCCAGCACAGGTAACTCACTTAATTCTGGGTACCAAGGGGTGCAAGGTGACTGTTACCCCAATGTTTCTATATATCTTAATATTGTTATGAGATAAGGGGGCCCAACCTAAAGGCCAGTTAGGGGGAGATTTGGGGTGAGTGTTTATTTGTGTCCTGGGTACCCCTGGAACTATAGCAGGGTGACACCCCAATGTTTCTATATATCTGTAACCTTGTTATGAGCTAATGGGGCCCAGTCTGAAGGCCAGTTAGGGAGAGATTTGGGGTGAGTGTTTATTTGTGCCCTGGGTACCCCTGGAACTATAGCAGGGTGACTGTTACCCCAATGTTTCTATATATCTGTAACCTTGTTATGAGCTAAGGGGGCCCAGTGTGAAGGTCAGTTAGGGGGAGATTTGGGGTGAGTGATTATTTGTACCCTGGGTACCCCTGGAACTATAGCAGGGTGACTGTTACCCCAATGTTTCTATATATCTGTAACCTTGTTATGAGCTAAGGGGGCCCAGTCTGAAGGTCAGTTAGGGGAGAGATTTGGGGTGAGTGATTATTTGTACCCTGGGTACCCCTGGAACTATAGCAGGGTGACTGTTACCCCAATGTTTCTATATATCTGTAACCTTGTTATGAGCTAAGGGGACCCAGCCTGAAGGCCAGTTAGGGGAAGATTTGGGGTGAGTGCTTATTTGTACCCTGGGTACCCCTGGATATACTATTATCTGTATACAGGTATCTGTTACTTTATTATGAGCTACGGGCCCAGCATGAACGCCTGTTAGGGTAAAATTTGGGTAAAAATTTGGGAAGGTGTTCTGATTTTCTGTTCTGCACATTACTGGAAGTGATGGTTATAGCCACCATACCAATGTTATAAGTACAGGCTGATACATTAGATAGGTATAAGGAAGGGTCGGATGCTTTATTCACCAGTAGCTCCTCCCAGCAGACAGGAGGGAGCCAATGAGATTAGAGGAGGGAAAGGGGTGTTACAGGGAGAGCTGGGAAGTGAATCAGTGGTACAGGCTGATACATTAGATAGGTATAAGAAGGGGTCGGATGGTGTTTAGCAAAAGAGAGAATACAGTGATATGGGAGATAGCTCATAGTACAAGTTGATCCAGGGACTGGTCCCATTGCCATTTGGAATCAGGAAGGAATTTTTCCCCCTCTGAGGCAAATTAGAGAGGCTTCAGATGGGTTTTTTTTGCCTTCCTCTGGATCAACTGGCAGATAGGTAGTTAATATATAAAAAAAAAAGGGTTGAACTCGATGGACATGTGTCTTTTTTTAACCTTACTTACTATGTTACTATGTTACTAAGAACAATAATGTTTTCTTGCCTTTCAGGCTGGTTTTAACAGTGGAGACAAGACTAATTACTTTAATATTCCTGGGTCAAGGACACCTGATATTGTTAATATTAAGAAGACATCCAATGTAAACACCCCTGGACGTTGGGTCTTTGAGGTGGACAGGTTCAGGCCGGCGGGTGGATGTGTATATGAAGGTACGTTATATTTGGGAGCATTTAAAAAGATTAAGGAATGTGTCGTTTCCCTGTATGGTTTGATAGATTGATTCTATTGGCTGTTGTTGGCCGATGCCATATGATATTCATGGGCTTTGCTCTCTGAAAATAAAAACCCTAAGGTAGCTATAATCTCCCAGATTTGGTCACAACTGGTTGCACCATTGACATTTTGTACTTCTCCAGTGTAAAGCAGCTTCAGATGATTCTCTATAACATTTTCCTCTTGTTTCCAGCTAACTTTGTGCGCTACAACGAGACCTTCTGGAAGGACCCCACCTGCGAGATGAAGTGCAAATGCAACATGGATGGAGACGTGGAGTGTGAGGAGGAGTGGTGCTCCAGCAATTTGCTCTGTCAGGCCTCGACCTGGCACTACACGTGCAGAATCGGCATCGGCCAATGCTTTTAAGGGGACTCATCACATATTACCCTTTGTATTGTCATCACTTGAGCTTGGGTAGTGTTCTGTTCTTTACCTTCACATTAGAGATTCAGATTTACCTTATTTAGTTTAAAAATGTAATGAATATGTGCTTTGCTTTGCTAAGCCTCCCTGTCTCTTTCACTTTCTTTGCCAAATCAGCCATAGGTTTCAGTCGTAGGTGTCTCCAAGCAGAAATGTAGTAGATGTGTAGGAGCTGCTTTGTCTAGTGGGACACTGGCTCTGATCCTGTTGCTGATACAATTCAGAAGATAATGATTATATATTATATATACCATGGCCCAGATGAATGAAAATCTTCATAGTCATATTTAGAAGATAATATTCCCTGCCCAAAATTTTGTAGCCATAGACAGAGACACAGATACCCCCTTTTGCTTCTTTTCTGCCTCTTATTAACCAATATTCAAATGCTAGGGTTCAGTAATAGTGATGGGCGAATTTGCGCGAAACGGCGAAAAATTCACAAAACGGCGCCGGCTTTTTGACACGAATTTTCGCGGGAGTTTCGCGAATTTATTCGTGGCGGCGAATCGCGCAAATTCGCCGCGAATTCGCACCTGGCGAATAAATTCGCCCATCACTATTCAGTAAGCATTACAGTTTCATAATCCTTCATTGGCTGCAACAGCAACAAAGAAAAAAACAGTTGCTCTATGTCATCAAGTCTTTCATTTATCTACTAGTAATGTAGCCATGAATGCTTATGGGGAACAGATTGGATAAGACAATGGTCAATGAAGACCCAACTAGGGATGTAGCGAACTGTTCGCCGGCGAACTTGTTCGCGCGAACTTCGACCGTTCGCGTCCGCCGAATGTTCGCGAACGTCGCGCGACGTTCGCCAATTTGGGTTCGCGTTCGATTCGTTCGACCATTCGAATTCCTTCGACCGCTAAAAATCGAACGATTTCCATTCGTTCGAACGATTGTAAGCATTCGATCGAATGAAAAGCATTCGATCGAATGGTTTTTGATCGTTCGATTCGAATGAAAATCCTTCGATCGAACGAAAATCCTTCGATCGAATGATTAAAATCCTTCGATCGTTCGAATCGAACGATTTTAGCGGGTGTTCGAAGTTTGCGAACTGTCCGCGAACGTTCGCATTTTTTGCCGGTGTTCGCGAACGGCGTTCGCGAACATCAAATTGGCAGTTCGCTACATCCCTAGACCCAACCACCTTGAGAGGAGACAAGCATTATTGCAGTTCACCCTCCTACATGTCAATGTCAATTTAGATAAAGGGTGTTCACTGGCATTAGCAGTCCCATAACTCCCAAATGGCAAAGGTTGTTGTCTCTGCATCTGCCCCTCTATTAACCAGCCCTCTGCTTAGAAAGACCAAGTATTCCTCAGCGGAGAAGCTGTGACCTTTCTATGGTGTATGCTGAATGCTTGAGAACTGCATATACACATTCACGTGCCTTAAGGTGCCAAGGCAATTGAATGTAACTCTGTGCTAGAGGTGAACCATATCTCAATAACATCCTCAACAATAGATTTGGCTGAACCTTGAAATGAATCCTGGATTCGGTGCATCTCTACTCTGTAAGATAAATTGGATGAAAATGCAATGTATGGTGCGAGGGAGGGGGGGACATTATGTTTCCTATTCTAAATTTTAAAAGCAGGGTTAGAAATATGAAATAAAGAATTATTAGCATAACAGAAAACATCTATTTTCTTTTGATTCAAGTTCTGGTCTTGGTATTGTGTATTAAGGTCAATATTAAAAGGAAGCAGAAAAAACATTGTAGCATGACAAGAAGAGAAACCTTCAATGACTTGGCAAATCGGTGGTGGCTCTCGTGTTTCAATAAACAAACATAAATTGGTGAGAAATACCAGTATTCGGTGCTGGACATTTATAAAATGAAGGAAAAGCTAAAGTGAATGCAAACCTAAAAGGTAAAGGAATACTACCTATAGGACATGGACATATTTTGGGTTACAATAATTATACTCCAAAAATGTTTCGTTCAGTCTTAAAAATCAATATTTATTCAATACAAAATTTAAAAAAGTAAGCATACGGACCCTTTGATGCTCTACCTCACGCATTTTATACCCACTGATACTTAGGGGCCGATTCACGAAATTCGAGTGAAGGGTTCGAATAAAAAAAAAATTCGAATTTCAAAGTTTTTTTGGGCTACTTCGACCATCGAATGGGCTACTTCGACCTTCGACTACGACCTTCGAATCGAACGATTCGAACTAAAAATCGTTCGACTATTCGACCATTCGATAGTCGAAGTACTGTCTCTTTAAGAAAAACTTCGACCCCCTACTTCGGCAGCTAAAAGCTACCGAAGTCAATGTTAGCCTATGGGGAAGGTCCCCATAGGCTTGCCTGTGATTTTTTGATCTAAGGATTTTCCTTCGATCGTTGGATTAAAATCCTTCGAATCGTTCGATCGAATGAAAAATCCTTCGATCGATCGATCGCAGGATTTGCGCAAAATCGTTCGACTTTGATATTCGAAGTCGAACGATTTTAGTTCCCAGTCGAATATCGAGGGTTAATTAACCCTCGATATTCGACCCTTCGTGAATTGGCCCCTTGGTCATAGGCATGGGTGGGTATGAAACGCGTAAGGCGGAGCATCAATTTGTCAGTATGCTTACTTTTCTAAATTTTGTATTGCTAAATATTGATTTTTAATACTGAACGAATCATTTTTGGAGTATAATTTTTGTAACGGATATTTGGGCCCTTTTGGACTGGGGGCTGTATTCCAAAAAACCTTGGCCCTTAGGACTGGCCTTATATACGCAGTAGTTGGGCGTTATTAGTACTACATTCTGGGTTACTACCAAAGGAAAAACATGAGGCTTAGAAATGATAATAAAACACAGGTTTGGGTCCTTATGTAGTTAAGGAATCGGAATAATGATTAGGGTCACATGTAGAGATACCAGGTCCATTCAATGCCCAATATCTTGGTCTACCATGGATAAGGAGCCTTCCATGGGCATGAGAAACAGGAATAGTTTGGGGCATTATGGGCAGGAGATCAGGAAAAAAGATGACAAACTTTCTGGTCTGGTACAACAGGGACTAGGGGGGTGCTGACTTACATTTGGCTAGTTGTAGATGCTACCAGTATAGTATTATTATTATATACAGGTATTTATATAGCGCCAATATTTTGCGTAGCGCTGTAAAGTAAATGTGATTATACAACTAAATCTCATGAATTATATACATAGAACATATGGAGGGAACACAGTAGAACCAGAATGAACCCTAATTACCAGGGATGAGATGTGGGTGGTATGAGGGGCTCCAATGATGTTAGAATGTGAGCAGTGAAGGAGGATGACATTTTATGGCTACATAACATAATGGTAGAGGAAGATTTGGGGCTAGGGGCCTAAACATTGACAGATGGAAGAAGACACAGAGAGGAAGAAGGAGTGGAGAAATTTGAGGGGAGGGAAGGGGTTATCATAAAAAGGGGATTGGGGTGAAGTTATTGAAGCTTCATACAGAGGTATTTACACACATTTTCTTGCTGTTGCCGTTAGAACTGGCAGTTGGCTGTGAACACATCAGGGTTCTAATGTCATGTTTCTCCTATTGTAGACTGTCATGTAGTGCCTCCTGTTTTGCCCAATAGACTTCACCACACCAGCATGTGGACACAGTTCATTGGGGGGAGGGAACCCATACTGGGACTGACAGTGGGGGAACCAGGCAGACATTACTGTCCATCTTAAAGGGGATATAAACCCAGCAATAACACTGTCCCACAGCGCCCCCTAGTTTTCTATAGAAGTTGCAAAAAAACATAATTATAGATGCAATTTCACCAATGAGAATTCTACTGATCAAACACTTTAAATGTATCTATATATATATATATATATATATATATATATATATATATATATATTATGAATGTAAAATAACTGACTAGTAAGTAAACCCCCCTTTAAAGTCCTGGTGTAAGTTATTATTATCCTTTACATTTACAGGTTCAAAAACAGCATTGTGTGGGGTAAATAAAAAGCTCAATAAGCTTGATAAAAGGGTAATGAAGACCTTAAAGGGCATGTATAGGCAAAAAAAACAAAATCCCATTTTTACTTTCTTTTATAAAAAAGAAACCTATCTCCAATATACTTTAACAAAAAAAATATGTACCGGTTTTATAAGAAACCTGACTGTATGCAGTGAAATTCTCCCTTCACAATCCCAGCCATGCAGAACTCAAGCAGCTTTATTTGTTTCCCTGTTTTGACCATCCCCAAGCAGCCCAGACCACACTGAGCATGTGCACAGTCTTGGTCTTGCAAAGATGTATAACAAAGTTACAAGATGGTGACCCCCTGTGGCCAACTTTGAAAGCATAAATCATTTGTTTGATTAGGCTTGTGGTGCAGTACGTTCATGTTTATGTTTAGTATACAAAATACAGCATTTCTAGCCTTATTCTATTTTAGACTTTCCTTGTCCTTTAAAAATTACTGCCAGGAATCTGTGAGAAATATATGCAATAAAGGCATTTTAAAGTGGGATTCTTTTTTCACAACAGGCTATAGCCACTCATAGGATACTGTATGGTCTGGTTCAAAAAGGTTTAATAACATACTGAGAGCATGCCATGATAACACCTTTGGGGTAAAGCAGGGTCTCCAGTAGGATCGGACTGGGAGAAAAAAGCAAAGCAGCCCACTTTAGATATGGGATTGGTTATCTGGAAACCTATTATACAGAAATCTCCAAATTACGGAAAGGCCATCTCCCATAGACTCTATTATAATCAAACAATCCAAATGTTTAAAACTGATTTAATTTTCTCTGTAATAATAACATTTTAACTTTAAGTTTAGTAGACTTAAGGGCACATTTACTTGGTTCGAGTGAAGGAATAGAATAAAAAAAACGTTGAATTTCGAATTTTTTTTGGCTACTTCGACCATCGAATTAGCTACTTCGACCTTCGACTCAAACGATTCAAACTAAAAATCGTTTGACTATTCGACCATTCGATAGTCGAAGTACTGTCTCTTTAAAAAAAACTTTGACCCCCTACTTTGCCACCTAAAACCTACCGAACATCAATGTTAGCCTATGGGGCAGGTCCCCATAGGCTTTCTAAGTTTTTTTTGGTCGAAGAAAAATCGTTCGATCGATGGATTTGATAGTTCGATCTAACGTTTTTTCTTTTGATCGAACGAATTGCGGTAAATCCTTCGACTTCGATGTCGAAGGATTTAACTTCGGCAGTCGAATATCGAGGGTTAATTAACCCTCGATATTCGACCCTATGTAAATCTGCCCCTTAAAGTCTGAATATCCAAGTTTTGGAACGATTCCTTATCCGGGAAACCCCAGGTCTCGAGCATTCTGGATAATAGGTCCCATATCTGTTTACATGTGTGACATTGGCGACCAAGCTCCCCCACCCACACAAGCTAAAAATAAAACATTGATGGTCAGGGCCCCCCCCAATAAAATGAGGGGAAAAAAAGGTGGTCAGGGCCTCCGATAAAAAGTAAAAAAAAATGATGACCAGGTGATTAGTCACAGGGATAACTGCAAATTTTATTTTGGAACCATGACAACCATGGGAGCCTTTACAACTTCAAAAGAATTTATTAATACTAGAGACAATAGGGAACTGGAGATCGGGCCCCCAATTTTCATTTTACTTTTTTTTTTTTTTCAGACTTTTTGCAGCTTTAATGTATAATAAATCTCTTATTTTTTCCCTCTAATAAATAGTTTTTGTCCAAAAAACATCGACCAGGCCAGAAAAAAAATCAAGTTTAGTAAACAGCCCCCTAAATAAACCAGAGATTGTTTTGCCCACAATAAAAATGAATTATATCTTAGTTGGGATCAAGTGCAAGTTATTTCTTTTTATTATTACACAGAAACAGGAAATAACTTTAAAAAATATTAAGGGGCAGATTTACTAAGGGTCGAATTTCGAAAGTTAAAAAAACTTCAAAATTCGACCCTCAAATTGAAATCCTTCGACTTCGAATATCGAAGTCGAAGGATTTTTAGCATATTCAAACTATCGAATGATGGAATATAAATTGTACGATTGAACGATTAAATGGTTCGAACCGAACGATTCAAACGATTTTTATTGATCGATCGTAGGATTTCCAGTCAAAAAAAAAACTTAGAAAAGTGATGTGGAAGGTCCCCATAGGCTAACATTGCACTTCGGTAGCTTTAATTTGAAGTATGAAGTCGAAGTTTTTTTTAAAGAGACAGTACTTTGATTATCGAATGGTCGAATATTCGAACGATTTTTACTTCAAATCGAAGTCGAAGTAAATTTGAAGTTGTAGTTTTCTATTCGATGGCCGAAGATTCCAAAAAATTACTTCGGAATTCAAACTTTTTTAACTTCGAAAATTCACTCGAGCTTAGTAAATCTTCCCCTAATTGTTTGGGCTTCCGGTAATTTGGAGCTTTGTGAATAGCAGATTTCCGGATAACGGATTTCATACCTTTATTGGAATTTATAGGGGGCTTTTTTTATCAATCATCTGAGTTGGTAATTTGTGTAAAAAAATCAAATCCTTAATCACACTCATTTTTCAAAAGTGTTTGCATTATCTCTCCGCGATTGATTTTTTTTACTAATGTTTTTACAAAATTTTTACTAATCCCAATTTTTCTTAAACACAACAAAAAAATTAAAAGCTTGGTTTTAGGTGGCAAAATTATTATTTTTTTGTAGAAAATATTTAATCTGTAAAAGAAAAAAACCAGCCCCTTGATGCGACTTTACCATTATTTCTGTAGACATTTATTAAAATTCTTCCAGTGCTGATTACAATTCACATACACTTGGGGGCAGATTTATCAAGGGTCGAATTTCGAAGTTAAAAATACTTCGAAATTCAACCATCAAATCGAAATACTTTGACTTCGAATATCGAAGTTGAAGTTTTTTTCATCGAATTTGGGTATCCTGTGGTCGGCGTAAAATCGTTCAATCTAAATCCTTTCAAATTGAACGATTCGAAGGATTTCAGTGATCAATCGAATGATTTTACTTTGACTTCCAAAAACGTAGAAAAATGCTCTAGAAGGTCCCCATAGGCTAACATAGCACTTCGGCAGGTTTAATTTGGCGAAGTATTAAAATCAAAGTTTTTTTTTAAAGAGACAGTACTTTGATTATCGAATGGTCGAATATTAGAACGATTTTACTTCAAATTGAATTTGAAGTCGTAGTAGCCTATTCGATGGTCGAAGTATCCATAAAATTACTTTGAATTTCGAATTTTTTTACTTCGAATATTCCCTCGAATTCACTTCGACGCTTGATAAATCTGCCCTTGATGCCTCTTTCCAAAATAATTCTTTCTCCTTGACAAAACTCACTGTAGAAAACACAAGGAAGAATTTTAGTTGCACTCAAAGCTCATGATTTTCAAGATTATGTTCATTAATTTGTTGGGTCATTAGACTAAGAAAATAAATGACCGATTCTCTGTGTGGCTTATATATAATTTTTAAATATTTAAAAATATAATTTCAAATTGTAGTTTGTCTTGGTTTGTATTGCTAATATTTCTGGTGTGACCCTCTCTTATTACTCTTCCTTTCAGATTTCCTCATCACTGTCCAGTCCTAACACTGCTTTTTAATTTCTAACTGAACAATTTTAATTATTCCTTAACGCCAAACAATAAAATATGAAGACTCAGGGACAGATTTATCAAAGATCAAAATCAAATAAATTTGATCTGCCCAAAAGTTGAAAAAAGTTTTCACATGCAGGTCAAGATTTTTGATATTTCAAAAATGTTCAGTATATTATTCTCATGTTATCTTACCAGGCATTTTTTTTAGCAAAATAAATAAATTGTGCGCTTACACCTTCAAGTTTTTAACCATTAATGCCTTTCTGGATTCTCGAAAAAAAATTCTCAGGCATTTTCACAACAGAAAAAAATGCGTTGAAGGATTAAAGGGGTGGTTCAGATTCAAGTTCACTTTAAGTATGTTATAGAATGGCCAATTCTAAGCAACTTTTCACTTGGGGGCAAATGTATCAAGGGTCGAATATCGAGGGTTAATTAACCTTTAGTAGCCACAGAATGACACTGCCCAGAATTAGACAACGTTATCTACAAAGACCCCTAGATCCTTCTCATTTAAGGAAACTCCCAACACACTGCCATTTAGTGTATAACTTGCATTTATATTATTTTTTAACCTGCATTTATCAACATTGAACCTCATTTTCCAGTTTGCTGCCCAGTTTTCCAGTTTAGACAAATCACTCTGCAAAGTGGCAGCATCCTGCATGGAACCTATAGTTCTGCACAATTTAGTCTCATCTGCAAAAAAAACTACCAGTTATAACGAGGTACTTGAATTCAGCAGGAATTATTATATTTGTAGCCATTATGTGATGTTTGTCTTCTGAAATGTCCTGCTCTCAGTGTACTTACCTTCTTCAGGACACATTATAGAACATAAACGGGTGTTAAATCTGTAAATATCAATGTTATGCCTAAAAGCCTTTGAATATCTCACTAAATAGACACATTCTGGTTGACACTTTAAACAAGGTCACAGGTAATATATAAGTAAGGGATCTCTTGGAATTAAGAACAAGCAAACTTGACACATAAGTGTTTGCTCTGGGATTCTGTGTCTTGATTGAGGCTCAGACTCTCAATCACAAAACCAAAGGAGAGAAGTTAATCCTATTTGATTCACAAGGATAAGGATAATATTTAGTTTATCTTTTTATTATTCTTCTACATTTATTTCAGTGTTGGTGCACACTCCCTCTCCCAATACCCAATAAAAAAAAACATTATTTTAATTTTTTTTAATAAATGTCATTTAATGCAACAATTGAAAGTATTATTATATTATTATACATATTGTCTAAAGTAATGAGAATTATTATAATGATATATGGGTGATATCAATAATGGAACTAGTAGTTTCTGGACCAGGTGGAGGCCCCACAAACCCCCTCTGGTCGAAACCTTTGTGTCCGATGGGGCCCGTGGGGGTTTGGGCCACTATTGGGTGATATTCAAATACTATTTCATATCAGACCTCATATATAAGGACAGATAGATGGAAACATTGGGAGGGTTATTTACTAAATTCCAAATTTATCTCATTATTTAAATAAAAAAAACCACAACCAAACTCCCATACCTGATTTTACCTTATTTATTATTAAAAAATCTCTATTTAAGTGGTTTGGGTAAAACCTCTATAAAATCAAGCGAAAACCCGAATCATAGGATAGGGACTGACACACAACCTCGGCAGGTCTGAGATGGCGGATTGGCGGATTTTCGGATTTGGGCTTTATGAAGCATCAGGCTTTAAGAAATCTCAAAATATTTTATCTTTAAAAAATAAACCCAGAACAATTCAAGTTTTGCCCCAAAAGGCCCGATCGAAGTTTAGTAAATAACCCCCGAATCATTACTGTCCTTTTATTCGTTTTAACATATCCCTCAACATTTCACTCCATTTCTGTCATTTATTTTTATCAAAAGAATTGAATGGGAGTAGGGATTGGGTAGTAGCTGTCTCATTAAAACATAATGGCTCTCAAAACTTCCTATGGCCCACAACACTAAGGGGGTTATTTACTAAACTCTGAATGCAAAAATCCCGAAACATTTGTGATTTTTTTTTTTATAAAATTTTTCGGAATTTATTAAACCCCAAGGATGGAAAATTCAGAATTAGATAATCCGGCAGCTCAGACCTGTCGAGGTTGTTTTCGGGCAAAAAGTATACATTTTTTTTGATTTTTGCAGTCGTGTCATGTAATCTTGTAGACATACTAAAATACCGGGAATTTCTTGTATAACACTTTTTCCCCCTATACTGTAATAATCCACCTGGATGGCCAAATTGGGTACAAATCCACTTCCTTGGTGCCCAGGTCAAATGAGCAGATCTTTCCACATATGGGTGGCTTTGGCAATTACTCCCCAGACTAGTGCAACATGAGTTTTATTGAGACGTTAGATCAGAGGATCTAGAGGATCTAACGCTCCTCTAGCTACTCCTCATTCACTGGGCCCTCTGACTTGACTCTTCTGAGGCCTTCTGCCTTAGGACACACTCTGGACTGATGTCCCTTGACTGTATCCTCCCTCCTTCACTAAGCTGTTTCGAGAGAAATATGGTGGCTCATCCTCTTCCTTTTCTTCTTTTCTTTCCTAGGTCTCACTCTTTTATTCTATCTAAACACAATCCTGGCAGGTAGGTTTCATACCCTTCTATAAGGAACATAAGGAGGGCACAAGTAGAGACGGGCATCCACTAGATCCTTTAATTATATTAATTTTTAAGTGGCTAGTAACCAGTGGCTCATGAGCAACATGTTGCTCACCATTCCCTTGGATGTTGCTCTCAGGCAGGAGCTTCTTTTTGAATTCCAGGCTTGGAGAAGTCTTAGTTGCATAAAAACCAGTTGTACGGCCAAACAGAACCTCCTGTAGGCTGCCAGTCCACATAGAGGCTACCAAATAGCCAATCACAGCACTTTTTTGGCACCAATTGGAAGTTTCATGCTTCTGTTGCATGTAGCTCATGGGTGAGGAAGTTGGGCACCCCCACTCTAGAGTGTTGATTCTATGGTGTTGGCTACACTGCCTTTTCTGTAGACTCTAATGTATGTTTGTGGGTTCTTGCTTAATGGATGCAGATTGTAGCTGGCTGGCAACACTTGATCCAACTCAAAGGGCTAAAATATTCTCTCTGAGCTGAATAAACACATCAGATATGTTTCAAAATGATGGCAAGCTATAGAAAAAGAACTAATACTAGCATGACTAGCACCACAATGAATGTAATTATATTATTTCCTGTCTGATTATTTAAACCTGAGCTTCCAGTGCAGTTTTACCGACACAATGAACAGAACAAACATCCATGTAATATTCCCGCTGTTTATGTTTCTTACTTGGCTATGAATAAGGTCACAGCCGATATATCTGTAACCCTGGGAAATGAGCAGCTGACGACAAGAGCTGAGAATAACAATAAAATAAACCACATTTATTTAAAAAGTGATATATAAACAGTTTCAAAAAGGGATTATGTACAGGTAATGGGACTGGTTATCCAGAATGCTTTGGACCTGGGGTTCTTTCCATATCTTTCCATAATTTAGATCTTCATAGTCTACTAGAAAATCATGTAAACATTAAATAAACCCAATAGGCTGGTTTTGCTTCCAATAAGGATTAATTAGGGTTTACCTTATAAATGAGCCTTCCCAATTCATCTCAGTGCTCAGCATAGACATAATTCAATGTGCAGGCACCATTCTTAAAAGTCAATGGGGGTTATGTAATAAAAGGCAATCATTTTGCCCAGGAGCAGTAACCCATAGCAACCAATCAGCAGGTGGAATTTACTGGTCACCTATTTATAAGCAAACATCTTATTGGTTACTATGGGTTACTGCTACTGGGTTGGCATAGTGCCATTTATTACATATAGGGTAATATATTTTCTTATAGGATAAATATTGAAACAGAAACAAGTCCATGTTTTCTTGGATTTTGTGTGTCAGGCTTACCAGTGCATTTGGACTTCTGCTTCTCTGTAAAACAAACAGTAGCAACAAAGGGCTGCAGCAGAGCCGGGCCAACCCGGGCAGGCGCCCTAGGCAACCTTGCGGGCCACGGCGCCGGCTCTGTGCGCGTTTGACTGCGCATGCGCGAAATTCTTTTGCCAGGACGCATGCGTGAATTTTTTTGCCAGCGCGCATGAGCGTAATTTTGCTCCAGCGCACATGCGCAAAATGTGTTTGAGTATGCGCAGAAGCGCAAGCCACCAGTGGCAGTCAGGGAGAGACGGGACCAGACACGAGGTAGGCGACAGAGCAGGTACGTGCCTGGCGCCCCCTCAGTTTTGCGCCCTAGGCACGTGCCTACTCTGCCTACCCCTAGTTCCGGCCCTGGGCTGCAGGGAGGGGGTTGTTTATATACTTCTCATTATCTCCAGTGATACTAAGTGAGTTACTAAAACTTAAATTTATCAGATTTTTTTTCATTAAAACAAAGTCAACCAAACCCCCTTCCATGAACTGAACTCATTTGTCAATCGTTTTTCTCAAAAAAAGACAGAGTGCTGCGACAAAATCGAGAGTCAATTCTTATCATATGATTATAACTGTGGAAACTCGACTTTTTCGGATTGTCGGAAAAAAAACCCCAGACTATCGCATTATTGTAGTCTTCGGAGGGTTTTGGCCAAAAATCTAACTTTCTGCGAACTGGTTAATTTTTAAATAAATATGGTCAAATCAAGCAAGGGAGTTTGGTTGTGTTTTGTTTTTTAAATGAAATATGAGATAAATTTAGATTTTAGTTTTTAAGTTCTTTAGTTTAGTTTTTTTCCCTTACAAAATATTCAAGTTTTCCCCTTAAAAATCTTGACCACATATATTTTTAGGTGTAATAAATGGGCTCCATAGTGTGGAAATTTTTTTTTACTGCTTTATAATAAAAAGTATACATTTTTTTATGAAAAGATTAGGCAGAATGTAATTTCAGCATAAATTTGGTGCTGAATTCTATTTTGCTGAATTCTATTTTGCTGAATTCTATTTTGCTGAATTCTATTTCTATTATTCAAAGCAGTTATACTTCCCCTTTAAACACAAATGTTGACAGGTGTATGCGGAGCCAATGTGTGCAATGAAGGATGCAATATATTTTAAGTTACAAACAGAAGAATCATTTTAGTTACTACAGATATAGGATCCCTTATCCGGAAACCTGATATCCAGAAAGCTCCAAATTACAGAATGGCTCCCATAGACGTCATTTTATCCAAATAATACAAATTTTTAAAAAATTTCCTTTTTCTGTGTAATAATAAAATAGTAGCTTTTACTTGATCCCAACTAAGATATAATTAATCCTTATTGGAAGCAAAACCAGACTATTGGCTTTATTTAATGTTTATATGATTTTCTAGTAAACTTAAGGCATGAAGATCCAAATTACAGAAAGATCCGTTATCCAGAAAACCCCAGGTCCCAAGCATTCTGGATAACAGGTCCCATACCTGTACAAACATTGTTCCAAGTCAAAAAGTCAAGGTTTTATTTCATGACTGTTAATAATTTACTGTGTAATCTAATGTGCAGAATAAAAAAAATAGATTGTTCCCCCATCGCGTAGTATCCAAGATGTACTTACTACTACTTGTGGCACTTCTGCTGGGATCGGCAGGTGAGGAGAAACAGCTACAGGTTCTTCTTTTCTTCTGCGTTTCCTTAAAAATGGAATTCATTTGGAGGCAGTTGAAATATGTAGGGAATACTTTAGTGTCTGCTTTATAGTCACTTGGATTCCTTGTTTCTTTGGGAGATTTATTTCTAAGATTTAAGGTTCAGCAAGTGAACATCATTTGGGATGAATTTTCAGATTCCAGTAGGATAATAATATTATTTGAAGGATAACCAAACAGAAGATGGATAATAAAGATGGAGGTAAGAAGTAAAAGTGTAGCTTTTTGGAAATTCGCAGAAAACAATGCCACCGAAAGTTAATTTTAAAAATACTACCGTGTAAAAACAGATGAAAATTTCCAAAAACAGACAAACACAATTAAATGTATAACTAGTCATCTGTCTATGTGTCTGTATGTGAATTTTTGTGTGTTTAAGGAGAACTAAACCCTAAACATGAATGCGGCTAAAAATGGCATATTTTATATAGTGAACTTATTGCACGAGGCTAAAGTTTGAGCTTGTCAATAGCAGCAATGATCCAGGACTTCAAACTTGTCACAGGGGGTCACCATCTTGGAAAGTGTCTGTGACACTCACATGCTCAGTGGGCTCTGATTGGCTGTTGAGAAGCTAAGCTTAGGGCCCGTCACTAATTATCCAGCAGAAAATGAGCTTCCCCTGTAATATAAGCTGATGCTACAGGTTTGCTGATTATTCAATTCTGATGCTAATTGCACTGGTTTCTGTACTGCCATGTAGTAATTATGTGTATTAATTACTAATCAGACTTATATTGTGACATTTCTATTCTATGTGTACTGTATATTGTGAGTGGCTCCCTAAGCTCAGTAAGTGACAGCAGCACAGAGCATGTGCAGTGAATCAGCAGAAAAGAAGATGGGGAGCTACTGGGGCATCTTTGGAGACACCGATCTTTACTGATAAAGGGCTGTGGTTGCCTTGGGCTGGTACAGAAGCACAAAACATCATGTACAACATTTCTAGCTACTTCTTTAGTTAGGCTTTAGTTCTCCTTTCAGTGTTAATATTGTTCTTCTATCTCTTCTAGTTCAGACCAAGACTTTTGACCGGATTATTGGAGGAGAAGAGTGTGTTCCACACTCACAGCCATGGCAAGTTGCGCTCTATTATTTTAGCGACTATATCTGCGGAGGAATCTTAATCGATGAATGGTGGGTACTGACGGCTGCTCACTGCAATCAGTCGTAAGTATTGATATGTTCAACACGAGTCATTCTTAAACGGATACTGTCATGGGAAAACTTTTTTTTTTCAAAATGAATCAGTTAATAGCGCTGCTCCAGCAAAATTCTGCACTGAAATTCATTTCTCAAAAGAGCAAACAGATTTTTTTATATTCAATTTTGAAATCTGACATGGGGCTAGACATATTGTCAATTTCCCAGCTGCCCCCAGTCATGTGACTTGTGCTCTGATAAACTTCAGTCACTCTTTACTGCTGTACTGCAAGTTGGAGTGATATCACCCCCTCCCTTTTCCCCCACAGCAGCCAAACAAAAGAACAATGGGAGGGTAACCAGATAGCAGCTCCCTAACACAAGATAACAGCTGCCTGGTAGATCTAAGAACAACACTCAATAGTAAAAACCCATCTCCCACTGAGACCCATTCCTATATAGGGATGGGCAAATTTTTTTGACGCCGGCAAACGAATTTATTCGCCGCCGGCAAATCGCAAATAAATTTGCCCATCACTAGTCCTATATGGAGGTGGCGCAGCTGATACTGGAGCCAATAAAAAGTGTTGACTTTCTCGTTCAGAATCCTCTATTTGACAGCAACATAGGGTTGTGCCCATTCTACAATTCTTTTGACCCCCAGATCATGTAAGACCCCTAGAGCAGGCCCCAAGTTATTGTATACAAGTTGTAACAAGACATTTCACAACATCTACTTTTAGCCAATCAGTGTGTTTTCTTTTTATTTTTTTGGTGTCTGTTCACTGAACACAGAATAGTGCTTGTTGGAGTCTGTAAAGCAGGGGGTGTAACTATAAGGAAGCAGACCCTGTGGCTGCAGAGGGGCACAGGATGTATAGGGGCCCCATAATGCCCTAATTCATATACCCAACCTTTAGACTATTGGGTCCAGTAAATGATTAACCTCAGGCTCTTCCAGATCTCAGAGGAAGCAGATGGAACTACTGTTTCAGGTCTTCTATATGGGTAGATTAGCAGGACTCAGCTGTACCCCAATATAACATCTGATATGAATTTCAAATCTCACAGCAAGTTGTAATGGCGTTAAGTAAATATATTTATATATTATAAATGTGCTGTTGATCAGCAACCCCAAGTATACATTAGAACCTTGCTTCTCAGGCACTAAAACTTTCTGCATGGTCACACCTAGGACCAAAGTCACAATCTCACAGACAAAGGTTGATGGACATGGTGTTGGACTGAGACATTGAGGATGAGTAGTATTATGAAGCTTTGAGGATAACAAGGAGCGGAGCCTCATACTAAATCAAATTACAATCAGAAGTCTTCTGACTATATACAGTATAGTCAATATATCAGGGAAATGCTAATGGTCCACACAGAACTTCTAAACACAAATTCCTTAACAGAGCTCAGTAATTCATGTGTTCTTTTTTTTTTTTAAAATTCTTTATTTTATGTCACACATAAATCTGCATCACACAGCCTTAATAGTAAATATCGTGTAAAACATTGCACAAATCAATATATAAAATGTGTATATGTTGAAATATCACAATCCATTGAGCTGGCAATTCAGCTGGTCAGAGGATGCAGTTTTTTTTCAAGTCAAATCATGAAAAGTAGAACCTACAGCATAAACATATTGTTAACATATTATATGTATAAAATGACAACAAAAAGGGTGTTCCATGATCTCCATTTAGAAGTGTGATAAAGTGTCAAACTTTATTGTTCAGTTAAGTTATGAGGATAGTTACGAGATGACAGCCTATATGGTGGGAAAGAGGGAGAGAGAACTGCCGGATATGCCCGTCTAAATAAGAATTCGTAAAATGAGCAGGAGAGGGTTGTGCCTCCTCTATTTATGCTATGAACCAAAAGTTACTGAAGCTCATGAGATTAGGGCTTCGTATTCAGGCGTTTCCGTAAAGAAATGCCAGTGAGACCATTTCTGCCTACGCCTGCTTTCTTGGGTTGGATGTTCCCAGTTGGTCTTTCGATATTCAAATAGGTAAAGTTCCTGTACTTTAAGTGCCCATTCTTTTAATGTGGGAATTTTGTCAGATCTCCAATACTTGGGTATTAGGGCTTTCGCTGCATTAATCAAGGTGGAGATACAGGAGTGCTTGTATTGAATCGTGGACATAGGATTATGGTGTAGTAAGTAGAAAGATGCAGAATCAGGTAATGTCAACTCTGTAAATTTAGGGAGAACTTGTTTGATTTCTGACCAAAACGGTTGAATCTTAGTGCATTGCCACATAATATGAGTAAGTGTCCCCTTTTCCTGATTGCATCTCCAACATATATCTGGGAGATTTGGGAATATTTTGGAGAGTTTTGAGGGGACTCTGTACCAATGCGAGAGAATCTTGTAGTTTAGTTCCTGCAGTTTTGTGCACTGTGCTGATTGAACCGTCTTCTCTTGAATGAGAGTCCATTCTTCATCTGTAAATGTAGTATTTAATTCTGCTTCCCAGTCCGCTCTGTATTTGAGCGTAGGTGACAATTGTGTCTCAGATAGTATTTGGTATAGTAGCGATATTTCATGTGGAAGCCGAGTTGTGCCTGTGAACAGTTGTTCAAAGGGTGTGTCCGGTGGTGCCTGTGGATTTAGAATTCCCTCTGTAGTAAGAAAATGTTGTATTTGATAAAATCGAAGGCGATCCATCGACGTGATCCTCTCTGTTCCGAGTATGTCCACTAAGTTTTTGAGTTGTCTACCCGTCATCAGCTGGAATGCCCACAAAATAGTCGAATGAGACCATTCTTTAAAGTTCACTGTTCTAAGACCTGGGGGAAAGTCAGGGTTATGGAAAATTGGTGTCATTCTTGAACATCTGTTTGTCAGTTTTAGCTTAAATTTTAATGTGTTCTTTCTGGTTCTTTCTAGTATTTCTGTTTTACAGGAACCTTCAGGTTCTTCTAGGAGCTCACAACAGAACCAAACCTACAGACCATAAGCAATACACTTATGCTGTGAAAATATGTCCTCGTTGCGACTTTGACCCCGTTACATATAATAATGACATCATGCTTCTCAAACTGGCATCAAAAGCCAACATGAATTGCCACGTGAAAACTATCCAACTGGCAAGTGACCTGGTGGAAGATAACACAGAGTGTCTTGCCTCAGGATGGGGGACCATCACAAGCCCTGAAGGTACTGGATTGTCTATGTGTATGCAACGTGTTAATTGGTTAAAATTTGGTCTAATATGTAAATCAAAACCTCACAAAAATCTTTATCAATGGTATTTCCCAAATGACTCCACCCCAGGACACTGAGATCTCTTTCTCTAGCCACGATAGCTAGAAATGCCCATCAATTGTATGACCTAGAGAAGAGCATTCAGGGTGTTCAGGTGATTACTTTTAAACAGGTAACCAGGTAACCAGCTGCTACTTGTTGGCTGGTTGTTATGGGTTACTAGCACTTTGCAATGTACAATTACAATTTAATTCTTTATATTCCTGATTTAGAGCACAGTTTCCATTAATTCAGCACCTACCTGCAGTTCAGTACATGTATTACATGTATGACACCTTGGAAAGGTATACTGAATGATTTGCTTCCCCTTTATACAACTGATGGGCAAATAGGATAGGAGAGAAGAACAACAATTAATATGGGATAACAGAGATCCTATAACCCAAAGGGATGCACCCCATGGCTATGTGGGAAGCCACACACCTGTATTTATCACATGTGTGTCTAGCAGTTCACATACAGATATAGGATTTGTTAATATTTTAGTTTGTGCTGCTGCCACAATAAAAAAGTCTATAATGCCACCTCACAGAAATGATTAAATTCAAAAAGTAATGAAAACAATAAATATGAAAACACTCACAGTTCACCTCAGTCCCAAGGTGCAAAAAGCCAAGAACACTGCATCACAGGGGTGTGAGGGTTTCCAAAAAATGAAAAGTCAGGTATAAAAAGTAAAAAGTCTTTATTAGGACATAGAGACCTAACACGTTTCGTGCCTGTGTGGGGCATAGCCTATGAGTAAGTGCCCACACAAGCACGAAACGCGTTAGGTCTCTATGTCCTAATAAAGACTTTTTACTTTTTATACCTGACTTTTCATTTTTTGGAAACCCTCACACCCCTGTGATGCAGTGTTATAGGATTTGTTATACAGAAACCCATTATCCAGAAAGCTCCAAATTATGAGACTCAATTATTAATAATTAATTTAGAAAATTAGGGATGCACCGAATCCACTATTTTGGATTCGGCCGAACCCCCGAATCCTTCGTGAAAGATTCGGCCGAATACCGAACCGAATCCGGTTGAAAGGGGAAAATATTTTTTACTTCCGTGTTTTGTGACAAAAAGTCACGCAATTTCCCTCCCCGTCCCTAATTTGCATATGCAAATTCGGATTCGGATTCAGTTCGGCCGGGCAGAAGGATTCGGCCGAATCCAAATCCTGCTGAAAAAGGCCGAATCCTGGCCGAATCCCGAACCGAATCCTGGATTTGGTGCATCCCTAACAAAAATCCTTTTTCTGTAATAATGAAACAGTAGCTTATACTTGATCCCAACTATTAATTCTTATTGGAAGCAAAACCAGTCTACTGGAGTTATTACATGTTTATATAATTTTCAGTAGACTTAGGGGGTTACTTATTAAAGTCCAAATGCCAAAAACTTTTTTTACTATAAAATCCAAATTTTTAGTGGAACAAAAACTAGATTTTTTTTCCAGATTTATTATACCCTGAGGATGCAAAAAGTCAGAATCCAAAATCCTCCATCTTTGACCTGCCGAGGTTGTATATAAGTCAATGACAGAGGTCCCTATCCTATTTGGAAGTTTCTGTGGCCTGCGCTGGAATTAGCATGAAAATCAAACTATTTTGGCTTTTCTGTCAAACATCTAAAAAATTCTGACTTTTTTGGGAAAAAGCCCGAAAAAATTAAGTGATTCCGGGAAAACCTCTGAAAAAAAATCATATGATTTGGGTTAAAACATGCTTTTTTTTTTAAATAATAATAATAAATAAGGTCAGATCATGAATTGTAGTTTGGTCAGACTTTATGTTAAAAAAATCATAAGATTCGGGTTTTAATAAATAACCCCCGTAAAGTATTACATTAAGGGGCCGATTCATGAAGCTCGAGTGAAGGATTCGAATTAAAAAAACTTCGAATTTCGAAGTGTTTTTTGGGCTACTTCGACCATCGAATGGGCTACTTCAACCTTCGACTACTACTTCGACTTCGAATCGAACGATTCGAACTAAAAATCGTTCGACTATTCGACCATTCGATAGTCGAAGTACTGTCTCTTTAAGAAAAACTTCAACCCCCTACTTCGGCAGCTAAAAGCTACCGAAGTCAATGTTAGCCTATGGGGAAGGTCCCCATAGGCTTGCCTGAGATTTTTTGATCAAAGGATATTCCTTCGATCGTTGGATTAAAATCCTTCGAATCGTTCGATTCAAAGGATTTAATCGTTCGATCGAAGGAATAATCCTTCGATCGTTCGATCGCAGGATTTGCGCTAAATCGTTTGACTACGATATTCGAAGTCGAACGATTTTAGTTCCTAGTCGAATATCGAGGGTTAATTAACCCTCGATATTCGACCCATAGTGAATCGGCCCCTAAGGATCAATTATCTGGAAAACCCCAAGTCTCAAGCATTTTGCATTAGGTGTAGTGTTTTGGTGCCAATAGAGGTTTTATTGTATGGATATAATTTTTTTTATATATACCTGTGCTTATTTATGTATTTATACTTATATGAGAAGTGTACATGCTATTAGATTATCACCTCACCACCTACACACATAGTAGATACCCCTTAATATGATATATTCTTGCTAACTTACCCATTTTCTTTTGATTTACATGAATTTCACTCCTCGGCTTTATATTTCTATATATTCAATATCAACAGTATGGTGAATACCTTGATTTTTTTGTTTTGCCCTCTAGAGACCTACCCAGACAAGCTACAGTGTGTAAATCTTTCTACAGTGAGTAACAGTGAGTGCCAGGCCTGCTACCCAGAAGATGATATAACCGACAACATGTTGTGTGCTGGTAATATGGCCGGAGGGAAAGACACCTGTAAGGTGAGATGATGCTGGATAACTAGTTAATTTCATTTGGAGGGGTTAAACTTGATGGACTTTGTCTTTTTTCAACCCGATTTAACTATGTAACTATAACCGAAATTTGGTTACTGTCTCTTTAAATAGCAATTAACCTTGGCAATCCAGGGGCCCTGAGTCCCTTTTGCGTGTGAAAAGTACTGGGAACTGGGAATTATAGTGCAGTGCCTCCACCTAGGGAACACTGAGGAGCACACCTCTGGGTTGTTTCCACTAGGACTAATAAAACACACAGTTGCAGCTGAAACAAATATAAACTTTATATAAAACAGCAATAAAGAAATTGTGCAATTTAATACACAATGCACTACTGCACTGGGATATGTGGGACACTACCTATATCATTGTTAGCTACCTGACTGTTTTCTCCAACACAGTCCTTTTTAGTATCAAAGTCCTAATCCTCTGGAAGGGGTTAATAACCACACAGTGGAATGTTTCTTCCCCAGATCTCTTACACCCCAGGTAGCGCTACCTTTCCCAAAAGTACCTCTCTCTTTGGAATCCAGCAGCACTCCCACGTAGCAGGTAAATACTGTACACAAGACCTGTTGTCAGTTTTGGGCCCCACGCTTGTATCCATGTCATTATCCTCCCTTGGGTGGCTCACTCACCGGGGTGCTCTCAGAGGAAATCACACTGGAGATTACAGGCAGCTCTGCAGCAGAATCAATCTCACCAGGGGCACCTTTCTCCTTCTCTAGCAGCTTGGCAGGAAAAAGGATGTCCTCTCTCTGTACTTCCACAGATGTAAAAGCTTGAACAGCTTTTCAGGACTTTGTCAGAGACTCTGTGCAAAAGGCTCCAAAATCAGGCACACCCTCTCTCCCCAGGATGCACTGAGGTGCCCAGCCAATCTGGTGGCTCTCCAGCTTGGATGATGTCACAGACAGAAAAACAGGGGAAGGATTTCTCTGATCCCCTACATAACTATATTGACTGCAAAAGCAAAATTATTAATACATATACTGCAAATCTTCCAGAATAACATCAAATCTCATGCAAGCACAGTTGCAATATATAAGGGGCCACATGTCTGCTGTACTGTATGGGACCCATTTTTTAAACCTTTTTTCATGTCAAGGTTTTTAGAGGAAACCTAAATTTTTTTGTGGATGCTTTTTTAATTCTTAGAGATTTATCATACCCCAAAGCTGCTAAAATCAGAATCCAAAAATACTCCATCTCAAACCTGTCGAGTAGGGATGTAGCGAATTGCCGTTTTGGTGTTCGCGAACGCCGTTCGCGAACACCGGCAAAAATGCGAACAGTTCGCGAACAGTTTGCGAACTTCGAACACCCGCAAAATCGTTCGATTCGAACGATCGAAGGATTTTAATCGTTCGATCGAAGGATTTTCGTTCGAATCGAACGATCGAAGCCATTCGATCGAATGCTTTTCATTCGATCGAATGCTTTTCATTCGATCGAATGCTTACAATCGTTCGAACGAATGGAAATCGTTCGATTTTAGCGGTCGAAGGAATCGAATGGTCGAATGATTTTTATTCGAATCGAACTCAAATTGGCGAACGTCGCGCGACGTTCGCGAACATTCGGCGGACGCGAACAGTCGAAGTTCGCGCGAACTAGTTTGCCGGCGAACAGTTCGCTACATCCCTACTGTTGAGGTCATGTAGAAGTCAATGTCAGATGTCCCTGAAGTTGTTTATTGGCATTGGAATCTGCGCTGGATAATACAAAAAAGCTGCATTTTCGCAGTGACAATTAGATAAAATAAAGTTTTCAGAACGTTAGTCGTACAATTTGAATTGACGCTCAATTTTGTTGTGTTTTTTTCAAGAAAAATTAATGATACCTGAGTTAAAAATGTGGATGGGAGTTTGCGGGATTTGTTTTAAAAAGCAAATTAGATTAATTCCAGTTTTATTAAATGTGTCCATAAATGCCATATTATAATAACTCTACCTTTTATTTGCATGGGTCACCTTAACACAGATTGTAGAAGTTTTTTGTGTTTATAGAGTTAATACAGGTATGGGATCTGTTATCCGGAAACCCGTTATCTAGAAAGCTCTGAATTACAAAAAGCCTGTCTCCAATAGACTCAATTTTATCCAAATAATCTAAATTTTAAGGATGATTTCCTTTTTCTGTGTAATAACAAAACAGTAGCTTGTACTTGATCCCAAGTGAGATATAATTAATCCTTATTGGAAGCAAAACCAGCCTATTTAATGTTTACATGATTTTCTAGTAGACTTGAGGTATGAAGATCCAAATTACAGAAAGATCCATTATCCAGAAAACCCTAGATCCTGAGATTTTGCATAACATGTACCGTGTACTTGATCCCAACTAAGATATAATTAATCCTTATTTGAAGCAAAACCAGCCTATTGAGTTTATTTAATGTTTAAATGATTTTCTAGTAGACTTTAGGTATGAGGATACAAATTACAGATAAATCCATTATCTGGAAAACCCCAGGTACCAAACTTTCTGGATAACAGGTATCATACCTGTAACACCATGTTTGTAGGGTATAACCAATCCTTTGAAATCCAGAGTCTTCAGCGGGTATAAACGGCTCAGCAATGGAACCCACCCACTAATAACAGTAGCCAATGGGCATAGAGGGCAGGAAAGGCACTGCTATTATTTAACAAATATTACTTTCGTTTCTAATAATCCACAATAAGATTTTTTTACAACTTCAGATTTCTCCTTTTATACAGGGAGACTCTGGGGGTCCACTGGTCTGTAACGGAGAGCTTCATGGAATCACATCTTGGGGGCATTATATCTGCGGTTTGCCAAATAAGCCCGGGGTATTTACCAAAGTTTTCAATTACATCGACTGGATTAGTGACATCATGCAGAATGAAAACCCCTGCTGCTATGAAACCACATAATTCATCTGAATTTGGTTATTTTGTAAAAGCATTAATAACCTCCATTAATAATACAGATATATAAAAAAACAACAACCTGTATGAGTTTTTTTTTCTCCTTTGTATATTATTGTAAAACAAAGAGGCAAATACTGGCTTCCTATAAAGTCTTTCCCATGCTATCTATTGGCCTGTGTGTAGTGATGGGCGAATTTATTCGCCAGACGCGAATTCGCGCGATTCGCTGTCGGCGCATAAATTCGCGAAACGTCCGCGAAAATTCGCAGAAAAAATTTGCCGGCGTCAAAATTTTTTTCGAAAAAACGGATGCCGGCGCCGTTTCGCAAATTTTTCGCCGTTTCGCGAATTTCACGCGAAATTCGCAAATTTTTCGGCGAAGCGAAACTGCACAAATTCGTCCATCACTACCTGTGTGTGGAAACAATATAGTTGCTGGCACCAAACTCATATGGCCTTTAAATACCGCCAAGGGTAGATAGAATTTACAAAGGTTTCAATGTGATGATTGTTGATCTAAACTCCCCGATAAGCCACTCTTTGCCATCCAAATGGGTGAGCAATTAGGATAAAGTTTCACTCAGTGAGTAGTCTAGTCAATTGAGATTTTAAGGGGCATATTTATCAATGGTCGAATTTCGAATTGAAAAAACGTCAACATTTCGAATTCAAAAAGACCAACCAAAATTAAGTCTAAGTTTTTTTTTTTTTGGTCGAATAGGTCCGTTTTAGATCGAATAGGTCCGGATTTGGCTGAATTCGAATTGTTCAAATCGAAAGAATAGCGCATTTGATCAAATTCGATTCAAAGTTTTTCCAAAAAAACCCTTTGATTTTTCAAAGTCCACCAATTGGAAAGACTCCAAATGGGTTCTAGGAGGTCCCCCATAGGCTCAAACAGCAATTCAGCAGGTTTTAGATGGCAAATGATTGTAGTCGAATTTTTAAAGAGACAGTACATGATACATTTTTGATAATAGAATTTTCTAATTTTATTCAAATTCAAATTGAATTCGGACTATTCCCTAGTCGAAGTACACAAAAAATAGCTCGAAATTCTATTATTTTTTCATTTATTCAACCTTTGATCAATCTGGCCCTAAAGTCTTATTTAAAAAGGTATTAACAGTGAATAGCGAAGTAGGAGATCAGAAGCATATAGGATTAACTAATACTATCATTTTTTTTGTAGAAGGGAAAGATGTGGATTGGAGTTGCCTGTTCATTGATTCAGAATGCAGAATACTAGAACACAAGGCAAAATCAGGCTGGTGATATTGGACACAGTTAAAAGATAATAGTTAATAGTGAGATTATTATAATTTGTTCTTCAAGTTGACTCCTTCACAGAAATCATCTACCTAACCAAGGAGATATCTATGCTCCTCCTGAAGGCATCTGGGGTGAATCATGTGATTTCCAGTGAGAAACAAAATGCTAAATTGCCCCACATTTACTTCAACGATAATCGCCTGGCCTGTGATCAAACCTACAGGGTCCACACAAGACCTTTCAAAGTACCTCCACAACATGGCTTTAATACTCTACAATAAACTACAGGATAATCTTTAACCCAATCAAGGTTGTTCCTCCCATACAGGAAAATAAATGAAAACCTGTTATACTGTATCAGGCAAAATGCCCAGTTATCACCAGTCAACCCAAAGTCTCAACTCACAAAGCTCACGTGTTGTCTTTCACTTCTAAGAAAACATAACAACACAACACACCAGTAAGTCAGGATGGCTACTACTCTATGCAATAAAAGGCTCATAGTTTGCCAGGGATCAATAACCCATTGGTCCAAGTGTGACAATTACACTCTGACTCACAGTTACTTTTGTTGCCTACTGTATAAAGCTTGGAACCAACATCATTTTATATAACATGGTTCCCTTTCTGATCTATTTTATTATGTGTCTTTATTAGGCATGTGCTATTCGAGTCATTGAACAGGTTTAGCCCTTCAATAAATGTTCATGACGACTCATGTCGGCTCAAAGGCACCACAGATTTATTTGTATGATTCATTTACAAATATTTCTTAATGTACGCTATAAACCTGCCATATACAAAACGTTGAACAACGCTACTCTGTGTTTTCCATTTCTTCTGCCCAAAATTACAAAGGTTGGGTCTATCAAGTTCAACCCCTTTAAGTGAATCCCAGTGCACATACTGTATATGCACATACTTATACAGACCTTTACATATAAAAACTGTATATACCAATATCTCTACTAATTGTAGAGTTTAGTATCACAATAGCCTTGGATATTCTGCTTGTTTAAGAACACATCCAAGTCCCTCTTATAGTCATTAACTGAATCAGCATCACAACATCACCCGGCAGTGCATTCGACAACCTCACTGTCCTGACTGTGATGAGCCCCCTACTCTGCTTCATATAAAAGTTATTTTCTTCTAGTTTGAGGGGGGGCTCTGGTACGGTGATCCTGTTTATGTACTAATGTACTTGTAAAGTGTAATCATGTCCCCTCACAAGTGCCTTTTTATCCAGAGAAAACAACCCCAACCTTGACAGTCCTGAGTACCCTCATAATTTAAGTCTTCCCTCCCTCTAATCAGTTTAGTTCCATGTCTCTGCACTCCCTCCAGCTCATTTATATCCTACTTAAAGACTGGAGCCCAAAACCACCACAATACTCAAAGGTGAGGCCTTACCAGAGAGCTCTAAAGAAGCAAAATTATATTTTAATCGCTTTTTTATGCAAGACAGAAATGTATTTGCTTCAGTAGCCACAGAAAAACACTGTGCAGAATTAGACAACTTATCTATAAAAATCCTCAGAGCCTTCTAAATTAAAACCCAGACACAATACCATGGGAGTGTACAGGTATGGGACCTGTTATTCAGAATGCTGTGGATCTGGGGTTTTCCAGATAATAAATCTTTCTGTAATTTGGATCTTCATACCTTAAGTCTACTAGAAAATCATGTAAACATTAAATAAGCCCAATAGGCTGGTTTTCCTTCCACTAAGGATTAATTATATCTTAGTTGGGATCAAGCACAATGTACTGTTTTATTATTACACAGAAAAAGGAAATAATTTTTGTAAATTTGCATTATTTGGATAAAATGGAGATGGTCTTTTCGTAATTTGAAACTTTTTGCATAACGGGTTTCCAGATAACGGATCCCATACCTGTATAACTTTGCATTTATCAACATCGAACCTAATTTTCCATTTTGCTGCCCAGTTTTCCAAAATTGCTCTGTAAAACGGCAACACATAATTTAGTATCATCAGCAAAGATGCAGTACTTCAATGCCCACCTCAAGGTCATTAATAAACAAGTTAAAACCAATGGACCAAGGACAGCCCCATGCAGTACTTCACTAATAACACTGGTCCAAATAGAAAATGTTCTATTTCTATCACCACTTTTTGTAATCTATCCTTCAGCCAGTTCTCTATCTAGGTACAAATATTATATTCCAAACTAATATTTCTTAATCTAACCTTTTGTGTAGTACTGTATCAAATGCTTTAGGAAAGTGAACGCAGATTACATCCACTGCCATCCCAGAGTCCAGGGTCCTGCTCAAATCCTCACAGAAGGCAATTCAATTTATTTGGCAAGATCTATTACGCTTAAAACCATTCTGGCACAAGCTCACAGTTCTGTGATTTGCGATGTATTTAAGTATCTTTCCCCTTATTATTCCTTTCAAAAGTCGTTCTATCAATGATGTCAGACTAACAGGCCTGGAATTTTCAAACTTTGAAAGGGAACCCGTTTTGAAACATATGACATTAACCCTTATGAATCTTGCTTATCAAGTGGTTTACCATCTAGAAAAAACAGGGTTAGAAAGATGGAATTTAGTCTAAATCAAAATTATTGAAATATACATAGATTTTAAATATTATTTAAAATAATTTTAAATAATAGTTCTGAGGAAAGAAGATAGAGGTTAATATTAAAGGGTTCAGAATGGGATCCATGTCTTGAAATTTGTTTTGAAGCTACTCTAAGGGGCATATTATTGCAAATTTTAGAAAACCGCAGCAAATAATTGTGAATTCTGTTTTTTAAAAACATTTCTTGGTTTCAGAACTCAAATTTTTTTTACTGTTGAAAACAATTGAAAAGTCAAATGAAAAAAATTGCAGTTAAATCTTGCAATCTTCACAAGCCAATTAGTATTTTAAACATCTAAATTTTGAGAAATTATCCTCTTTGAGATCTTTTCTCAATCTTTTCAGCAACATTT
Source organism: Xenopus petersii (assembly GCA_038501925.1). Classification (NCBI taxonomy): domain Eukaryota; kingdom Metazoa; phylum Chordata; class Amphibia; order Anura; family Pipidae; genus Xenopus; species Xenopus petersii. Next base: position 8,504,561 of record CM076684.1, on the reverse strand, counting down.
AATTGAAGCTTTGATAAATCTGCCTCCCGAGAATAATTTTAAATTAGTTATGCAAGTCTACACTTTTTTATTCCTAAAGTATTGTATTAACTTGCTTTTAATATTATTTGCGCATGCCTCCAAAATGATCTGCATTGCAGTTTAATCTGATCCAATGTCATTTTTTCTCCCATAAATAAAGAATCTTCCCATATAGAGAGATACAGTATTTTCTTTTAAATTCCATCCCCTGAACAAAACAAGAATATCTTCTCCCAACATGTGACCCTGTGACTGCAAACAAATACATAATATTGTCCCTGTTTTATGGAACATTTCACAGGTGTGTGAACTTAGCCTGAGAAAGAACCAGATGGCTAAATGTTTTCTTTTGATTTGTCATTTTATACATTTGAGTAATGTCCAACCGTTACCCAATAGCAAGACATGGCTTTCTGTAACTTGTATGAAATCTTCTTGTCAAACTACATTGTATTTTATACAACTATATTCTCCATAAGGACTTTTAAATCCATCCATGATTGAATTCTCAGGTCACCGAATGTAGACGTTCTGGTGGCACAGTGGTCTTCACAGTCTGGGTTCTTGGGCGATATGAGACTTATTTATCCAAATTCAAATTTTAGAGTTTTTTTTCTACTTCGAATAAGCTCACAATTAAAAAAAACAAAACACAAATGTTACCTTATGGGGCCCATTTACTTAGCTCGAGTGAAGGAATAGAGGGAAAATAGTTTGAATTTCGAATGTTTTTTTTGGCTACTTCAACCATTGAATGGGCTACTTCGACCTTCGACTACAACCTTCGACTTCGAATCGAACGATTCCAACTAAAAATCATTCGACTACTCGACTATTCGATAATCGAAGTACTGTCTCTTTAAAAAATTCTACGACCCCCTAGTTCGCCACCTAAAATCTCATAATCTAATAATTTTCTGATCGAAGGAATATCCTTCGATTGATGGATTAAAATCCTTCGAATCGTTCGATTCGAAGGATTTAATCGTTTGATTCGAAGGATTTAAACGATACTTCCTTCGATCGTTCGATCGTAGGAATATCGGTAAATCCTTCGAATATTCAAAGTCAAAGGATTTTACTTCGAAGGTTGAATATCGAGGGTTAATTAACCCTCGATATTCGACCCTAGGCAAATGTGCCCCTATATATTAAGAAATCTGAATATGAATAACTGAAGTTATGAAAATTGCTGAAAAAAGCTTGAATACCTTAAAAAAAACATTTACAAGCTCAAAAAATTAGAAAAATGTTGCCTAGGACAACTCTCACTGACGTCTACACAACCTCGCAAGATTTTAGATGCTGCAGTTTTTTAGCTAAATAAATACTTGATTTGAATTTTTATTACTTGATTCATGGTAAAAACCCAAATTCAAAATTGGTAATTCAGCTTCATAATGTGGAAAAAGACCCCCATCCTACCCTTGCCTCTTCCAATGCCCAGTATAGAAGGTAGACATACTCCAAATATAGTCAAACCATGATATGCTGTGGTGCTGGTATTGTGTTTTCTACTTGTAAGGGATTTGTAAAGGCCATTGATGCACGGACTGATGAAGATGTAAAAAAATTCAAGTGCTATAAATATATTTAAATAAGAACTGTAGGAATCAGCTAACTAGCCACACAATAAACAAAATAAACACTTGGGGCAGATTTACTAAAGGGGGAAGTGGCTAATGCTAGCGACTTTTCGACAATTCGCCCTTTAGTGAATCTGCCCATTGGTCTGAATTAGAGACATATATGTTAAATTGGATTTGCATAAAACAACCAATCAAATATTGACTTTTATTTTCTAATTTCATGACTAATTGCAGATTGAGTGCTACTGTGTTAGGTTTCTATTTAGCACCTATGATGGATTGGTAGATTTCTTCTCTTTTTGAAAAAATAATGCAATAATATACCCAGGGCCAGGCCAAGCCGGCTGGGCATCCTAGGAAACCCGGCCAGCAGGCCACCCTGCTCCGGCCCTCCCCCCCCGCAACCGCAACTACATATGGAGCCGGTAGGACGGGAGGCAGAGGTGGGATTGACAGGAGGTAGGAGTGACAGGCAAATCGACGAAGGGGAGGTGGCAGTGACGGAGGTGAGAGAGATGGAGGGGAGGGGGAAGAGTGACTGAGGGGAGAAGAGCGACAATGGGGAGGGGCAGAGGCGAAAATAAGAGGGCTGCAAAAACAGAATAGGAGTAGACAGAAGACAATTTAAAAGGTAACTGCCTAGCGACCCCCTATCAGAGCACTCTAGGCAGGTTAATTAAGGTAATTACCCCAACTCACACACAGCTCTGAGCCCCCTTGTGGGCATTTTGGAAATACCATATTTTTCCTTGGAAAAGTTACAGTAACTGCACTGTGGCAGGTTCCTTTCCAATAACTTCAGAGTATGTCACATTTTTTCCACCTGTAAAGTCATTATTTGCCTCTTCTGCTTATACATGTGGGATTTCTTAACACAAGCTGTTTATAATTTACTGTTACTGTAACCCACAAAATGAAAAGCCTCCAGAGAACATTATTTCCAACATGTTCATCTTATTTGTATCAGCTCTCTTGGAAACAGCTGGTGGGTAGAACTAGTGATGGGCGAATTTGCGCTGTTTCGCTTCGCCGAAAAATTTGCGAATTTCGTGCAAAATTCGCGAAACGCCGGCGCCCGTTTTTCCGACGCCCGTTTTTGACGCCAGCGCCCGTTTTTTGCGCCGGCGAATTTATTCGCTGGCGGCGAATCGCGCAAATTCGCTGCGAATTCGCGCCTGCCGAATAAATTCGCCCATCACTAGGTAGAACTATTTCCTGAAGAATATTAGTGATTTCTTGCCATACCATTGTGTAACCCTTATTCTTTGGCTCAATCAAAAATGAACTTGGGTTCCTAGAATATGCTTTCTACGCATACGTGTGTCAATCACAGGGGGTGCATTCCAAACCATTTCTTGTAGTGGTGAATAGCTGAACTGCAAATACAATCAGGTATTCCAGAAAAAAAAATTAGTAGTAAGGTATTTTACCATGTTAATCGTTTAGAAACGGATCAGCACACACAAAACATTATGCATTTGGGGAGCTGAGCCCTTTTATTATGCTACCAAAAAGTAGCATGTCCCTGGGTGGCTAATCATCCCGAATCTGACCGTGTATCTCTGCCATTATAGAACATCTTTAAGCTTAAAGAAGAGATGTAATTATATCATCTTGAAAGCTTGTAGTTTTTGCTTACTCATTTAGCCAATACAAGGTATCTCAGTCATGCCCATAAGTTAAAAAGCTGGTTAAATGGAAGCAGAACCAAAGCAAAGGATTACTTTGCCAGACAATTTTTGAGTTGCAGGGCTATGGCTAGGCAGCAATACCATAAAGCATTAAAACAGAGCCGTATTAGGAAGAATCATTTTTGGCCAAATTATTGTAGTTCTGAAGATGACCACTAATGAACAACAGGAGTCCAGCAATGGTTTAACAAAAACAAAAAGGTGCAAGCTGACATTTGGTTATGGATCTTTTCATGGTTGTGTTCATAATGTACTGTACAACTTAGAAGAATATAAAAATAGTAAAATACTGTAATATAATACATAAATAAAACTAACTCCCTGAAGACAAGGTATTGATCCTTGGCTTTTTCTTCTAGTTCATGCACAATATTATGCTCATTGGGGGCACAGAATGTTGCCCTAACTCCCAGCCATGGCAGTGTTCCCTTTATAACTCTGACCAGCGTGTTCTGTATGTGATGGAGTCTAGTGATGGCGAATTTATTCGCCAGGCGCGAATTCGCGGCAAATTTGCGCGATTCGCCATCAGCGAATAAATTCGCGAAACGCCCGTGAAAATTAGTGGAAAAAATTCACCGGCGTCAAAATTTTTTTTCGAAAAAATGGACGCCGGCGTCCAAAACGGGCGCTGGCGTCGAAAAAATGGGCACCGGCGTCAAAAACGGGCGCCGGCGTCAAAAACGAGATGCCGGCGCCGTTTCGCGAATTTTTCACCGTTTCACGAATTTCGTGAATTTTTCGGCGAAGCGAAACGGCGCAAATTCGCCCATCACTAGTGGAGTCCTAATAAATGAGAACTGGGTTCTGACTGCAGCCCACTGCCAAATATCTTAAGCAGAATCATTTAACAATAACAGGGGAATGCAACTAAAGCTGATGGCAACTTAATGTGAAAATTACTAAATTAACTCAATTACACATGTTCAGTGGAAAATGTATTCTAAGAGGGTGATTTATCAAAGTCCGAATTTATCTTAATATTTTCTGCTACAAACTATGATTAAATCTGCTTGGGGTTTTTAGGCTTATTTATTATTACAGTTTCCCAAAAATTTGCTTTGCAGGAAAAAAATCAGATTTTCATGTTTTTTTCCAATTTTTCATCTGATTTTCGCGTTTTTTCTGGATTTTTCACCGGAAAACTCAGATTTTTGCCCGAAAACTTCAGGGTATTGCACGAAACTCCGTGCACATCAAAAAAATTCAGATTCTGACTTTTCCATCCTCTGGGATTGATAAATTCTGAAAAATTGTCATTTTTGCATTCGGAGTTTAGTAAATAACCCCCTAAGATTCATACCTATACCTAATTTTAGCTCAGTCTTTTTTCCACCAAACCTCTGTTATCCAATTGGCACATTCATTAATGAAATATTTTTATTTAAGGGATCTTTAAGAATGTGGCAGTCAGCCTAAATGTCATATGCTGGGTGGAAGAGATACTCTTCATTCCTCCTTGATAACTCCTACCTCAGTAATGGACATGCATATAAATTTATATATAGATTTTTTAGCCTTGGGAGGCTCATTTATGAATCGTTTGCTAAGTAGACAATGGTAGTTAACACAGCATGCTTGATAAGAGAGTGTAGAAGTTGGCCAGTACTCAGTCAATACATTAAATTATTACCCAAAGCTCTATTGGTCTTCATGAGTGGAAATGTTAAATGCATTCCAATAGAGTTAGGGTGCATGTCCTTGATTTTCCTGGTTTATACCTGGCATTCACTAATTCCTGACCCCAAGAACATAATGGACCAGTTATTTAATGTTTTTTTTTTTGAATTTTCACGTCGGGACTATTCGATCGAATATTTGACGTTCCAATTTTTTTTAAAATAACCTCCCATTCGAGTTGAGAGTATATTCAAATTTATTTATAAAAAACAATTCACATAAATTTGAAATTCGAACTTTGATAAATCTGCCCATATGTGTTCCCTGCTGTGCTCCGTGGGGTATTTATTGCATGCCAGAGACTGTCAACCGCTTCAGTGCTCCATCTGTGCTGCCAGTTTCCTAATATGCTAAGAGTTTATAAAAATTCTTGGGGGGAATTTACAATTATCACATTTTTGGAGGTCAAGAACAAATATATTGAGGTGTATATATTCCACACATTTGATCACATTTGATCCATAGAAGATCTATGGCATTCATATTTGTAAGATCTTGGGGCCGATTTACTAAAATTTGAATTTATCTAATTTTTTTTAATGAAAACAAAGTTGATCTTACTCCCTTCCACTAATTAAACTCATTTATGAATCATTTTTCCTCAAAAAAATCAGAGAGACAAATGGTGACAACAAAATCGAAAATTCGCTAAAATCGAGTTTTTGGAGAACCAGTCGTACAAATTGAATTGAATTGCTGCGAAAAATCAACTTTTTCAGATAATCAGAACAAACACCCTGACTTTTTGGGATTATCCAGCACAAGAACTCACTTCAGAGACATCAAATATAGTATATGATAACCTGAAGTTATGCACTTAGTGGGGTACTCATATGCTGTACGTGTTATCAAACATCCAGAAGCCCCAAGACATTCCTATTTTATAGTATTTTTGCTGCTCAAAGCACGTGATGCTGGAAAAGGCAACTTGGTATATATCTGATTCAGAAGGCTGGACATTAAACTCTAGGAATGTGGCTCTCCTGGGAAAAGTACAATTTACAGAAATTCTTATTATGCTTATATTCAGGGCATCAATGGACTCAATGGATTATACAGTGAGGGGCCGATTCACTATAGGTCGAATATCGAGGGTTAATTAACCCTCGATATTCGACTAGGAACTAAAATCGTTTGACTTCGAATATCGAAGTCGAACGATTTAGCGCAAATCCTGCGATCGAACGATCGAAGGATTATTCCTTTGATCGAACGATTAAATCCTTCGAATCGAACGAACGAATATCCTTCGATCAAAAAATCTCAGGCAAGCCTATGGGGACCTTCCCCATAGGCTAACATTGACTTCGGTAGCTTTTAGCTGCCGAAGTAGGGGGTCGAAGTTTTTCTTAAAGAGACAGTACTTCGACTATCGAATGGTCGAATAGTCGAACGATTTTTAGTTCGATTCGAAGTCGAAGTAGTAGTCGAAGGTCGAAGTAGCCCATTCGATGGTCGAAGTAGCCCAAAAAACACTTCGAAATTCGAAGTTTTTTTAATTCGAATCCTTCACTCGAGCTTCATGAATCGGCCCCTGATATTCTTGCAGGTCATGGCTGGGTGATGCAGAATAACTTTGCGTTCTAGTTTTGCACACTGTATGAATTCCATTGGACAATGCATCTCATTCTACACTCAGGATCTCTGCTTGTGTAGAACGGAATTAACACAATTCATGCTCCGCTGGAGAAAAGCCACGCTCGGTGGAGAACCAGGTGTGTTCCTTTTTACCCCTGTGCCTGTTCCTGGTGTGTTAAGTTGGCCATACCTTTTATTTGATCATTTGGGTTTTTTAGTCCGATTCAGTAGCTTATCTGCCCTCCAACAAAAATCAGCCAGATGTTGATCAGGCAGATTTTATTTTCCTGTTGGATTTAGGACCACATTAGCTTCAGGAGAATATAAAAGTATTCTGGATGTTTGGGTGATTGGTGACTTTTGCCCCTTAGCAAGGGATGTGGGTGGGGGGAGGGGTTGCTCTGAAGGGGATATTCTGTCATTGACTCCATTTTCCCATTAACCCTCATGTACTGATTGTTTTGCTTCCTTTATTTGAAATTAATGTTGTTTCCTTGATTTTATTTATTTACTCAAGAAAGAGAAAATCTGTTTCAAAATATGTTCCCAAAGACCCTTTAATCCCGAGCTTTTTTTTTTCTATTATGCAGCCCCAGAATTAATTTATTAAGGGGGGGGGTTATCAACATTTAATTTAGTAAAATTTCAAGTTTATGTAACCCCTTTTTTGACCACTCCCTGTGGCAATGGTTATACATCACATATTTCTTACCAACTTCAGGTCCTGAGTCCCCTTTGCATAAGTGAAAGGGTAATGGGAGTTACCTCTCATGGCAGCAAGTAAGTTGTAGGTAAAACTTAGTTCCTGTGTAAAATGTATAATGAAGCAATAGAATTCTTAATGAATCAGATGAAAATTGAGCATAGGACTGGCCAGATATGGGATGACTTTGATGTAGTTGTTCAGCTTAAATATATTGTAATATATGGACAAACAATCCCTGTTTTGTTTAAAGGGTAAGGCATTTTTAGTATCTTAAGGCACAACATGTTTCAATGTCCTTAATATAATGATAATGGGTTAAGTGCAGAGGATCTCTTGTATTTGTCTATGCAAATTTAAACTTGGGCAGTAACCCATAGTAACCAATCAGTTATCAACTCCAATTTGATAAGATTAGTCAGATGCAAGTAGAACAATGAAAGTAAAGATCTGACTGGTTGCCATGGGTTACTGACCATTTGCAAATGTGTCCAATGTTTATAAATAAACCCTACTGACTTCCAGATTAATTTACCAACTTTTGTTACATTTGAGTTTTTTGCCTGTCATTAATCTCCAAAATTTAAGTTTTGCAAACGCAAATTTTTAGTAAGTGAGGGAATACAGGGCTATGGAAGCTCATAGTACAAGTTGATCCAGGGACTGGTCCAATTGCATCTTGGAGTCAGGAAATAATTTTTTCCCCTCTGAGTCAAATTGGAGAGGCTTCAGATGTTTTTTTTTGCCTTCCTCTGGATCAACTGGCAGCTAGGCAGGTTATATATAGACTTAAAAGTCTATATATAGAACTTGATGGACGTGTGTCTTTTTTTCAACATAATTTACTATGTTACTTTGAATTTAGTAAGCGTTTTAGCTCCAAAAAACTCTAATCCTGGTAAAAATGCAAATTCAAATTGTCAGAAATTGGTCCCTAAGTGAGAGAGCTGCATTTTCATGTGTGTAAAAATGTAATCATTCTAGACTCTTATGAGTAACGTGTGGCTGCTAGGTTGGGCACATACATAAATGGTTGTGTTGGTAAAACAGTAAATTAGATAATATTCATTAGTTTCTATACTAAGGGGCCAATTCACGAAATTCGAGTGAAGGGTTCGAATGAAAAAAACTTCGAATTTCGAAGTTTTTTTGGGCTACTTCGACCATCGAATGGGCTACTTTGACCTTCGACTACGACCTTCGACTTCGAATCGAACGATTCGAACTAAAAATCGTTCGAACATTCGATAGTCTAAGTACTGTCTCTTTAAGAAAAACTTCGACCCCCTACTTCGGCAGCTAAAAGCTACCGAAGTCAATGTTAGCCTATGGGGAAGGTCCCCATAGGCTTGCCTGGGATTTTTTGATCGAAGGATTTTCCTTCGATCGTTGGATTAAAATCCTTCGAATCGTTCGATCGAATGAAAAATCGTTCGAAGTCGAACGATTTTAGTTCCTAGTCGAATATCGAGGGTTAATTAACCCTCGATATTCGACCCTTCGTGAATCGGCCTCTTAGAGTGACACCTGCAGAAAATGATTTTCTTTTTAGCTTCCTGGTCGGAGTCTGAACTGAAGAATATATTTCTGAAATAAAGTAATCCACAAATATAACACATACAAATACTTTATACAGATCTTTATTCTTTGTGTTTATTTAAAAACAAGTTTAATAGGAGAAAAGCTATAAGACACAGGGGCTGGTTAATAACAGAGGTGCCAATTTGTACAGGCACAGATGCCCAAAGCAACCAATGCCATGTTTCCTTTCATAATCTAATTTGAAACAGTTTATAAAAACTAGTAATGATTCATTACTATTAGTATTGGTACTGGTGCAGTAAACCGCAATGGGCAATTGTTAAAGGATTCATATCCACAGCTGATATAAACAATACAGTATTTCAAGTTAAAAATGTAAAAGGAAAAACCATCCAGGAAGCGTTAGCACAATCTGTGGGTAACCTTGCGATCACTTGTGGAATATATTCCTGTAAGAACAGTAGTTCATATTAGATGGAAATGATATAGAAAGTAATCTGATGCAAAAAAAAAAAAGAATTAAGTTGAAGGAAGGTCTTTGACTGTGTATTTTGTAGTAGACTATGTTTCTACCTACTCTAATGTCAACACTCTACACTTCTTTAACTACTACTGTTTTTGGGGTCTACTTTTAGATGTAGATTACTAAAAAGCACATTTCATTTTTTAGACTCATCTTCTATACTTGGTCTACGCAGGGGTCCTCAACCTTTTTCACCGTGAGCAACATTCAGATGTAAAAAGATTTGGGCAGCAACACAAGCACAAAAAAATTTATTGGGTGGTGCCAAATAAGGGTTGTGATTGGCTATTGGTAGCCCCTATATGGACTGGCAGCTACAGGAGGCTCTGTTTGGCAGTACATCTGGTTTTTATGCAACCAAAACTTGCCTGGAATTCAAAAAAGCCACATGAGAGCAACATGTTTCTCATGAGCTACTGGTTGTTGATCACTGGTCTACTCCAACTTTGTCCATAAGCTGGTAAAAAACTTCTGAAGACTTCATTATCTGCTCTTCTGTTCTCCACAGCAGTGTTATCCACAGATTGTGAGCAACAGAACCACGTCAAGGTCCTTCCTCTGTCTGTTGAAAAAAATGATTGGGGCTCAGCCCCTTGTCCTCATCTCAGGACAATGATAGATGCTAACAAGAAACTTACCCAACTTTATCAGCTGCAAATCTCAGAGGAAAAACCTTGTTATGGGCTTAAACAAAACAAATATACCATAGACAGACTATTTACTGCATCAACTCATCAACCAAAGAATGTTCTGTGGATTGTTATTTGTCTATGTAGCATGGATTTCTTTCTCCTGAACATTAAATAACTATCCATAGTGAGTTGGTCCGGATAAATCAACTGTTCCTAATCCTGGAAGATAATTCAAGAAGAAGAAGATAATATTGAATAGATAACTCTGTAAATAATAATAACAATAATAATAATAATAATAATACTTACTTTTTATAGTAGAAATGCATTCAAGTGATCCTACTTTTATTATGTTCAATAATGTCTTCCAAGCAATTCTTTCATGTGATGGACTTCAGACATTGAAGAAAAAGTCCAAATATCCAAAGGAATGTAGTAAAAAGAAAAACTGGCACATATAATACACTAAAAGTGCCACAAAGCCAAAGGGCAAATTCAGAGGTTATTAGAATACAATCCATACAAGACAAATTTGCGTCTTGGAGTTTGCTTTGGTCTTGGTTGCTCTCCTCAAAATTTTCATCTTACCACGGTTCAATTATTCATCCCTCACGCACCACCACCATCATATTACAGGACATATACATTCAAAATGCCACTCATACACACAAATGGAGGAAACCAGAAGAGAAAAACAAAACACAGGGTGATAGCAAAAACTAAATGGCTAAAGGGAACAGAAATAAATAAAAGATCATAGAAAAAGGAGAGAAAAGAGAATATGGCAAGTCATGAAATGCAGAATGAAAGAGAAAAATAATATCTGTAAAGTAATAAAAAAAAATCTTTGTTTTTATTGTTTTGTTTGATTTGTAACAATTATCATTTTTGTAATTTTTTTGAACATTTTAAAAAATATTAAAATTATGTTAACGGCACTTCATTTTATTTTATGTATTTTAGAAATGTGATGTCTCCCTGTCATTTTGTTTACATTATAAAGAAAGCACGATGTGAAGTTTCGTGGCAAGAAATGTGATTGTATTTTCCGGTCGATTTTGAATACGTCGCTTGATTAGAAAATTAACTTTAACCCATTGAAATTGGCCCAAAATATTCAGCAATTTTAACCATACCGTTCAGATGTATAGCTTTGAGAATTTCAGTTTCATTTTAATACATTGTACCAGAACATAAAGGTCTACTGTAAAGGCAAATACAATTATAACTCACAAGTTTAGAAACCTGGACATATTTTTAAATAGAAGAAACCAATAATTATTTTTGATGGCTGAATCAGTGTGCAGAATGAACAGAATAGCAAAATGAACTTACAGGCAGCATTTTAGCTTTGTCCTACCTATTTTTTCTTTATTCTTTGTATTAACCAGGGACTAAGGCAGCATTTTCTATCCGATGGTGGCAGAGACTCTACTGTGTAATTCCTTAATATACTTAGCTTTCATACATACCTTCAGGCTGTGACTCATCTACTTTGAAAGCCCACCGCCCAGGATAATTAACGTTACTTGAGTTTGTCCAGTTGAACAAAAATTCCTTTGGCTTATTTAATTGATAGTATCCTGTAATGTTTCCACTGTTCAACCCAGCCTGTTCAGAAAAGCATCACATTAAGGACTATTGATAATAGACTTTGGCCATATAATGCTGGTGGGAGGAAAACAAATCAGAATATGAAAGATGCTTTGAACACTGTTAATTACAGACAACTTATGACTGAGTGAAGTAAATCCATGGAAATGCCTCAATGCACAATGTACATTTTCCTACTTGTCTCTGTTGGAAGCAAAAAATCAAACACATATTCCATTGGCAATGTTACAGCAGCACTCTATGCATTCTATTTTAACTACAGACATCCTTGTCTTACTGTTTTCCATTGGGTAATGCTGCTTTCTAATTAGGGGATGTTCTCTAAAAACACAGACAGCCAAAATGCTTAAGATTCAGCAAGAAAATCTTAAATCTGGCATTTCTTTTTAAACAGGTGACTAATAAATTCTACAGGGGTGATTTATCAATGCTCAAATTGAATTTTAATTAATTTTTTCAAGTACAATTTGTTTCCTTTAAATTTAGAGATTTCAAAAACTCAAATTTTAGAGATTTATTAAACATAAAAAACCTAAAAACTTGAATGTAAAAATTACATATCTAAAAGCTGCAGAGTTCATGCAGAAGTCAATGGAAGAAGTCAATAGACAAAATTTGAAGCGATTATTCAATTTGAGTTTTTCAAATGTTTTTTGAGCTTCTAAACTGACAAATTCGAGATACTCGAGTTTTTTTCCCATGGATGTATTTTTATATTTGGATTTATTAACAAAAAAGCAAACAACACGTTTTTTTTGTTAAATGTTAAATTATTCAAAGTAGAAGATTCCATGCAGTGAGCCATGGTTGTAGTGAAATCTATGCAGTAGTCTGCTGTCAGGAACATGGCACTGTATACCGGCGGCCATGTTTTAAAAATAAAACTGTTCTGAATATTCGCTTTTTTTAATGCAGCCATTATTTTTATTCAAGGTGTAAATGTGTTGGGGATCAATTAAATCAACTTCTTTAGCAATGTCCTTTATGTAAAAAAAAAAAAATCAAAAACACAAAACTCTACATTGTATTAATAAAGCACTTTTAAATACCATTATTATAATTACTTACCACTGCAAGGAATGACCACTGAATTATAGCATAGTTAAAAAGAACAAATGAACTGGTTCCATCTGTGGCAAGAACAACCTGAAATGTATTCACCTAGATAAGAGATGAAAGTGTCAGATCCCTACAATATGGTCCCAACAGTACAATTATAATATAACAGATACAGTAAAAGTAATGTAATGAAAAAATGTCAACATAAAAATGGGAAAAAATGGGAAAAAATTGCCCATATGCTATAAATAACTGGTCTATAACTCTAAAACAAAATGGCGGTGATGGCGTCAACTGCAAGTGTCAACTGTACTCCCAAAGTAGGTGTAATGAATAAGGCAGACGTGAAACAGCAAGACAAAATTTCTGTTTACAGAAATACCAGTCGGGCCCCATAAACTGCATCAAGATATTATATAGATATTATATAGATCCTATAATGATTCCTTTAGTATGGGAGACAATACTACTTTGGGACTGAGAATGGAACTGTCCAGACATGACGATACCAAACCCTTGCCTCATGTCACAGTTGATGTTGCTGATGGGAAACAAAACTGTGAATTAGGTTTATCAAAGGATTCAAAAGATTTTTGAAGGAATGTCCAAATTGAGCAAAGGAGGACAAAACTGGCCTATAGATTTGACTGATTTACTTAGATGTTATTGGATACCTTTGCCTTCTATTCTGACCAATCTCTCCATTTTTTATTTTTGTTTCCCTTTTCTTTTCACTTCGAGCTGTACTCATGGAGCATATCATTCTGTTTTAAAATGTAAAATTCAGTAAAAACATACTTTTTAAAAAGATCTAGAGATTGATTTAGAAGCCAAACTGATCAATTGAAAATGAATACTAATCAATGTTCAGGAATTCAGTCTCACAATGACTATTTTGGGATGATGAATCCCATAGAAGACTACCTTCATTTCTTTCCAGTGTTTTCAGGTCAATATCAGTATTTATGCTCTTTTCTCGATGATTGATCAGAATAAAATCAATTCAAATCTTTCAGACTGTTTATGGTTCGAGTATAATTGTTGAACAGCCTGCAAGGTATCTTTCTGCACCACATTCTAAAAGTTAAAGTTTGCACAGCTACTCATGGTTTTTAATTGGTTGACAATGAATATCACAACACTTTGAGACATAACATCAAACTGATACCTGATTGGCAGTTCCTGGAAACCGTGGCACCTTGTCCCATGTCGTCATAAAGACCCACTTGGCAGAAAATGTAAATTCTGGAAAGTATTTATTGATGTCTTTATTTACATTTGCCAGCAGGTTGGAATCATTGCTCTGTCGGTAGTAAATGTCACCGGATAGTACGTTATAAAGGTCTGCCCAAAACGGGGCAATAAAGGGAACGGACCCCTTAATAGGAAAATCTGCTGTTGCATAAACACAGTAACTTGCAGTGAAGGTCAGCAATCCTTTGTTGCACAGCTAAAAGAAAATACATTCAGTGTAAGATTGTAAAATTTGGTGCAATTCTAAACCAATATGTAAGGACACAGTTAACTAAGTCCTGTAAGGGTTCAGCTTTGGTTGGTCTGGAGATGGCCTAGATGTTGAGGATTCAAGCTATTAGCTGGTATTTTTTTTTTAAATATAGTAATAGACACATTAGGTATTTTATGGTGGGATAGAAAATGTCAAGGTCTCCTATTTACAGACACGTACCACAAGGGTAAAATTAGGTTTTGCTTTGCAAATTGGAGAGGCAAAATAAAGTTATATGGTATGTTACAACTTATTATTATTTATAGTGTTTTTCTTTATAGATTTTGCTTTAATTTGCCGAACTGAGACTTGAACTATGTGGATTTAAGAAAAATAATGACCCTGCATGATACGTATTTTTTTTGTATTTAGCTCTTAATTTTGTTCATGAAAGACCTTAACCCGATTCCCAATCGTACATAAAGGATACCCTTAGATGCAGATTTATCAAGGTTTTAAATTAGAATTTTTTTATGGTCAAATTTGACTAGCGAGTTATTCAAATTTGATTTGAGCTTTTTAAAAAAAAATTAAAATTTGAATTTCGACATTTATCATATGGCCCTTTAAGAATTCAAATTTGACTATTCACTACCTAAAACTTGTGAATCCATCATAATCTGTGTAAATCTGGCTCCATATTCTTTGTTCATGCAGTTGGAGTTCAAGGGGCAAATTCACTAAGTGCCTAACGCTAGCGCAAATTCGCCAGCGTGACGACATTTTGTTACTTCGCCAATTTACTAACTGGTGTAAATTCGCTAGCGAAGTGGACCTACTCTAGCGCTACATAGCACCCTTATGCCAGGCGAAGTTGCGCTATGGCGAAGGGACGTAACTACGCTAATTCACTAACTTGCGCATTTTACTGAACGTTACCTCTTGCGCCAGACTTGCCTTCGCCACCTCAGACCAGGCGAAGTGCAATAGAGTAGATAGGGATTGCTTCAAAAACAGTTGCATTTTTTTCTAAGTCCCAAAACACGCTGGCGTCTTTTCCTTTTTTAAGTGTAATAGGCTGAAAAAGATCGTACATTTTTTGGGGGGTACCCTCCTTCCTAACATATGGCACCTAAACTATACAGTGGGCACATGTGTAGGGCAAAATAGCAACTTTATTTTATTTTATGAAGCTTTCCCAGGCTTGTGTAGTGTAATGTATTTGTTGCTACATATACATGGCGTAATTTGCATATACGTATTGACAAATTAACGCTAGCGCAACTTCACTACCGTTCGCCTCCCTGAGTGCAACTTCGGATTTTAGTGAATTAGCGGCGCCCTGACGAAACTTCGCCTGGTGAAGTGCGGCGAAGTGTGGCGAAGTGTGTGCCCCCAAAGCTTTCAAAACATTTTCCCCAGCACTGGACTAGTATGTCCTTTATGCCCGTGTTTGTTTCAGTGTTTGTAATATAATGAAGTTAAAAATATACAATAATCTCTGTATGTAAGATAACAGCAAGATGGCACAGTGCTGGAAATCAGCTTTCTTATTGATTAAGTCGCTTGCATCTTTACTTTTTGGTAAACTTCTTAGTAATATAGTATATCCGTTTTAGATTGCAGTGTTACTGGTGGGTGCATTGGAGAATAGCATGGGATGATATTACTAAATCATGTATGTTCATATGATCAGATGAGGTGAGGTTACAAATTAGCAAAGGCAGGAAAAATCTAATTTTATCCTCATATTATCTGTGTGTATTCGCAGAACAGTCATTACACATTCATAACTCACATATAGAGAAGAATAGGTGTTTCCAAAAAGGGGGAAGTTGACAGTGAACTTTATTGCCACATAACCATAATCTTCTTTTTTGCTTAGACTGTCAGTTGCATTTCCATATTCATACAGAACACCTAAAATAATTTAAAAATGGACAATATGGTAAGCACCACCAATAATGAGAATAGCCTCCTTAAAATAAAAGTACTGATATACTGGTTTGAGGCATTACATTCATTGGGATTGGAAATGTATCCCTTGTGTTATCAGCCCTGGCACTATGGTATATTATAGTCAATTATAATTTTACAATTCATGGCAGTGGTTTTGAAATTGTTGGGATGCTCAGCCAATGTAGAGACTGGGGAGCATATACTGAGGAACACTTACGGGAGGATTTGAGGTGAATGCTTAGCTTTCCTCCTGGAAGCCCAGTTTCAAGGCTAACTCAGCTGAGATCTCATGTGGACATTTAGAGGCAGATTGATCAAGGGTCTAATTAAAGTTTTAAATATGAATTTCAAGTTTATTTTAGTGTAATTTGACTAGGAAATAATCCAAATTCGATTTTGAGTTTAAAAAAACAAATAAATCCAAATTAGAATGTACTGTCCCTTTAAGAATTTGAATTAGACTATTCGCCATCTAAAACCCGCCGAATTTGTGTTTTTTTTTGTCTATGGAAGACCTCCTACAATCAATTTGGAGTCGTTTGTTTTTTTAAAAACATTTCTTTTCTTTTACACAAAAAAATTCTATACAAATTTGATTCAAGTTTGCAGGTCGATTCTATTCACCCATATATAAAAAAAAAAAAAAAATTTAAATAAATTTCGATTGGTCATTTTTTTCGAATTTCGAGTTGATGGGAGTTTTTAGAAACTCCCATCAACTCAAAATTCGACCCTTGATAAATCTGCCCCCAATTGTCACCCTATATTTTCTTGGAATTATAACATTATCTTATTCAGGACTATTTATTAGTTATATGTGAATATATTTTATAGGAATAAAAATATAAATACTCGAATACCATTTTTTGCAGCTGTTCCTTGCAATGCAATATAAGCTAAAAAAGAAAGACAAAAATATAAGTGAATATAAATTTCAGAATGATGCCGTACATATAATAAGTGGCCAAGAATTAAGGAAATGTGCCACTGGACAATAAAATGTAATAAAACCTGCTACAGCAAAAGTCATTCATTTGTAGAAAGATCTTTCATGTCCATACACAGATATATCCACTTGTTTATCGAGGTCACCAAAAGAGCAGATTTTGGCCAATTTGGACTACTCCAATGGTTTGTCTACTGGGCCAATGATTAGATCACATAGGACACCTATGCAGATACTCTGGAGAGAACTGCATCAACTTGATAATACCGGCTTCAAACCTGCCTAATAGATATCTGGCCAATTTTCAGCAAGATGGTTGGTCATGCCAATCAGCAGGTAACAGTGAGCTGCTGATTCCATCATGAATTGTTGAGTCAGCAGCTTTTATTGACCTGTCCATGACCAACTTTTTTTCTGATCCAGAATGTTTTTCATAATTACACTACAGAAATCTAAGAAACATTTAAGAAAAGTAGTGCACGCCTTATGTTAAAGCTAAGCAGTTAATTTTAATTTATTGTAGGCTTTCAGGTCATTGCTATTCTTAAGTTCTTTCATGTTAATTTAGGTATGTACATTACAACTTGGTAATCTCTTGTAAATATCTTAGGTCTTTAGTCTTTTGAGTTAAAAGCATTTTGTCCTACTAGTTATGC
The DNA here is from genome assembly GCA_038501925.1 of Xenopus petersii. Taxonomy (NCBI): domain Eukaryota; kingdom Metazoa; phylum Chordata; class Amphibia; order Anura; family Pipidae; genus Xenopus; species Xenopus petersii. The sequence continues at coordinate 8,486,921 of CM076684.1, read as the reverse complement.
AAGAAGTGGAAACTCGGTGGGACTTCATGGTCCACCATGCAGCAAGACTACAGGAACACTTACTTTGTGCCTGATTAGAGTTCTGTGGAGCACGAGTAAATGTGCTTTTGACAGCTTTGATCTGCCGTAGTTTTGAAGGTAAAGGTGTTAACTCAACCATTAGCAGCTGTCTTACTAAGTATACTTTGGAATCCACAAAAATAGCAAACTCACCAAGCAGAAAAATCTTTGAAATATAACAAAGGTCCATATTTAGACAGGAAAAACAACACTGATTGAGAGACTTTTTTCTCTGATGCACCTGTAGAGTGTGGAAAGAGGTAAATAAGACTGGTATGAAAAACATTTATAGATACATTTTACATAAAAATATACTGTAACATACACCTTATATTCCATGAATCCAAATACTAAGTACAGCAAGGGTATTATTTTTGAATGTGTAGAGGGTTATTTACTAAACTCCGAATGCAGAAAATCTGGAAAAAAAAAATTGTATAAAATCGGAATTTTAAAAAATCAATCATTTTTCGGAATTTATTATACACCGGGCAGGGGCGTAACTACCGGGGGAGCAGGAGGTGTAATTGCACCAGGGCCCGCTCCCCCTCGGGGCCCGCCGGAGATCATCCCACAATGCGACGGTAAGGAGACCGCACGTCTAGAGGGGAGGGGCCCTGCGTTTAGTTACGCTACTGTAGAGAGCGGGATGGCGCAAACAGTTAGGTGGTGTGTAGCGGGAGCTCGGCTGTACTACTAGCAGGCTGGAAAAATCAATTCACCCACCCTCCTGTCACTTCGCTTCGTGCCGAATAACCCACTGAGAGTCTGGCACAAATTCGAAAACATCTGACTTTTCGTGTGGAAATTCGGAAGAATTCGTAAAATTCCGATTTTTTCCTGCAAACACAATTTTCAGGAAAGTGTCGTAATAAATAAGCCAAAAAACTCGTTTGCATTTGGTCGGATATTTATTCAGAAAATATTGAAATCAATTCAGACTTTGATGAATAACCACAATAGAGTTATGGCAATATCCCGTAGTACCCATCTGAATAATGATAATAGTAACATTGGTTTGAGCAAATATATTCTGTGCAATGATCCTAAGAGCTTTGGAAGAGCTGAAAAAGATAATTCTATGAAAACCAGTGGGCAAGCTCTGCAATGTTCATGCTTGTAGAAATAAGTACTGTAATAAAATATTAGGGTTTAACAGAAATGCAAACGGAATATTCACACATGGTGGAGCTCATTTACTATGTGCAGAGCAGGGGGCACAGTGGAAAACAAGTGTACAATCTGCCATGTTTATAACACTTTGCACCATACCATGCATTTTGATGAATTGCTACAGGTCAAGGAGCTCTAAATTGAAGCACCAAGATCTGTTTTCCCCCAATGAATACACTGCTGCCTGCATTCAGCAGTGTCCAAGAGAGGAAACAGACTTTCTCTTCAAATCGCCCCCCTTGCCAATGCACCAGACCCCCTCAAGTGCACCAACCCCAAAGCTTTGGAACCATTGGTAAGTCCCATTCTCTTACCTAATAAGTCAAAAATTTAACAGAGAATTTTAAAAAACAATGCCAATGTAAGTATCCTGAATTGTCAGTATCCCTTAGCAGAGTTCAGAAGGAATGGTCCCCTTGTGTAAAATAAGCAGGAACAGTCCCTAATTTTGCTTATTCTGAGACATATCATAAGACTAAATTCCTCAATTGCTCATCGTTTGTGCAGAGATCCATCAAGAGGATATTCCAACTTAAGAATTCCCTTGAATAAGATGCTGGTCCATTTTTTCCATTCAGCGTGATATACAGTATATGTTGCAGGAGAATGACATATTGGTTTAATAACTATAAATCATTTTGTTGTCTTTGGAATCCATTAGGTGGACATTGATACATCAGATTGTAAGGTGATAATAACAGTCATAGTAACATGTAATCAGCCTTTTATGTTTATATTCAATATAACCTGCCTAACTGCCAGTTGATCCAGAGGAAGGCAAAAAAAATCCATCCGAAGCCTCTCCAATTTGCCTCAGAGGGGGGAAAAATCCTTCCTGACTCCAAGATGCAATGGGATCAGTCTCTGGATCAACTTGTACTATGAGCTATCTCCCATATCCCTGTATTCCCTCACTTGCTAAACACCATCCAACCCCTTCTTATACCTATCTAATGTATCAGCCTGTACAACTGGTTCAGGGAGAGAAAAACCCTGAATTTTTAGACAGAATCTCCTGTCCATCTAAATATTGGCAACATTGACTTACAGGTTCCATCCTAACTTAGTTATAGTCTTTATCCCTGGTACTTTGGGGCAAATTTACTTATGGTCAAATATCGAGGGTTAATTAACCCTCGATATTCAAATCCTTTGACTTCGAATATCGAAGTCAAAGGATTTACTGCAATTTGTTCAATTAGAAGGATTTTAATCCATCGATCGAACGATTTTTCTTCGACCCAAAAAAGCTTAGAAAGCCTTTGGGGACCTTCCCATAGGCTAACATTGACTTCGGTAGGTATTAGGTGGCGTACTAGGGGGTTGAAGTTCTTTTTTAAAGAAATGGTCGAATAGTCGAACGATTTTTAGTTCGAATTGTTCGATTCAAAGTCGTAGTGGAAGGTCGAAGTAGCCCATTCGATGGTCGAAGTAGCCAAAAAAACATTCAAAATTCAAAGTTTTTTTTCTTCTATTCCTTAACTCGAGCAATGTAAATGGGCCCCTAAATGTGTCTTGTTTTAACCACTAACATAACTAAGAATGTGACAGATTCAATTCAGTGAGAAAACAGTTTATCACGTAAAAAGTAATGGACAAGATTCAATTTGAGATGCAATTCAATTCAGAAAAACGTATCTCATGGTTTATTACATGAAAACTCCATTGAGGTCTATAGAAAAAAAAACTGGAACTGAAGTTGGAGAAAATTTTTTTTCTCCTCGAATATAATATTGTCCTTGACTTCTCACTTGATAAACCATGAACGTTTTCTCATTGAATTTAATGTGGGCCAATGTGTTTCGTGAATCATCATCCCTAGAAGGCTTTTCTATCTACATACTGAACATTAGGAGAAAAACTCATTGCTTGAGTAACACAATATCACACAGTAATTAGCAAAAAAAAGAAGAGAAAGGGAAATAGTGAGAAATAATGATGAGTGAAACGACCCTGCTGCTGTCTTGGTTTACAATTCTAGATGCAAAAACTAACTGAAAAAAGAGGAGAACTGATAGGAACAACAATAACTGGTTGTAATGGAACAATCCCAGTATTCGTTTATAAGGTGTATTTACAAGTATAAACACAAATGGAGGCACAGACTAAACTTTACCCCTTTATTTAATGTTCCAATTACAAGACTATCTTTCAGTGGATGTCTTCCTTTTGGATCTGCACAGAGCAGAAATCAGCCAGTTTAGTGTTTTATGGACCTCATTATTATTAACTTATTAAAGATTGAAATATCTGTACCACACTGAAATCTGAATCTAGAAACATCTTCTGGGGCCATTTGAGAGTAGAAGACAATTACAAATTACAGGATATGGAAAATAATTGGAATCAAAGGGTCAGACTTACCAATATCTTTACTGGTACACAATCTCCATATTCCTAAATCCTCTGGACCACTGCTTTAAATGTGGTTTGTTTCTTAGGTTTTATCAATAGAAGGTGGAACTCCCTGTAAGGAGGCGTGAAGGCCTTTACGCTACATGAAGAAAAATAAAGACATGAACAAAAACCAGACAGAATGAGAGAAAATGTGACAATGATGCACCTGCCCCTCCTACATAGTTTTTCTGCAGGTGATTTATATCATGGGTTTCTTTCAAATATCCCTAAAAATACCTTAAAAACTATTAAGACATACGCATGACACCCTAAAATTTCAGTATCTAAAGGCACCTCGAATTTGAGGAGCAGGAATTTTAAATGAAGAGCAAGTTGATTTTCTATGAATGTTTATCTGAACTCTAACACTGCTCCCCCAGACTAATACTAATATCAAAAGTTGTTAGGGGTCATTTATTACCTGTAGAGTAGGGTGCAGAGTGCAGAAAATGGGTGCTGAATCTGAACTGTGAATCACGCACTGGTTTAGAATACATACATTAAATGGGCAGTAAGGGGCATGCTCTTATACCACTTGGTTCCCTTTTACTTGTATATGTTATATCTTTGTCTTGTGCTTGATAGGTTACCATAGTGTGTTGGATATAATATATAAAGCCACATATGGATATCCAAGGGTCAATCAGTTTATTAATTGGGGTTCACAAGTCCTTGGTCAACTTGCAACTTTTGGACAGTGGGTGGCAAGTAATGGATATCAAGGAAAGAAAGATTAAGGTCAAGACTGTTGCCACAAGGCTGATCAATGGCTTCTACAGATGTTGAGGAACTGGATTGGCAGACTTTTTTATTTATTTATTTATTTTTTTTATTTTTTTTTAGACTGAATGGGATGATAAGGGTCAGGTGTGTCACATACGTCATGTTTTCTCCAAGCAGTAGTTTTTTTCCTATTACCACATCCAGACTGACGCAGACACAGATAGTTTTCGGCACAATAATAAGAGTAGAAGGACTACAGGCTTCTTAGATGTGCAAGAAAACAACATCTTCAGGATTTCTCTTAATTCTCTGTGTTTTTTGTAAAAGTTCTTTGCAGATCTGGTTCAGCAGTGTCATCATTGCTGAGTTTATTTGGGTGCAGCTGAAACATAAATTCTTTTCAGCGCTATAAATACTCACAGCACTACATCCGTTCTGTGTGATTGGATTTACCTGTATTTATCTTCATTCTTTAAGTTCATTGTTTATTGTACATGGCCATAGAGCTGGTTTCTCGGTGTCAGGGTTTGTACTTTAGAAAGAGCGGTGACTTCAAGCTGAGTTTAGCAGGAATATAACTGGGATCTTTAGGGCAGTGTCTGGCAAAGGCAAGTATTGGTAAAAAAAAAAAATGCAGCTACAATGCCTGTTGCCTTAACTGCCTTCTGCATTTAGACCTACTGACTGGCATTAAAAGATGGAAGTGAAGATAGCAAGGTATGGAGATGAAGACTAGTGAAGGGGAATACATTTGTCAGGCGCAAACTCACAGCGAATTTCTGAAATTCATAATACTGCTGCGAAAATTCCCCGGTGAAAATTGGCCAGCGTCAAAAAATTTGGACGCGAGTCTGAATAATGTTCGTGTAAAAACTGTCAACATTATCCAGACGCCCATTGACTTTAATGGGGGCTTCAAAATTGATGTGAGAGTCAAAATTTACACGAATTGACGTGGGCAACAAAAGTCGTGTTTCACAAATTTACCCATCACTGATGAATAGGGATGGGCAAATTTGACCCGTTTCGTTTCGCCAAAAATTTGCGAAATGTCGCAGACGCCCATTAAAGTCTATGGGGGTCAAAAAAATGTTGTCGCGCGGCGGAATTGTTTTGATGCGCGTTTTTTTTTTACGCACGCCTCCATACAAGTGTATGGGCGTCATTTTTTCGGCGAAATGAGGTGAAAGAATCCACTCATCCCTACTGATGAAGTTGAGAAGACCCATTTATTAATGGATAGGTGCAACTGCAATAATATTTATGATGGTTCTAAGTCTAAATTTTATTCATTCCGCTTCACCTTAGAACTAATTTATTACAATTTAAATTCACTAAAACAACAAATAACGGTTTCAATTGAATAAAACACATTTTGATCTGATTAGCTGATGTATGTAGTTTGCGTCTGGTAACCGGATTTTACTGTAGCTGGATCAAAACCACCCGGGTTTTATTTTAAAAACCTGTACCCCTCTTTGGAGCTCTCTGGCTTGTTGGGGGGTGTATGGGGGATAGAACTAATGCACTAGGGATCAATACTGCAAAAAAAGAATCAAGGGGGTAGGATTTTGTTTCAGGGACATGACAGAGATCTTTTGGAATATGTAGCTGATCTATCTGTGGGGGATCATGGAGGGGCTCAGCAAGGCTGGGATGTGGGTAAGCCACATTGCAGGAGGGGTGTTGGGGTGACCAGTTTTGTAGCATAAAATATATATATATATATATAATGTAATTTGGGGTAGTTTAATCCAGTATCAGATCAGCTGCTGTGGGTAGCAATGTACCACAGGGGACACCTTTGGAACTGTGTGTAGCAGTGTAGGTGACACTAAATAATTGTCTCTACATTTAAATTGTGATGTTGGAGGTCTCACCGCTCTTTTACCAACATGGCATCATGTGACTTTTCTTCCTTCCAACCTTGACCACTTTTACTGCCCTGCTTTCTGTTAAACTGTTAAATAATTGTTAATATTTAGGCTGTATTGAAAACAAACAGAGTATGGTAATTTACATTGTGAAATGAGTTTAAAGGGGAAGTAAAGTCTAAAATAGAATAAGGCTAGAAATGCTGTATTTTGTATACTAAATATAAACATGAACTCACTGCACCACAAGCCTAATCAAACAAATGATTTATGCTTTCAAAGTTGGCTACAGGGGGTCACCATCTTGTAACTTTGTTATACATCTTTGCCTGACCCTGACCCTGCACATGCTCAGTGTGGTCTGGGCTGCTTAGGGATCGTCATAAACAAAGCTGCTTGAGTTCTGCATGGCTGGGAAGTAAGGCAGGGGCTCCCCCTGCTGTTCATAAATATGATTGTTTCCCTGCAGAGCAGTTAGGGACCGTCTGACAATTCCTATCCACAGCAGTAAATGAAGGGAGGATTTCACTGCATACAGTCAGGTTTCTTATAAAAAAGGTAGACATTTTTTTAATTAAAGTATATTGGAGATTGGTTTCTTTTTCATTAAAGAAAGCAAAACATTTTTTGCCTTTATATGCCCTTTAAGGAGTGCAATTTGCAAAATATTTAAACATTAGGGTAGGGATCCCAAACCTTTTGAACCCGTGAGCAACATTCAGAAGTAAAAGGAGTTGGGGAGCAACATTAGCATGAAAAATGTTCTTGGGGTACCAAATAAGGGCTGTGATTGGCCATTTGATAGCCCCTATGTGGACTGTCAAGCCTGGAATTCAAATATAATCACCTGCTTTGAGGCCATTGAGAGCAACATCCGAGAGGTTGGAGAGCAACATGTTACGCACGAGCTACTGGTTGGGGATCACTGCTTTAGGGCAAATCACATTTGGTATAAAACAATGAATAGCTTCTTATTAGGTTGTGTTGACATCTTAGAATAAGAAGGCCCATTCCTATTGATCTTTATAAACAGCCATCAAAAGATTTTCTGGACTGTGCATAACATGATAAAAGTAACAATTTTCATGGACATAACATATACAGATTACAGAATCAACTATAGCACTATAGCAGTTTCCCAGTATCGCAGGGTTCCTCAACCAATCAGACAAGTTCTGGATCAACTTGTACTATGAGCTATCTCCCATATCCCTGTATTCCTTCACTTGCTAAACACCATCCAACCCCTTTTTATACCTATCTAATGTATCAGCCTGTACCACTGATTCACTTCCCAGCTCTCCCTGTAACACCCCTTTCCCTCCTCTAATCTCATTGGCTCCCTCCTGTCTGCTGGGAGGAGCTACTGGTGAATAAAGCATCCGACCCTTCCTTGTACCTATCTAATGTATCAGCTTGTACCACTGATTCAGGGAGACAATTCCACATCTTCACAGCTCTCACTGTAACAAACCCCTTCCCAATATTTAGGCGGAACCTCTTTTCTTCTAATGGGAATGGGTGACCTTGTGTCAGCTGGAAAGACCTACTGGTAAATAAAGCATTAGAGAGATTATTATTAGTGATGGGCAAGTTTATTCGGCAAGCATGGACTCACAGCAAATTTTTCCACGTTTCGGCGCCCGTGAATGTTTTTCCGAAACTGCAGTGAAAATTCGCCTTATTCAGACACCCATTGACTTTAATGCATTTGGACAAAGTATAGCAACAGAATATAGAAATTGTCGCTCGCGTCAAAATCGTCATGAATCAAAATTATGTTGACACCCATTGACTTCAATGTGTTTCGCAAATTTTTAGCTGTTTCACAAAAAAATTTTTTGGCGTGTCACAGAAAATGAGGTTGGTCTGTAATATAAACTGATGTTACAGGGCTGATTATTAAATTCTGATGCTAATTGCACTGGTTTCTGTGCTGCCATGTAGTAATTATGTGTATTAATTACTAATCAGCCTTATAGTGTGACATTTCTATTCTATATGTACTGTATATTGTGAGTGGCTCCCTAAGCTCAGTAAGTGACAGCAGCACAGAGCATGTGCAGTGAATCAGCAGAAGATGGGGAGCTACTGGGGCATCTTTGGAGACACAGATCTTTACTGCTAAAGGGCTGGGGTTGCCTTGGGCTGATACAGAAGCACAAAACATCATGTACAACATTTTTGTCTAACTTTTAACAAATTAAAGGGATTGTTCACCTTTAAATTAACTATTAGTATGTTTCTGAGACAATTTGCAGTTGGTTTTCATTTTTTATTATTTGTGGTTTTTAAATTATTATTTTATTATTTATATATTATATATTATTATTTTTATTCAGCAGCTCTCCAGTTTGCAATTTCAGCCATCTGGTTGCTAGGGTCCAAATTAACCTAGTAACCATGCACCGATTTAAAAAAGAGACTGGAATATGAATAGGAGAGGCCTGAATAGAAAGATGAGTAATACAAAGTAGTAGTAACAATATATTTGTAGTCTTTCAGAGCATTTGTTCTTCTGACCCCACTTTGAAACCTGGAAAAAAAGAGCTAAATAATGAAGACCAATTGAAAAGTTGCCTAGAACCAACCTGAAAATTTACTTGAAGCTGAAACAACCCATTAAATGGCCCACAGACAGGGTACTATATGCATCAGCTCATGACTGCATAGCAACATTCCATCAATTCATATTCTTCACGTTCCTGAATATTAAATAACTGTGCATAGTGAATTGGTACAAATAAATCAAATAAGAGACAAGTGATAAGCGAATTTGTCCCGTTTTGCTTTGCCGAAAAAATTCACGAATTTCCTGTGAATGACGAAAAATTCACGAAGCACATCAAAGGCAATGGGCGTCAAAATTATTTTAACGTGTGTTCATTTCGACGCCTGCAACAATTTTTTACACGTGCTTTTTTTTTTGTCCAAATGCATTAAAGTCAATGGGCGTCCAAATAATTTTGACACGCGACAATTTTTTATGCACACGACTATTCTGACGTGCTCCTACATTTTTTTTGATGCTGCAAAATTTTCGCTGGTGAATTTTCTCCACAATTTTGAAAATGTATTCGCGGACGGTGAAACGTGGAATTTCGTAGCGAGTTTGCGCCTGGCAAATTTATTCGCCCATCACTATAATGGGTAAATTTACTAAAGGGCGAAGTGACTAACGCTGGCGATGGTTCGCCAGCGTTACCTTTTTAGCCACTTTGCCTATTTACTAAGGGCTGCAGGTGTAACTTCTCTAGAGAAAGAAAGAGACAGACACTATCCGTCATTCGCCAGGTGAGTTTTCGCTCTTGCGATTGGAACGTTAACTCTTTCGCCAGACTTGCCATCACCACCTTAGACCATGAGAAGTGCGTTGAAGTGCATAGATCTTCCTCAAATTTCCGTTACTTACATCATATTTTTTCGTGGAAATGGTTTCTAAGTTCAAATAACGCTGACATCTTTTTTTCAGAGTGATGTCCTGCAAAAGTCCTTAAATTTTTTTTTGGGTAACCGGTTTCCCCCATACATTTTCTAACATATGGAACATAAACTCTACAGCGGACTCATGTGTAGGGCATTACAACAACTCTATTGTCTTTATTAGGGATCCTTGGGATTGTGTAGTGTAATGTATTTGCTGCAACATATACGTCCATCCAACTTTAACTTCCCGCCGTATGCAAATTAGCCTGAACAAGACCTCTAACAAAGTTGCGCTAGGCATAATTGCATGCTAGCACATCTTCACTTTGATTACCAAAGTAAATTCACCATCGTTCGGCGCCCTGGACGCAACTTCGCATTTTAGTAAATTAGTGTTGTCCTTGCGCATTTACATCTGGCAAAGTGTTGCAATGGCTGAAAAGCCGTCGCTGGCAAATATTAGTAAATTTACCCCTAAGACAGGAGATGGACTGTTATGTATTGATCATTAATATGAGATCACAAGATGGCGCTGTTACATACAAATATGTCTTCTAGTTCCACTGGAAATGTTCCAACATGTTTTTCAAGTAAAACCTGATACACCAGTAGATACTTTCAGCCATGGCCAGAAGTAGGGGTAGGCAGAAGAGGCACCTGCCTAGGGCGCAACGAAAGGGGGGCGCTGGGCAGGTACCTGACTTTTGCCTACCCCTAGTCCATGTTTGCTGCTCCTCCCACTCCTCCAGCGCTCCTCCCCGCCTCCCTCCCCTCAAGCGTTTCACCCAGTCTCCCCAGTCACTTTCCCCACCTCCCTCCCCTCAGTCACTTTCCCTGCCTCTCACCACTCCCTTCGGTCGCTTTGCTCTGCCTCCCTGCCTCCATCCCCTCCAGCGCTGTAACACTCTCCCCTCCGGCGTTGTGCGCATGTGCGCGCACAATATGTTCAGGAGCATGCACGTCCGCGCGAGCGATCGCGGAGGGGAGCAAGGAGGAGAGCGTGAAGGGGGAGCATGGAGGGGAGCGCGGTGGCCACCCGGGTCGCCTAGGGCGCCCGGTCGGCTTGGCCCACCACTGCTTTCAGCCTCTTTGGTAATAATACAGAGCCCAGAATTCAATACCGACAGCAAAGGTTGGGATTTGACACATAAAAAAAGTACCATTAAAGGGATTATTCACCTCTGAGTTAACTGTTAGTATGATGTAGAGAGTGATAGTCTGAAACAATTTCCAATTGGCTTTTATTTTTTATTATTTGTGGTTTTTGAGTTATTTATCTTTTTATTCAGCAGCTCTTTAGTTTGTAATTTCAGTCTAGTTACTAAGATCCAAATTTCCCTAGCAACCATGCACTGATTTGAATAAGAGACTGGGATATGAATTGGAGAGGCCTTAATAGAAAGATGAGTAATAAATAATAACAATACCAATATTTTTGTAGCCTTACAGAGCATTTGTTTTTTAGATGTGACCCCCATTTGAAAGCTGGAAAGAATCTGAAGAAGAAGGCAAATAATTCAAAAACTATAAATAATGAAGACTGATTGAAAAGTGACTTGGAATTATCACTTATATCATAATAATAATGGGCCTACTGCACAAATACTATCTCCACCCATGCTGTGGGTTCTCCAGTCCATAGGAAGATCAAATCAAGTATCAAGATTTTGTAGAAAGGAGAGAAGAAGGAACCCCACTTGACCTTTTAAGAAATAAGATAGTCACTCCAGAAATGTTATTTGTCTATTACTCGTTAATCAATTATCAGATGTCGCACTAATTAGTCCAATTCTTAGGTATATAAAGTGACGGTGCTTAATTTAATCCGTGGTATAAATTATTTATTTGATTTTAAATGAACTGATGCTCTAATTGAGTTTAAGTATTGCACAGCACTTTAGATTTGTTGGTACTAATAGCTTAATGATGAATTGTTAAATGAATTGGCGCTGTAATTGAATCATGTGATTATTGTGTATTAATTAGAATTATTCATCAATTTAATAGATTGACATTCTTGTACTGCACCTTAGTAATTACATATAAACACCGGCACTTTATATACCTAAGAGTGAGACTAATGAGTGTGACATCTAGTAATCGATTAGTGATTAATAGACAAATAACATTATTTGTGGCGTGATCTTATTTCATGAAAGGTCAAGTGGGGTTCTTTCTTCTCTCCTTTCTACAATTATAATAGAACTGACATAGGTCAGACCTTTACTTTGACCTGGTGGTTTAAGTTATTATTAGGTAACAGGGGTTGCAATCTTTCTACTTATCAAGGATCAAGCTATATCATGCTGTCATGTGTCACCAAATAGATAATTTTCCTACTTGACCAAAAACACCCTGTGTTTGTAGGTAGAATTATTGTCAAACAGCAAAATGTAGTCGTTCCGGTATGGGATCCGTTATCCAGAAACCTAGAAAGGGTTGTCTCCCAAAAACTCTATTATATTCAGATAATCCAAAGTGATTTCCTTTTTCTCTGTAATAATAAAACAGTAACGTGTGCTTGATCCCAACTAAGATATAATTAATCCTTATTGGAAGCAAAACCAGCTTATTGGGTTTATTTGGATGGAATTTGGGTGTGTTTTTACCAGATACAAAAGAAAGGCCCAAATTGAGGACTTGTTCTTGTTGAGCAAGTTATTCATGATGATTAAGGATTCCTCCCTTGTCTCTGAGATTCCCTCTCCCACTAGTTTAAGGTTATTAAACTAGTGGGAGAGGGAATCTCCCTACAATCACGGGGCTCCGTAAAACAACATTTTCGACTGTGCGGGACTTCAAAAATGGCAGCACGACTTTCAAAAGTGCAGCCCCCCTTCATGCCCGGGACTTGTCCCCCCCTGATGGCGGCCCTGGCTCCATATTGGAACTAGACAGGGCGCTCCGCCAATGAGGCGAGTCGAGAATCTGGCCTCAGGGGGCTGCGCCCCTTTAGGTACCAGGGGCGGCAAAAATGCCGCTCCTGGTACTTTAAGAGCCTAATTTCTGGTTTTCAAACAGGAAATTCGGCTCTTCGAGCGCAGAGCGCATAATTGCTCTCTGCAGTAGCGTCCTGGCTTTCTCTGCCGCCCTCACGGACTCCCCCTCCGGTGCAAAAAAGGTGAGAGCATGGGGAAGGGGGCGGCAGCAAGAGCAAGCTGCCTCAGGCGGCAGAGGGGCCAGGATTGCCCCTGGCACTAGATTAGATTTATGCTCAGTGAAATTTATGTTCACTTGCTGCACTCTGTGGGCCTTTTATGAGTAATAGCCCAGAACTGTGGTTTTTAATCCCATGGGTTTCCCATTTATTTACGCATTACATTTTTCTTATTTTTTTCTGGTTTATCAACAACTGATACTCATGGGTTCTTCTTCTTCCAGTTACTTTGCACACCATCCATGTAAAAGTACAAATCACAGCGTATGTGGGCCATGGATTCAATATTTATTTGTTAATAGTGTTCTAGTGGTCCCTCATATAGAGTTCATTGCGCACACACCAAGGTTTTGTTTAGATATGGTGCAGATTTCTGTTTTTTAAATATTTGGATAGATTGGACTAGATGGACTAGATGGATTGGTCAAGTCAAAGTCAATGTAAACGTTATTGTCATTTCAGCAGTATACGAATACACATGAGACGAGACAACGTGGCTCCAGCTAGTACATATCACAAAAATGCACTAAAAAATACACAATAAGGGGCCGATTCACTAAGGGTCGAATATTGAGGGTTAATTAACCCTCGATGTTCGACTAGGAATTAAAATCCTTCGACTTCGAATATCGAAGTCGAAGGATTTAGCGCAGATAGTTTGATCGAACGATTTTAATCCAACGATCGAAGGAATATCCTTCGATCAAAAAAAGTTAGCCAAGCCTATGGGGACGTTCCCCATAGGCTAACATTGACTTCGGTAGCTTTTAGATGGCGAACTAGGGGGGTCAAAGTTTTTTTTAAAGAGACAGAACTTCGACTATCGAATGGTCGAATAGAACGATTTTTACTTCGAATCCTTTGATTTGAAGTGGTAGTCGTAGTCGAAGGTCAAAGTAGCCCAAAAAAAACTTCGAAATTCGAAGTTTTTTACCGTCGAATCCTTCACTTGAAGTTAGTGAATCGGCCCCTCAATATGTAAACATGAAATGTGCAATATATTGGCAGAAATTGGATATGTGCATGTGTAAACCTTTAGAATTGTGCAAATAAATGAACAATTCACAAAGTTAAGTTCACAGTTCAGGTGTGTCTGGAATGTAGTGGGAGGACAGGCAGTGAGTTGAGGAGTCTGATTTGTTCGGGCTTTAATGCTACTCTAGCGCTATAGTAAATTGAGTGCACCTTACTCTACTATAAGCTCCACTCCCAGTAAATATGCTCCGGATGAGACCTTAAAATCTTAGGGAGTGAGCCCTCTCAGCAGGGTGGAGGCAGGGTGTAGTGCAACTGTAACTGTATTCAGGGTGCAATAATTGGGCCCCAGTGGCTCTTATAACTTAACCAATGAACATATTTATTTAACATATACAATCCTAAATGGAGTGTACATTCATAGAAGCAGACAGGATCATATATCAACAGTTAATACACATTTCCTCACAACACCTTTGGTCAGTATCTGCCCCCTCAAATATAGGAGACAATACATGCAGCTTTTAGGAGGTACACCCAGCTTTCAGCCTTTCCCCTAAGTGGAACCTGAGAGGCAACTCTACCCTAGGTCTGTACACTTAGTCCCTACTCTGGGCAATTAGTACCCTGGGATCTTCATCCCACTCAGCTCCCAGGAGCCTCAGCTGCTCACCTAAATAAACTATCTGTCACTCTTAGAGTGACCTATTAAGGAGATAACCTATACTGACTAAACCCTATTCAGGTTTAGGTTCCACAGGGGTCCGGTCTGCCTGTTCAGACCAGGACTAATACAAAATGGACCCTGAAAGCATGGCTTCAAAGGGTTTTATACTTTGCCACAGTGCCATCTACTGATCACTGTGAGAAACAACAAGATGCATAGCTTAAAGCAGGAATAGGAAATAGTTACCCCTCCCAACTGTATTTTAGGACTAGTTAGGTGTCTATAACACAAAGGGTCTGCCTGCTAAATAATACTGGGGAACTAATTTACCAGTCCCCTACACTGCAAAACTGTCTGCCGGATGGGAGCAGCTTGAAAAGTCCGTGTGAGGGGTGTGTGGAGTCTGGTGCAATGAAGGAGACCTTTCTTACACAGCACTTGTGGAAGATGTTCTGCAGTGATCTCATGGTTTCTCGTGGTTTATAATGTAAAAACTCTATTGAAGTCTATGGGAAAAAACTGTAACTGAATTTGGAGAAAAGTTTTTCTCTCCTCGAATTGAATCTCATTCATGAGTTTTCACATGATAAACCACAGGATTACTTTTTCTCACTAAACTGAATCTGGCCCATAGACTTCATTCTAAATAAAACATATAGATTTTTTTTTTTTAAATGATTTCCTTTTTCTCTGTAATAGTAAAACGTACATTGTAGTTGATAGTAACTAAGCAGAATGAATCCATGTTGGTGGAAAAAGAATCCTATTGAGCTTAATCAATTCCCTCACTTAAAATGGACTTGATTCACGGACGCTTTCTGGATACGTTTAAAATTCCTCACATCCTTTATTTATTCATATTTAAAAGATTGTCAGCATTGGCACAGTGCATATAACACACCACTGACGCGTTTCGTGCCTTTACTAACAGGCACTTCCTCAGAGTATATCTTTTCAATTACAACATGCAACTTTATAGACACCCCACACCTTAACAAAAAAATCTTAAAGGGATATTTAAAGGGGAGTATGTTCAACTACACATCTTCTATATCTCAGCATGTCACCCTTTACTTTATATTTAAAAACAGTTATTTAAAAACAGCAGTGGTTGTAGTATTAAGTACATTCACAGGTCTCATCTAGAGGGATAGTTCTTTTATACACTCATCTTAATATTTGTATAATATATATCATTTAGTGTATATATTCTCTAAATATCTCCTTAAATCTTTTCATATCTCTCTATTTTTAATTTCACTTATTTTTCTCCCCCTTATTTTCTAATTTGTGCATCCTTCTCTATACCTCTACTTGTCTAGATAGTACTTTATATCCCAATCTTTATTCAGACCCATAGGGTGAACATCCACCATACCTCTCTTCTGTTTATCAATTTCTCCATATCTCCTTTCCTTTTTCCTAGACTGACTTGTTCTATACCCTGAAATGAAATATATTTCATATTCCCCTTATGTACATTAATTAAATGGTCAGCTATTGCTGATGAAATATCTAAGGTGTGGGGTGTCTATAAAGTTGCATGTTGTAATTGAAAAGATATACTCTGAGGAAGTGCCTGTTAGTAAAGGCACGAAACGCGTCAGTGGTGTGTTATATGCACTGTGCCAATGCTGACAATCTTTTAAATATGAATAAATAAAGGATGTGAAGAATTTTAAACGTATCCAGAAAGCGTCCGTGAATCAAGTCCATTTTAAGTGAGGGAGTTAAAGTAATCCAATGCCAGGATGTGGGACTGGAGGTCACGTGAGTAGCCTGGACGAATGGGGAGCTCCACACTCGCAGTGAGAAAATTTTGAGCTTAATCAATGTTTAAGCTTTAGTAGTCTTAAGGTATGAAGATCCGATTTATGGAAAGGAAACACCAGGTCCAGAGCATTCTGAACAACAGGTCCCATACCTGTAATGAGATCGCCACTAAAATATAACTTTTACTAGCTAAATTAAAAAACATGGGAACAATTAGCCACTACTTACGGTACAACAGAAGTACTTATCACCATCCCTAGAGATCGAGGATGATGAGAAACAATGCCTATAGTTAAAATCCAATAGGGTGCACTGTGATAAATTGAATCTTGAAATGTACTCATATGAGTATTTATTTCACCCATTATCCATAAACACCACCCAACGTCATTTCTGCCTGTCTACACTGGGACTGGTGGGGGCGAGTTACAACCCACAGTCTATGGAAGGGTTTTCATCTAATCCATTTTAGTTTCAATAAATGGAGAGTAAGAGGAGCAAAAAAAAAAGTCAGACCAAACTAGAGTCCATGATTGGACCTTATTTATTATTAAAAAAGCATGATTTATTTGAATCTGGTAAAAACTTGAGTGAAAATCAGAATAGTATGATTTTTTTCAGATTTTTTCCTGAATAGTTCTGTTTTTTGGACTTTTTCCCAAAAAGTTCTAATTTTTAGAATTTTTGCCTGAAAATGTATCTAAATAGTTTAGTATATCAACTAAAAAATTCAGACCAAACTAGAATCCACAACTGGACCTTATTTACTATAAAAATGTATGATTTATTTGGATCTGGTAAAAACTTGAGCGAAAATCAGAATAGTATGATTTTTTCTGTTTTTTTTCCTGAATAGCTATTATTTTTGTACTTTTTCCCAAAAAGTTCTAATTTTTAGAATTTTTGCCTGAAAAGCCCAAAATGGACAGATTTTCGGGCTAATTCCAGTGCAGACCACAGAATCTCCCAAACAGGATAGGGACCTCTCCCACTGACTTATATACAACCTCGGGAGGTCTGAAATGGAGTATTTTTGTATTCAGACTTTTTCCATCCTCTGGGTTTCGAGTTTTTTGGACCTTTAAAGGGGGGTTTAGTTCTCCTTTAATGCAGGACATTACCATGCTGAACCTTCTTGCTGCTGACTGGCATTGCTTGCTAAAGCTAATTACCCCCAGGCCCTTCAAAGATCTGCAAAAGGTGGGTCATTTGTACCCATTGTTTCTAGACTTTCTTATAGTATAGTCTATGATGGCATCAGAGAGAGCCATGTAGAGCTACAGAACAATAAATATCCAGTCGGCTTTCTTGTTCATTGCTGTAGGAATTCAATGGTCGATTAGAGTTCAGACATATACTGGCCAGAGAAAAGCAAAGCTGCATAAAATAGGGAAAAAATAAACTAATACTTTTCTTTATTTTTATTTTTCCTTTTCTTTTAGCTCATAGCACAATGCAACAAACGACAACAAGTCAAGTCACAAGCGGAAATGGTAATAAACTTAAGAAGCCTCGTTTAAGAGTAGGTTTCCACCTTTCCTAAATTCGGAATCTGGGCAGGGGGCGGTGCGTGTGACATCAGAGGTGGGGCTAGTGACGTAAACGGGCAGGGTAGTGATGCAAAGGGGCGGGCCTGTGATGTGGCAGCCCATGTAACAGGCAGTTTTCAGACTTCTGAAATTCGGGCAGGTATTTTCGAACCGGACAGCAGGTGTAAAAACTAGGGATGCACCGAATTCAGGATTCGGTTCGGGATTCGGCCAGGATTCAGCCGAATCCTTCTGCCCAGCCGAACCGAATCCGAATTCTAATTTTCATATGTAAATGAAGGGCAGGGAGGGAAATCACATGACTTTTTGTCAGAAAACAAGGAAGTAAAAAATGGTTTCCCCTTCCCACCCCTAATTTGCATATGCTAATTAGGGTTCAGATTCGGTTGGGTATTCTGCCAAAATCTTTAGCAAAGGATTCAGGGGCTCGGCCGAATCCAAAATAGTGGATTTGGTGCATCCCTAGTAAAACTTGACTGTCCGGTTCAAAACCTGACAGGTGGCAACCCTATTTATGAGGCACAGCTTCATATGCAAATCACCATATTTTTCCCCCACAGTGCAGCATGTTTTACATCAGATTTTCAGCTAAAATACAGCTTTGCGCAAAGTTGAATTTTCCTTAAATTGGATACAAGTTGCAGTAGCTTTAAAGTGATAGTAAAACCTACTGCACTGCACTGCTCAAGCAAACCGCACTCAGTTGTTGCTGGGCTACAAATTCCAGAATAATCGAACATATAAGATTGAGGCATGCGGAGTTGTAGTCCAGTCACATCAGGGTTGTGTTTTTAAAACAATACTGCCTAAAACTTTCCCCAGCTCTTTGGGGACTGGAAGCTTTAAAGGAGAATTCAACCCTAGCGTTAAAAAACCTTACCCCCCCCCACCCTACAAATGCCCCTAACGGGCGACATCTTCAGCCGCTTCGGTAATCTTCAGAATGAAAGCGGAGCTTCGGCAATTTTCGTGAGTTTCGGCTCATGGGCAGTCGAGAAACTGAAAATTGCTCCAGCTGTGCATGCTCCACCACACCGGTCTAATTCTGAAGATTTCTGAAGAGAAGATGGAGCCCGTGAACTCTGATGCCTGAATCTGCACCGCGGGGTAAATAAAACGTTTGGTGCATTTGCTCTGGGTAACAGTTATCCTGGGGGGGAGGAAGTAGGGGGTCTATGTAGGGTAGGGGGGTAGGGTTTTTTAACTTTAGGTTCTCCTAAGCCCTGTTTCCCAGCACTGAACAAGTCTGTCCTTTATCCCCATGTCTGATTCCAGTGTCCTATAATGACCCAAAAATGGTTCAATAATCCCTTTTGGTCAGTAGAATTCTCACTGGTGAATTGGTTTCCTTGTGTAATTATGTTTTTTTCTCAACTTCTTTAGGACACAGTGGGACAGTTTTATAATTGGGTTTTGCGTCCCTCTAAATCCATTATTTTATGCCATTATTTTTATAGCGTAAAACTTTAAGCTGTAAAAATACATTTTTTTTCAATTTTTTACGTGGCAGTGTCTGCCAATCAAGCAGCAATGTTCAGTGTAAATGATCACTCTCTGTTTACTCACATTTTTATTTGTTTTAAAATGAATACTTTTAAAGGGATTGTAAGTCTGGTCATAACGCTGTCCCACGGTGCCCCCTAGTTTTCTATAGTTGGAAGCTTTAAGCTCAGTTTCCCAGCGCAAATACTTGAGGAAATTCAAACAATAACTTCCACTGTTTATAAGGGAAAGTGGAATGGACAGATCAGTGGGTAGGTTTTATTAAAGAGGGAATTTGCAATTCTTCAAGTTTCCTAGAATTGTCAACAATGTTTCCATTATAATCAGTCAATTAAAATTGATGTTAACTTTAGTGATGGGCGAATACATTTGCGGCAAATTTTCTGTGTTTCACTGCTGGGCAAATAAATGTGTGAAACTGCGCCAAAAATTAGCCGGCAAAAAATCTGGCGTGTCAGAATAGTCACGTGCATTAAAATTGACGCACTTCAAAATTATTTGGACGCTCATTGACTTTAATGCATTTGGACAAAATATGTACTCGTATAAAAATTGTTGTGGGGGCCAAAATTCATGCGCGTCTCAATCATTTTGATGGCCATTGACTTTCTCCCCATTTCTCGCATTTCTTGGGAAATCTGCAGATTTTTTGGCAAAGCGAAATGGGACAAATTCGCCCATCACTAGTCAACTTCGTTCGAGCTTTCCTGGGTTTTAGTATCTCAGCTAAGAGAACGACTGCTCCGAGATGTTGAATACCATAAAAGGCTATGGGCAATGCTTAAAAAAAATGTTAATTTGTTTAATGTTGAGACTGATCGAATAAATGGCTAGATTCAATTAGCTGAGAATTAGCTGAGAAAAAACTATCTCTTGGTTTATCTCATGAAAACCCCATGAAGTCTATGGGAATATGTGGCATTGTATTAGCAGAAAAGCAATTCTCCTTGAATATTATCTAACCCAAAATGTGAATGTGATTTCCAAGCAGATTGATCTGAATTGGATCATTTCATGATAAGTCCAATAGTAATTAAATAAATGTTTTCAAATATAAATATTCTATATGGATTAATCCATAAAGTAAGGGTGCACAATAGTGATGGGCGAATACATTTTCCTGGCGAGAATTCACAGCCAATTTCCAAATTTCAAAGAAATTTACGATAAAGTTGCTGGCGAAAGATCACCTGAATCAAAAAATTTTTGGACACGTCTCAGAGGAGTCAATTGTATCAAAATTGCCTTGTGTCAATACTATTCGGATGCCCGTTGACTTTTTGGACTCGCGTCCAAAATTGACGCTGTCATCTTTCACTAATTTTTCGCAAATTTTTCACCAGTTTGCCAATTTTGTCGGGATATTTGCAAATTTTTTGGCGAATCGAAATGGGAGAAATTCTCCCATCACTAGAGCACAAGCAAATCATATATACCTTTACCACATACCATAAAACTCTTTATTAGGACAAGTATTAGGACAATACAGATTATGAATAAACTTTAGGCCAGATTCAATTTGATGAGCGACACGAAGGGGCATATTTGTCAAGTGTCGAATTTCGAGAGTTTATAATAAACTCAAAATTAAAAAAAAAACAACCAGTTGAAATTTTTAAAAAAAAATTGAATTTTTTTATTTCGAGTGAATCGGATCGACCCGCAATTCGATTCAAGTTTTTTCAAAAAAAAGTCCACCAAATGACTCCAAATTTGTTTTTGGAGGTTCCTTATAGGCTAAAACACCAATTCAGCAGGTTTTAGATGGTGAATAGTCAAATTTGAATTCTTAGGGGAAAATTCACTAAGCAACGAAAATGCACTAGCGACGGCTTCGCCGCACTTTGCCGCACTTCACCAGGTGTAGTTTCGCCATGGCTGTGAAAATTCACGAAGATCCGAAGTTGCACACAGGTTACTGAACGCTTGCGAAGTGGTGCTTGCGATAATAGGATAAGCAGTCCAAAGTTACGCTAGCGAAGCCTAATTAGCCTACAGCGTGCAGTTAAAGTACAATGGAAATTTATGCTGCAGCAACTACATTGCACTACTCAAGGCCAGGGAAATTTAATGCAATGAAATAGAGGTCTTATAGTGCGAAATGTAAGGGGGAAGGAGGGTACCCCAAAAACCATTTTCACTCTTTTTCAGCCTATCACCCAGTTAAAAGTAAAAAACACCAGCGTATTTTTAGAGAAACTCGTATCTACTCTATTGCACTTCGCCTGGTCTGAGCTGGCGAAGTAAAGTCTGGCACAAGAGATAACGTTCAGTAAAATCCGCAACTTAGTGAATTAGCGTAATTACGTTCCTTCGTCAGAGCGCAACTTCTCCTGGAGTAAGGGTGCGAAATACCACTAGAGTCTGTCTACTTTGCTAGCGTATTTACGTCAGGGACCGTTAGTAAATCGGCGAAGTGGCAAAATGATGTCACGCTGGCGAATTTTGCCCCTTATAGAGAAAGAACATGATAAATTTCGAAATTCAAATTTCGATCTTTTTTTCAACTCAAATCAAATTTGGACTTTTCCCCAGTCGAATTACACTAAAATTAACTTTAAATTAAATTTGAATTTAAAAATGTAAATTCGAGTAGGAGATAAATCTGCCCCATATTCTCATGAAAATCCAATAGAAGTCTATAAGGACATTTGGAAATGAAGTAGGAGATAAAGTACGTTTGTTGTCAAATTGAATTGAACCCACAATATAAACCAGCCGTAATTATGTCCTACAGCACCCTCTAGTTTTATATAGAAGTTGCTAAAAACCATAAATTCTCAATTACATGGAGCCAATGGCATAGCTAGAGTGCACCCCCAAGTGTACTGCAATTAAAAACCGCTCTCACTGATTCCTGCCCTGGATCTGCCTACTCCTTGCCCCATGCCAGAATCTCCCAGCTGCTCGGGACCTGTTGTTTTCTGGATAAGGGATCTTTCCATAATTAGGATCTTCATACCTTAAGTCTACTAGAAAATCATATAAACATTAAATAAACCCAATAGGCTGGTTTTGCTTCCAATAAGGATTAATTATATCTTAGTTGGGATCAAGTACAAGATACTGTTTTATTATTACAGAGAAAAAGGAAATCATTTTTAAAAATTTGTATTATTTGATTATAATGGAGACTGTGGGAGACGACCTTTCCGTATTTCGGATCTTTCTGGCTAACGGGTTTCCAGATAACAGATCCCATACCTGTATTTGTATCTCTTATTCCTGTCACCAAATGTATATATTGTGTATTTTATTTTACAGATTCTTCTCTTTTCTGTACATTGTGCGCTCAGTTGGGAAATACCTTGTGCATCGGCTCAAGTATACGATGTCCCGCAGGAACCATGTGTGGCTCACAACTATATTTTGTATCTGCAGGTATTCTGTGTATTCCAAGGGGAAAATGTGTTTGTTTTCAAGAATCATACAGATCACTGCTTAATAGATCAAACCAAAGCACTGCTTTATACAATCTAATTGTTCAGGAAACTTATATAACATATATTTTAAATACACTCATGTGATGATTAAACAGGATGAAACCCCAATATAGAATTATGTATCACGAGAGCAATATTAATTCTAAGCCATATTGAAAGCAATATCCGTCTTTCCTTTCCTAACCATAGCACTGCCCAGTAGTGATGGGGGAATTTGAGGCTTTTTGCTTCGCTGAAAATTCACGAATTTCGTGCAAATTCACGAAATTGCGAAAAATTTGCAAAATGGCTCATTTTTGATGCCGGCGGCCGTTTTTTGACGCCGGCGGCCGTTTTTTTTTGCGAAAATGCCAAAATCCATTTTTTTGACACCGGTGAATTTTCGCCAGTGAATTTTTGCAGCCATTTCGTTAATTTAATCGCCGGCGGCGAATCACGCAAATTCGCGCCTGGCGAATAAATTTGCCCATCACTACTGCCCAGCTATATTTTTATTTATATAGCGCTACTTGTATACACAGTGCTAGTTTAAAGATTCATTATTTGAATAATGTTGAATAATCCCCAGTTATCCTTGTTTTTTATAGGTCAAGTAAAGTATACGACTATAACCAGAGGATGTACAGTATTCAGGAACAGATGTGCAACACACCAATACAGTATGAAATTACTAACATTAAAGGGAAGCTGGGGTTCTCCTGTTGTTCTTCAGATAACTGCACTCCGACGGTAAACCCATGTAAGTGCCTCTGAGTCAAAGAGTAAACATTTTTCTTATCCCTGATATAAAACCATGCACAGGGCCAGGCCAGGCCCTTTGCAATGAAGTGGAGGGAGGGACGGAGAGGGGAGTGAGGGAAGGGTGACAGGAGGGAGGGGAGAGCGATGAAGGGGAGGGTGACAGGAGGAAGGGGAGCTGTAGTCCAGCAAAATCTGAATTCTATTCTTAAAGCAATATTGCATTATATCATTTTCCAAAACATTCCCCCAAATCTCCACAGCCAGCAAAACATGCAAAATAAAAATCCTCCAATGAGAATCTCAGCTGATCTGTATCAATCTGACTCCCTGTTCTTTGTTCCTGTAATTGGAATTGGAAGCGTTAAGCACCGAACAAGTCTGTCCTTTATCCCCAAGTCTGATTCCAGTGTCATATAAGGACATTTTAAAAAAAATGGCACAATAATCCCTGTATGTAGATAAGAGCAAAATGGCTGACCTAGTGCTGGGAATCAGCATTCTCACTGGTTAAGTCTGTAGTTACGTTTTTGGACAGTCGAATTTATGTTTATCTTGTACAGAGAACTAAGGGGCGCAGTTGGTCAGCTTTATAGTTGGGTTTAGTGTCCCTTTAAGCCATTTTAGCTACAATGGCAGTAACAGTTGCAGATTGGTCCAATTCCAGCAATTGTTTGGGGTGTTATAATTATGTAGCAGACAATTAACTAATGAGAAGTTTCAGTGTATGGTGTATCTTTTGGGAGGTCCTTAAATAATTCAGAGCCAGTAATTTATAGGCTCATGACTATGTGATATGAAACACAAATTATGCACATTATTATATTGCCTACTATAAAAGACAACCCTTTTTTTATTTTTGTTTTCTAACGTTCAGTACCAGATTATAATACACAGCCAAATGGATTATGGTGTCCAACCTGCCTCTCATCCTCATCCGACTGTTTCATTAGTGAGACCTTCTTGTGTAAAGGGAACGAGACCTACTGTTTCTTACAATCACTGTCAAGTGGTAAGCTTTATTATATTTATATTTTTATTTGCCTGGAAGAATCACAGATCTTTATTAGTGCCGGTCAACCTACTGCCTTCCAGAAATTGAGGAACAAAAAAACACCAGCAAATAATAACGACATTACCATTTGGGAATGATTTCACAATGTTTTTGTTTAAAGGAGAAGAAAACTACAGGAGCAGTTTATTGCCAATAGATTAGCCACAATAGTGCACGCTATAAGACTATATTTGTAGAATGTTTTACCATACCCGAGTAAACAGCTCTAGAAGCTCTCTGTTTGTTAAGGATAGCAGCTGCCATATCAGCTTGGTGTTACATCACTTCCTGTCTGAGTCTCTCCCTGCTCACTCATAGCTCTGGGTTCAGATTACAGCAAGGAGGGGAGGAGGGAAAAGGAAGGGGGAGAGGAGCAAACTGAGCATGCTCAAGCCCTAGCCCTGGAGGTTTAAGCTGAAAACAGGAAGTCTGATACAGAAGCCCATGAGTACACAATAGAAGGAAAGAAATGGACTCAGAGCAGCATTACTTTGAGGGCTTACTGGTGTATTTATATAGACCTTTCTGATAAAACTTACTTAATTTTAACCTTTCCTTCTACTTTAACTCAAGTGTTCACTTAAAATATTAAAATATTGAAAAAAAATCCAGTTGTTGGAGGGGTTCTATCACATTTTATGGACAAAAACTATCTGCCTCATTTACTAATGGAAAAAAAAAAATCAGTGGAGTGTACCATGTTTTTTTCTCCAAAATGCAGGATTTTCCCCCAATTCAAGCGTCCTTGTTCCTTCTTGAAGTTTTCTCAAAAATTAGCATCTAATGCCAGTACAAGGCATTCTATTATACATACAATAATAATGTATACCAGTTTGTAGCTGTCATGCAAATCGATGCAAAATGAAAGGAGGTAGTAAACCCAGCTGAACTGCACTGCTCAACTACACTTTATTTGTTGCTGGACTACAAGTTCCAGAATAATGTAACCTACAGTATAATGAAGGTCGAGGCATGCTGGGAGCTGTAGTCCAGCCACACTGCACCGCTCAAACAAACATTACTCAGTTGTTGCTAGACTACAAATCCCAGAATACTGTAACATATAGGTGCAGATTTACCAAGGGTCGAATATCGAGGGTTAATTAACCCTCGATATTCGACTAGGAATTGAAATCCTTCGACTTCGAATATCGAAGTCGAAGGATTTAGCGCAGAAAATTAGATCGAACGATCGAAGGATTATTCATTCGATCGAACGATGAAATCCTTCGAATCGAACGATTCGAAGGATTTTAATCCAACGATCGAAGGAATATCCTTCGATCAAAAAAACTTAGGCAAGCCTATGGGGACCTTCCCCATAGGCTAACATTGACTTCGGTAGCTTTTATCTGCCGAACTAGGGGGTCGAAGTTTTTTTTAAAGAGACAGTACTTTGACTATTCGACCATTCGATAGTCGAACGATTTTAATTTGAATCCTTCGATTCGAAGTCGTAGTGGAAGGTCGAAGTAGCCCATTCGATGGTTGAAGTAGCCCAAAAAATACTTCGAAATTCGAAGTTTTTTTACTTCGAATCCTTCACTCGAATTTAGTGAATCGGCCCCATAATAATGGTATGCTTGGAGCTGTAGTCCAGCAACATCAGGGTTGTATTTATTTATAAAGCAATATTGCATAATAAAACTTTTCCCCAAATTCACCAAGCCAGCCACTGCTTTAAAATACAAACAATTCTCCAATAAATATCCCAGCTGATTTGTATAAATGTCGCTCACTTTTGTTTGTTCCTGTAATTGGAGTTGGAAGATTTAAGCACAGTGTCTGATTCCAGTGTAATATAATGAAGAAATAAATGACATAATTATTTCTTTATATAAGATTACAATGTTGGTGAATTTTCCTGCATCTACTATTATGTTTTTTGACATTTTCTGTAGAAAACTAGGGGACACTGTTCGACAGCTGCGTTTACAACCTCTTTAAAGGGATACTGTCATGTGAAAACACGTTTTTTTCAAAACGCATCAGTTAATAGTTCTGCTCCAGCAGAATTCTGCACTGAAATTGGTTTCTCAAAAGAGCAAAAATATTTTTTTTTATATTTAATTTTGAAATCTGACATGGGGCTAGACATATTGTTAGTTTCCCAGCTGCCCCCAGTCATGTGACTTGTGCTCTGATAAACTTCAGTCACTCTTTACTGTTGTACAGCAAGTAAATGAAGTCCACTGTTTAAATGAGTTGTTCCTTGTCATCTTTTATGTCAAATTAAGTTAGTGTTAGACAAGGATTATTTAACAACTTAAAAACTAAGCTCTGAAGGTTCCTTCTGTGACTTATATGTGAAATGTTTTTTTTTCTCTTAAGCATCGGTACGTGGTTGTGCCATGGAAAGCCTCTGCCAGGCTACTAATTACTACAGTAAGGATAGTTTGACTTCTATGATTAATAACATTCCCTGCACTAGAGCAAATGTTATTGGTATTGGAACCACCAATGAAAATACTGGATATACAAGCGGCAATGAGGGAACCACCAATGGAAATACTGGATATACAAGTGGAAATGCAAGCACCAATGGAATTACTCAATATACAATTAAAGGTGCTGAAGTCACCAATGGAAATACTGGAACTTCAGTGAAATACATTGGTTACCATAGCATATTTCTATACGTGGCAGGTGTTATTCTTAGGTTGCAAAACATCTTGTTTTAAAGACAGTTGATGTAATTGAGAGACTTTGAAAAATGAAATATAATACAGCTCATGGGGCACATAAACTGTACTACGCAATCATGTGTTCTTAACATTTATCAACTTACTGCGATACAGGAACCCATAGAGCGCCCCCCCCCCGGCAGGTGAAGCGGAGTGGGGGCATGACTGAGGAGCGAATAAGGACTGTGTAGTGGGAAGTGGCAGTATAGCATTGTGGGTATTGTAGGAAGTGGCAGAGTACAGGCGAAGGAGGCAGGTTATAAATAGGAGGAGCCTGAGGCGGGAGTTCAGTTGGGACAGGTGGAGGACGCACGAACATCGTTCGCCCCAGAATGGCACAACCGGCAGACGTGGTGGAGGGCCTTAGGCTGGCGCTAACGGGCCACGACGGCGAATGAGTCAGGAGGGAGTTACTTGCGCTCCTGAGGCCGGATCC
Source organism: Xenopus petersii (assembly GCA_038501925.1). Taxonomy (NCBI): domain Eukaryota; kingdom Metazoa; phylum Chordata; class Amphibia; order Anura; family Pipidae; genus Xenopus; species Xenopus petersii. The sequence goes on along the minus strand of CM076684.1, from coordinate 8,459,288 downwards.
GCCAACGGCAGCTGAACCAACGGCAGACAGCATGGGGAGCCAAAGGCCTCAGAGAAGGGCAAGGCCACCGGAGCGTCTAAGCCCGACCCTCAGAGGCACAGGACAGAGGGTCAGAAGTCCTTCCCCACTAGCAGGCCCATCCAGGGACACAGGGAGTAGCGGAGAGCATCAGGCTGCAGAGCGCAGCACTATCAGGCAAGTGCGGCAGCGGGGTGTACATAGCGGCGCTACCGGGGAGTCACGTGACCGCAGAGGGATAGCTCCGGTAAGGAGCGGGAGGAACTTGAGGCCTAGGCCACCAACGGCCAAATCAAAACAAACCCAGGGGGAACAGGGCCACAGCAGCCCCCGTTCGGGAGGGTTGGGCAGAGCAGGACATGAGAGGGGGGGAGGAATCCGGCCTTGGCAGCGTGGCTAGGGAGGTGTAAGCGGGCCCGAAGGCACAGTAATAGTGTAGACCAAAGAGGAGACCAGACCAGGTTCGAGGTACAAAAGGGTTTATCCAAAGAATCGTCAAAATACAGGCAAAAGGTCAGACCAGGCAGAAGACAAGCAAAATCGAAGAACAGGCAGGAATCGGTACACAAGAATCAATAGATAATAACACCCAGGAACTCTGTAGCAGGAACCTATAGTTGGGCAAGGACTGGAAGGGGAAGTGAGTTTAAATAGTCCCAGGGTTGGCGCCAAATTTTGACGCGCTTGCGTCAGACGCAGACGCCAGCGTCCTCACGCTGACGTCTTGACGCCGGCGCCCGATTATGACGCCGGCGTCCGTTCCGTCGCCGACGACCAATCCTGGACTGGGAAGGAGATGAGGTCATAGACCTGTGCCCGGCAGGAGCCATGTGGAGAGGCAGGCGGTCGCCATCTTGGACGCCATCTTGGAGACTTGGAGTAGATTCCATTACAGTACCCCCCTCCTTAGGGGGGGCCTCAGGACCACCGAGTCTAGGGGAGAGAGGGAATAATTTATGGAACCTACGAACCAAGATGGGCGCATGGACATCCGAGCTCTTGACCCAGGAGCACTCTTCGGGACCGAACCCCTTCCACTCGATGAGATATTGAAGAGTGCCCCTGGAAAGACGAGAGTCCAAAATCCTCTTCACTTCGAATTCCTGGTGATCGTCAACCAGGACTGGAGCTGGGGGAGAAGAAGAAGAAAGAGACACAGCAGGCTTAAGGAGAGAGACATGGAAGACATTCGGGATCCGCATCTCTGGGGGGAGTTGAAGACGAACCGCCACCGGATTGATGATTTCAATGACAGGATAGGGACCGATGAATCTGGGACCAAGCTTTGGGGTAGGAATCTTCAGGCGGATGTTACGGGTGGAAAGCCAGACTTTATCACCAGGAGCATAGGGTGGAGCAGGAATCCTCTTCTTGTCGGCAAACCTCTTTTGGATCAGGGAGCTCTTTTGAAGATTAGAGGCAACAGCAGCCCAAATCGCCATCATGTGGGCAGCCTGGTCGTTGGCGGCAGGAACGTTGGTGAGGAGTAGAGATGGCGCGAACTGTTCGCCGGCGAACTTGTTCGCGCGAACATCGGGTGTTCGCGCTCGCCGGAAGTTCGCGAACGTCGCGCGACGTTCGCCATTTTGGGTTCGCCATTGTTGGCGCTTTTTTTTGCCCTCTCACCCCAGACCAGCAGGTACATGGCAGCCAATCAGGAAGCTCTCCCCTGGACCACTCCCCTTCCCTATAAAAACCGAAGCCCTGCAGCGTTTTTTTCACTCTGCCTGTGTGTGCTGAAGAGATAGTGTAGGGAGAGAGCTGCTGCCTGTTAGTGATTTCAGGGACAGTTGAAAGTTTGCTGGCTAGTAATCGTTTTGATACTGCTCTGTTATTGGAGGGACAGAAGTCTGCAGGGGTTTGAGGGACATTTAAGCTTAGGTAGCTTTGCTGGCTAGTAATCTACCTTCTACTGCAGTGCTCTGTATGTAGCTGCAGTGGGCAGCTGTCCTGCTTCTGATCTCATCTGCTGACTGCTGCAATAACAGTAGTCCTTGTAAGGACTGCTTTTATTTATTTTTTTGTTCCAATACAGAGCAGTATCAAGCAGATTACTAGCCAGCAAACTTACTATCATCTGTCCCTGAAATCACTAACAGCTCTCCCCCTACACTATCTCTTCCAAGCACACACAGGCAGATTTTTCAGATACATTTTTGCCCTTGATCCCCCTCTGGCATGCCACTGTCCAGGTCATTGCACCCTTTAAACAACTTTAAAATCATTTTTCTGGCCAGAAATGTCTTTTTTAGATGTTAAAGTTCGCCTTCCCATTGAAGTCTATGGGGTTCGCGAACCGTTCGCGAACCGCTCGCATTTTTGCGCAAGTTCGCGAATATGTTCGCGAACTTTTTTTCCGACGTTCGCTACATCCCTAGTGAGGAGAAGATCCTGGGGAAACGCCAATGGATTCTGACCGTAGACACAGAAGAAAGGGGACTGATGAGAAGAAGAATGCAAGGCGTTGTTATGGGCGAACTCAGCCCAGGGAAGGAGATCCGACCAATCGTCTTGGCACAGGGAAACATGGCAGCGAAGATACTGTTCCAATGCCTGGTTCACTCTCTCAGCAGCTCCATTGGATTGCGGGTGATAGGCCGAAGAAAATTGTAAAGAAATGTTGAGAGCTTTGCATAAGGATCTCCAAAATCTAGAGACGAATTGTGAGCCACGGTCAGAGACGATCTCGGCAGGAAACCCATGGAGACGAAAAATATGATGGATGAAAAGCTTGGAAAGTTCAGGAGCAGAGGGAAGTTTGTGGAGGGGAATGAAATGAGCCATCTTGCTAAACCTGTCAACGACAACCCAGATGACAGTGTGACCGGAGGAGACAGGTAGATCCACAATAAAATCCATGGCAAGATGAGTCCAAGGACGAGATGGAATAGGTAATGGAAGAAGGAGACCTTTAGGGGGAGAATGTCCAGACTTGGAAATGGCACAGATGGTACAAGAAGAAACAAAGTCTTTGACATCTTTCCTCATGGATGGCCACCACACAAGGCGAGAAAGGAGTTCGGTAGTCTTCTCTACTCCGGGATGACCAGCCTGTTTAGAACTGTGAGCCTGGGATAGAATAGACTGGCGACAATCAGGAGGAACAAAGGCAACCCCTAGGGGAATATTGTCGGGAGCAGAAGCCTGAGCGGAAAGGATTTGTGAGGCCAAGGAGGGAAATAGGGCAGCGACGATCTTGGAGGAAGGCACAATGGGTTCAGGATCTTCGGAACAGGGAACTTCAGGAATAAAACTTCTAGACAAAGCATCAGCCTTTCTATTTCTAGAGCCAGGACGAAAGGTGATGACGAAGTTAAAACGGGAGAAGAACAGTGACCATCTGGCTTGTCGAGGATTCAAACGTTTGAGGGACTGGATAAATTCGAGGTTCTTATGGTCAGTAAAGATGGTCACGGGAATGGAGGATCCTTCCAATAAATGTCTCCACTCCTCCAGGGCGAGTTTCACTGCCAATAACTCACGATTCCCCACATCGTAGTTCTGCTCGGAGGAGGAAAACTTCTTAGAGAAGAAAGCACAGGGATGCAACTTCCCGTCCAAGGATGATCTCTGTGACAAGACAGCTCCAGCTCCTACATCTGAGGCGTCGACTTCGAGGAAGAAGGGAAGAAGAAGATCGGGGTGTCTGAGAATAGGTGCAGAAGAAAAGGCAGTTTTCAGGGATTCAAAGGCTTCCAGGGCTGGAGGAGGCCAATGCTGTGGTTTACCCCCTTTGCGGATGAGGGCCAGGATAGGAGAGATCTTGGAAGAGAAACCTTTAATAAATTGTCTGTAATAGTTGGCAAAGCCAATAAATCTCTGGATAGCCTTGACACTTGTGGGGAGGGGCCAATCAAGAATTGCTGACACCTTGGCTGGATCCATCTTGAAACCCTGCTGGGAAATGATGTACCCAAGGAATGGGATGGAGGACACTTCAAACAAACACTTTTCCAATTTAGCGAAGAGATTATTCTTTCTGAGACGAAGAAGAACTTCCCTCACTTGGGAGCGATGCTCGTGGAGATCTTTGGAAAAGACGAGAATGTCATCCAGATAGACAACAACACTTTGCCCCAACAGGTCTCTGAATATATCATTCACGAATTCTTGGAAGACCGCGGGGGCGTTACAAAGTCCAAATGGCATGACTAGATATTCATAATGCCCATCTCGGGTATTGAAGGCGGTCTTCCATTCGTCCCCTTCACGAACTCTAATGAGGTTATAAGCACCCCGAAGATCCAGCTTGGTGAAGATCCTGGCCCCTCTTCACTGATCGAAGAGTTCGGAAATTAGGGGGAGAGGGTAACGGTTTTTAATGGTGATTTTGTTTAACCCCCTATAGTCAATGCATGGTCGCAGACCTCCGTCCTTCTTTTCGACAAAGAAAAATCCAGCACCAGCAGGGGAAGAAGAAGGGCGGATGAAGCCTCTTTGGAGATTTTCCCGAATGTAGGTCTTCATGGCAGCCGTCTCAGAGGGGGAAAGAGGATAGGTGCGACCCCGGGGAGGCATGGAACCAGGAAGAAGTTCGACCGGACAGTCATAGGGTCGATGAGGAGGAAGGATCTCTGCAGAGCCCTTATTGAAGACATCAGCGAAATCTTGATAGATGGAGGGAAGGGTCAACTTGGAAGAAATAGAAGAAACCTTGATAAGGGGTACAGCAGGCAAACAGTTCTGTTGGCAATAGGGGCTCCAGCGGGAGACTTGAGCGGAGGACCAATCAATGACCGGATTATGGGTGCACAACCAGGGGAGCCCCAAAACGAGTGGAGTTGAAGGGCAGTCGATGAGTAGAAAGGCCAATCTCTCCAGATGCATGGTGCCCACTCTAAGAGAAAGTTCAACGGTGGTTTGAGAAATAATGGCCGAAGACAGAGGGCGGTCATCAATAGCCAAGACTCGCAGGGGAGAGGCCAAGGGTTGTAGGGGAACCGCATAGCGAGCAGCAAAAACTCTGTCCAAGAAATTTCCAGCAGCACCAGAGTCCAGGAAAGCTTGCACTGGGATCTTCTGGGAACCGAATTGGATCTGTGCCGGAAGAAGGAAGCGTTGAATAGAGGGTTGGGGAGAATGACAAACACCACCCAGATAGGTCTCCCCAAACCTACCTAGGTGCTGGCGTTTCCCGGCTTCACAGGACACTCATGGGCGAAGTGTGATTTGCCCCCACAATACAGGCATAGGCCGGCAGCCCTTCTCCGTAGCTTCTCCTGTTCGGAAAGACGAGCCCGTCCGATCTGCATGGGTTCCTCAGTAGATGGAGCAGAGGAAGCAGAAGCCGCAGGAGTAGGAGAGGGGAAAGCAGAAGCCGGATTGAAGAGTAGAGGTCTCTGGAAGCGAGGAGCCAGGGTGGATTGGAACCGGGGATACCTCTTCGGACGCTCTCTGTCGAGCTCGAGTTGAAATTCCCTCTGTCGGGTGTCAACCTTTATAGCCAACGCCACCAGATCCTCCCACCGAGAAGGAATTTCCCGGGAGACCAAGTCGTTTTTGATCCGCATGGCTAGGCCGTTGTAGAAGGCGGCATGGTACCCATCGTTGTTCCAGGTGGTCTCCGCCACTAGGGTGCGGAACTCAATAGCGTACTCCGGAACAGAGCGAGTGCCTTGCTGGATCTGGAACAGGCGAGCAGAGGATGCCGTAGCTCGGCCAGGGGCATCAAAGACAACCCGAAGTTCACGGATGAAGGCACTGGCGTTGTCAATCAAGGGATCCCTCTTCTCCCACAAAGGTGATGCCCACTCCAAAGCCTTCCCCTGTAGGCGAGTAATCATGTACCCCACTTTAGCTTGTTCGGATGCAAACTGACCTGGCAGCAGGGCGAACTGAATCTCGCACTGGTTGATGAAACCTCTGCATGCATCAGGATCGCCGCTGTAGAGGGGAGGCGCAGGAATGCGAGGTTCCGAAGACTGAAGTGGGCTTGCAGGAATGGCCACAGGGACCGGGGCCACAGGAGACAATGCCGACAACTTGTCCAGGATAGCTTCAAGAGCCTGACCGAAGTGTGACTGCTGGGCTTCGTAAGACTGCATGCGGGAAGCCAAACCGCGGATAGCGCCACCGACATCAGGTGGAGCTGGAGTCTCCTCCGAAGGGTCCATGGCCCAACTATACTGTAAGCAGGCCCGAAGGCACAGTAATAGTGTAGACCAAAGAGGAGACCAGACCAGGTTCGAGGTACAAAAGGGTTTATCCAAAGAATCGTCAAAATACAGGCAAAAGGTCAGACCAGGCAGAAGACAAGCAAAATCGAAGAACAGGCAGGAATCGGTACACAAGAATCAATAGATAATAACACCCAGGAACTCTGTAGCAGGAACCTATAGTTGGGCAAGGACTGGAAGGGGAAGTGAGTTTAAATAGTCCCAGGGTTGGCGCCAAATTTTGACGCGCTTGCGTCAGACGCAGACGCCAGCGTCCTCACGCTGACGTCTTGACGCCGGCGCCCGATTATGACGCCGGCGTCCGTTCCGTCGCCGACGACCAATCCTGGACTGGGAAGGAGATGAGGTCATAGACCTGTGCCCGGCAGGAGCCATGTGGAGAGGCAGGCGGTCGCCATCTTGGACGCCATCTTGGAGACTTGGAGTAGATTCCATTACAGGAGGGGACTTCAGCCACAAATGCAGCCACTCCGAGCAGTGAGACAAGAGGCCAGCCTGGGGACACGGTTGCAGACAGGGGAGGAGAGGAACAGTCAGACCCCATTCCCTCTGAAGAGCAACTCGCTAGTGAGGAGGGAAGGAGGCCCAGATTGGAGAGGGACCGTAGTAGGAGTGCCACAGTCTCTAGGATGCTGGGTCAATCCAGGACAGCAGCTGGCCGGGACAGGTCCAGGGACAGGAACCGATTGTCAATGAGCAGACCTAGGAATCGCAGCAGGTCTAGGAGCAGGTCGGGTAGTCGATTCAGCAGAGGTGGCAGCGGGCATCAGAGGGATTATAGGCGAGGGAGGTCTGTTCGATCCCCTAGGCGACTGCATACTGTTTCCACTGTTTGCTTATCCCCCCACAGGAATCACAACAGGATAAACGCCACCGATGATAGAGGTTCAACAGCAAGGTTGTTGAGATCACCCAGTAGGACAAGGGAGGATGAGGTGAATAGGGGCGCGCCCCGCATGTCAATGGCACAGTCGGAGAGTACCGCACGCGGTGCAGGTGGTGATTCTTCTAGGGTGGCCTCTGGGTCTCACAGCACTTCGGATTTCATTGCAGGGCTAAAGGAGTTTTTGGGCAAGTGGGATGATCAGAGGGCGGCTAAAGGGGTGGCGGGGGCATGGATACAGGACGGCAGCGGTGGGAGGAGTGAGCAGATGCAGCAGGGGAATCCGCCGACCGGGGAAGTTGGGGTGACCCCATTGGCGCAGACAGTTCCGACGCAAGAGGGGGCAGTAACAGACAAGGGTGAAGAGCCACGGGTGATTGCCAATTCGACGGCGGGAGTGGTCCCAGACACAGCACAAAGGGGAGCCTATGTGTCATTTGCAGGCCCCTTAGGTACACATGTCAAAAAGGAGGTAAGGGAAAAAATATGGAAAGGGGAATTCGTAGAAATATTTTCCCTCCTCCCACTAGAAGAGGCGGTGGAGTTGAAAGATGAAGACAAGAAGGACGGCAAAAAAGAGGAAGAGGAACGGAGCAAACGTTATCGAAAAATACCAAAAACATTCGGGAATTGGCTTAGGGCCTTCTGCACCCTAGCCAGTATTGTTGGAGAGAAACACCCCGAACACTGTTCATCATTGTTCTGTTACCTAGATGGCATTTGGGAAGCATACAGGGTTTACGGCGGCTTGGCATGGTGGCGATATGATGAGCAGTTTAGGCAGAGGCTAGCGGCTAATCCAGGGATGCGCTGGGACCAGTTGGACATGCCATTGTGGCTTAGGCTGATGACTGCACAAAAGGCACCGCCCTTTCAGAGAGGCGCCGGGGGGGCACAACAGGGGTCCTCTCCAGCGGTACACAAGCCCGGATATTGCTGGCAGTTCAACGAGGGGCAATGCAAGTGGGGAACTGCTTGCAAGTACAAGCACGAGTGTTCAGGCTGCGGGGGAGGTCATTCTTACTCCAGATGTTTCAAGAGAGCAAAAGGAATGGCAAAGCCGGCGTAGACTCAAAAAGGGGAAGACCCCAGTGAACCTCGGTGCGATGGAACCGTGGCTAGACCGGTACGGTAGGAAGACAGATGCAGAGGTACTACGCGAGGGCTTTCGATGGGGTTTCAAGATACCATTCCAAATTAGGTCACAAGGGGAAATCCACAAAAACCTTAAATCAGTAGCCACACATCCAGAAGTAGTACGACAAAAAATATATAAAGAAGTGAAAATGGGCAGGATGGCAGGTCCTTTTGTAGCCTCTCCTCTGGATGACCTGAGAGTATCTCCTTTGGGGGTGGTTCCCAAGAAGGAGCCAGGAAAGTTCCGACTCATTCATCATCTTTCTTATCCGAAAGGGGCATCAGTGAATGATGAAATTGACCCGGAACTTTGTACAGTATCCTACACATCTTTTGACCAGGCCTTGGCCGTGGTCAAGAGGGCAGGGTTGGAGCTATGCTGGCCAAGGCCGACATAGAGTCGGCGTTCCGTTTACTCCCTATTCATCCGGACTGCCATCATTTACTGGGGTGTGTACTGGAGGGCTTATTTTACGTGGACTTGTGTTTGCCGATGGGCTGTTCAATCTCATGCTCGTATTTCGAGAAGTTCAGTTCGTTCCTGGAATGGGTGGTCAAAAAAAGGGCTAATTCAAACAATTTGGTACATTACCTCGATGATTTCCTATGTGTGGGTCCAGCTAGGTCAGATGAATGTTTTCATTTGTTGGAAACTTTACAGGAGGTGGCGGAAGAGTTTGGAGTTCCATTGGCTCCTGATAAGACAGTGGGACCGGTTACTTGCCTTTGTTTCCTAGGTCTGGAAATCGATACCGAAGCTGGTGAATGCTGCCTGCCGGCTGACAAGTTGCAAGATCTAAAAGGTTGGGTGGACAGGCTCGAACACAGGCGCAAAGCGACAGTGAGAGAGGTGCAGTCTTTATTGGGCAAATTGAATTTTGCATGTCGTGTGATTGTGATGGGTCGGGTGTTTTGTCGCAGATTGGGTAAGTTGCTGACTGGCGCGGTTGCACCCCACCACCACCTAAGGTTGCCTAAGGAGGTGAGAGAAGATTTGGTGATATGGCGAAGTTTTTTGGAGGATTTCAATGGAAAAGTAATATTTCCAGAAAAGGAGATTACTAATGTGGAGCTTCATCTCTTTACGGATGCAGCCGGAAGCTTCGGCTTTGGGGTTTATCTGGAGGGTATGTGGTGTGCCGAACCGTGGCCGGAGGAATGGTCGGCATCAGGTCTGACCAGAAACTTATGCTTTTTGGAAATGTTTCCCATTGTCATTGCATTATTCATTTGGGGTGATGTTTTGGAGAACAAGAGAGTGATCTTTGTTTCAGACAACATGGGGGTAGTGCAAGCCATAAACAGGCAGTCGGCCTCCTCGGACGAGGTGGTGAGACTTTTGAGGGTGCTGGTTTTGCGCTGTTTGCAATTAAATATTGGTTTCCGGGCAGTACACCTCCCGGGAATTAAAAATGAAATTGCTGACTCTCTATCTCGATTTCAGTGGGAACGTTTTCGTTTGTTGGCTCCAAGGGCGGAGGAGGCGAAACAGCACTTCCCTGGAACATCTGTGGCAGATCGGGATAATCGGATTGGAGAGTTGGTGAGGTCATCTGTAGCCGAGTCCACATGGTCATCATACGGTAAGGTTTGGAGGGAGTGGGAGCAGCTTGGCTCGTGGGCCGGGGGTATGCAGTCCCATCAGGACAGGCAGGAACTTATATTTTGGTGGATATACTGTATGGCGGAACAGGGAAGGTCCGCAGCACAAATATCAAAGGGACAAGCAGCTCTTTCCTTTTGGTTTAAATTTCACGGTTGGGAGGACTGTACCAAGAGTTTTGTGGTCAAACAGGCACTAAAGGGTTTAAAAAAGGGACGCACACGGCGGGACCTTAGGAGGCCTTTATCTGTTAACTTGTTAGAGGATTTAGTACATATACTCAAAATAATTTGTGTTACGGAATATGAGGCACAGTTATTCCGCCTAGCCTTTATTTTAGCATTTTTCGGTGCTTTCAGGGTTGGGGAGCTAGTGAGTAACAGCAAGCGGGCCCCCGGGGGAATTATGTGGAAGGACGTGTACATGGCCATGGACAGAGTAGAAATATGGCTGAATAAGTCCAAAACTGACCAACTAGGCAAAGGCCGAAAAGTGGTGATATATGCCATACATACCAGGTCGCTGTGCCCATTCTTTAACCTGAGCCGTTTTTTAACAGCCCGACCCCAAATAGAGGGCCCTTTACTTATGCATCAGGATGGCACACTGCTTACTAGGTTCCAATTTGTACGGGTGTTCAGACTGGGGTTGCAGAGGTTAGGCAAACCCCCACTAGAATACGGGTCACATTCTTTTCGAATCGGGGCAGCCACAGAGGCTGCACGGCTGGGTTTAGGTGACACGGTGGTCAAAAGAATTGGCCGCTGGGAATCTAGGAGATTTCAAAGTTACATACGGCCTGATCGTTTACAGTGATGGATTCAACTTGCTTCACAAATGGCTTTGATTATTGTTTTTATTTAAGGTGACAGCCGACGTATTTGGATTGTCGGACACTCCTTAGTGAAGTGGGCGGAACGGAGAGCCTCAGTTCGGAAAGGAGGAGCGCAACTGGGCTTTCCCGAAAAATATGTTACAGTTAAATGGTTTGGTTTCCCAGGTCTACAATGGCCTGGTTTATTTGATAAACTGATGGAAAAAGCTGCGGGGGAGGAGCACCCCCACATGCTGATATTGCACGCAGGAGGCAATTATATCAGTCATGAGCCAAAAGGATTTGGTAAGGTTTATGAAACTCGATGTTGATAAAATACGTTCTTGGTTTACAGGGGTGGTCATAATATGGTCTGAGATGGTACCCAGGCTGGTGTGGAGGTGGGTGCGGGACCACGCTGCAATGGAAAGGAGCAGGATAAAAGTGAACAAGTTAATGAGCACCTTTGTCAGAAGGTCAGGTGGAGTTGTGGTAAGACATAAAGTTTTGGAGACGGCACAGCCGGGTTATTATCGAAAGGATGGGGTTCACTTGTCGGAAGTCGGCCTGGACATATTCAACTTGGATCTGGCGCACGGGGTCAAAAGGGCATTTCAGGTTTTTAGTGGGGTGGCGCAGTCAGCGTAAAGGGGGTTTACGCTGACGGCGCAGTGGCGTAGTGGGGCTTCCTTACTGGGTAGCCAAAAGGGAGAAGGTGACATTGGCCTGGGGTTACGCTTAGGGGAAAGGAGGATCAACAGGCATGGAAATAAGTGATGGAGGCTTAGCTTTAGGCTGGTTAACGGGTTGCTTAACACGAATACTGTAAGTTATTGCGAAATTGTATTGAAGGTTATATATACAGCCTTCAGTGGCTTTGAATTTTATATGTCAAAATGTTAATCATTTTAGTATATGCAGCCTTCAGCGGCTACTGTGTTCTTTACACATGTAGGAATGTTAATTATATGTTCTGGAAGAATGATGGTGTGGTTGTGGTGAATAATTGACAAGTTTGATTACAGTTTTGGAATAAAACAAGCTGCGGCTTTTCACCCAAAACTATCGTGTGGAGTATTTTATGGGGATTGGTGGGTTGCAAAGGTCTATATTGAGTATACGTAAGTCAAGGAACCCATAGAGCGCCCCCCCCCGGCAGGTGAAGCGGAGTGGGGGCATGACTGAGGAGCGAATAAGGACGGTGTAGTGGGAAGTGGCAGTATAGCATTGTGGGTATTGTAGGAAGTGGCAGAGTACAGGCGAAGGAGGCAGGTTATAAATAGGAGGAGCCTGAGGCGGGAGTTCAGTTGGGACAGGTGGAGGACGCGCGAACATCGTTCCCGCCCGCCCACATAAGTATGGCTACTTGAGCGTCGCAGCATGGCGTAGTGGGGCTTCCTTACTGGGTAGCCAAAAGGGAGAAGGTGACATTGGCCTGGGGTTACGCTTAGGGGAAAGGAGGATCAACAGGCATGGAAATAAGTGATGGAGGCTTAGCTTTAGGCTGGTTAACGGGTTGCTTAACACGAATACTGTAAGTTATTGCGAAATTGTATTAAAGGTTATATATACAGCCTTCAGTGGCTTTGAATTTTATATGTCAAAATGTTAATCATTTTAGTATATGCAGCCTTCAGCGGCTACTGTGTTCTTTACACATGTAGGAATGTTAATTATATGTTCTGGAAGAATGATGGTGTGGTTGTGGTGAATAATTGACAAGTTTGATTACAGTTTTGGAATAAAACAAGCTGCGGCCTTTCACCCAAAACTATCGTGTGGAGTATTTTATGGGGATTGGTGGGTTGCAAAGGTCTATATTGAGTATACGTAAGTCATGTAACTTACTACAGTGATACTGAAACTGCCCATCTGTAAATGCCAACTGGGAGATGCCATTTTTCAAGTTGTTAAGCTAAGTTGGGGTCGGGATAATGAATCAGCTACTGTCAAATATACATGTATATGAAGAGAGATACTAGAAGTCTCCAAGGGGTTCCATATAGAAGCAATAGGCCACAGGCTGGGTACCTTTATACAGGATGAAACTCTGAGTTTTCTGAATCTTCCTTCAACACTATAATGACAATGAATTCCTATATCATAAATGCATAAGAAAAATATCAAATTATGTAAATCTAAATAAAATTCATGTGTAAAACCAAATTATACAATTGGACCCTGATCGTTTACAGTGATGGATTCAACTTGCTTCACAAATGGCTTTGATTATTGTTTTTATTTAAGGTGACAGCCGACGTATTTGGATTGTCGGACACTCCTTAGTGAAGTGGGCGGAACGGAGAGCCTCAGTTCGGAAAGGAGGAGCGCAACTGGGCTTTCCCGAAAAATATGTTACAGTTAAATGGTTTGGTTTCCCAGGTCTACAATGGCCTGGTTTATTTGATAAACTGATGGAAAAAGCTGCGGGGGAGGAGCACCCCCACATGCTGATATTGCACGCAGGAGGCAATTATATCAGTCATGAGCCAAAAGGATTTGGTAAGGTTTATGAAACTCGATGTTGATAAAATACGTTCTTGGTTTACAGGGGTGGTCATAATATGGTCTGAGATGGTACCCAGGCTGGTGTGGAGGTGGGTGCGGGACCACGCTGCAATGGAAAGGAGCAGGATAAAAGTGAACAAGTTAATGAGCACCTTTGTCAGAAGGTCAGGTGGAGTTGTGGTAAGACATAAAGTTTTGGAGACGGCACAGCCGGGTTATTATCGAAAGGATGGGGTTCACTTGTCGGAAGTCGGCCTGGACATATTCAACTTGGATCTGGCGCACGGGGTCAAAAGGGCATTTCAGGTTTTTAGTGGGGTGGCGCAGTCAGCGTAAAGGGGGTTTACGCTGACGGCGCAGTGGCGTAGTGGGGCTTCCTTACTGGGTAGCCAAAAGGGAGAAGGTGACATTGGCCTGGGGTTACGCTTAGGGGAAAGGAGGATCAACAGGCATGGAAATAAGTGATGGAGGCTTAGCTTTAGGCTGGTTAACGGGTTGCTTAACACGAATACTGTAAGTTATTGCGAAATTGTATTGAAGGTTATATATACAGCCTTCAGTGGCTTTGAATTTTATATGTCAAAATGTTAATCATTTTAGTATATGCAGCCTTCAGCGGCTACTGTGTTCTTTACACATGTAGGAATGTTAATTATATGTTCTGGAAGAATGATGGTGTGGTTGTGGTGAATAATTGACAAGTTTGATTACAGTTTTGGAATAAAACAAGCTGCGGCTTTTCACCCAAAACTATCGTGTGGAGTATTTTATGGGGATTGGTGGGTTGCAAAGGTCTATATTGAGTATACGTAAGTCAAGGAACCCATAGAGCGCCCCCCCCCGGCAGGTGAAGCGGAGTGGGGGCATGACTGAGGAGCGAATAAGGACGGTGTAGTGGGAAGTGGCAGTATAGCATTGTGGGTATTGTAGGAAGTGGCAGAGTACAGGCGAAGGAGGCAGGTTATAAATAGGAGGAGCCTGAGGCGGGAGTTCAGTTGGGACAGGTGGAGGACGCGCGAACATCGTTCCCGCCCGCCCACATAAGTATGGCTACTTGAGCGTCGCAGCATGGCGTAGTGGGGCTTCCTTACTGGGTAGCCAAAAGGGAGAAGGTGACATTGGCCTGGGGTTACGCTTAGGGGAAAGGAGGATCAACAGGCATGGAAATAAGTGATGGAGGCTTAGCTTTAGGCTGGTTAACGGGTTGCTTAACACGAATACTGTAAGTTATTGCGAAATTGTATTAAAGGTTATATATACAGCCTTCAGTGGCTTTGAATTTTATATGTCAAAATGTTAATCATTTTAGTATATGCAGCCTTCAGCGGCTACTGTGTTCTTTACACATGTAGGAATGTTAATTATATGTTCTGGAAGAATGATGGTGTGGTTGTGGTGAATAATTGACAAGTTTGATTACAGTTTTGGAATAAAACAAGCTGCGGCCTTTCACCCAAAACTATCGTGTGGAGTATTTTATGGGGATTGGTGGGTTGCAAAGGTCTATATTGAGTATACGTAAGTCATGTAACTTACTACAGTGATACTGAAACTGCCCATCTGTAAATGCCAACTGGGAGATGCCATTTTTCAAGTTGTTAAGCTAAGTTGGGGTCGGGATAATGAATCAGCTACTGTCAAATATACATGTATATGAAGAGAGATACTAGAAGTCTCCAAGGGGTTCCATATAGAAGCAATAGGCCACAGGCTGGGTACCTTTATACAGGATGAAACTCTGAGTTTTCTGAATCTTCCTTCAACACTATAATGACAATGAATTCCTATATCATAAATGCATAAGAAAAATATCAAATTATGTAAATCTAAATAAAATTCATGTGTAAAACCAAATTATACAATTGGACCCAATAGCTACATACACATCATAGAACAAAAACAGCCCAGAAATAATGAATAAACCACACTCAAATTTCTGCCAAAAATAACATTTAAACCAGACTACCCAAGGTGGGTCATTATAGTGAAGAAAGATGTTGGGAAACTGACACTGAGCTCTATAACCCACCGATTGCTCACACATTGATCTGTACTGAAATATTTGTCAGTTTATTGTAAACTTACCTGACAGTCAGAAAAGTGGAAGCTTTGTATATGTACTAAAATTTAGAATGTTGGGAATTCTTCCTCAGTTTAAAGTTTAGTAATGCTATGCTTACATTAAGGGGGTTACTTACTAAAATCGGATTTTATCTCATAAAAAAAAAAAAGCTTGAATAAAACTGCTATCCCCGATTTTGCCTTATTTATTAATAAAATAACTCGGATCTGTAAAACACTTAATAAAATCGCGAGAAAACTTGAATTGTCTAACTTTTTATTGCTTTTCTCCCGAATCACTTGGGGGGTTATTTATCAAGGTCTGAATTCATCTCAATATTGGCTGCTACAAACTCCGATCTAACCCGCTCGGGTTATTAACGCTTATTTTTTACATTTTCCCGAAAATTTGCTTTGCGGGACAAGCTCAGATTTTCACGATTTTTTTGTGAATTTTCCCCGAAAGCTCCGAAAACATTGTGAAATTGCCCAAAACCCCCGACACAACCAAAAATCAATGGGACTGTTCCCATTGACTTTTATGCAACCTCTACAGGTTTGAGATGCCGTGTTTTTATATTCGGGCTTTTTAGCCCTCGGGGTTTAATAAATTCCGAAAAAATTGAGATTTTTTTAAAAGTCAGATTTTATAAAAAAAAAATCACAAATTTTTCAGATTTCAGGTATTTGGAGCTTAGTAAGCTCAAGTTTTTGCCTGAAAACCACGTATTCATCGGATTAGCGTGCTATACCCAGTGCAGACCACAATATCCTTAAATTGGGATAGGGACATCTGCCATTGATTTAGACAGGTCAGAGATGATGGATTTTCAGATTTGGGCCTTTTACAGGTTTAATAAATCTCAATAATACATTTTTTTCCCATATAAAATTTTAATTTTTGCCCCAAAAAGCCAGATCAGATAAATGCGAGGTTTAGTAAATCACCCCCTGATTCTTTGCTTTTTGCATTAGTTAGTAAATAAAACATATACAAATGGGATTGAATGTAACTTTTTTTGTTATCTACAATATAACTATGCAAGTGTTTGATATAAATTAGTTGTAAAGATATTTTATTTGTAATAAAATCAGTGGTTTGTATCAGTATTCCAAACATCTTAATAAAATTGAGTTTAGTATTTATTGATTTAATAAAATGTTTATTACATTTATTTTAAATAAATTTATTTTAAGCATTATCTGTCTGTTTCGTTTGTGTGTGGTAGTCGTTTAAAATAATTTCATTCAATGTACGTGATGATTAACTGAAGTTAAAAATAGTTTTCCATCCTATTTTTTTCCCAACAATTGCATTTTTTTTTCTCAAGAACTAGCGTATTTAATAAAAAACTAAAACTAAAAAAATATTCACTGTCAGATTTTTTTGGGGGGCGGGGTTTGCACACAAGCAAAAATCACATTGTTACCTTATAGTTGTCTCAGTTGGGCCTGAAAAGTGTGTTTCTCAGTGTAACTAGTCACCCCTGAATCCCACTTATTCATAGACTGGTGGGCACACCCCTGTGTAAAGACCAATCAAAAGAACACATACATAAATCAATCACACTTGTGAAGCCATACTAACATCAATGAACCTAAAAATAATGCAAGCTTCCTCCATAGGGGTACATTTACTAAGCAGCAAAAGCCATCGCAACACTTCGCTAGGTGAAAATTCGCTCAGACAATGCTAATTTACTAAAAGGCGAAGTTGCATCCAAGGCGCTGAACACTGGTGAATTTTCGCTAGCGTTACTTCTGCGAAGTATGCCTAGCGAAATATCATTAGAGGTCTTCACTCAGGTTAATTTGCATACAGCGAGAAATTATAAATTTGAATGGACGTATAAGTTGCAGCAAATACATTATATTACACCAGTCCAGGGAACCTTAATAAAACAATACAGTTGTTATATTGCCCTACACATGAGCCCAGTGTATAGTTTATGTGCCATATGTTAGGAAATGTAGGGGGGTACCCAAAAAAATTTGAAGGACCTTTGCAGGCTATCACTCTGAAAAAAGGAAAAGACGCCAGCGTTTATTGGGACTTTTTCCACTATGATGTAAGTAACAGAAGATTGAGGAAGATCTATGAACTCCAATGCACTTTGCCTGGTCTTAGCCGTTGAAGGAAAGAGGTAAAGTTCAGTAAAATCCGCATCTTAGTGAATTTGCAGAGTAATGTCCATTCGCCAGAGTGAAAATTTGCCTTGCAATAGAGTGTGAACGACCGCGAAGTTACGCCTACGTCCATTAGTAAATTGCTGAAGTGCCTGAAAGCGATAATGCTGGTGAATCGTTGCCAGCGTTAGTCACTTCACCCCTTAGTAAATCTGCCCCTTATTGTTATATTAATCTAAGTGAAAACACACGAAAGTAAACTTTACATAACACAGGTGAGAGGATAGTATGCCTATAATAATGATGGGATAGGTTACAAGATAAAAAGTGTGATAAATTGTTTGGCTAGTGGTGGGTAGGGATTCTGCTGCATTAGTTCAGGTAAAGCAGCTGTAACGCAGGGTATCCTAAACTCAGAACAAACTCCAAGGACCCGGTCACAGCTCACCCTTCCCCTTTGGCTTCGGGACTAGTCCTCCGCTACTCGGATGCCGCCCGGTCTTAACATGAGAGGCCCAAGGAGAGAGTTCTGAGCGAGCAAGGGAACCGAAGTAATGGAATGGGAAACAAGCAGTGTTGTCGTAAGCCAGGCCGGGTCACTAACAGTCGAAGAATGCAGCACCAATACAGGAGACACAGGAATAGTCAGGGTCACAGGCCAGGTCAAACACACCAATATGTCAGTACAGAACACGATCCAAGAGAATAGTCGAAACAAGGCAGTGGTCAGGACAGGCAGCGAATTAGACGTGGGTATATAATTTATCTGTGTATATGATAACAAATACTTATGTACCCTGAGAGACGTTCATTCTGAGTACTAGGGATATTTTTGTATAAAAAATGTGTTTGGGACAAACGGCACCCCATACTGTAAACAAACTAACAGGTTACATAACAATTGAATAAACATGGACACTACTCCTGAGAATGCTTGTCTACTCCACTGTATTGAAAGGGCCACCAGCTGCCCTTGCGCTGAGGTGGGAAAGTGAAGGCAAAAGTAGGTCTCACTCCAAACTTCTACCTCCTGAGACCATTACCCAATGAGGTGAAACCACACACCATAAATTCCAGGGTACTAGTCCCTTCCTACCTCCCCAGTAAACCCACATGCTGTGACTAAACTGAAGCCCCACCAGGAGAAGCCAAAAACTTCAAACACCATAAAATCCCTTGCCCTCTTGCCAAACCATTTTAGGATGGAATGCTGATCTCCACATTTAAAGGGAAATCAATTGCCATTTGAACTGGGTGTTCTCCATCTCTCCTCTTGGTTCCTTTCTCTTTACCTTCCTGCTTTTGTTCTGCTGGAGGTTTGGGGTGCTATGGTGAGACAGCAAGGGCAACTAATCAAGATGAAGTGCCTAGTGGGTACGAAACGTGTAGGGCAGATGGAGATGCAAGTATACTCTTTTAACTTTGGCTAATAAAGATGTATTTTTTAACAAAAATATGTTGGTCCTGTGGGTCCGTTTGAGTGCCTGAAAGACCTGCTCTTTTTTTTTGAATATTCTGATTAAATATGAACATTATTGAGAATACACACACAGTTCCCTTCAAGTCTCAAAATCTCAGGCTTGTGCCTGGACTCAGTTCGTCCAACTCATTTCTCTGGCAGCTTCCACCAACATACAGTCCTGACTGTCCTGAATGTCAAAGTTATTCTGCCTGTACAGCACTTTCTGCATCTTTTCTACTGGTTTTATATGAAAAAGGACACATTCTCATTCTTATCTCATTATCTCATCTCAGATCATGTTCAAGTCATAAATAATCATATTTTGAGAAATATGAACATAATTTTCATGTAATATAATCAGAATGCATTAAAAAAAAACTTTCCTAGTTTGTGACATTCCCCTATCTATCACCTAAGGCTGTGGAGCTGCACCTTCTACATTTTCAGGTGTCGTCTCTGGGCACAGGCCACCCTGGAGGCATTAATGTGGAGACTAAGAAAAATATCAATTTTCTCTTCTAGTAAATCAACTCCTGGGAGACCAGTGTTAATGTCAGTTTGGATGAGATAAGGTGGAGAACATGTAGTTTCTGTTGCATATGTAGGTATATACATTTTGTACTGTATATATATATATATGGATAACTTATAAACTCCTCCTCCATAACCGTCAAAGCCCTTCATTCCTCTGCACCTAACTACATCTCATCTCTTGTCTCTATATGTTCCTGCCCAAAACCTCCGCTCCTCTCAAAGCAACCACTTGGTTGTACCCCCACTACTACTGCTGTTTCCCGTATCAAACCCTTCTCTCTTGCGACTCCTTATATTTGGAATGTCATTCCTGAATCTCTCAGGAGAGAATCCTCCTTCAGTGTTTTTAAAACAAAACTCAAAGACTCCCTCTGGGAGCACCTGGATAACACCTGAACTGGCACTTATATAACAGTGTAACAAATTGTAACCCACAGCACCTTAATACCCCTCTGAATTGTGTCTGTATGTTACTCTCCCATTTAGACTGTAAGCTCTACGGGGCAGGGTCCTCTAGCCTTTTGTTTCCTTGACACTGAGCACTTAATCTGCATTGTAATTATATTTTATATTTATGTGAATTGTATTCTAATAATGCACGTATTGTTACTTTTTATTCCAATGACCCCTTGTTTGTTACTACTAATTTATTGTTTCGCTGTACAGTGCTTTGCCCTCAAGGAGCGCTTTACAAATAAATATATACATACATACATACATACATGTAGGAACCCTGCTGCTACTGCCTGGTTTGGATGTTGCGGTACATCGAGGGTTCCCCTGCTTTAATAGGAAAAACAAGAGTGAAATTCAGAACAGGAGGCAAGAAGGATAACTTAGTGCAAGGTCAGGGAGAGTATGTTGATGCAAGTATTGGAATTATGGTAAGGATATGACATTGACAAAGTGTTTGATATTTGACATAAACATAGAATAAATTAAACCAGGTTTCTGTACCTTTCTACTCACAGAGGGACCCCTCCATGTTTGACTATAGGGATGATATTCTTTGCTTTAGAAGCTTAATTTTTCCCTATGAATAAAGAGATGTTGTGCTTTACCTGATTTTGTCTCATCTGTCCACAAGATCTTCTCCCCTTCCTTTCTTTTTATCTTTGTTTCTGTTGCTACTGAATTTCCCAGAGAGAAACTTCCAGACAACCTCAATGTTGCAATATTATATGGCCTGTTGAATAAAATCACATAATGAAACTGACCACTATATGGCACTTTATGACTTATTTTATAACTACAAATCTTGTATGTTTTCTTACTGGTCTTTTTGTATGTGTCACTGTACGTAGTTATTTATTGATTATTATTGATTATTGATATACAGGTATGGGACCAATTATCCAGAATGCTCGGGACCTGGGGCCTTACAGATAATGGATCTTTCCATAATTTAGATCTTTATGCCCTGAATCTACTAGAAAATCATGTAAACATTAAATAAACCCAATAGGCTGGTTTTGCTTCCAATAAGGATCAATTATATCTTAGTTTCGATCAAGTACTAGCGACTGTTTTATTATTACAGATAAAAAGTTTGGATTATTTGGATAAAATGGAGTCTATGGGAGTCTATGGGAGAGGACCTTTCCGTAATTCTGAGCTTTCTGGATACCGGGTTTCCGGATAATGGAAATAATAATGGTTTTCTGGATAAATGATTTCCCTGTTATTTGGATCTACATACCTGTTTTAAAAAACATTTAAACATGAAATAAAGTACTATTTTATTATTACTTTTTTTATTATTACAGGTATAAAGGAAACCCCAAAAAATTACAAATCACCAGATGCACCACTTTTACTTACCCCTTATACCAGTCAGGGTAAAGCTCAAAAGAAAATTTCATAATGTCCAATTGACATATTAAGCTTTTATTTGTACCCCCAGATTGTATGAAGCATTATAAAAACTTGTTGATCCCACTTAAACGATATCATTAGATCAGTCAATACAAGTAACTAATATGTATGAATAAATTATGTATTTATAACTAGGGATGGGCAAATTTCTCCCGTTTTGCTTCGCCAAAATATTTGTGAATTTCCTGCGAAAAGGCAAAAAATCGGCGAAACTTGAATTTTGACTCCTGCATCAATTCGTATCAATTTTGACACTGGCGTTAAAGTCAATGGGGGTCCGAAAAGTGTCGATGCGTGACGGTTTTGACGCGATCAACTTTTCCGACGTGCCTCCAAATTTTTTTGAGCGTCAAAATTTTTCTGCTACAGTTTCACTAATTTATTCGCCAGCGGCGAAACACAGTAATTCGCCACAAATTTGCACCTGCCAAATTTATTCTCCCATCACTATTTATACCACTGAAAGTTTTTGTTCACATGGGATTGAGACTGTCCATCACTATCAGGAAAATGATTGATTGAAATGAACTGGTCACGCTATCTGTCTTTATAAGTAGGAGTGTAACCCTTTCTTGGTACACTCCCTTAGAATAGGATCACTTAGAATATGATCACATTTGCTTAGACCAGGTGGCAATTCACCAATCCTGGAACCCTCCTAGGAAATTTAGGAGAGACTTGGAAACTGGGATCTTACAGCACAGTGCTGTACACACAGCTTAGGGGGTTCCATTAAGAAATAAAATAAACAAAGCTTTGCAGGATTAATGACATTTATATCAAAAGAAAAAAATGCCTGTCCTGACCTGTCCTCACACAGGGGCCACACACTAGTACCTTTTGGGAAACTGCATTGCATACTGCAGGGACCTACTGTATAAAGAGGCAGTTAGTGAATGGTGAATTTCACAGTGAAAATCCGCTGTGTCAAAAAATCTGCTGTGTCAAAAAACTTTGGGCTCGTCAGAACAGTCGCATGCATAAAAATTGTTGTGCGTCAAAACTATTTGGACACCCTTTGACTTTAATGCATTTTAATGCCAAAAGGCAAATTTTTTGCCGCTTTGCGAATTTTGTGGGGAATTGGCTAATTTTTCTGCAAAACGGGACAAATTTGCCCATCACTAGAGGCAATATTATGTTTTCATCCCTTGAGTTATTGCCCTTTTTTATGCAAGACAGTACAGGAATGAGATTGTTTATCCAGAATGTGCAGGATCTGGGGTTTTCCAGACACTGCCCACCACTGCCTGGCAGATGGGTCTATCTGGGGGCTCTACTGCTGGCCCCATTAAGTCCTATATATTTTTTTATGGATACTACAGAAATTTAGACCCTCAGCTACAAATACTAATCTGGTTATAAAGCATACAGTCAAAGTATGGCTTGAACTCAGGACAAGACACAATTCCTGCATTGATTCAGACCGCTTGGAGTTATGCTCATTTGAATTGGTGGATTACTAATATTTTTTTTGGACATTGGCAGCTTGACCCCATTGGGCAGAAAATTAATATGGGATGATCTACATAAAAAATACAATCCTGTGCAGAGAGCAATTCAGATATATTTAGATATTAATCACTTTATTCAAAAGAACTGCACTCTCATGATATACGAGATAGAACAAAATACATGGAGCATTGGGAACAGAGACTACAAATGACACTGGAGACTGATCAATGGCAACTTCTAGATAATATCAGGAAAGCATCCATCAACACCGTTATTAAGGACAATGCTTCTAAACTATTGTATGACTTGGACCTTACCCCATCAAAACTAAACAAAATTTATGGCTCAGACCCTAACTGTTTTAAGGGTTGACGAGAGGAAGGAAACTGTATCTATTGGGTGGAGTTGCCCATTAATATTCACAATGTGTATATAAATATTCAGATATATGCGCACATTATTGAAAAAAATTGCTCTACCAGATCCTTCGCTAGCACTACTATCCCAGAAACTTGAGACTCTTATTAAAAATAAAATGAAACTATGCTCCCAACTAGGTCTTACCTCCAGATGTACAATAGTCAGAACATGGAAAATGGCCCTCCCACAACTTCCTGAAATAAAAGGGAAAATCTCAATAGACAAACTTTCTGCATCAATACATCACACACTGGATAAATATGAAAATATCTGGCCCCATGGACACTATGAAATAAAACACACAACTGTGTAATCTCCCTGCCTGCCACAGATATATCTCTTTATTTATTGTTCCTACAATTTATTGTATGCTTTATTAAATTGTGATTAATATACCTATAGCCTGTGAAATAATATGGAAACGAAGTAACACTAAGGGGCACATTTACTAAGGGTCGAAGTGAATATTCAAATTCAAAACTTTGAATTTCAAAGTAATTTTTGGGTACTTCGGCCATTGAATAGGCCAAATTCGACTTTGACTTTGATTCAAAGTGAAAATGCTTCGGCCATTCGACCATTCGATAATCAAAGTACATTCTCTTTAAAAAACTTCGACTTCGACACTTCACCACCTTACACCTGCCGAATTGCTATGTTAACCTATGGGGACCTCCTAGAACCTATGGCCAGTATTTGGCTGAGTTTTGAGAAGTCGAAAGATTTTTTTGTAAAATCGTAAGATCGTACGAATTAATCATTCTGCCCTAAGGGGCAGATTTATCAAGGGTCGAATTTCGAAGTGAAAAAAACTTCAGAATTCGACCATCGAATAGGGTAGTTCGACATTCAAAGTCAAAGGGATTTTTAAGATCGTACGATAGTACTTTGATCGTACTTCAATCGTACGATTTTGCAAAAAAATCCTTCGACTTCTCAAAACTTAGCCAAATGTTGGCTATAAGTTCTAGGAGGTCCCCATAGGCAACATAACAATTCGGAAGGTGTAAGGTGGTGAAGTGTCGAAGAGACAGTACTTCGATTTTCGAATGGTCAAATTTATGAAGTATGTTTAAAAACAACTGACATTTTTTGGTGCAGTATTATTATAGTAGTAGTGAGTTATCTAGGAAGATACTGTATACAAGGTTCATGCAAGCAGTAATGGCCCGGTCTGAGGGGACACTACATAAACAGCATCCTTCTGCAGGTGTCAGGGAGCTCCCACCCAGGACCTCCGAAGTTGGGTCTTTAGTTAGAGCAGACTAGTCTCCTGTCAAAACAAGTATCAGAAGCTTTAGATAGAGACCATAGAAAGAACAGACAGCCTTGCGCCCCTTTGAGGAAGTAGTGGGAGAAGACTCCCCATCAGAGAGGGATTTGAGCAGTAGATTGAGGTTATTGGTGGGTGCTGTAGAGGTTCAAGATGAAGATTGCAAGAGGGTGCAGAGAGTACTTCAGTGTAATGCTACTGGATGACTTATTAAATTCTAATGCAGAATACACTGGTTTCTGAGCTGGCATGTAATGTGTTTCTGAATAAATTAGCCTTGCATTATGACTTTTATATTGTACAGTATATATACTATATATTAAGAATGGGTCCCTAATAAGTGACATCAACACAGAGCATGTGCAGGGAATCAGCAGAAAAGAAGATGGGGAGCCACTGGGGCATCTTTGGAGACACAGATCTTCCTTTCGAAAAGCTTTCCTACCACAGATGACAGACTAACTGGCCTATAGTTCTGAGGCTGAGAACAGGATCCTTTTTGATTAGAGTAATAACATTAGCAATTCGCTACTCTCTCTGCACCATGCCAGACCTCGATGAATCCTGAAAAATTAAGTAAAGAGTTTGGCAATCACAGAGCTAAACTCGCTAAGTACCCTGGGATGAATACCATCTGGCCCCAGACTTTTGTTTATCTGAACATGTTCTAGTCTCTTTTGAATTTCCTTATGTGTGATCCATGCATCATCAGTTGTATTACTAGAATTGGTACTATTAAGAAGGAAACCTTGATTAACTGGTTCCTCATTTGCGTAGACAGGTGAAAAATATGAATTCAGAATCTCAGCTTTTTTTTGTTCTCATCAACCAGCTGACCCCCCATTGATATTAATCGTCCCACCCCTTGCTGCTTAATTTTTTACTTTTAACATATTTACAAAATAACTTTCGATTATTTTTACTGCTTGCTGCAATATATTTTCCATATCGATTTTAGCTTGCCTTATAGCTTTTTTACATGATTTATTGGCCTCCTTGTACCTTATAAACGATTCAGCTGTCCCAGCTAACTTGAAAACCTTAAAAGCACGTGTCACGGCCGGCACCCGATACCAGAACAAATGCCAAGCACACTGGTCTCGGTTCGGCTTCACCAGTAGTGTGACCATCGTTGGGCTTCGGGAGGAGCCCTCAGCTTACTTGGGTGCCACCTGGACTTAACGAGGGGTGCAAGGCGAGATGTTCTGGCTGGCGAAGGGGCACAGCTGTTAGCAGAGTCTTTTGGGCCGAAGGTCACGGTACAAATGGAGCAGGCAAGAGAATCGTCAGACAGGCAAGGTCGAGGCAGGCAGATATCAAGAATCGTCAGGCAGGCTAGGGTCAAACCGGGTTGTCAATCAAGGGGTTAAGCAGGAAGAGTTGTCGTAGGCAGGCGGGGTCAGGATACAGAATGCAGAATAGTCAGGAACAGGCTGGGTCAAACACGGGTAATCAAACAGACTAGATTCAGAACAGATCAAACGCACAAGGCTCGGGAACCACTAGAAACAAGTTCTATCACGGGCACTGGCTGGGAGTATGAATGGGCCTTAAATACTTTCAAATTTTGCACCAAAACGTGCGCCAATGCGCGCTGGCGCAATCGTGCCAGCGCGCCTGTACATTTAAGGGGCGCACAGGTGCGCGCCCTAGAGAACCAAGATGGCGCCGGCGCTGGAGGCAGGAGAAGGAGCGCGTCCACGCCGCCACACCACTAGACCACCAGGTATTTTTATTACAGCACGTCTTTCTTACCCACCTCAACACCAACACTTCTATTTAACCAAAAAGGTTTTGCTTTTCAACAAAGTTCCTTTCTTACAAGGGGAATATACTGACATGTTTATTTATGAAGCAGCATTTTAAAGACTTTCCATTTTTGTTCTGTGTTTCACCCTGTTAAAAGCATTTCCCACTTAATATGTTGCAGGGATGCCCTTATACTGTCAACGTTTGCACGTTCTTCTTTGTTAAGATTTACCGTATATACTCGAGTATAAGCCGACCCGAGTATAAGCCGAGGTACCTAATTTTACCTACGAAAAATGGGAAAACTTATTGACTCGAGTATAAGCCTAGACACAACTACAGCCCTGTCTCCCAGCAGTGCACATTCCGCCAAAGCGACCCCCGCAGCAATCAACCGGACTTCTTTGCAAAGTTGATGGTGACAGAGAATTGCCAAACGGATTACTGTGTGCATTGTCCCACTGTCCCACTACCATGTGCAGAGGGCGCTGTGTGATATTCCCATCACTGTTAATATTTCATATAACCAACAGAGGGCACACTGTTATTCTTTCATATAACCAACAGATGGCGTTGTGTGATATTGAAGTCACTGTTATTCTTTCATATAACCAACAGATGGCTCTGTGTGATATTGCAGTCACTGTTATTCTTTCATATAACCAACAGAGGGTGCTGTGTGATATTGCAGTCTGTCCCCAAGCGAACTGTTGGTATAGTAATGATCAAAAGTGACTGCAATCTCAGCTACTGCCCACTGACTAGAGTATAAGCCGAGATAGACTTTTTCAGCACATTTTGGATGCTGAAAAACTAGGCTTATACTCTAGTATATATGGTAGTTCTCCTTTAACTATAGGTTATTGGACTACAGTGTCCACCATTATCTGTTTATATAAAGCTATACCTCATCTCGCATTTATAAAGGGAATATTGTTAGAACAAAATTAAATCTAACTTATGAACAGTTAAAGCATGATGGGAGCTGCAGTCCAGCAACTTTGAGGATAATGTGTCAATGTAACATTAGGGGGTTCATTTGCTACCCTATTCTCCAGAATGGGAAAACATGGTCCATGCACTGACTGTGTTTAAGACAGTACCATGTTTGCTTTGGCTTGCTGAATCCACATCTATATCTGCCATTAAAGGGGACCTGTCACCTTAAGAAATAATTCCAAATTCACTTATTTTGTGTTTATTAAACAAAATAAACTTTACTTACACCATACAAATGATTTAAATCGTGTTTCATTCAGTCTTGAAATTAGACAATCACAGCAAGCAGGCGCCATTTTGTGAATACTGTTATTAAGGCAAGATTTATTATTAAATGGACAAGCCTATGCACTGGATACACAATTAGTAGGTGAGGAAATGCAGAAATGAAAGTGAAATTAATTGCCTGTTCATCTTCTATGCCTGAGGCACAGAGGCACAGAGGCACAGGCATAAAGGCGGGGCAGGGAATAAGTGATTGAAAGCTGGATGTTTTAATAAAGAAAATAATTTGGGTTTCATATTTAATTTTAAAGGGCTTTTATTATTATACAACTTTTTATTTCAGTGCATCAGGTGACACCTCTACTGACACATCTCAAAGGTATTCTGCCTATGCAGTGCTATTTGAATCTTTTCTCCTGGTTTTGTGTGAAATTGTTATCTCAGATCAGATTCATGGCTTGTCAAAAGAAATTTCATATTAAGCAACAGATTTGTAAAACAAAACATTCCTTCCTTGTTCAAAAATGATCAGAATCCATTAAATTAGTTAGTTATTGACATAACTTCTGTCGTTATATTGTTTCACGTATCAGTTGTTAGCTGCGGTGGATGAAGGAATGAAGAAAAACATGTTAAAAGTCGATTTCAATGAGATTTAGGGTGAATAATAATTTACTGTCCCATATATTATTGGAACTAGAAAGGTGGTGCAGAAAAGATGTATCTATCAGTAAGCTGGGGGGAAGACTTGAACAACTCGTAGGAGTTTCAGGGGTTCTTGTGCCAAAAACCCTTGGCCTAAGGGACAAAATATCATGGAAGCTAACTGTAACATACAGTATCCTAAACCCAGAACTAACACCAAGTTCCTGGTCACATTCTGCCTATAACAGCCACCTTTCGCTTTGGGAGGAGCCCTCCGCTACTCGGATGTCACCAGGTCTTAACGTGAGAGGACCAAGGAGAGAGTTCTGGGCAGGCAAGGGACTGGGGACCAGGCAGCGTAGTCGTGGAACAGGCTAGGTCAAAGCTGGGGTTAATGACTTCAGATGCTGAAAATGGACCAATGAATTTGGGTCCTAATGTGGTGGATGAAACTTTCAACACAATGTTGTTAGAAAATAGGCAGACCCTATCATCCACCTGGTACTAGGGTGACATTATACAATGCCAGATGCTCACTTTTGGGCAGTTACTGCTGAAGATAAAGAGTTTTGGACCCTTTGCCAAATCTTAGCAAAATGGTCAGTCAGTTGAAAACAGGAATATCTGAGGACTGACCAGAAAATGAAAGGGCTCTAGGATGATAGCCAAAAACAGTAAAAAATGGAGATTCACCAGTGGACGAATGAGCAGCATTATTGTATGTGAACTCGGCCCATGGAAGAAATCCAGTGACTGATTTGTCCATTCCTTCTGGCTGTTAGTTTGCAAATGATACACAGAGAAAAAGGAAAAATCAGTGCTCATAAGAGAAAAAAAGGCTCGCTAAAACGTAAACATAAACTGAATCCCCCTATCAATCACAATGTTCAATGCAGCCCCATGAAACTTAAATATATTAGATAGGAAGAGTTCAGCGAGAGACTTAGAAGAGGGGAGGATGGGAAGGGGAATGAAATGAGACATTTTACTAAACCAGTCCACCACCACCAAAATAACAGTATACCATTTAGTGGGAGGAAATTCCATGATGAAATCCATGGAGATATGGGTTCATGGCATCTCTGGAATAGAAAGTGACTGCAGCAGCCCCTGGGGTAAAGACCTGGATGGTTTAGAACATTGACAACTCAACAAGAATCAATATAATTACCAACACAGAGACAGAAGAGAACAGGCTTTTTGCAGCCTGGCTACCTTAGTCTTGAGTTTTAAGCAAAACTGCCTCACGAAGGTATATGGGAACAAAGAGTTTGCCTGGAGGGACATTAGAAGGCAAAATAACCTGGGCGTCAGACAAGGAGGCTTTCTTGGAAACAATAGAAACAGGTTCAGAATCTTCCCTAGGGCTGAAGAAAAAAATTCTAGAAAAAACGTCTGCTTTCGCATTCTTTTCCCAAGGCTTGTAAGTTATAATAAAGCGAGTAAAAAATAAAGCCCACCTGGCCTGTCGGGGATTTAGGCTCTTAGCAGATTCAATAAATAACAGATTCTTATGATCTGTGAACACAGAAACCACATGTTTAGTACCTTCTAAAAGACGTCTCCACTCCTTGAATGCCCATTTAATAGCTAACAATTTCCTGAACTTCTTAGAGAAAAAGGCACAAGGGTGGATATTACTAATAACAGGGTGTCGCTGTGATAAAACCGCACCAACTTCGATTTTGGAGGCATCCACTTCAATCAGGAAGGGGAGAGTAGAATCTGGATGCTGGAGAACTGGAGCTGAAATGAATGACTTTTTCAACAGCTCAAACGCCTCAATAGCCTCACCAGACCAAATAATAGGATCTGCCCCCTTGTAATTAAGGGCAGTAATTGGAGCCACCAGCTTGGAATTTTTTTTTAATAAACTACCAGTAGGGATGTAGCGAACTGTTCGCCGGCGAACTAGTTCGCGCAAACTTCGACTGTTCGCGTCCGCCGAATGTTCGCGAACGTCGCGCGACGTTTGCCAATTTGAGTCCGCGTTCGATTCGAATAAAAATCGTTCGACCATTCGACCATTCGATTCCTTCGACCGCTAAAATCGAACGATTTCCATTCGTTCGAACGATTGTAAGCATTCGATCGAATGGCTTCGATCGTTCGATTCGAACGAAAATCCTTCGATCGAACGATTAAAATCCTTTGATCGTTCGAATCAAACGATTTTGCGGGTGTTCGAAGTTCGCGAACTGTTCGCATTTTTGCCGGTGTTCGCAAACGGGGTTCGCGAACACCAAAACGGCAGTTCGCTACATCCCTAACTACCAGTAGTAATTGCCGAACCCCAAAAACCTTTGGATGGCCTGTAATTAAAGGGGTTGTGCCCAATCTAGAATAGCTTGTACCTTAGTTGGTTCCATCTCTAGGCCCCTGTGGGAAATGTAAATGTAACCTAGAAAATGCAACCTAGAAGACACATTTGTTGAGTTTTGCATACAACTGGTTTTGTCTTAACCTACATAACACCTCCGTGACATGGGAACGATGGTCAGTTAGACTAGAGAAATAGCTTAGACTGTCATAAGGAGGCCCCTCTGTTACAAGGAAAACAGGCTAATATTAACTTAAGATATAATTCTCCATTAAGTAATGTAAATTACAGAAGGCAAAGTAGTAACTTCCGCTGTATGCTGGAAAAGTTTTTCAGGTAAAATGGGAGAGCTAGAGTTGATTGTATGCTCTAAAAAATACAATATAATTGGCATCTCTGGGACCTGGTGGGATGAAACATGACTGGACTGTGAATTAAAATTTTTATAACCTTTTTAGGAAGGACAGAGGGATTAAAAAGGGTGGAGGAGTGTGTTTGTATGTAAAGCCTGAATTAAACCATGCACTAAAGAAATAACAATAGCTGGCACTGGTGAGGGTGTAGAATCACTCTGGGTAGAGATTTTGACTGGGCAAAAGGTTACAAAGAAAATGATCATTGGTGTATGCTATAAACCACCTCGTATAAGTGTCGAGTATGAAGCCCAGCCACTCTTACAAAAAGAAGCGGCTTCACAGCTGGGTCAAGTTATTATTATGGGTGACTTCAATTATCCAGACATTGACTGGGGTAATGGGGCTGCTAAGACAGAAAAAACTAGTAGGTTTGTAAATATGCTGAATGACAATTTTTTATTCCAGCTCGTTCAAGAACCTACTAGGAATAACTCTCTTTCGGACCTTGTAATAACTAACAATACTGAACTCATTTCTAACATTTGTGTGGGTGAGGGGCATTTAGGGAATAGTGATCATAACATGGTCTCCTTTGAGATTCTGTTACAGAGGCAATTCTATAAGGGAGTAAATAAAAATTTAGACATGCAAACTTTGTCAGTATAAGGGCATCTCTGCAACATATTAAGTGTGACATTTTTTCACAGGTTTGAACATGGAACAAAAATAGGACATCTTTAAAATGCTGCTTAAAGGGGACCTGTCACTCTAAGAAATAACTCCAAATCCTTTTCTATCATGTTAATTGAGCTAAATAAACTTTATTTTTATTGGAATAACGCAGTGTCATCTAGAAAGTGCTGAATGGAAAGTGAAAGTAATAGACTGCCCCACCTCTATGCCTAGAGGCAAGGCAGGTAATATTTGATTGACAGATCCCATATTTAAACAGTTATGAATGTTTAAATGAAAAAAACAATTTGGGTTCCATGTTTAATTTGCAAAGGACTTTGATTATACAGCTTTCTATTTGTCAGTGATAGGTCCCCTTTAATAAATATACATATCAGTATATTCTCCTTTTAAGCAAAAAACATTGTTGCAAAACAAAACCTTTGTGGTTCAATAGAAGCGTTGGTGTTGAGGTGGGTAAGAAAAGACGTGCTTTTAAGGTTTACAAGTTAGCTGGGACAGCCAAAATGTTTATCAGGTACAAGAGGCCAATGCATCATGCATAAAAGCTATGATTCATGCTAAAATTGAGAAAGAAAAGGATATTGCAGCAAGCAGTAAAAAGAAACCAAAATCATTTTTTAAATATGTAAATTGTAAAAAAAATCAAGCAGGAAGGGGTGGGAGACTTAAAGGGGAAGGAAACCTAGTTGGCGCAAAAACCCTCCCCCCTCCCGTGTGTTGCCCACCCTCCCTCCTCCCCCCTGGCCAACCCATCCCGCTGGGCAAATGCCCCTAACTTGTTACTTACCCTTCTGCGCAGGTCCAGTCCAGGGAGTTCACAGACGACATCTTATTCCACGCGATCTTCTTCCTGCTTTGAACGGCGTTTTGGCGCATGCGCAGTAGGAGCATTTCGCCGGTACGGATCTACTGCGCATGCGCCAAAAGTCACGAAGTACTTTTGGCGTATGCACAGTAGATCGTACCGGCGAAATTCTCCTACTGCGCATGCGCGGTCAAAGCAGGAAGAAGATCGCGTGGAAGAAGATGTCGTCTGTGAGCTCCCTGGACTGGACCTGCGCAGAAGGGTAAGTAACAAGTTAGGGGCATTTGCCCAGCGGGACGGGTAGGCCAGGGGGGAGGAGGGAGGGTGGGCAACACACGGGAGGGGGGGGAGGGTTTTTGCGCCAACTAGGTTTCCTTCCCCTTTAATATCAGAGGGGAATCAGCTGGTTGGTGAGATCAGAAAAAAGCAGAGATTCTGAACTGTTATTTTTAATCTGTCTACACAAATGAGGGACCAGTTAATGAAGGTTTCTTTCTTAATAATCCTAATTCTAGTAATACAACTAATGATGCATGGTGCACACATATGGAGGAGGAAATTCAACATAATAAGATAAACAAAGGTCTGGAACCAGATAGTATTCATCCCATGGTTAATGAGCTTAGCTCTGTGGTTGTAAAACCTCTTTACTTAATTTTTCAGGATTCATTGAGGTCTGGCATGGTGCCTCTATTCAAAAAGTTATCCTGTTCTCAGCCTCAAAACTATAGGCAGGTTAGTCTGATATCAGTGGTAGGAAAGCTTCTCTAACGGTTATTAAGGAATAAAATACTGCAAATCTGCAAGTATTTGTTCCTGGATAGAGAATTGGCAAAAAAATAGACTACAAAGAGCGGTGGTAAATTGAAGTACCGCAGGGCTCTGTACTAGGTCCCTTGCTTTTCAACTTGTTTATTAAAGATGTATTTATCTGTAACCTTGCTATGAACTGAGGGGAGGTCAATGCCACTGGAGCTCTATCTAAAAAGTCAAGTTTCTTATTGTCTCATTGAAACAATTATCCAGAGACACTTCAGGGATGTAGAGCGAAGCAATTCAGGGGCAGCAGATCACTAATCTCTTTGGAATTTGGATTATGATTGAATATAAGGTAGAAATGCTTTATGGGACAAGGCAAATTTCAGACCCAGGCATTTTTAATGCAGCCATTGCTTAGGTGTATGGGAGTCCATGATTTGCAGATCTATATAGAATCATATCTGTAAAAAGGAAAACTCTTGCATTGGCAACAATTGTAAGTCGATTTCTTCATAAAGTATCTCCTGTCAAGTGCCAAAGTCAAACTCACCAACATTACATACAGTAGATAGTTAGTGGGCACTGTGAGAAGAAAACTAAACACAGGTTTATCTGTTTCAATATAGAGACAATTCTAATATTGTAATAATACATATACATTAG
Source organism: Xenopus petersii (assembly GCA_038501925.1). Classification (NCBI taxonomy): domain Eukaryota; kingdom Metazoa; phylum Chordata; class Amphibia; order Anura; family Pipidae; genus Xenopus; species Xenopus petersii. The sequence goes on along the minus strand of CM076684.1, from coordinate 8,425,725 downwards.
ACAATTATAATAACTGCCTATGTCAAAATGGTACATGTAAAATTACTGATCACACTAATACTACCAAAATATTCTTCAAAGATGAAGGAACATACTGCAATGTTAATGCAGGATAGTTATATTTGCAGTGTCTAGAGCCCTCAAGAAAAAAAACACCCATTGACTCCAATGCATTAAGGCAACATTTTGGTAAAATTTGTCAAAATTGGGATATTTTGTGACTTTTTTTGAGATTAAAAACCAAAGTTATAGCCAGACTCTCTGTCTTATTTCCTGGTGACTATATAACATTTACTCTCCTTATCATAGGTTTGGCCCAAAGAAGGAAATACTGGAGCTGCCAGGAGGCATGGGGGGGAAGGAGCTTTATAATTTCTAGTACATTCCATCTGTCTATGTGGTATTTTTTTCAAATTCTGTCCATGCCCTCTAATTGGGAGTAACACCCTCTACTGTAGGATATAAGAAGCCAAACTGCATTTCAAACCAATCCTGCAGTGAATTCATGTGAGAAATTGATGCCGCGTAACAGTAAGGCTATTGGTAAGTCTTGCACTTTGATTCCAATGTTATCAAATACACAGCAACTGTAATGCTTTGATGTACTATTATAACAACTATGCTAGCTGTAAATAAATGAATAAAGGCAATTTGACTGAGCAAATATATATTGATGTCTTTTAGACCCAGCTGTTATGGTTGGTTTTATTAAAGGTAACTTAGTAAAGGGTAGAAAACACTAACCAAGATACTATAGGAGGGAGATTTAGAAAGAGGCAAGGGAACAAAATGGAAGGGAGGGTTGATCTTGGAGACATATACATTTCTTGTTCAAATGTTATGAAGAAGACCTTGTCTGTATAACCATAAACATTTCTCCATGGACCCACCACAATCTGTTCTCAAGGGGTATGCTCTTCCATTTTTTTGTTTTCATCGTTTTTCTTGGTTTTTATAAAGCATAAAAGATTCACAATTTAAAAGATTGTGTTAAACATGATAAGATGACATATATGCCCATGTCATGCAACTTACAATTCAAAAGTATGTAATAATTATATAAAGATGAGCAAGATAATTATAATATCTAAAGATAATCATCATCATTTATTTATATAGCGCTGTCAAGATACGCAGTGCTTTACTGCAGTTACAGCAAACAGGGAATAAATGGTGGATAACAGACAAGGATTACAGAATACAATAGGCTTAGAAGGACCTAGAGATTAGAGTTTACAAACTAAAAGCTTAGGGTACAATTGAGGCATTAGGATTATATAAACATTTTGTCATTTTTGAGCGCTTGAAAGTTTGGAAAGAAGGAGAAAGTCTGACAGCTTGTGGCAGAGAGTTCCAGAGAAAAGCAGAAGCCCGAGAGAAGTCTTGTAGACGAGAATGGGCAGAAGTGACCAGAGGAGAAGTGAGGCGAAGATCAGAAGCAGAGCGTAGGTTTCGTGAAGGAGTGTATTTGGAGATGAAATATAGGGAGGGGTTTCATTATTAAGGGCCTTGAATGTGAGTGTAAGTAATTTGAATTTGATTCTAGAAGAGATTGGGAGCCAGTGAAGGGACATACATACGGGAGCAGCTGATGTTGAGCGGCGAGATGAATGAGTCTAGCGGCCGCGTTTAGAACAGATTGGAGTTGAGAAAGGTGACTTGTTGGAATACCTGTGAGGAGTAAGTTGCAGTTATCAAGGCGGGAGATGATGAGAGACTGAATCAGTGTTTTAGTTGATTCTGAGCTGAGATATGGTCGTATTCGAGCAATGTTGCGCAGTTGAATACGGCAAGATTTTGCAAGTGTTTGAATATGTGGTGAAAAAGACAGATGAGAGTCTAAGATAACTCTAATGAGACAATAAATAAAAAAGTATTATTAAATAACTGTCAGGTATTGCTGGGATTCAAGCCAGGGACCTTTGGGTTTCTGTCTCGATACCTTAACCATTTGGCCAGGTGAGCAGCCTGTAGGGTTGCTCGCTATGTGTAACCTGGCCTCTGCAGTCCCAGCCCAGCTACCGCCTGATTGGCCTCTCCAGCCCCAGCTCAGCTGCTGCCTGTTTGGCATCTACAGCCCCAACCCAGCTGCTGCCTAGTTTAATCAGCCAATCAGGGCTGACTCTTCCCTATTTAAGGGCAGCACTTAGACCACTCCTTGCCAGAGCATTGCATGGTTTTCCTAGTACTGCGGCAGCGCCCCTAACTAGGTAGTTCTAGCTCTTTCCCCTTTTCCCTTATTATTATTCCTCCTTGCCTTGTCTTGTCCTGCTTTACCTTATCTTGTGCCTTCCCAGCCTTGACCTTGACCCTGCCTTGCTTGTTCCTGATTTCTGCTTCCTGTTCCACCTTGTACCTTGCCCTGACTTCACCTTCTTCTGACCTTGCCTTGCCTCTTCCTGTTTCTTGCTTTCCGACCCTACCTTGTACCCTTCTCTTGCTATCCTCGGCTCCAGTCCTATATTGCTCCAGTCCTCTCTTGCTATCTTGCTCCAGTCCTCTCTTGCTATCTATTCTAGTCTCCTTCTGCTATCCACTCTAATCTCCGTCTGCTCCTGTCTTGCTATCCGCTCCAGTCTCCCTCTGCACTCTATCCCCAGTTTGATATGATCTACGCCCGCACCGTCCTGTCCCACTCCTGCCCGTCCAGTCTGTTCCTGTTGAGTCATCACCCTCTTCTTTCTGCCTAGTCTAGTCCAGTCCAGTCCTGATCTTCGCCCTCTCCGTCCTGTTCTGCACCTGATCCAGACTGACTCTTCGCCCTCATCAACCTGTTCCTGCTTTCCCTTCAAGTGTTCCCTAGGCACATACAGCCCCTGCCTCAAGGACTCGCCCTTTCCCTTCAGTCTGCACAGCTCCCCCTACCTAATCCTTGACTATAACCAGATCAACAACAAAAAAAAAACTTGCATGGTGGAATAACAAAATTAAAATATTTTATAATGACACAGAGCCACTAAAACTGCTCAATAAATAAAGATACTTACATTTGTAACAGCTCCAAAATTTTTGATTTGTGTCTAGAATCAATTTGATCAAAATAAAGAGACCATTTTTCAGAAAACCTGAGTTTTTTAAGAGGAGGTTCTTCTGATTTGGTTTCTATGACATCTGGTTTCAGTGTCGGACTGGGATACCAGGGGCCCACCTAAAAACCTTATACCAGGGGCCCACCAAAATACCATAGACCACTCTCAGTACTATTATTCTTCTTCTCCTCACTCAACCTCTATTCTCCTAATCTCTATTCTTTACAAACTATAATCAGAGTCTATGTTCATGATATGGGTTGGCTTGCTGAGCAGTAGTGATAGCTAAGGATTAGGAGTAAGTTCTAATTGTAGGATTTTGTTAATTAGGTTAAAGATGTATTCCCTTCATTAGAGTGTGAGACAGCTCTACCACGTGTGTTGGTCATCTGCAGAGTTGTCCTCTTGGACATAGAGTAGAAGACTGAACCCATTTGTTGAATTGTTGGAGTGAGATACCAATCATGATACACTTTTTGAAGCATTCTCTTTTATCTGAGTGTTGAGAGAGGATACCAAAGCATAGAAGAGTAACTTTGTGTGTGCAGTACAGTGAGGAGTGCTCAGACTTGTACGTGGGAGAAACCTAAACAACTCTTACACAAACATATGGCTCAGAAAAAGGACATGTTTGAAGACTGCCACGTTCACATTCTGGACAGGGAGGAAGATTGGCTTAAAAGACTGGTCAAATAAGCCATATATGTTAAAAAGGGAAAATCAAGAGCACTTGCTGGGAAATCTTTGAAGATGTTTCATTACTCACTCGAGCAGCTTCTTCATTTCATCTGACGAATATATGGGGAAGTCCTCGGCACCTCTCTGGATAGTTGCACTACACCATTGTTACTGGATTATTCGAAGAGTTTATATGCCGAGGATTTCCCGTACCAGTCAGTTGAACTTAAAAAGCTGCTCGAACAAGTAGTGAAATGTCTTCAATGATTACGCAGCAAGTCCAGTTGCTCTAGATTTACTTCTACATGATAAATATGTTTTCTTGTTTCCATCCTTTATTGTTAAGCTCTGGATTTACTTCTACTAGACATACCATGACCTGGATCAATGAAAACCTTCATAGACAAGGGAAAACCAAGTTTGAATAGAGGTAGGGACAGGGTGCAACATCTATACAATGTTGTTTTGGCACCTCTCCCTGGATGGTTTACTAAAACCTCATAGTTCCAATGATGCTAATACAATCAATACCTTGCCACCATGAGGTCTCTGACCCCATGTTGGTTATAATTAACAAATTGGATTCTATGGTATTTAACTCCAAAAACATCTTCATTCAAGTCATTCTGAATTGAGAAAGCCGGTCGAATGGCAAGCAAAACATCTTCAAGAGAAAAAAAAAAATACAGCAGGTCCAGTTGCTCTGACTTAGATATTCTTTGCAACTTCTTTGCAATTATTTATGAGCTACGTATGGAATGTGCATCTGTCACGCAAAGTGAAACGTTTCTACAGGCACTCTTACTCCTAAAGTATTTCTTTTACAATAGAAATAATAATACATAAAGTACCTGCATCTGCGTGATATACCTAAACATTTTCATCATTCCTCATGTGTATCAGGATCACCACTGTCAATTTGTTTTGCTGTTCCTGTGGAAATATGGACCTTCGTTATATTACAAAGATTGTTCTGCTTGGTGAGTTTATGTTATTTTTTTTTCCATTTTTTTCCATTTTCAAGTTACAGTATAATATTAATGTTTAATGGCTTATAGAGAAGCATTCAGTGTCAAGGATAGTAAGGATGGGGGTTAACTTACCCAGAAGAAAGGGGTGTCTAGGTGCTCAAGCCCCAGACCTTCAGCTTGGGGATGTAAATGATATGCAAGTAGATAATGAAGATCTGGCACATACCAGACCGCACTCCTTAAATTGATGTAGTTAAAAAGTATTTATTTAGATAAAAAACATAACAACAAAGCCTAACGCGGTTTGTGCCTATGACTAAGTGCCCCTAAGGCATGAAACACGTAAGGCTTTGCTGTTATGTTTTTTGCCTAAATAGATACTTTTTAACTGCATCAATTTAAGTAGTACGGTCTGGTATGTGCCAGATCTTCATTATCTACTTGCATTATATGTGTTGCCTCTAAGAGGCATGTCATAAAGTCCATATTGTAACAATTTTAACAAATCACACAGAAAGAATAATTAAAACAATCATATTGGCAACACTGTATTGTGTAACATTAGACATTCTAGCCCAGGGTAGTTGAAATGTATCTATTTCAAGACATGAATAATAGTTTTTGGAAGTGTTTTTGAAAGGAGAAAAGGACCCCCCCTATAAAGTTATATTGAAAGCAGTGTGTGCGATGAGGGGTCTGGCCATCTGTAGTCGAGCCATGGCTGCCAGCTTTTTAAGAATTTAGTGAGGATTAAAATTCTTAGCTGTCAATCATATGTTGCCTGCCCCTCCTCTATGCCTTAGGCATACAGGCAGGGCAGCTAATTTCTTTCACTTTCTATTCTGCACTAGATGTCAGTGCACTCCTCATTTCCTCCTCTCTGCTCACCATTAGGGATGGGCGGATTTCACCCGTTTCAATGGGTGTCAAAAACATTTTAATGCACTAGGTCATACCAGTCTATGGGCATCATTTTTGCAACAAGTCGAAAAATTCACCCATCCCTACTCACCATCTAACTGTGCAGCCAGTGCATGGGCATCAGGTGCAGCATTCTGGAGCAAAAAACAAGATATGAGCATTATGCAATGCTTGACTTAAAAGAGAAGCAAATCCAAACGTTAAAAAAACTTTACCCCCCTACCCTACATAGACCCCCCCACTCCCTCCTCCCCCCAGCCTAAGTGTTACCCTGGGCAAATGCCCCTAAGTTCTTACTTACCCCTCCGTGCAGATTCTGTCCAACGAAGTTCACGGGCGCCATCTTCTTTTTCGGTAATCTTCGGAATGAGACATGCATAGTTGGAGCAATGTTCTACTTTGCAACAACTGCACATGCACCGAAACGCAAAATAACTTCCGAAGCACCGGTCTCATTCCGAAGATTACCGAAGTGGCTGAAGATGGCGCCCGTGAACTCCGATGCCTGAATCTGCACCGAGGGGTACGTTAAAAGTTAGAGGAATTTGCCCGGGGTAACACTTAGACTGGGGGGGGGGAGGTGGGGGGGTAGTCTATGTAGGGTAGGGGGGTAGGTTTTTTTAACTTTTGGGTTTGCTTCTCCTTTAATAACGGTATCTACAAATTGGCACCTGCCTGCTTGCTGTGATTGTGAATTCCAAGACTAAAAGAAACAAGATTTAAACAATTTAAGTAGTGAAAGTGAACTTTAATTTCAGTTGATTTTTCGTAAATTCACCCATCGCTACTGACCTCTGATTTTCCACACAGTCTAATTTCTATAGTCTAGATTTCTATAGCCTGCACCCCATGTGAACAAAAACGAATGAGAACCAAAGCTTAACTTAAAAAGTAGATCAGAACTGTTATACATTACGTTTCGGGCTTCTATATCAACTGAACTTAGGGGCCCACTCACAATATACAGTACACATAGAATAGAAATGTCACAATATAAGGCTGATTAGTAATTAATACAGATAATTACTACATGGCAGCACAGAAACCAGTGCAATTAGCATCAGAATTTAATAATCAGCAAACCTGTAGCATCAGCTTATATTACAGCCAGGGAAGCTCATTTTCTGCTGGATAATTAGTGACGAGCCCTAAGCTTAGCTTCTCAACAGCCAATCAGAGCCCACTGAGCATGTGCCCAGCCACCGACACTCCTAACAAAATCCTAAATGGGAAACTCCTGTGACAACAGGTCTGGATCATTATTACCATAGAGATACTGAAAGTCTAGGCTTTTAAGTAAATTCATTATGGTTCAGAAAACAAAGATCTTGCCAAGAAATGAATGCCATTTGCAGTACCAGCTTTTATTAAAGGCACCATTGCACTGGCAAAACAGAAATACATATAGACGTACAGTATATTCCTTCTTCTGTCTTTACTGTTTGTGTTTTCCTTCATTTTTGAACCCTTAAAATATATACAGAGTGAGAGCGCAGGTAAGAGTGGGGAATAGGAAATTCATATTCACTCACACGTGTGTTCTTTTCTTTTTCCTCCTTTTCAGCTCACACTGTGTTACAAGGAGCAGCTGCAATAAATGGTATTTGAGGTTTTTTTTAAAATTTTATTGCTAGATTATACTTTATCACTAGATGATACTTGCCTCTAAAATAGTGCATAGACCATGCCCACTTTTGAAACCACATACAGTACTCGGGGCAGATTTACTAAAATTTAAACTTGAGCTTTCGTGAGGTAGAATCATAAATTTCAATATGGATATAGGATCCATTATCCAGGAACCTGTTATCCAGAAAGCTCCAAAATACAAGAAGGCCATTTCCCATAGACTCCATTTTATCCAAATTATTCATTTTTTTTAATGATTTCCCTTTTTTTGTGTAATAATAAAACAGTATCTTTTACCCAACTAAGATATAATGAATCCTTATTGGAGACTAAACCAGCCTATTGGGTTTATTTAATGTTTACATGATTTTCTAGTAGACTTAAGGTATGAAGATCCAAATTACAGATAACAGATCCCATAACCGTATTTGCAAATTTGAGTTTTCTGATTCTTAAACAAGAAACCTGTAAGAAATTCTGCAGAAGTGAATGGGAAGTCATTCTATTATTCCATTTTTTGAATATTTTTTATTATTTAAATTGTACAGACTTAAACAAGTTGATTTTATTGTGATCTTTTTTTGCAGCCATCAAGATTTTTCATAAAATGGTGGCAAAATAGGTTTCTGTTTTCCTTTTTAATGTTAGAACGTTGAAACTCGATGGCCATGTTTTTTCTCAATCTATATTGATATGTATGTTTCTAGTAGCTTGAAAGGAATCTAAACCCACAATTTGTATTACTGTAAACTTACATAGAGTGTTCCTCTGAGCACCTTTTCAATTGAATTTTCTATTTTAGTGGTTCCTAGAATAGTTTTGGGGACTTATTCATTGTACTGTTAAATAAAAACGGTGACCAAATATACCTCTTGTCACCATCTGATTGCCAGCACCAGCAAATTTATCAAGCTCCGTGTAACAGGTAGATGGGTTGAAGTACAGTCACCCTAAATAGATTACCCTAAACCCAGTTAGTTTGGGCTCAGCTCCAGGTAGGGCACGTGTTACACGGGATTCGGGCACCAGTGGTTCTTTAAAAACAGATAAAACACTTTGTTGATGGATGTTACACTAAGGGGCATATTTACTAATGGTGGAAGTGAATATTCAAATTGAAAAACGTCAAATTTCGAAGTCATTTTTGGGTACTTCGACCATCGAATAGGCCAAATTCGATTTTGATTCAAAGTGAAAATGCTTAGACTATTCGACCATTCGATAACCAAAGTACTGTCTCTTTAAAAAACTTCGACTTTGACACTTCGCCACCTTAAACCTGCCGAATTGCTGTTAGCCTAGAACATATAGCCAACATTTGGCTATGTTTTTAGAAGTTGAAGTGAAATCATACGATTAAATTGTTTGATTCGAAGTACGTAGTACGATCGTACAATCTTAAAAATCCTACGAATCCGACTAGCCTATTCTATGGTCAAATTTCCAAGTTTTTTGCACTTCGAAATTCGACCCTTGATAAATCTGCCCCCTAAGAGGCAGATTTATCAAGGGTCGAAGTGAAAATTCGAATTCGAATTTTGAAATTCGAATATCCAAGTTTATTTTAGTGACATTCATCTAGGGAATAGTTTAAATTTGGTTTAAAAATAATTCAAATTCGAATTTAGAATTTATCCTATGGGGGATGTCCTTGGGATCAATTTAGAGTTGTTTGCAGCCTTCTTGAAAATCAAGTTTTTTTTTTAGATTAAAGTTTGCGGGTCGATCCCATTCACCCGAATTTCAATTTCAATTGGTCAGTTTTTATTCGAATTTTGAGTTCATGGGAATTTATGGGAGTTTTTACAAACTCCCATGAACTCTAAATTTGACCATTGATAAATCTTCCCCTAATTGTCTTTGGTGAGTGCTGCTTCAGATAGAGAAAGATATTAATCAGTAAATGTTTCAGTCTCAATCAGATGGTGCACACTAAAATCACAGTGACAGTGTTTGCGATACACAGAGGTAGTACACACTGCCTTGGTGAACAATCCCAATCGCTAGGCAAAGTTCACAGAGGTTCATTACTTGACTGCTTGACAATACAGGGAACGAACCCTTACTGGCCCCCTTGTTGGAGCCTCTGACTGCTCTACTAATTAACCCCTGATCCAGCCTTTTACTCCTAGACTGAACTATTACTGTACTTATCTAACATGGCACTTACTGTAACTGAAGGACAGATTTATCAAAATTCGAATCTTACAGTTTTTTTATGAAATTAAAAACATTAAAAAAACTTGCCAAACTTATTTGTGGAATAAAACTCAACACATTGTTTAAAAACAACAACTCTACCTTCAATTTTTCAAATTTAATCTTGAAACTTGAATTGAAAAATGGTTTCATTTTTTTCATTTTTTTCAAATATTTTACTCTTAATAAATCTTGAATGTTGAATGAGTTTTGGAAGCTTGAACATGACAACAGGACTGCACCCAGGGGTTTATAAACCTGTGAATTTAAGTTTACCCAAGAGCAAATATCACATATTTAAATACAATATTAAACTGTATATGCACCAAAATAATCTTTGAATTGTTATCTAAGAATGTCTAGAGTCCCAGTCCTGTTTTTTACATCAAAGCCCCTTCTAAGGTTTAAAATGTTACTGTATGTTTAAAAAGAAAATATTTCTGTTCCCTACCTCCCATCTTCTTTATCCTATATATATTCTTCTTTATTATAAACTAAGCTTCTGTGCAATGAAAGATACACATATATTTTACTTTTTTTTTTAGACACCACAACAGCATCAACAGCATTTACTAAAAGTAACATTACTACAGAAACGCATACAGGTACAGCATGTTGCATTTTTCTCTTTCTGTAATAGAGACCAAATGTATATATACAGTATAGCATTGTAATCAATTTACCTATTTAAAGGGGTACTTTACCTTTAAATTAATTTTTAGTATGTTATAAATCGGCAATTTTTAGTATGTTATTAATAAGAAATTTTTCATTTGCTCTTCATTTTGCATATTATCTGCCTTCTTCGTCTATATTGTTTCCAACTTTGAAGTGTGGGTCACTAATCCTGACACCCACAAAAAAATTATTGCCATTTGAGGCTACAATGTAATTGTTACTGTTACCATTTATTACTCATCTGTCTTTGTAGGTCCTGTTCAATAGCTGAATACCACTGTGTACAAAATACTAATAGTGATGGGCCAATCTGACCCGTTTTTTTGAAAAATGGGCGTTTTATCACGCAACATTTTTCTTCTTCTTTTAACCATACATTAGAGCAGTGATCCCCAACCAGTAGCATGTGAGTAACATGTTGCTCCTCAACCCCTTGGATGTTGTTCCCAGTGGCTTCAAAGCAGGAGCTTATTTTTGAATTCTGGCCTTGGAGGCAAGTTTTAGTTGTATAAAAACCAGATGTACTGCCCATTAGTTTCTCCTGTAGTCTGCCAGTCCTCATAGGGGCTATCAAATAGCCAATCACAGCCCTTATTTGGCACCACCCAGGAACAATTTTTGTGGTTGTGTTGCTCCCCAACTCTTTTAGAGATACTTTATGGGGCCGATTCACGAAGGGTCGAATATCAAGGGTTAATTAACCCTCGATATTCGACTAGGAACTAAAATCGCTCGACTTCGAATATCGAAGTCGAACGATTTTGCGCAAATCCTGCGATCGATCGATCAAAGGATTTTTCATTCGATCGAACGATTAAATCCTTTGAATCGAACGATTCGAAGGATTTTAATCCAACGATCGAAGGAAAATCCTTCGATCAAAAAATCCCAGGCAAGCCTATGGGGACCTTCCCCATAGGCTAACATTGACTTCAGTAGCTTTTAGCTGCCGAAGTAGGGGGTCGAAGTTTTTCTTAAAGGGACAGTACTTCGACTATCGAATGGTCGAATAGTCGAACGATTTTTAGTTCGAATCGTTTGATTTTTGTAGTCGAAGGTCGAAGTAGTCCATTCGATGGTTGAAGTAGCCCAAAAAAACTTCGAAATTCAAATTTTTTTTCATTCGAACCCTTCACTCGAATTTCGTGAATCGGCCCCTAATTGTTCTATTTGTGACTTGCTAAGGCAGTCTTCTGTTCTCTGATGTACAGTATGTGGTTTTATTGTGTTTGCATAATGTTTGTCTACTAATGAAGGTTCAGCAAAGAAGAAGAATGTACAGTGTTTTTCTATCACTGCAGACCAATGCTTGAATGGGGCTCAACAAAGTGAATAGTCCCCACCCACAATTATAAGCCACGCCTACTGTTATAATAATCCTCACCCACCCTGGTTTTGTCCACTTTAAAGCAATTCCATTTTGCTTTCTCCATATTTTTAACAACTCAGTCCACCAGCAATTAAAGGGCCACATTAATACCAACCTGGAAAACATTTCATGATGTTGGCATAAATGTGACATGTTGATTTCTGGATGACTGTGTTTGATTTTCTAGTCCAGCAACAACATATATAACCCATTAAGAGGGTTATATATCAAGCTCAGAATTATTCTCAATATTTCTAAAATAAAAATTAGAGCAACTCCGAATTCCCTATTTGATCATATTTATCATTACAAAAAATAGGTTCGGGCAACAATCTGAAAACTTCGGACCTTCGCCCGAAAATGCAGATTTTTTCACAAAAACCACGCATTTTTTGGACTTTTTTGGTCGAAAATCCCTGAAATCAGCGGAAATCGGTACGGACAGCAGCATAGACACTGAGACCTTCCCCATTGACTGATACTGGACCCCGAGAGCTTTGAGATACCGGATTTTCGGATTCGGGGTTTTCAGACCATCGGATTTTTTAAATCTGAATTTTTCGAATTTCGGATATTCACTTGATAAATAACCCCCTTAATACTAGTCTTTGTAGAAATGAAATGCCCTTAGAAAATGGATTTTCAAAACTAACCTCAAACGTGTCAGAAACAACTGCAGAGAATGGATAGAGATAATCCACCAACATGACCTTTTTGCACCAAACAATTGCATCAAAAACACAACTCACTGAACTGAATCTGGCCCATTGTTTGAAAAGTAACAAGCAATGGTGCTTTCAGTTGCAACTCTTTTTACAAAAAAACTTTAAAAGCACTGAAAATGTTTAATAAATGTATATTGGAAAGTTTCTTAGGATTACGTTTTCTTTTATTAGCAACATTTTTATTTTGGGCTTGACTGGCCCTTTAAACATATTTATGAAGTTGTGGGGGTTTTCTTTTAAAGAAATCACATTATCATAGCACTTACTGCAAATATCAATATATTAATGGATATGATATTACATTTATTACCAGAATGCTTTGTATGGTGTTTTTTTTTTTAACTAATTCACCATACCTTAAGGCTGCTAAAAAAATGTAAAAGTTAAATAAACCCTGCAGGATTGTTTTGCCTCCTCTATGGATTCATGCAGCTCAGTTCCCATCAAGAACAAGAAATCTGTTATCAAAAATAGAATTATTTGATTAATGTGGGCTCTATTGCCTTCCTGTAATTCAGAGCTTTCTAGGTATCAGGATTCTGAATAACGGATGTGTAATTAAACCTATATCATTGTATTTGTTAGGCTCTGCTGGGGATTGATCCTGGGACTTCCTGGTTGCTGGTTGTGCTCCTTAACCACCATTCCAGGAGAGCAGCCAGCAAGTTTATATTTCATATATTAAATAAATACAAATATATTTATTTCTCTGCTGGGTCCCAGAAATAGTCATTTCACTCACAATTCTAATTAGTGGGTTGGGGTCAGCCAATCAGGGCTGACCCTGCCGATGTAAGGCCAGCCCTCCTCAAAACCAGTGCCTGAGCATTGGCTTTCCAGAGGTTGGCACAGCTCTGGTTTCCTGCTCCAGCCTGTACCTTGTACCTTTCCTTGCCTAGCCTGAACCTTGCTCTGAACCTCATTCTAATCCTTGCCTCGTCTGCCTTGCTGTCCTGTTCCAGCTCCAGTCCTGCTCCTGTTCCCATTCTGTTCTACGTCGCCCTTTCTACACCCGCCCATTCCGTCATGTTATACAACTGCTCCGTCCTGTACAGTCTTGTTTTGTTCTACGCCTGCTCTGTCCTGTCCAGTCCAGTCCTTCTCTCTATGCCAGCTCCATCCTGTCCTGCACTTATTCACTTATTCACCTACTCCTGATCTGTTCCTGATTCTACTTTCTTCATCCGTATCATTCTGTCCCAGTCCTGTTCCAGCAAACTCTGACTGATTGCCCTCTTTGCCCTGATCCTGTCCTTCCTCTCCATAACCTGCCCTTACAGCCCCTGCCCGAAGGACTCACCCTTCCCACCTCTGCCTCCACAGTGCCCCCTAACCTATCTGTAACAGTAATGCTATCAGATCTCCAAACATGCTTTAAAATGCTGTAGGTAACAAAACTGGTAAAAACAACATTATGCCCAAATCGATCTTAGTAGCATCAAACAAATAAGAAAACATTCCACGACCAAGAATAAGTCTTTCTTGGATCAGAGTCTCATAAAAGCATTTGAAGTTTTAAAATTGAAATGATTCCAAAAACATAAAATAAAAATAATGGATGAGTTAAAAAACTAAAATCGTTATTTTCAAGTGGGACAACACAAGGACGTTCTGCACTTTTTTTCAATTACATTTGACCCTGTGCAATATGTATTTATAATATTTCTTTTATGTTCAGCACTCTCTACTCTGGTGACAATTAATACCTCAGCAGCTGGGACATCCGGCACTGGTAAGAGGCTTATACTTATTTTTTATTATCAATGTATTTGAGCAATACTAAACTAAACATCAGGGAATTGGGAACAAGATATACTGTGGGAAACCTTGGCAACCTACAGATTCGCCACAAGAATGTCAAATCAACAAAAGACTGAAGCCCACAAGATTTACTTCCCTGATTTCTAGTCTGAAATTAGTAAATGTCTCCGTTCCAAATCCTGGAAATCAGTGGTGTCTGAAAAGAAGAACAAGGTGCTTTAGTGCAGTGAAATGAAAGTGATAGTTGTACTTGAAAGAAGTGTAAATGGTGAAGTCCACTTTAATAGAGGCAATAAAACAGGAAAAAAGAACTTTATGCATAAATATTTATATGTGTACCAGCGATTTGGAAGATAGAAACGAAGGTTTCAGAAGAATAAGCAAAAAATAGGAATAACAATTATATTTAGGTGTGGGACCTGTTATCCAAAACACTCGGGACCTGGGGTTTTCTGCATAACTGATCTTTCCCTAATTTGGATCCTCATGCCTTAAGTCTACTAGAAAATCATGTAAACATGAAATAAACCCAATAGGCTGGTTTTGCTTCCAATAAGGATTCATTATATCTTAGTTGGGATCAAGTACAAGCGACTGTTTTATTATTACACAGAAAAAGGAAATAATTTTTAACAATTTGGATTATTTTCATAAAATGAGTCTATGGGAGACGGCCTTTCCGTAATTCGGAGCTTTCTGGAAACTGGTTCCAGTTACCATACCTGTATCTACTGTATAATTGCATTAATTACATTTGATCTCTTATGTTCAGTGCTCACGACAACAGAGAAGGCATTCACGTCAACAGCTGGAACATCTGGCTCTGGTAATAACCTTATTTTTGTAATTACCGTGTCCTTGTACAGTTCAATAAAACAGACAGAATTGGAAATTATTTCGACAAATATTTACATGCATATTGTTGTAAGATATATTGACAAAGAATATTTCATTATATACCAATAAGTGTAAAATTTCATTTTTAAAAAGTGTACATGTTAAATAAATGGGGGGCCGATTTAATAAACCTTGATTTTTTTCTGGTTTAGTTTTTTTGGGGGAAAACTCAAATTTTCAAGGAAATAAAAAAATATTATACTCCAAAGCTGCTAAAACTGTTGAGGCCATGTAGAAGTCAATGACAGATGTCCCTGAAGTTGTTTCTTGACATTGTGATCTGTGTTGGATATAGTAAATAAAGTACCCCCTCTTGTAAAATATAAGGATATTATAAGTTACCGAGGAGTTCCATGACCATATAAAAAAGAAGGCCGAAGACAGAGTGCTGTATACACGTCATGGAACTCTAAGGTGACTTCTAATATCCTCATATTTTGCAACAGGGGGTACTTTATTATAATACACACGTTTCAGTGAGTCATGTGACAGAAAGGACAACTAAGCTCTGATTATAACCGATGACATCACTAAGTACCAAGTTAAAAAAATAACCTGTTTTTTTTTTCTTTTAAGTTCTAACTACAAATCAAACAACAAAGAACCCAATGGATACTCTAGTCACCTTTTCCACAGGTATTAAATCTTTCTTATTACTTTACTAAATACATATTCCCAAATAACTTAACATGGAACAATAGTTATACATTGAATTACATAGTAACATACTGTAGTAAGTGAGGTTGAAAAAAGACAAAACGTCCAACGTCAACCTTAGAAGTCTATATATAACCTGCCTAACAGCCAGTTGATCCAGAGGAAGGCGAAAAACCCCATTTGAAGCCTCTCCAATTTGTCTCAGAGGGGGACAAATTCCTTCCTTACAACAACAATATTCAAGCTTTATCTTCTGAATAGTAGAGATACACTTTCATATTTTATTGTTGTATATTGGACTTAGTGGGGTAGCCATTGTTGGGGAATCAATCATATCAGAATTGCCCAAAAGGTAGATCAGGATCTACCAGTAGACCTTTAGCTGGTGATCAGTAGATCTCAAGACACTGTCAACAAACAACTTGTCTAAATCACCCACCCGTTTCATGCTTTTCATTCAGATATTTATTATGTTAAGGTTACATAAGAAATAATTGTTTCTCATAAATTAATATTTCAGCAATATTTTCCATTAGGGATGCACTGAATCCACTATTTTGGATTCGGCCTTACCTCCGAATCCTTTGTGAAAGATTCGGCCGAATACCGAACCGAATCTGAACCCTAATTTGCATATGCAAATTAGGGGTGGGAAGGGGAAAACATTTTTACTTCCTTGTTTTGTGACGAAAAGTCACGCGATTTCTCTCCCCATCCCTAATTTGCATATGCAAATTAAGATTCGGATTCGGTTCGTCCGGGCACAGGGATTCGGCCAAATCCGAATCCTGCTGAAAAAGGCCGAATCTTGCCCGAATCGAATCTTGGATTCAGTGCATCCCTATTTTCCATGGACCAGAATGCTAACAATGTTTTATGGATGTAGATCATAATAGGACAACATCACTAAAAGTAGACCTCCCATTAGTAAAGAATGGGCAGTCCTGAATCATATGATAGTAGCGACACAGATATGAAACAGGAACACCAGGTAAAGCCCCTGCTGGGCAGTGTCTTTGGTTTCTTCACAATTAAACATTTCCCAGACTTGCAGGTTGCAAATTGTACAGTACAAAAACAAATCATAAAAAACAAATATACTAATTATGTACAAAGAATTGATGTTTGTACACTGATGACTTGTAGCCATTTTATTGATTTTTATTTATTTAATGAATTGATGAACTAATTAATTGAATTCAGAATTATTTTATCTTTGCGTGTACAAAATCAATTCTTAATAGCACTAGCACGTAAAAAGCACGAACCCTTATTTTAAATGTGAGTTTTATTGATTTTTACAAACAATAAACTACAATAACAACATTGTTTAGTGTTACAGTGTACATAGGTATAGTTAACAGAATATCATGTTGTGGTAGAATTGTTGGGTTTTAGCTTATCTACATGTTTAGGTTCACATCTCTATGGAATTTTGATCACACCAGGCCCCCCAAAGCCTTTCAAACTATAAGTTGCCCCTCTGGTCTCATAGGTGAGTTTGATATCCACAAATCAGCAGCTATGATACCCATTAGGTCCCTCCAAAACTTTTGTATTGGGGGACAATTCCACACCATGTATATAATGTTTGCTCCTGGTGATTTGCAGCGGACATAGATCATCTTGTCTCTTGGCCATCTTTTTAAGTTTGACCAGGAATTTATAATTTACAAGCCTGACTCTGATTAAGAGCAGGAAGTCATACGCCGAGGCAGTGGCTTCCTCCCTTTGCTCCTGGTTAAGACCAGGGATGGCGTCTGCCCATAGGTTATGGGCTCGATCAAAGAGTGGTTTGACTGTACCATGGAGGTCTTTGTAAAGTTTAGACAGGAGTTTGACAGGATTGGCAGAGTGAAGTGTGGTTTCGATTCCCACTCCTTAATTGCGGGAGATAATGATCCAAATTGTGCTTCAAAGGCATGCATAAGCTGGAGGCATCTAAAAATGTGTATCTGCTGGTTTGGGCATCTGTCTTGCATCTCCCGGTAGATAAGAAATTGTCCATTGGGAACTAGATCAGCCAGTATTTAAAGACCAGTTTTGGCCAGTAAATAAAGCCAGGTAAATTCTGAAGACTGGGAAGGAGTGAGTTGCCCCAAAATGGAAGATATGGTGACTGGAGTGGCAAGGGATCCTTTAGGAGCTTGAGTGCCGTAGCCCAGGCTTTGTGTGAACACAAAAAAACATTGTTTTGGGTAGCATGGCCATATCTGTTGGGTGTCTATATGGGAACCTGGTTAGTCCCTAAGTGGACTGTAGTATGGAAGCATGGAGGGCTGTATCGGAGTTATAGGGATTCAGGACTAGGCTCCATTGCAGATAATAAGCTTGGGAGGCCAAGTAGTAGAGATTTAAATGTGGTAGAGCTAGCCCTCCATCTGGGATAGGGGCAGTGGGTCGTTCCCAGGCGACCCAAGACATTTCTTTGGCCCAAATGAAGGGCATTATGATTCTATTCAGCTTTTTAAAGAAGGATTGAGGAATCTGGATTGGTGCATTATGGAGAATATATAGAAGCTTGGGTAAATATAACATTTTTATGATATTGATATGTCCCCATAGGGTCATTGGTAGTTTATCCCAAATTTTAAGAGTTTGGACTAGGGAGGGGTCTAGACTGAGTTGTATGAAGTGACTGGGGTCTGAGTAAACCCAGACTCGAAATTATTTAAAGGATGTTAACCAGGGCCGGGCCGCGCCGCACAGGCGCCCAAGGCAAGCCGGTGGACGCGTCGCTGGCTTAGCCCAAGTGCGCATGTGCATGCGCAAGAAAAGTGGTAGTTTTTACTTCTTTTGCGCTTCTGCACATGTGCGCATGTGCAAATTGCCAGGAAATACATTCGGGCGCATGCGCAGGAGCGCAAGAAGAAGTAAAGACCACAAAGAGTTGGGCACCAGACTGGGGGTAGGCGACAGAGGAGGTGCGTGCCTGGCGCCCCCCAGCTTTGCGCCCTAGGCACTTGCCTACTCTGCCTACCCCTAGTTCCGGCCCTGATTTTAACCATTTCTGTTGTACATGTTCGTAGGAGGAAGTATGAGGGGATTGGCAAAAATTCCAAACAGATTTTTCTCAGTTTACTTTTAGCCTGGAGAACCTGCCAAACTCCTGAACTGAGCTCAAGATAGTGGACAACGAGGTTTCGGGGTTAGCCAGGTACATCCGCAAAAAGGGACACTTTTTTAGTGTGATTAGCGTATTGGAGCACGAGCACTTTAGTGGCAAAACAAATAGTGAAGAGAAAGTTGGGAATTGAGGGGTACTTTAACTTTATTCTACAGATTACTGCTCTGATAGAAATCAGACCTTAACAATAATGATACATTTAAGTGTGGGGGGTGTATTTCTCTATTTTTTGAAGAATTAATGGGGCAAATTCACTAACATTCGTAGTTTCGCCAGTCACAACTTCGCCGCGATTCGCCGCACTTTGCCAGGCGTAGTTTCGCCAGCACTCCGCAAATTCACTAAAATCCGAAGTTGCGCACAGGGGTAGCGTAAGATTGCGAAGTTGCGCTAGCGTTGACTCGCTAAGTGAAGCGAAGTTACGCTAGCGAAGGCTAATTTGCATACGGCACCAAATTCAAATTTCAATGGAGGAATACGTATCAGCACTACAAATGGCTAGAAAACCTTCAAAACATCAAATAAAAATTTTATTTTGCCCTACACATGTGCCCACTGTCTAGGTAAGTTGCCATGAGTCAGGAAATGAAGGGGGGAAGGAGGGGAGCCCCAAAAAAAATTTCGATCTTTTTCAGCCTATCACCCATCATGTAGAAAACACGCCAGCGTTTTTTGGGACTTAGGAAAAATTTTGACTTGTTTTGAAGCAATCCCTATCTACTCTATTGCGCTTCGACTGGTCTGAGGTGGCGAAGGAAGTCTAGCGTAAAAGGTAGCGTTTAGTACACTGGGCGCGTTAGTGAATTTACGTAGTTACGTCTCTAGCGAAACTTCGCCAGGCGTAAGGGTGCGAAGTAACACTAGCGAAACTACGCCAGCGTTCGTTAGTGAATTTGCGCAGTAACGAAAATGCCAAACGCTAGCGAATTAACGCTAGCGTTCGGCGCTTAGTGAATTTGCCCCATAGTGTTTTATTACATATGTTCTTGTGCATATACAGTATGTATTTATATTTTTTTCTTTTACGTTCAGCACTCACTACTGTAAAGACAAGTGACACAGCAACAACTGATACATTCACCACTGGTACAGGTATAGGACCTATTATCCAGAATGCTTGGGACCTGGAGTTTTTCTGGATAAGAGAAATTAAGATTTAAGATCATACTTGAAGGGGGTTAATCATTAAACCTCATTTTTCTGGTTGGGCTTTTTGGGCAAAAACTGTTGTGGGAAAAAACTTCAACTTATTTGAGATTTATTATACCTCAATGCTGCAAAACACCTAAATCCAGTGGCAGATGTCCCTATCCCAGTTTGAAGATATTGTGGTCTTTGCTGGGTTTAGCCCAATAACCCGACAAATTATAACTAGCGATAGTGATGGGCGAATTCCTCTTTTCTTTCGAAATTTGCGAAATGGCTAAAAATTGCAAAACTTGCAAAACTGATGCCCGCGTCCAATTTTGGATACGCCTCTGAATAGTTGCTCGCGTCAATTTTGACGCTGGCATTAAAGTCAATGGGGTTTTGAATAGTGTTCACGCACAGCAATTTTGAAACGTGAAAATTTGCTGCTGAAAATTTGGTGGCGTCAAAAAGATTTAGTCACTCTCGGCAAAATCGATGTGTGTCAACACTATTCGAAAGTCCATTGACTTTAATGCCAGCGTCAAAATTGCCACGAGTGAAAAAGTTTTTCTGCGAAAAACAGATTTTAGTAAATCTACTTAACATTCATTTCAACATCAAATAAACCCAATAGGATTGTTTTGCCTTTGATAAGGATTTAAGTTTGGATCAAGAATAAGGTTGTTTTTTATTACAGAGGAAAAGGAAACAATTTAAAAATCTGGTTTGATTAAAATGTCTATGGGAGAATGTCTTCTGTACTTGAGCAACATATAGGGGCAGATTTACTAAGCTTCAAGTGAATTTTCGAAGTTAAAAAAGTTCGAATTTCAAAGTAATTTTTTTAATACTTTGACCATCGAATAGGATACTACGACTTCGAATTTACTTCAACTTCGATTCGAAGTTAAAATCATTCGAATATTCAACCATTCGATAATCAAAGTACTGTCTCTTTAAAAAAAACGTTTAAATCCTTCGATCGATCACTAAAAATTGTTTGAATCGATCGTACGATTTCTATTCGATCGATCGAATACGCTAAAAATCCTTTGACTTCGAAATTCAAAGTCAAAGGGTTTCAATTTGAGCGTCGAATTTTGAAGTTTTTTTAACTTCGAAATTTGACCTTTAGTAAATCTGTCCCATAAAGTAAAAATAAAAAAAATAAAAAATATATATTGTGGATAACGCCAGCAGATTAGCCACATGTCAGGTCACCAAAACCCTAAAGCCCACAGGATTTATTTCCCTGATTTCTAGGTTGAAATGTGTCTGTGCTCAAATGGCTGCAAACTAGTACTGTCTGCAAAGAAGAATAAGGTGCTTTGGTGCAATTAAATGAAAGTGACAGTTGTGCTCGAAAGAAGTAGATTAAAACTGAAGATTGTGCAGTAAAAACAAACTGGTCAAAATAACTTCATGCCCAAACAGTACTTACCCATAGTGTTTTGGAAGACAGAAAGGAAGATGGTCTCAGCAGAATAAGCAAAAAAATAAAAGAATGTTTTCCGGATAAATGATCTTTCCATGATTTGCATCTCCATACTTTAAGGGGCCCATTTACTTAGCTCGAGTGAAGGAATAGAAGAAAAAATACTTTGAACTTCAAATGGTCGAATATGGCTACTTCGACCTTCGACTAGTACTACGATTTTGAATCGAACGATTCGAACTAAAAATCGTTCGACTATTCGACCATTCGATAGTCGAAGTACTGTCTCTTTAAAAAATTCTTCGACCCCCTAGTTCGCCACCGAAAACCTACCGAGGCCAATGTTAGCCTATGGGGAACGTCCCCATAGGCTTCCTAACAATTTTCTGATCAAAGGAATATCCTTCGATCTATGGATTAAAATCCTTCGAATCGTTCATTTCGAAGGATTTAATCGTTCGATCGAATGATTATTCCTTCGATCGTTCGATCATAGGAATAGCGCTAAATCCTTTGACTTCGATATTTGAAGGATTTCAATTCGGCAGTCGAATATCAAAGGGTTAATTCACCCTCGATATTCGACCCTAGGTAAATGTGCCCCGTAGTCTACTAAAAATGTGAACATTATTTAAACCCAATATGATTGTTTGACCACCAATTATTCATTATATCTTAATTGGGATCAAGTACAAGTTACTGTTTTATTATTATAGAGAAAAAGAAAATAATTATATATATTTGATTACAATGGAGTCTATGGGAGACAGCCTTCCCATAATTTGAGCTTTCTGGAAAACAAGTTTCCAGATAACAGATCCCATGCCTCTACTGCATTATTTATTATTTTGATATTTTATGTTTAGCATTCACAACAACTGAAAAAGGAACCGTGTCAACAGTTGGGACATCCGCCACTGGTAATAACCTTATGTTTATTTTGTTTTTAATTTCCTATGTCCTTGTACTGTACATGTATTTACAATAAGAGACTTACCCAATCCTTTGGCCTGGTTGCTTCTAAACAAGAAGTGACATGTATCTAATAGGGTCAGGGACAAATATGTAGCCTGGGCTGTGCTGGTATTGGGCTGTCATAAAATAAATGCATCCGCTTTTCAGAAATTATATAAGTATTTATAAGGTATTCGTTTCCTTGATTTGATTCAAGCACCTGAATGTTCTTTTCTTTAAAAACCGCAAACAATATATCAATACATTTTTCTTAAGTTTTAAAACTCCCATGAACTCGTAATTCAACCAATTGCAATTTATTAAAAAAATCTATTTTGCAATCTATTAAAAAAAATTTTTTTTGATCGCCCTGCAAACGCAAATAAAATTTGATTTGTTTTTTCTCAAAAAAAACCTCGACTTTCAGGAAGGCTGCAAACAACTCCAAATTAATCTCTGAACATCCTCCATCGGCTAAAACAGCAAATCGGCAGGTTTAAAGCATACCTCCCAACATTTTGGAAGTAAAAAGAGGGACAATTTTTTTTTTGCACGTGGAACAGCGAATTGTTTGACCACGCCCCTTTCTGTGACCACACCCCCTAATTACCATGTTTATTTTACAAAATTTGGCAGGTTATGAAAGTTTGAACATATTTCTCCTTATATAAACAGTTTTTTTGTGTCTCAAAATTTTTACAAAGTATCTTATTTGCACATGTTAGCTGTTCTGGGCTCTCTAAAAGTGAGAAACTTTGTTTCTTTTTCTGGCTGTGCAGTGCAGAGAAAAGAGGGACTTTCGTGAACAAATGAGAGACTGCAGGTTGAGCTGTCAAAAGAGGGAATCTCCCTCCTAAAAAGGGACAGTTGGGAGGTACCGTATATACTCGAGTATAAGCCAACCCGCGTATAAGCCGAGGTACCTAATTTTACCTATGAAAACTGGGAAAACTTATTGACTCTAGTATAAGCCTAGACACAACTACAGCCCTGTCTCCCAGCAGTGCACATTTTGCCAAAGCAACCCCCCCAGCAATCAACCGGACTTCTTTGCAAAGTTGATGGTGACAGAGAATTGCCAAACGGATTACTGTGTGCATTGTCCCACTGTCCCACTACCATGTGCAGAGGGTGCTGTTTGATATTGCCAACACTGTTAATCTTTCGTATAACCAACAGAGGGCACTGTGTGATATTGCAGTCACTGTTATTCTTTCATATAACCAACAGAGGGCGCTGTGTGATATTGCAGTCACTGTTAATCTTTCATATAACCAACAGATGGCACTGTGTGATATTGCAGTCACTGTTATTCTTTCATATAACCAACAGAGGGTGCTGTGCTGTGTGATATTGCAGTCACTGTTATTCTTTCATATAACCAACAGAGGGCGCATTGTTATTCTTTCATACAACCAACAGATGGCGCTGTGTGATATTGCAGTCACTGTTAATCTTTCATATAACCAACAGAGGGCGCACTGTTATTCTTTCATACAACCAACAGATGGCACTGTGTGATATTGCAGTCACTGTTATTCTTTCATATAACCAACAGAGGGCATTGTGGGATATTGCAGTCTCTCCCCAAGTGTACTGTTGGTATAGGAATGATTAAAAGTGACTGAAATCTCAGCTACTTGGGTCGGGTACCGCTGACCCGAGTATAAGCCGAGGTAGAGTTTTTCAGCACATTTTGGATGCTGAAAAACTCGGCTTATACTCGGGTATATACGGTATGTTTAAAGTGGTGAATAGTTGCATTCAAAGGGCTAGTGTATAATAAATTTCAAAATTGAATTTTTAAAACAACTCAAATCGAATTTTAACAATTCCCTAGTCTAATTTGACCGTTTTGACCAAAAAAACCCCCTCAAAAATTAGAATTCCAAATTCAAATTTTCACTTCAACCCTTAATAAATCTGTCCCTTAGGGGCAGATTTACTAAAAGGGTCGAAGTGAATTAGAGGGAATTTTAGAAGAAAAAAAATTCGAAGTAATTTTTTGGATACTTCGACCATCGAATAGGATACTACGACTTCAAATTTACTTTCAACTTCGATTCAAAGTAAAAATCGTTCGACTATTCGACCATTCGATAAACGACCATTTGAGCATTCTTCAAAAAAACTTCGACTTCAATACTTCGCCAAATTAAACCTGCCGAAGTGCTATGTTAGCCTACGGGGACTTTTTACAAACTTTTTTTAAAGTCTTCACACACCAAATAAAAATCCTTTGATCGTATGCTAAATCGTTCGAATCTTTCGGCTCGAACGATTTTTATTCGATCGCAGGATTGCCAAATTTGCTGAGAAAACTTCGGATTCGAAGTTTTTTTAATTTGATGGTCGAATTTCAAAGTTTTTTTGAACTTTGAAATTCAACCCTTGATGAATCTGCCCCTTAAAGTCTAGTCTCTTTAGGGAACAACTTGAGAAGCATTCAGCACGTTTAATACATTCGGCTTCATTACATATGTCTTTGTCCAGTATAAAGTATGAATTTATATTTGTTTTCTTTTATGTTCAGCACTTACTACCCTAAAGACAAGTGATAAATCAACAGCTACTGCATCCAACACTGGTAAGAGACTGATATTTATTTTTTATATTACTTTAGCAATATATAAAGTGAAAATAAAAAAAATTGGATACTGTGGAAAACCCCTGCAGATTAGCCACAAAAATTTCAGGTCAACAAAACCCTGAAGCCCACAGGATTTATTTCCCTGATTTCTAGTTTGAAACCAGAAAATGTCTGTGCTCAAATGACTGCCAACCAGTAGTGTCTGCAAAGAAGAATACGGTGATTTGGTGCAGTGAAATGAAAGGGACAGTTGTGCTTAAAAGCAGTAGATTAAAACTGAATATTGTGCAGTAAAACAAAACTGGTGAAAATAATTTTATACCCAGACAGCACTTACACATACCAGTGTTTTGGAAGACAGAAAGGAAGTTGGTTTCAGCAGAACAAGCAAAAATAAATAAATAAGAATAACATATTTGTATATCAGTTATCCAGGGTCCTGGGGCCTTATGGATAATAGATCTTTCTGTAATTTGAATCTTCATACGTTGAGTCTACTAGAAAATCATGTAAACATTAAATAAACCCAATAGGCTGGTTTTGCTTCCAATAAGGATTAATTATATCTTAGTTGGGATCAAGTACAAGCTGCTGTTTTATTATTACACAGAAACAGGAAATCATTTTTAAAAATTTGGATTATTTGTATAAAATGGAGTCTATAGGAGAGGGCCTTTCTGTAAATCAGAGCTTTCTGGATAACAGATAACATACATGTACTGCATTATTTATATTTGATCTTTTATGTTCATATGACAGCAGATAAAACAGCCACGTCGACAGTTGGGATATCCGGCACTGGTAATAATCTTAAGTTTGATTATTTCTTTAATTCCCCATATGCTTGTATAGGACATATATTTACAATAAAAGAGAAAGCATTTTAATGATTTTGACATAAATATTTACACGGTTATAAAATATGTTAATCAAGCTGCACATTTCATTACATACCAAGAAGTGTAAAAGTATAACATTTTTAACCATTCATTTTTTTAAGGCGCCAACATACCACAATCATCCTTGATTACAAGTGCCATTACAACAAAAACAGGTGGTTACCTTTATACTTCTCTATTATTGGGAGACATCTTTATTTTCAAACATCATGGCTAATATTTATACATAGTGATGAGTGAATTTTTTCACCAGCAATGGATTGACAGCAAAATTCCGCATCTGGTCATTTTTTCCATTTGCCATGACAGAAAAATTGAGACAAAACGCCCATAAGCAAAAAATGCCCATTGACTTTGATGCATTAGGACCATAAGAAAAACCTCGCATTGACTTTAATGCATAAGCAGTGTCGGACTGGGACACCAGGGGCCCACCCAAAAATCTTTGACTAGGGGCCCACCCTCAGTACTATTATTCTTCCTCTCCTCACTCAACCTCTATTCTCCTAGTCTCTTTTATTTACATTCTATAATCTGTTATTCCATCTATTTAGCCTCTTTGTTCTCATAAAAAAAGGGAATGGCCATGAAACAGGCCAAATGTTTAGCAGCAGAGGGGCCACTGACACCTGGGCCCACCAGGACTTTTCCTGGTATCCCTGTGGGCCAGTCTGACACTGTGCATAAGAAAAAACGCCTATTGAAAAAAAGTATTTTGAGCAAGAAAAATTGTTGTGCTCAAAAAAAAGTGTAACGCATAAAAATTTAGACACCCATTGACTACGTTTTGTGAATTTCTTGCTCAGATTCGCTCATCACTATTTATATAGCCTTTATTTCATGTAAACACATTTGAAATGAAACATAATAATTGAAATAATATAATAAATTAAAATGAATAAAGGTGTATTATCTTTCTTCGAAAGAGTTCACTTACTGAACTTACTGAAAGTGATTACTGCAAATTTAGCTATCCTATAACCTAAGATTCAAAATTATGTTCCCATTAAACTTCACTAGGGATTGTCTGAAAAACTTTTGGATATTTTAATAAATTATAGAGTATAGTCGTGGTTTCAAAAACCACTAAAATTTGACTTTTAATAAATTGGCCTCCACATGACACAGCTTGCTATCCACTAAAATGGCCAAATCCTTCTCAATTAAGGAGGCTCCCCAACACACTACCATTAGGCGCTGATTTATCAAGGGTCGAAGTGAATTCGAGGGAATTTTCGAAGTAAAAAAATTCGAAATTCAAAGTAATTTTTTGGATACTTCGACCATCGAATAGGATACTACAATTTCAAATTTACTTTGACTTTGATTCAAAGTAAAAATCGTTCGATTATTCGACCATTCGATAATCGAAGTACTGTCTCTTTAAAAAAAACTTCGACTTCAATACTTTGCCAAATTAAACCTGCTGAAGTGCTATGTTAGCCTATGGGGACCTTCTACAGCTATTTTCTAAGTCTTCACTTGTTGAAGTAAAATTGTTCGATCATACGCTAAAATTGTTTTCTAATCGATTTAATCGTTCAAGCGAACGATTTTACTTCAATCGCTCGATGGCCAAATTCGGTGAAAAATACTTCGACTTCGATACTCCAAGTCAAAGTATTTCAATTTGATGGTCGAATTTCGAAGTATTTTTTACTTCGAAATTCGACCCTTGATAAATCTGCCCCTTAGTGTATAACTTGCATTTAAGTTTTTTTAAATTACATTTTGTGATAAAAACTGATGATTTATGCAGTAAATAATAAAGTCTACTTTAAAATGGGTAAAAAATAGTTTTAAACCCAAACAATTCGTAAAATATAAAAATATTTCCTGACCAAGAATATGTTTTTAGCTTTGGATCAGTGATTCAGGTAGCATTTGAAGTCATAATTTGTAAATTTGCAAGAGAATTTTAGATAATTCTAAAAACATGAAATAAAAAAGTATAAGAATTAAAATGCTGAAATAATCTCTTTTGCTGAGACAACTCAAGGAACTTTATGCACTTTTAATACATTTTAATATGTCCTTGTGCAATATACATTGTATATATACCTCTTATATTCAGCATTCACTACTCTAAAGTCAAGTGATATACCTGTGACATCCGGCAACAGTAAGAACCTAGTAATAACCTAGTAATAACAGTAATATATATATATATTTTTTTATTAATTACCCATGTCCTTGTATGGTGAATATATTTATATTTTTTCTTTCATGTCAGGCACGTCAACTGGAAATACTCAAGGAACATTTGCTACCTGTAAAATTTATGTGTATATATATTTACTGTGTATATACTTTTTCCTTTAAACTTCATTGACATTTCACTTTGTTCAATATATTGGGGTTGGGATAATGAATCACCTGCTGTCAAATATATATATATAGAGAGACACTAGGGGGGCTATGTATCAAGGTCCGAATTTATCTCAATATTGTCTGCTACAAACTCAGATCTACGCTGCTCGGGTATTTAACACTTATTTATTATTAATTTTTCCCAAAAATTAGCTTTGCGGTAAAAACTATGATTTTCATGATTTTTTGGGAGGTTTCACCCGATTTTCAAAATTTTTTCAGACTTTCCACCCGAAACCTATGATTTTTGCCTGAGACCTCCAAAAACTTCGGGGTTTGGCACGAGACCAAGCGTACATCAATAAAATCATTGGGACTTCTCCCATTGACTTATATGCAACCTCGACAGGACTGAGATGCCGGGATTTCCGATTCTGAGTTTAACAGCCTCAAGGTTAAATAAATTCAGAAAAATCAGTGATTTTTTAAAAGCCCGGTTTTATTTAAAAAAAAATCACAAATTTTTCATGATTTTTGCATTCGGGGCTTAGTAAATAACCCCTAGAAGTGTCCGACAGGTTCCATTTAGAGGCTATAGGCCACAGGCTGGGTACCTTTATACAGGATGCAAAACTCAACACTCAAATGGTAATGAATTCCTATAGAACAAATTAGGGATGCACCGAATCCATTATTTTTGATTCGGCCGAACCCCCGAATCCTTTGCAAAAGATTTGGCCGAATACCGAACCGAATTCGAACCCTAATTTGCATATACAAATTAGGGATGGGAAGGGGAAAACATTTTTAATTCCTTGTTTTGTGTCAAAAAGTCACGTGATTTCCCTCCCCGCCCCTAATTTACATATGCAAATTAAGATTCGGTTCGGCCGGGCAGAAGGATTCGCCCGAATCCGAATCCAGCTGAAAAAGGCCGAATCCCGAACCGAATCCTGGATTCGGTGCATCCCTAGAACAAATGTAAGAAATTATGTAAATCCAAATCATATTAATTAGTAAAAGCAAAATACACAACAGTTACACATACATCATAGAACAAAAACACCTATAAATAATGAATAAACCACACTCACATTTCTACCAAAAATGAAATTTAAACCAGATTTCCCAAAGTGTATCATTACATTGAAGAAGGATGTTGGGAAACTGACACTGAGCTCTAAAACCCAC
Organism: Xenopus petersii; assembly: GCA_038501925.1. Taxonomy (NCBI): domain Eukaryota; kingdom Metazoa; phylum Chordata; class Amphibia; order Anura; family Pipidae; genus Xenopus; species Xenopus petersii. The sequence goes on along the minus strand of CM076684.1, from coordinate 8,396,574 downwards.
CGATTGCTCACACATTGATCTGTACTGAAATATTTGTCAGTTTATTGTAAACTTACCTGACAGCCAGGAAGGCGGAAGTGGATGTTTAGGGGGATATTTATTAACGCACAATTTTTTCATGGCCTTTTTATGCTGAAAACCTGAAAAAGTTGCAGTAAAAAAAGATGCGATTTTTTTCGTGATTTATTATACCCCGAAGCTGTTCCAAGTCCGAATCCGACAATCCATCTAAAACCTGCCGAATTTATGTAAAGTGGGCAGATGTGCCCATAACCAATTAAAGATGTTATAACCCTCACAAAAAGTTTTTGGGGGTTTGCTGCTGGTTTGTCTGTGAATTTTTTGTGGTTTTCGGGCGTCAAATCATGAAAATTTGGATTTTTCATGCAACAATCCGAAAAAGTTGAGTTTTTTCCCGATACAATTTTTTCTAGTTTTTTCATTGCTAAATAAGAATTTTGATAAATAATCCCCTTACACTACTGTAAATTCTTCCTCAGTTTAAAGTTTAGTAAATCTATGCTTACATTAATTTTTTTGCTCTTTGCATTAGTTAGTAAATAACGCATATGGAAATGGGATTGAATATAACTTTTTTTATGCTATCTACAATATAACTTTGCATGTCTTTGATATACATATTTTATTTGTAATAAAATCAGTGGGATTTTTATTGATTTAATAAAATGTTTACACATTTATTTTAAGCATTATCTGACTGATTATGTTGTGATTATTTAATTTTTTCCCCACCATTGCATTTTTTTTTTCTCAAGAATATTCACCTTCAGATTTTTTTTATTTTTTTTTATTTTGCACACAAGTAAAAATCACATTGTTATCTTGATTTTCAATGAAGCTGAAAATCTCAATGTGGAAATAAATAAACAAATAAATAAAGTTAAGACAATTCCCTTTGACTTCTGTAGAAACTCTCCAGTTATTGTACTGTATATAGTGAGTGGGTCCCTAAGCTCAGTAAGTGACAGCAGCACAGAGCATGTGCAGTGAATCAGCAGAAAAGAAGATGGGGAGCTACTGGTGCATCTTTGGAGACACAGATCTTTACTGCTAAAGGGCTGTGGTTGCCTTGGGCTGGCACAGAAACCCAAAACATCATGTACAACATTTCTACCTTCTTCTTTAGTTAAACTTTAGTTGTCCTTTAATGAATAGGGGCAATCTGCTTTCCATTACCAGCAGCATCATTGTTGCAGATGTTGGAAGATCTTGCTTGTAATGGTGAGGAAAGCCAACTGAGACCAGTTACTACAGACAACAGCCCTAAAGGATAGAGTCCCACAAGCAGCTTGACCAACCTCATAGGTTTTACAGCTTAGCCCTCCTCCTGCATGTCCTGAATCCATTGCATGGGCAGTGTACTGCCTTGGGGCTCAGGATAGCACTGGTACCTTGGAGTGAATCCTGTAACTTCAGAAGAAGAAATGTAATCATGGAGGCCAGAAGATAAGACAAGTTATTCAGAGCTATATCTAAAATGGATTGGGCTGAACCAGCTGAATTTAGCTGAACTTAATGTGTGTTTTTTAAACCTTATTTATTGTGTATCTGTTGGCTTTGCTTAAAAAAAAAATTACACCAGCAACATAACTCTTCCAATTACTCCACTGCCTTCAATAAGATGTGTCGGGTAACTTGGTGTACATGTTAGATGGTTATAAACCAGGCATAAGAGCCCATGTGCAATTCATGGTTTACTGTGTGAAATGAAACAAGAAGAAAAATGGATGAGTTCAAACAACATACTTAAAAACAAGTCCATATAACTGGACAAAATCAAAGCAGCAGACTTGAAGGCAAATACATAATCAGTCCACTAGTCAAACCATTAAACCAGAGGAATGGAGGATGAGCGTTAAGCAGGAACAGAGTCACTCTTGAACTCTGAGCAAGACCATGGAGAGATGTTTCAATAATCCTGCAATGGGCAGAGGGAGGAGTCTACCTGGAATAAGCCTTTGAAATCAAGTTTGTTGGCACCTGGTCTAAACAAGAATGAAGTTGGAGACTGAAGACAAAGGAGATAAATGCATATTTGGAATACTAAAAGCATTGATCTTAAATCATCTAGTTGAATAACAAAATGAATGTGATCTGGGTGAAATCATAAGACTATAGAGCAACTTTTACCAACCCCTTACACAACTGTGAACAAGGGACAGCAGTGATCTGAGTGGCTGAAAGGTTAAGTAGAAAGCAGGGTGCAGCTCTCCAAATAAAAAGAGGGCAGATTTCATCCCCAACTTTCATATTTAATTGCTCCTGGTTTGTAGGAAGCGTTAGCACAACTTGTGAATTACACCACAAACATACAAATAGTCCATGCAAAGGATGTTACGTTTTTCTACTGATTTTCAAAATCAATTGGATATTTTTCTCAGCTTCTCGAAGGCACCAAAATGCTAACATCTGCAAGAGCATTGTCACCTGCATACTGATTATGTCAAATGGGTTGGGTTTCAATGACCAGTTTATTGACGTTCTCCCTGGTGAAAGGAATCTTGTATAAGAGCATATTAATATTGTCCAATATTTTAGTATATACTGGTGCCTGAGTGGCTAAACATGTGTAACCTTACCCTAAAACAAAATGTTTTTTCACTGTGGCAAAGATAACTCCCTATTGCTAAGCTTCAAGCCTGGACACAGAATGCTTCTAATCAGTCCTGTCACACTGGTAACTTTCTTTTTTTTGTCCTGTTTTTTGTTTTATATCTAGTGTTGAGTATTTAAGGGGTTAGGAAGAGTCTGTGCTAGTCCGTGAAATGCATTGGAGGAGTGTTTGATGAGCCACTGTAATAGAAACCGATGATAGTGTTCTTTGTTTGGCATATTGTACAATACATTTACATACATTGAGCTGGATTCAATTCAGTGAGAAAAAGGTTTATCACGTGAAAAGTCATGGACAAAATTAAATTTGAGATGCAATTCAATTCGGAAAAAGTTATAGCATGGTTTATCACGTGAAAACTCTATTGAAGTCTATGGAGAAAAAAAACTGAACTGAATTTGAAAAAAAAAAAATTCTCCTCGAATTGAATCAAGTCCGCGTGTTTTCACATTATAAACTGTGAGATAAAATGTTCTCATTAATTTGAATCTGGCCAATTATATGATAATACATTTTAGATATATTGGTATTACAGGTATATGATCTGTTATGCTGAAATCCATTATCCAGAAATCCCTGAATTATGGGAATACCATCTCCCTTAGATTTAATTTTAAGCAAATAATTCTAATTTTTAAAAGTAAATTCCTTTTTCTATGTAAAAGTGAAATAACACCTTGTACTTGATCAAAACTAAGCAGCATGAATCCTTATTGGAGGCAAAACAATCCCATTGGGGTTATGCCATTTTTAAATGATTTTTAGCTAACTTAAGGTATGGCGATCCAAATTAAAGAAAGATACCTTATCTGGAAATCCCCAGGTCCTGGGCATTCTGGATAACAGATCCTATACCTGTACTATTTTGTGTTTTCCTGTAGCACGCTAGTCACATTTAAGTGATCATTAGTGATGAGTGAAGTTTTGCTGCGAAAATGATGCCCATGGATTCCAAAGGGTGAAAAAAATTGTCACAAATTCGCGAAACAGGCTAGATTTGCCCATTACTATTATGTCATTGTGACAACATAAGAAGCAATATGTTCTAATTGACCTTGAGCGACTGTAAGTGACAGTGATAAGAATGTTACTTGGTTCATCCTATAAGTACTTCCCATATTTGAGCAAATATATTAAGACAACTTTGAGGGGGTTATTTACTAAACCTCAAATTTATCAGGCTTTTTGTGGCAAAAACTAGAATTTATAGTGGGAAAAAACTCGAGATTTATTATACCCTGATGCTGCAAAAAGCCAGAATCCAAAAACGTACCATCTCAGACCTGTCGAGGTCCTGTATAAGTCAATGGGAGAAGCACCTATCTCAATTTTAGGGCAAACCCCACAAAATGAAGAGCGATTTGGGGAAAAAAATTGATTTGGGTTTTCGCTTGATTTTATATGTTTTTTTTCCGATCCGATTAATTCAAGTTTTTTAATTAATAAATAAGGTTAAATTGGTCATAGGAGTTGGGTCGTGGTGTTTTAAATAAAATAATGAGATACATTTGGAGTTTAGTAAATAGTTTAGTAAATAACCCCCTGAGTGTCTAACATGTATTCACCATCACAGATGCAGTGCAAGCTTCATGATTAAGCTGTTGAGAAGAGCTATTTCCTATATTAATAATTTATATAGATGTCTGATGTGGGGTTAATGTGCATTTCCTAGATACAAAGACATTCTTCTCCAATTCAGTGAGAAAAAGTTATCTCCTGGTTTTTCACGTGAAAACTCATGGCTGTGATTCAATTTGAGGAGAAAAATCTTTTTTCCTAATTCAGTTCCAGTTTTTTTTCCTCATAGGCTTCAATAGAGTTTTCATGTGATAAACTCTATTGAGATAAGTTTCTCTGAATTCAATTGCATCTCACGTGATAACCCTTTTTTCACTGAGTTGACTTTGGCCCAGTGTCTGGATATTCCACCAGTACTGTATTAATGTGGGTCTCTGGTTGAAGTGTAATTCACATATTGTGAGCAACAGAACCACGACAAGGTCCTTCCTTAGTCTGTTGAAAAAATTGTAGGGGATCTTAGTTCCATGTCCTTTGCTAGGACAATCCCCAAGGCTAACAGATGGCCTCTCAAAACCACATTTTGAATAACATATAGATAATACATAGACCATATATTTACAAAGCACATAGGTAAGAAACAAATGCAAGTACTTACATAAATAGTAGAAAGGCTGCTCCTTTTTCACCATGTTAACTGTGAAATAATATTCTGCAGCATATGCTCCAAGATACATAGGCACACTTTTGCATAGAATATCTGGATATCCCATCGGTATCAATGCATATCCATGATTGCATTATAGTTAACAAATTGTGAACAACAGAACCACGTCAAGGTCCTTCCTCAGTCTGTTGAATAAAGTTGTAGGGGATCTCATCCCCATGTCCTTTGCTAGAACAATCCCCAATATTTAACAGGTGTCTTACCACTCAAAACACATGCTAAATAACATATACATAATACACAGCTCATATTTTATCAATATACATATGGAAAGAGCAAATGCAAGTACTTACAGGAACTAGAGACCCCTCCATTTTTACCATGTAAAGTATGAAAGAATACAGTGCAGCATTTCCTCCAAGATACAAAGGCATTCTTTTGCATTGGATATCTGGATATTCCATCAATATCAACGTGTATCCATAATTGCAGTATAATTCATAAATTGTGAGCAATAGAACCACAACACGGTCCTTCCTCAGTCTGTTGAAAAAAGGTATAGGGGAGCTCAGCCCCATGTCTAGGTGTCTTACCACTGAAAACGACAGTCTGAATAACATATGGATAAAGAACAGACCACACAAAGCACATACTTAAAAAAAAGCAAATTGAGTACTTACAAAAACTTTGCAAAGACTCCTCTTTTTATGACCATGTTCACCATGAAAATTCTCTGCAACATTACTTTAGCACCAAACCTAGAACTGAAATTCTGCCGACGGAATAACGTTTCGGAGTTAAAAGACCAAAACTGTGCATTAATTATAAAAATTAATACAGCAAAACACAAAGCGAAGGAACATTGTACCATAGATACGCAACCAAATAATTGAGATGTTTTTCTGGTCTGCTTCATCTCTGCCTTTGTTTTCCTCTACTGCACAACTGCTTGTCTCAGCAGTCGCGCATTTATTGATAACTGAAAAGGGCACTATACACTGATATCATCTTTTGTCATGTAGCTCAATGGATTGCAGTTGTTTTTCTACCAGGTTTCATGTAATTACTTTTGTCATCTTTTGTTTTTTAATTTCCAAAATGAAGTAATATTTTATTAATGACTTCACCATCATAAATAATCTATGAAATTCTTTGCAACAGAACGACATGCAAAAAAGCGACAGTTAGATCCAAATCTACTTCATGAACAAATATTGTTCAAACCATGTTTATATCAATAATGTTCTATAGTTAAATATTATCTAAAATGTGTACATATTCTTAATCAAAAGCATCACTAAAGACAAAGAGACCAATTTAATATTTTTCAAATTTGAGTTTTAAGAAACTTGATCACAAAAATTTGAATAAATTTAACTTGATAAATTGGATTGATATGATAACATTTTTTTGCCAAGACGACGTCTATCACCTGGAATATTACATTATTCTTTAATGTTTACAAAAGTGAGCGGGCAAGTTACTATTTTTCAAACTCCACTTTTAAAAAAACATTGTAATCGTAATATATTGCTTCAATAATCATTTAATCTCTTCTTTTTGCATTGTATTTACTATTTGAAATAGAAAATTTGAGCTGTTTTACTTTTTAGTTTTGCTGAACATCTCGTCTTTCTTGGTATTGTAATCACATGTAATCACAATATGGAAAACTGTATGACAGAAATCTGCAATTTTGTGTTTTTAGTTTCAATTAATAAATTTTACAAAACAAAATACCAGCCAAAGTTATCACAAACAGGAAAAACAGCAGTCGATAATTTTCACTCAACAACAGCCAACTCATACAGCAAACACAAGGGAAACAGATGTGGAATGATCAAAATTGTGTGCCAATATGATTGTTCAATAAAGCTTTGGGATAAATATCAGAACATGCCTAATCATTACCTAAACACAATGAGATGCTCATTGTTTTGGAGAAATTTCTTGCTTAATTTTGGTTCAGACTCATTTCAACAATTTCATAGATAAAATAATTTCCACATTTACAAACAATTTAATTCACAAACAAATCATTTAATTTACAACTAAATTAAATTAAATTTAACTTAGTTTACCAATGTAAATGGCTATTGAAAATAGTAATCTATATTAGAATATACTTACAAGGAGGAGTAAATTGTGTAGTCCGCTGTGCTGGAGTTTTAGTTGACATTTCTGTGAAATCTGTACAAATAAAAAAAACAACTTTTTTTTTAACTTCAGGCACCTCTATCTAATGTGATTCTATTTACTTGTTCCTATATTTATTTATATTTATCTATCATTATTAGTGATGGGTGAATATATTCGCCAGGCACAAATTCGTGCCGAATTTCCATATTTCGCCACCGGTGAAAAACATTTGTTTAACTGCTGTCAAAACCATTGTGCGTCAACATTAATTGGACGCCCATTGACTTTAACGCCGGTGTCAAAATTGACGCGATTGCCAGAACTAAAAATGTGAGTTTCGCTAATTTTTTGCCGTTTCGCAAATTTCACTGGAAATTCGCAAGTTTTTAAAAAGTTAAATAACTCAAAAACCACAAATGAGAAAAAAATTCAAAAATGAATTCTAATATGTCTCAGAATATCACTCTGCATCATACCAAAAGTTGATTTAAAGGTCAACAACCCCTTTAATCCATTGAGTTTCAAAAGTTCAAACATTCATAAAATAGCTAAAAAAATGCAGTTAATGTTAACAATAAAAGCCTGGCAACTAGGATTTTATGGAAGGTACCTTTATTTATATCCCAGGCAGGGGTGGGGTAAGGGACATGATTGGAGTTTAACAGCATATATAACTTTGATCTAATTCACCTATTTTATCTACATTATCAATCAAAAAAAATTCTATGTTAATATTTTATTTAAAGCATATTTATGAAACGTTTAAATTTTGAGCATTTCATGGATTTTCTTTTTTGTTATATTTTCTGATTTGGTCTTTTTTCTAAAAATACATTGCACATTTTTTTTCCAACCGTGAACTAGTGAAATTTATAGGAAATAATTATTATTGTCATGGTAATAAAACTGCTATATATTGTAAACAAATGGATTCATTTTTTATTTTTTTTAATTATTTAGGTGTTGCTCAGCAGCCGTCCAAGTGACATTTTAGCAGCTGATTGCTAAGGTCCAGTTAACCCTAGAAACGAGCAAAATTGTAACCTCACAGAGTAATAGGTTTTGGACTGCTGGGAATAGTGGCCTCCATCTGACAGCTGGGAAGAAGAAGAAGACAAATAATTAAAAGCCTATTTAATAAAAAGTAGAGTTGCTACTAAAATTTAACAACCCTTTATAAGGATTTGAACTTTTTTTTTCTACTCAATTCAGAGTGATAAATAAAGTGTAAATGTGTAGAGTGAAGCTGGGAACATACAGAGTCGCTGGCCCCAGGATACGAGGTGTCAATGGGCCCTCTTATTCCTAACTATTTGGCCTATTTAATGGTCCATATTCCACGTGGGAACAAGGAGAAGAAATAGACAAAAGGATACATTCTATTATGTAAACATACTAACATAGTAACATACTTGCCTCAATAGCCACAAAATGCGTTAGGCCCCCTGTTTATGTTATAATAAATTATTTTGTATTTTTCATTTATTTTTGTTTGCTTTTCATGGGAGAGCTCACCACATATTTTCATTTTTAGACATTATGTGCTCCCCAAATCTTCTTCATAGAAAAAGATTTTAGCAAAATAGGAGGGGTGGAAGCTCCATGGCACATGAGCCATGTAGCCCAGAATGAAAATAAAAACCTTAATAGAAATGGCGGGTAGATAAAACTAAAATAATATATCCATAAGGGAAATACAACAGGAAAATCAAGGAAAATCACTGAAATGGCCCTATGATTGTAACTTACCAATAGTTGTATTAGGAAATTCAGGAGTCAGATGATTCACTTGGAAAGCCCAGCATCCCGGAACACCAACATTACTTGTGGAGGACACGTTAATAATGGAGGAAGACAATGACCCGGGTATTACATAGCATGCTATAGTGTTGCCACAATTAAGACCAGCCTGTTGGGAATGCAATAGCCTATTAGTAGTCTTCTAAGGGACAAATCAGCACCTGGGCAGCTGGCCATAGCAATCAAACAATGGTTGGCTCAATCAGAATGATCAATAATGAAATCAACTGACTCACATATTTAGCCCAATTTCAAGGAAACACATTTCACTTATACAGTATGTAGACCATATAGCTACTTTGCTATTGTAAGGGAGCATATACATATATATATATATATATATATATATGTATATATATATATATATATATATATATATATATATATTGAGAAAGGCCTCGGAGAGGCTGAAACGGTCTTTTGTTAATAAAACATTATCTAATTTTAAAGTCCTGAGAGTGCGGACCTTATTTACTGAAAAATTATTTCAAAATTTTGGACACTGCACCCAGGCAAGTTGAACATATATATATATATATAGAGATATTCCAAGGCTACTGCACTCACTTGTAGTTCAGCTACATACCCTGGTGCTGCCAAAATAAAGATAAATACCTATAGATGCTGGTGCACACAGGGATTTTTTCTTCAGAGTCTGTTTTTATTTAATCGTTTCGATCCTACCTCTGGGACCTTTATCAAGATAAAAAAAAAAATCCCTGGGTGCACCAGTATATATATATATATATATATATATATATATATATATATATATATAAAATACAGTTTTATTTTTTATTTCCTATGCCAAGTATCAGAAACAATAGGCCTTTTCAGTCTTGTTATGCCTTCAGAACCTTAATACACTTTCAATGCATCTTCTTCAACTTACACACATTTTATAATAATGATTTATTTGTTCAGCTGATACATTAACCATGGGTCATAATCAGAAGTTTTGCAGATCAGCCACAAATGATTAGATAAAGATCTATCAACATATTATCAGCAAAAGAAAAAACAACACATTTCCATAGTTACCAAAGCAGCTGTACCCCCAAGTCCTGTATCACTCGATCCACCAGCACTAGTGCCAGTTGTCCACTCAATGTCTCCATAGTTAAACATGACATAAGTAAGATTTCCATCTGTAGTAATCACGGCCTGAAATGTGTTCCCCTAAAGGTAAAGCTATAATCAGTAACATTGATTATTTGTTTTAGACACTCAAATTTGCAGTCGGAAATTTCAAATCTTTACCTTACTGCACTGAAAAACATCTTCAAATGTTATTTATGTTTGTAGTTATAGTAAATCTGGCTTGGACCCAAAGAAATAGGGGGCATGTTGTCATCTTCACGTAATTTTTACACCTCACTTAAACATTTCTGCAGAAAATAAACGTCTGAGAGCTCTAACCCTTCATAGGATGGAATGGGATTCTAAGGCTCAAAGCAGACGTAGGTATCATCTTTATTAGACATCTCTCAATTTGTTACAATGTTTATAACTGTCAGGAACATTTTCTGGAAAGATTTCGCAAAATATCTGTTGGGAATCTTTCAGGATACTCCAGTTTGATATTTGAGTAATCATATTTGTATATAGAAACAGTTTCGAACTGGGAAAGCAGGACAACGGGGAAAAAACCTGGCCGAGTCCCAGGCCGTAAGAGCCTTCTGACTTTCCTCCTTGGCCCCCAGAGCCAGGGGGATGTTGCATCTCGGGGAGGGGGGCCAGAGGGCGCTGGGCCCCGGACCCCCCTGTCCGACGCTGTATAGAAATGTACTGGGAACTTCGAGGTGACCTAACTCAAACTTCTGTTAAGTAGCAACTTTTAATCCTTAGGTTAGTAAGGGAAAGCATTCAAATGGGACTACTGTTTTATAGCTGAAAATGTGTTATGTTGTACTGGATTTGGGAGGATTTGGTGTTCTTCTAACTTTATAAATAAGTAGTGATGGGAGAATAAACTCGCCAGGTGCAAATTTTCGCGTTTCACCACCAGCGAATAAATTCGTGAAACTCCAACGAAAATTCACCGGCGTCAAAAAATGTTTGACGCGTGTCAGAAAAGTCATTTGTGTCAAAACTGGCGCACATCAACACTATACAGATGCCCATTGACTTTAACTCCGGTGTCAAAATGTGTGAATTTTTCGCAGTTTCGCGAATTTAGCGCGAAATTCACACATTTTTCTACAAAGCAAAATGGGAGAAATTTGTCCATCACTGTAAATAAGTATTAGTGCTGGAAACATTTCAGTTTAGTTGAGGATCAGCCTGTAGGGCCCAGGCAGTGGTCAGGAGCTTCCCTAGTGTGTTATGAGGCAGAGATGCCTCATTACGCAATGCAATTCTATGAATTCTATGTTCTATGAACAATATGACCATCCTTCTATGACTAAGAATAGTGATGGGCGAATTTATTTGGCAGGCGCAAATTCGTGGCGAATTCCCGCAATTCGTAGTCGACGAATAAATTTGCTAAGCTGCCGCGAAAATTTGCTGGCATTCAAAAAACAGGACAGTTTCCCTAATTTTTCCGCAAGTTATTCGGGGAAGCAAAACGCCACAGATTCGCCCATCACTAACTAAGAATCCTTGTTTTTAAAATTTGTGTACTTGCACAGATTTGATGACCAACTTTGGTCTCAGACATGTGCATTGCTCACTGTTTTGTAGTATTTCAAGAATATCAAGAATGTGAATATCATCTTGTTTTATTTCACTTTGAGGTTTTCCACTTGTGTCTGGTGGCACTATATTAAAGGTTTGACTTAAACTGTATTGTGTGTTTTTATTCAGGAACAGTACATTAAATTGCCATGTACATATGTTGTTATGTTTGGTTGCATCAATGGCCATTTGATTAGCCATCAGGAAAGGTCATTTCTAGAGGTGCTTTACTGTATGTACAGTATTTTGAAGTCATAACTGAGATTCACCTGGAATACTATTTGGTCATTTCCAAGAACGCTATTTTTCAAATTTAAGTTTTTCTAAACGCACAGAAAAAATAGTGATTAAACTGATCATCATTTTTCTCGATCATCATCATATATTCATCATTTTTCTCGATCATCAATCATATATTTTTTTTTTTTTTTTTAAAAATGCAAAAATTCTTGATCCTATTGTTCCAATGTTGAAAATTCATGTTTGGAATATTTAAAACAAAATGTTATTTCATTTTTTTACTCGTAAATTTCTTGAATCATGGGAACAATCTCATATTTTACAAAATAGGTTCCTTTTTGTCCAAACGGAGTTAAAGTATCCTTTGCATTTGAGTCAGAGAAGCTGATTCCATCCATTTGAATTGCTTGTGTTATATGTAAGGATTGACATGGGCTAGCCAGTGAATAGCAAAACTGTTTCATACTTGGACTCCTCTTCTTGGCTTTACTTCTGTGAGAAACATTACCCCAAGGTAAACTGTTAACAAGAGGTTTTATTGGATTTTTTTCCTTAAATGTTAAGGTAGGTGTTCTGGATGGGGATTTGAAGTATTGTGAATTTAGGCTTAAAACTAAGGCAACATAATAAATTATCTTTTGTTTTTGACATTTAAAAGAAAACTATACCCCAAAAATGAAGAGATGTAAATATTGCCACCTTTTCGTGATGGTCTGTGTGCTGCCTCAGAGATCACCTGACCAGAAATACTACAACTCTCAGGGGCAGATTTATCAAGGGTCAAATTTCGAAGTGGAAAATACTTCGAAATTCGACCATCAAATTGAATACTAAAAACTCGAAGTCGAATTCGTAGGATTTTTTGCATCGTACGATCATAAGATTCGAACGATTTTATCGCACAATCGTACAATTTTCCTTCGAATACAAAAAAACTTAGAAATATGCTCTGGAAGGTCCCCATAGGCTAACATAGCACTTCGGCATGTTTAAGTTGGCGAAGTATTGAAGTCAAATTTTTTTTTTAAAGAGACAGTACTTCGATTATCGAATGGTGGAATAGTCGAGCGATTTTACTTTGAATAGAAGGTTGAAGTCGTAGTAGCCTATTCGATGGTCGAAGTATCGAAAAATTACTTTGAATTTAGAATTCCCTCGATTTCACTTCGACCCTTGAGAAATCTGCCCCTAACTGTAACAGGAAGAAGCGTCGAAGCAAAAGACAGAACTGTGTCTGTTAATTGGCTCATGTGACCTAACAAGTATAGTTTGTTGGTATGTTTGTGTGCACAGTGAATCCTACGATCCCAGGGGGCGGCCCTTATTTTTTTAAAATGACAATTTTCTATTTATGATTACCCAATGGCACATACTACTAAAAAAGTATATTATTATGGAAATGGTTTATTTACATGAAGCAGGGTTTTACACATGAGCTCTTTTATGCAATATCTTTTTATAGAGATCTACATTGTTTGGGGCTATAGTTTTCCTTTAAGGATACTGAAGAGTGTGTTATGCCAGCCATGAATCTATTGAAATCGTGACACTGAAAAAAATGACTGAAATAAAATATGACCAGTACCTTGTTGGAGCTAGATCCATAATAAGGGACATTATCCCATGTTGCCACAAACACCCATTTCACAGTGAAGTTCCCATTATGGAAATATCTTCTAATGTCGGTTGTAGTTTGGGACAACAATGCTTCATCTGTGCTTTGCCGATAATATATGTCACCTTGATTTATGTTGTACACATCAGCCCAGAAAGGGGCAAGGAAAGGGTTCCCTAATGAAGTGGTGACACTGGGTATAAACATTGCTATTGAGGAATTAAATGATATCAGACCATTGTTGTTAACCTGAGGGTCATAAAAAAAAGCAAAAAGTGAAACTTTTAATTTAAGGTACATTAAATTAATTACACAATTGGCTAATGCATTTAGGTTTAAATATTGTATGTACATTCTTTACCAAATAAAATCATTTAGCAGAGGCTGTGCCAAAACAGTTTAATCTGGAAGAAAAATTAGGTTTTTCCTGAAGATCAAGATTTTTAGCATAGTTTCTGTAAAACAATTTTTGAGCTCAAAGCTGCCAAGATCCAATAAAACAAATGGACGAATCAGCATTGTTTAAAGGATATTTTTCAATCACGCTCTATACAGAAAAATTGTAATTATTCAACAAGTTTGTGTCATTCATCATGAGCAAGATGCACCAATCTACAGACTAAGGGGCCGATTCACTCAGCTCGAGTGAAGGGTTCGAATGAAAAATACTTCGAATTTCGAAGTATTTTTTGGGTACTTCGACCATCGAATGGGCTACTTCGACCTTCGACTACGACCTTCGACTTCGATTCGAACGATTCGAAGTAAAAATCGTTCGACTATTCGACTATTCGATAGTCGAAGTACTTGCCCTTTAAAAAAAACTTCGACCCCCTACTTCGGCAGATAAAACCTACCGAAGTCAATGTTAGCCTATGGGGAAGGTCCCCATAGGCTTGCTAACCTTTTTTTGATCGAAGGATTTTCCTTCGATCGTTTGATTAAAATCCTTCGAATCGTTCGATTCGAAGGATTTAATCGTTCGATCGAACGAAAAATCCTTCGATCGTTCGATCGCAGGATTATCGCTAAATCCTTCGACTTCGATATTCGAAGTCGAAGGATTTCAATTCGAGGGTCGAATTTCGAAGTATTTTTAACTTCGAAATTCGACCCTAAGTGAATCTGCCCCTAACAGTCTGGACAGCAGGTCATAAATGACCAATTAGTTTTTTATGGGCATGTTTAGCAAAATTTGAATTCAGATTTTAATAAATAAAAATTCACCCACACTCTATTCATTCCTATGGGGGTTTTAGAAGGATATTTATCAATGGGTGAAAACCATTTTATAAATAAGCTTCCAAAAATCCCATAGGAATGAATAGAATTTAGGAGTTTTTATTTATTAAAATCTCAACTCATATTTTGATAAATCTGCTCCTGTATAAAAGCAGTAATATCTAGATTACCTACAGCGGCATTTCTTGGTCCTGCATAAATGACATTATGCTAAACAGGAATTAAAACATTAAAAAGTACAAAATTCCGCACCCTACTTACATACAATAAGGAAAAGGTCTTTCCAAAAAGAGGGAGTTTTATTGAGAGTTGTATTGGCCCTGATCCACCATCGTCATCTTTTGGATTGACAGTATCAATTTCCAGGCCATACGGATAGAGAACATCTGAGGGACATAAGAATATACTCAGAGATAGTTATGGGTAGCTAATAGTTTGGCCTTACAGAGCATACCTGAGAACCCTCACTTTTGTAAAAAAAAAGCCACTAAACTGAAGTGAATCATAAATAATCTGATTTACAAATAGTCTTTATTATTATTATATGTTGTTTACTCATTGTTCCTGAAAAAAACATTAATAAACCTTATCTATGGCTGCAAAAAAACCCCTCATGTTGGGAGTTCTTGGCAGAATTTCGCTACACATGCCAAGGTTTGGTCAAGGAGTTTCGATCCAACTGGGTTTATGCATGTGTGCCACACCAAAGAGGGTGGCAGTTTGAACAGACCATCCTGCAGTCACAACTGATCTGTCCAGAATAAATATGATATTGTGTAAAAATGAAAGGAGCCTCTTTTCAATATACAGATATGGGGTTAGTTATCCAAAATGCTTGGGACCTGGCTCTTTCCCTAATTTGGATCACTATACCATATCATTTAAATATGAATTCAGCCCAATTGAATTGTTTTGCCTCTAATATGTATACATTATATCTTAGTTGGGATCAAGTACAAGGTATTGTTTTAGTATTACAGAGAAAAAGGCACGCATTTTTTAAAAATTAAATTATTTGATTAAAATGGAGTCTATGGGACATGAATTTTATGTAATTCTTCTAGATAACGAGTTATCCAGTTAATGGATCCCATATTTGTACACACTTTTCCCCACTAGACAGTTGGTTGAAACTGTAACTCAGATCGTACTTTGAATCGTACAATTCAAACGATTTTATCGTACGATTTTCCCTCGAATACAAAAAACTTAGATGCTCTGGAAGGTCCCCATAGGCTAACATAGCACTTCGGCAGGTTTAAGTTGGCGAAGTATTGAAGTCAAAGTTTTTTTTAAAGATACAGTACTTCGATTATTGAATGGTCGAATAGTCAAACGATTTTACTTCGAATCGAAGGTCAAAGTCAAAGTCGTAGTAGCCTATTCGATGGTCGAAGTATCCAAAAATTACTTTGTATTTCAAATTTTTTAACTTCAAAAATTCCCTCGATTTCACTTCGACCCTTGATAAATCTGCCCCTTATTGTCCAAGACATTAGATCCACAGGGTATACTCACAATCCACAGAGGCAATTTATAGAAAACATGTTAGAATGCCAGGACAATTAAGCTGTGGCCCCTTCACTTTAGGCAGAATGAGAGCCTAGTTGAAACACAGGCTGCTCTTTCTATTTAACCTCTCTGTCTCATTTGACCTGTCACTTGCTGGCCTCATTCACAGGGTCCCTGCTCCCCGATTTATCACTAGAGGTTCAGATCCCTCTAGGGCAGAGCAGCTTTAGTGGGCCTTGTTGTACCCAGGCTCCTTGGAATACTGTACATCCAGCTGGGTCAGCAACCAGAAGCAAAAGAGGAAGATCCACCCCTAACCAAGTTCTACTGTATGTTAAAATGTGGCAGGAAGTGGTCATGGGCCTGTAGGCCAATAGTAAAAATATGCAAATGACAAATAGGTACATGGGCATCTGCTCAGCAACTAGGGAGATAAGGAAGGTTAGGGATTTAAAGCCATAGGGACTTGGGACCCTACAATACCTTTAAACTTTGCCATTGTGAAGCCACATTAAATGACAGCATTTTTAATGTACAGTACTACTGTCAAACAGTATTATTGAGTTGTTAGCAGCAGAAATAAAATAGTTTAAGGTAAGGAAGCCCAATTATACCCCCTAGGGTAACCGTGTTAGCCAATAAAAATGTTACAGGGCAACCCTTTTGAAATAAAAAAATAACAAAAGTGGTATAAAGGTGATATATACCAGAGAACACCACAGCTTCATTGTAATCAGCTTCATTTCAAAAGGGTTGCCCTGTGACATTTAACATGATAAGGAAGACTTAAGAATTTTATGCCTAAGGAAGGGTGGACCAGAGTTCATTGCAACTATGCACATAAATAAATGCTACTTGCTTGTGATGCCTTTTGTGACATTTATCATTTGCTCTACTAAAACCAGCTGTGCAACATAGTTGAATTACTAAGACATAAAAATGTTTATTACCATTTCCATAAGTGACTTGTGTTGAGCAGTGAGCTAGAAAAAAAAGGGAAAAAAGTTAGCGTTAATGTTATTTTGCATTAGTTTGTGCTGTCTTGGTTTCTCTGGTTAATACATTTCAGCCTATAGGGCTCAATTACCATAACAAAGCAAAGTGCAAAGAAGTCTGAATTCAGTGGTACCACACACAGAAGGGGCATGTCATGGACTTCCACTGCAACAATCAATAGTTTGGGTCTTATTTAGGATATCTGAGCTGAGGAGTAGTGATGGGCAAATTTATTCGACAGGTGCGAATTCGCTGCGAATTTGCGCTTTTCACCACCAGCGAATAAATTCGCGAAACACCCGTGAAATTTTTTTTTTAAAAAAAACGGATGCCGGCGTCAAAAACGGCCGCAAATTTCGCAGGAAATTTGTGAATTTTTCGGCGAAGAGAAATGGAGCAAATTCGCCCATCACTACTGAGGAGCACCACAAATGCAAAGTGTTGCGGAACTCTGTATGCATGGTTCAGAACACAGTTTACACTTACTAATGCTTTATGGGTTCTAGGGGCATGATTGACACCTATTGTACTTGTGCTCCAGTGCTTGTGAAGATAACAATATGAGCCCTTATGTCTGATCCTTAGGGGCCGATTCACGAAGGGTCGAATATCGAGGGTTAATTAACCCTCGATATTCGACTGGGAACTAAAATCGTTCGACTTCGAATATCGAAGTCGAACGATTTTGCGCAAATCCTGCGATCGATCGAACGATTAAATCCTTCGAATCAAACGATTCGAAGGATTTTAATCCAACGATCGAACGAAAATCCTTCGATCAAAAAATCACAGGCAAGCCTATGGGGACCTTCCCCATAGGCTAACATTGACTTTGGTAGCTTTTAGCTGCCGAAGTAGGGGGTCGAAGTTTTTCTTAATGGGACAGTACTTCGACTATCGAATGGTCGAATAGGCGAACGATTTTTAATTCTAATCGTTCGAATCGTTCAAATTCAATCGAATTCGATAGAATTTAACCAATTCGATGGTCGAAGTACCCAAAAAATACTTTGAAATTCGAATTTTTTTTTATTCTAACCCTTCACCCGAATTTCGTGAATCGGCCCCTATGTGATGAGTGAATTTGTCCCATTTCAACGGCTCAATAGTCAAAAGTTAATAGGCAACAAAAAAATGTTTAATAAGCAAAAATTTCTCTCTCTCCAAATGCATTAAAGTTAATGGACATGTTTTCTTGTGCTGACTTTTTTTTGTCTCTGTGCCATTTTTGTTTTAGCAACTTTTTTGTTGTGGCACATTTTTCCACTGCAAATTTTTGCCACAGTGAAATGCGGAAATTTCCTGTGAATCCAAGACTTCTGAAAAAATGTGCTCATCGCTACTGACAATACTACCGTATATACTCCAGTATAAGCCATCCCGAGTATAAGCCGAGGTAGAGTTTTTCAGCATATTTTGGGGGCTGAAAAAACTCGGCTTATACTCGAGTATATACGGTACATTAAATTATGACAGAATCGACTAAAGAATCCTGGATAAATCCCTTAAAACTCTGCATTAATTTCAGTAATGCCAGTGGTGCTGTAATAGAAGAAAGTATAGCCAGAAAGAATAAGAACATATCTGGATATTAGTAGTGATGGGCGAATCTGACCCTTTTGGTTTCATCAAAAATTTGCAAAACGGCAAAAAATTCGCCAATCACATTAAGGTCAATTGCCATATTTTTTGTGCAACACCTTTTTTCACTTTAAATTAGAGTCTATGGGCTTTTTCATGGTGAAATGCAACACATTATATCACTCTTCCCTAGAAATTAGTTACCAGTAGATATTATTCAATTCAAGTATCAGGCATTGAGCTGCTTTAGAAAGAGATATAAAGACAAGAGAGACCATAAGGTTGGAATTAGAAAGCCTGTTTTGCAGTGGTATTAGAGCTCTGTCATGTAATTTATTAAAAAATCCTATTCTTTTACTTTGAGAATTTTTGGTTTGTACACTTCAAAAATCTCAGATTTCTAGAATTTTAGAGAAATAAAAAAACACAAACATTTTTAGAGAAAACATATGATTCTTGGGAAAACAAAAATAAATCCTTATATTAGTAAATAGGCCCTTAAGTGTTTAAATGGTATCTATGATCCAGATTACTCAGGACTGGAGGTTTTCTTAATGAGATGGCTTTCTGTAATGTGGAGCACCTTGCCATAGAAGACTATTAAAAATACTTTTCATCATTAAAAACCCAACAGGATTGCTTGGCCATCATGATAGATTGACACTAGCTTACCATTAATCAAATAAAAGGCTAATTTATCAACACTGCACAAATCTGCCCATGGGCAGTTACCCCTAGCAACCAATCAATGATAATCAGGTGCAAGTGGAACAATGTATGCAACAATATGATTGGTCGCCATGGGTTCCTGCCCAAAGGCAAATTTGCCCAGTGTTGATTAATGGACCCCACTGTCTTATTGCAAAATCAAGTACAAATCCATATAAAAGAGTTCCATAAAATATTTCTAGACATTGAGTATCTGGAACTTCAGTAATTTAAAATCTAGATCATAAAAACAAATGTTTTCTTATTGGCTGTTCTGCATAACATGAAAAATAAATAGAGCATCTACTAAATAAAAAATAGGCTTATTATTTCTCAATAAAACATTTTGCTATAAAATCAATATTTATCATTGCCTGAGCCTTCAGGATTTATGGACCACAGGTGGTTTCCATTTGTATCAATCACAGGAGGTAGAAGCATATATTATATATTACAATATGTAAGTGGGGGGGGGACTACTTGGGCCATTAGCTTTGGGGTATTTACAAAATAATGTTGATTGGAATAGAGGGATTAACATAACGTGGCCCTTCAGGAAATCCCACAATGGGTACAATTTACATAACCAGTAACGCCAGTTTCACAAGTAAAATGTACTTGTTAATGAGAAGTTTTGTTTCTGTAGTTCTCGAGACAGCCATGAATGCCTTTTGACCCCTGTTTATTTCCCTGGTTAAGTACTAACAACCATAGCATTCCAAGGAGATTATCTGCTATTTTGCTGTGTAAACTCATGCCCCCCATGGTTATCCAGCTGGCTATTTACATATTTACATATACAATTATCTGCTCTGTGTAAGAAAATGTGTAACTTTGAACATAGTTTCCCCTTCACAGCTAGGACTACAAGATGACTTATCAGAAACCATCAATAATGCAGTGCCTTTTAAATGCATTAAGGCAGGTTGACTCATTTACAGGTGGGGGGTGTATTTGTCCTTACTGTTATCTAGCCCTGTATCTACAAACATACATGTTCTGAGGTTTCGGACATGGCGTTCTTTAGTATGAACCCCTTACCTTCCAAATAAAAGATCCCTTACTTGTAGTAAGAGTAGTTGCCGACTGCGGTTTACTATTTAAAATCATAGAGACAACATTACTAAGGATGAGCACACATTTTAACAGATTTGCAGCTGAATTTTTGCTTTTGCAATATTTTTACAAATCGACACTAGAATTTTTTAAAATTAAACACTATTCAATCTGTTTTGGGGAGTATCTATGGCCAGTCAAACCAAGGTCAAGGACCAGAGTTAATAGAATTCAACCCCACAGTACCAAAGGCATAACCCACAACAAAATATATATATATATATATATATATATATAGTCCAGAAAGTACCTGCACTCTATCCCTTCTGGTTTGTGGTGGGTGCTGGGTCAAAGTTATGACATATAATCTTCAAGAATGGATCCGCACTCCAAACAATTCAATCAAAGTGATTTTTATTGAATTATCACTCACGTGTCCAACGTTTTGGCCCACATTAGGGCATTTATCAAGGATAAGTGTAAGTGGTTACTTGTAACAAGTAATCACTAATTGAATATGTAACCACAATTGCTCATTTGCATTAATTGGTAATGATGTCATCTGTACGCCCACTTTTTTGTATTTAAGTATTAACACAAACACTTAGGGGCCGATTCACTAAATTCGAGTGAATTCGAGTGAAGGATTCGAATTTAAAAAACTTCGAATTTTCGAAGTGTTTTTTGGGCTACTTCGACCATCGAATGGGCTACTTCGACCTTTGACTACGACTATCGAACGATTCGAACTAAAAATCGTTCGACTATTCGACTATTCGATAGTCGAAGTACTGTCTCTTTAAAAAAAAATTCGACCCCCTAGTTCGGCAGCAAAAGCTACCGAACTCAATGTTAGCCTATGGGGAAGGTCCCCATAGGCTTGCCTAAGTTTTTTTCATCGAAGGATATTCCTTCGATCGTTGAATTAAAATCCTTCGAATCGTTCGATTCGAAGGATTTAATCGTTCGTTCGAATGAATAATCCTTCGATCGATCGAACGAATTTCCTGCGCTAAATACTTCGAATTCGATATTCGAATTCAAAGGATTTCAATTCCTAGTCGAATATCGAGGGTTAATTAACCCTCGATATTCGACCATTGGTGAATCGGCCCCTTACACTTATCCTTGATAAAGGCCCTAATGTGGGCCAAAACGTTAGACACGTGAGTGATAATTCAATAAAAAATCACTTTGATTGAATTGTTTGGAGTGCGGATCCATTCTTGAAGATTATATATATATATATATATATATATATATATACATATACACACACATACAAATGCCATGGTATGCCAGAGTATGACCAATATTTATTTAGAATTCCAAAATAAAAGGATATATATAAACTGACCCTATGTCATGCCAGAGTACCCTGGGGTATGTAAGTATATTATTTTAATATGGAATTCTGAATAAAAATGAGTAATTTTTGATATTTATTTGAGCTATGGGGCAATTATTATTTTGCTGTAGACTAGAATTATGCCATGCAGGAACCACCCATTGACTCTGATGCCTATAGCACAAGAAAAACACCCACTGACAATTCATTTGGCTTTGATAAAAACAGCCATTGGCCGCAATACAGGTATAGGATCCCTTATCCGGAAACCCGATATCCAGAAAGGTCCAAATTACAGAATGGCTGTCTCCCATAGACTCCATTTTATCCAAATAATCCAAATTTAAAAAAAAAATGATTTCCTTTTTCTCTCTAATAATGAAACAGTAGCTTGCACTTGATCCCAACTAAGATATAATTGGTTTATTGTAAGCAAAACCAGCCTATTGGGTTTATTTCACGTTTAAATTAATTTCTATAAGACTTAAGGCATGAAGACCCAAATTATCCGTTATCCAGAAAACCCCAGGTCCCGAGCATTCTGGATAACAGGTCCTATACCTGTACGTTAGGCATGAGATAAAACACAAGGATAGAACAGAGGTTCTACCAACTCACCCAGCAGAAGAAGCACAAGGATGATACTGAGGTCCATACCATGACCTGGACTGGTGCTCTACTTACATTATAAGCATACAGCCTCTGACTTATCTGAAAAAGATGATAAATACTGATGGGCTTATTGTTTTCTTCAAAAATACAGTACCACTACTATTACTACTACTTCTACTTTAAACAATAAAAAAAACACCAATGTTTGCTTTTAAAATCTGAATATAAAAACATCCATTTAATATAATCAATAAAAACCTTGATACAACTCAATTTTGGGAGTTTACAAGCTCAAAAAAACCTTGAAAAATTACAATTTGTGAGTTTATAAGATAAAAAAAACTGATTTAAAAAAAATGCAACTCTGATTGACTTCTACATGAACTCACAAGTTTTAAAATGCCAAAGTTTTACATTTGAGTTTTTTTATTTTTTTGTACTAAATACCAAAATTCACATTTTTGAAAATATAATACGAATCGTGGCAAAAATTCAAATTCAAACATTGATAAATCAACTCATTAAAGTTAGTTCTGATTTTCCAAGTCTATTTACATAGTATTCCAATAGAGCTTGATGCCTTTTAGCAAGTAAATAAAATACTGCTAACATGAATTAGTTTTTGATTTCATATATGAAAAAAGAAAGATCAATAACAAGAAAACAAAAATACAAAAAAAGAAAGAAAAAAATAGAATTATAGAGGAAGAAATTCTATGGTTTAATCAAAATTTTCAATAATATTTCAAAATCTCCTATACTATCAGTGTACTTTTACTTCTATATCTTCTTTAAGAAATAGAAGTATCCCTGTTCCAATATCTTGTCCATGGAGAAAATTTTTTGGGTTTTAATGGCTTAATTATTCATCCTAGCTGTTATGTTACATTTGACAATTCTGATACAATTCAACAGGAATTTGTGAAATACTTAGTGGATTTGTAATTTTCCAATTTCAATATTGATCCTGGTGGCAAATAGAATATGATGAGCCACTGAATAAGAATAGAAATCTTTCCTAATAGTGCAGACATCATAGACAAAGTTATCATAATACAGGTAAAGGACTTGTTATCCAGAATGTTTGGGACCTCAGGTTAGCCTTAAACCTATAAAAAAAAAATGATCTAAACTTTTAATAAACCCAATAGGCTGGTTTTACCTTCCATAAGGATTAATTATATCTTAGTTTGGATCAAGTACAAGGTACTGTTTTATTATTACAGAGAAAATTAGTTTTTAAATAATTTTTCAAAAATTGGATTATTTGGATAAAATGAAGTCTATGGGACACAGCCTTTTGATATTTCAGAGCTTTCTAGATGTGTTTCCGGATAATGCATCCCATACCTGTATTGAATATCTGAATAATGTATTTCTAGTGATGGGCGAATAAATTCGGCCATTTTCTGTGTTTCGACTTCGGTGAATAAATTTGCAAAACTGCCATGAAAATTCTCCAGCGGCAAAATTTTTCCGCTTGCGTCAAAATCACTGTGAGTCCATGTTTTTTGGATGTCAAAAATTTACGCGGGTGTAAATTTTCGAGTATAACAAATTTTTCGCCATTTCACTATGTACTGTATTTCCTGAATATGCCTACAAAGAGAAAGTTTGGAACCAAATCTTTCCGACACCAACATATTTGTATAACCTGACACAGACAGGTGTAACATAACGCATACCCCATATACATCACAAAATCGCTAGAACATGTTCTTTCACAAATTATTTCATTGGGGATATACATTTCAGAACCCCCCCCACAAAAAAAAAAGAAACAGTGTCCACATTTATGTCATTTATGTCATCTGTATGAGGCTCAAAAACTAATGCCTCCTATTATCTACAGGATCATTGGCAAACCCAATCTCATCCCTTTTAATACTATAATTTCCCTTTCAATTATTAGTCCTTTATACTAACAAAATTACCAGTTCCTATAGCAGAATGTAACTTCCTGCTTCCTCGGGCGCTGGTAAATCTTTTTAATCTTTTAATGCTTAGTCTTTTTACAAATAACTATTACTGATTTGCTGGTTGCAAGAAATTGTAGCAATAGTTGTGACATAGTGGAAGCAAGCTTGTTTGTGGAAAATATATTGATGACAACATTTTGCGGAATTATGTTTGGTACAGCGTAATTACGATTTTAAGTAAATATTCAATATACAATACACCAGATGTATTTTAGGAAAACTTTGGTGGCTTTAGACAAGGAGACATTTTACACTTTAGCCAATGTTTCATTTTTTTACTTTTATTTCCTGTATTTAATTATGTCCTATAGTTTGGACCCAAGCTGAATTGTGTCTGATTCTCTCATCTCATTATACAGGTATAGGACCTTTTATCCAGAATGCTTGGGACCTGGCGTTTTCCAGGATAAGGGATGTTTCTGTCATTTGGATCTCCAGATCTTATTAAAATCTATCTATTAAAAAATCATGTAAACATGAAATAAACCCAATAGGATTGTTTTGCTTCCAATACGGATTAATTATCCTTTTAACAAGCAAAGTGTACTGTTTTATTATTACTATACAGAAAAGGAAAATCATTTTAAAATGTTTTCATTATTTGCTTAAAATGGAGTCTATGGGAGATGACCTTCCTGTAATATGGAGCTGTGTGGATCATTGGTTTCTGGATAACGGATCCCATACCTGTATGGATTGGTCAAAGACACCAGAAATTGTGTTGTGGCTGTTGAATTAACCAGATGTCTTTTCACTACTCTATTTTATATATGCCACTATTTTTATTCTGTGCCTTGCTGTTGTGTTTTTCATTTTTGTTCGTATAGTACAAACTATTTACAACCTTAATCAAGCCCGAAATATCAGGTTTCATCACAACAAAGCACATGAAAGCAAACCTTGTGTTGAGACCGATTTTCAATGCAATATTTATAAGGAATATACCTTATACCCCCAACACAGGTTCCTGGGCATTTCAACTATGGGTTTTTTGTTTTGTTTTTTTAATAATAGTCCCATATATGTTGTATTGCTGGAATACGCCTTGATGAAAATTAGGAGAAAAATTAATCTATTTTTAGTCAGTCATGTACAACAATATCTAGTCACAAGCAATGTATAATGTCAACTTGCCTTTCATCTGAAATTAAGGTTTTTTTTTAATCAAAGTCCGAATTGATCTCAATATTTTCTGCTACAAACTCCCATCAAATCCACTTGGGTTTTTTATGCTTATTTATTATTACATTTTTACAGAAAATTTGCTTTGCGGGAAAAAAATCAGATTTACCAAATTTTTTGGATTTGTTTCCTCCGATTTTCAAGGTTTTTTAGACTTTTTCAATCGAAAACTCCGAAAACTTCAGGGCATTGCACGAAACTCAGTGCACATCAAAAAATCTTTGGAAATTCTCCCATTGACCTCAACAGGTCTGAGATGCTGGATTTTCTGATTCAGACTTTTTCCATCCTCGGGGTTTAATAAATTCCAAAAAAATTGTGTTTGTTTTAAAAGTCTGATTTTATTTTGCATTTGGAGTTTAGTAAATAACTGTCTGTGTCTGATGTAAAAGGAAAATAAACATTTACAGTAAGAATTCAATAATTATCTTGCCTTAAACTCCCATTTGGCATAAAAAAAGATATATATGTGTATATATAATACACGTAAAAGCTCTTAGTGGGCACCAGAGTAACATCAGCTGGAATTTACACAAAAAGTACTCATTTGCATGGCAAAATTTGTGAAAATTATATAGTCATTTATGACTCGCAATCGAATATGAATGTTTGTTTTACTTCAATGCATTACAGTGGTGTTCAGATATGTTTAGACTTTAAGCTCTTTTGGGCTGGGCCCGTTTTACCTCTTGTATCTGTTTTTGTTTTTTTATTTGTTGTTTTTATATGTAAATATTTATGTTTACTGTACATCCATTTATTGTACAGCACAACGTTGGTGGCTTAACATGTTCCATGCTATTATTATTATTGCTAATAATAATACAGGTATGAAATCAGTTATCCAGAAAGCTCTGAATTACAGTAAGGTCATCTCCCATAGAGTCCATTTTATACAAATAATCCTAATTTTTTTTAAATGTAATATATGTAATAATGAAACAGTAACTTGTACTTGATCCCAACTAGGATCAAGCAAAACCAGCCTATTGGGTTTATTTAATGTTATATGATTTTCTAGTAGACTTCAGGTATGAAGATCCAAATTACAGAAAACTCCAGGTCCCTATTTTTAAAAAAGCTCTAAAATTTGAGACTTATTAAGTGTAAAAACCACAAAAAACACTAATACAAAACTTTCCAGGTAAAATTTAGAGAGGTCCTATAAAAGGCAATGGGAGCTGCCTGATCCTGTTGGACTGTTTTTAATAAATTTGGACTTTTTGAGATTTATCCAAAAGTCTAAAATTTTTTAGAAGTTTTAGAGGTATTCATATTTTTCAGTGCATTGTTCAGTGTTGTTTTCCTTGTACCATTCAGATCTTTTAATAAATGTCATGACATCCGTGGTTTTAGAGAAAATTATTTTAACTGTGGTTTCAAAAACCTCTAAAACCACAAAACATTCAACCTTTAATAAATAGGTCTCCACATTTCCTGTTTTTGTCTTAAGGATTTATTATGTATAAAGTGGCAATAAAATTGTATTTTCTGGCTGAAAGCAATCTCTAATGAGAGATAACAGACACTTTCTATTCTTTTATGACAAGGTATCATGTACAGAATAGAAACATAGAACATTGCACCAAAGGCTTCTCACAGTTTTATAAATTTGCCCCAATATTGTTTAGATTTACAAAATGTTTCCAAATCTCTGTCCAGCGATTAAGCCCATAATACAAGATATTTCACAAACCTTATAAAAGGAGTAAATATTTACAATGCAGAGTTATTTCTTGTTCTTACCTGAGTGAGATGCACAGTCACAATAAAGCCACTCGCCTCTCCTCTGTTCTCGCACCGAGTGTACTTGATGGAAACTACTAAACCCAAAGAATGTTTTTAAATCTTTAACTTGGGACTGAGCAGCAACTGATTGACAAGAAACAAGAAAATCAGGGTGTGAATGAATTTCCATCAAACCAAGATTAACATGTGCCTGTAGGGCATAGCCATTTGTCTGCCAAGAATAATTGATTTCCCCAGTTATCTCCACTTAACGTTTGCATTTTAAGTTAGGAATTAAAGATGTCATTAAAAATGTCATTAAATTTAGGTAACTAACTAATGGACATTTCTAGAGCTAAGCGAACTTAGGGCCTTGTGAATAATGAGTTCTAGGGAAATTTCTGGGATGTGCCAATATATTTATCAAGGGTTGAATATCGAGGGTTAATAAAACCTCGAATTCGACCCTCGAATTTAAATCCTTCGAATTCGAATATCAATCGATCGAAGTAAAAATCGTTCGATCGAACAATAAAATCCTTCGAATTGAACGATTCGAGCGATTTTAAGCGATTGCTCGAAGGATTTTTCTTTGAACAAAAAAAGGCTAGAAAAGCGCTGGGGAAGGTCCCCATAGGCTAACATTGAACCTCTGTAGGTTTAAACTGCCGAAGTATGTAGACAAAGTATTTTTTAAAGAGACAGTACTTCGACTATCAAATGGTCGAATGATTTTTAGTTCTAAACGTTCGAATCGAAGTTGAAGTCGAAGGTCGTAGTAGCCTATTCGATGGTCGAAGTAAACAAAAAAATACTTCGAAATTCGAAGTTTTTTTCATTCGAATCCTTCACTCGAATCTTAGTAAATGTGCCCATTAATGCTGTAAGCCATTCCGGTACAATGAGCAGGTAGCGCCCTGTGTCTCTTTTACTCACTTATCCATTCAATCTTTCCTAATTTCTTTCACTATGTTATTGCATTAAAGGGGTGGTTCACCTTTGAGTTAAGTTTGTTATCAAGTTAATTATGTTACAGAATGACTAATTTTAAGTAATTTGCCTTGCTTTTTTTGAATAATTTGCCTTCTTTTTCTGACCCTTTTCAGCTGACCCCATCTAAAACAAATGATCTGTAAAGCTACACATTTAGGAGGTTATTTATCAAAATCCAAAAATATTTGAGTAATTTCTGAAGACTACTGCAACCAAATCCACATGGGTTTTCCCCCCTACATTTTTCCGAAAAATTCCTGTGGGGGAAAAAAAACAAAAAAAAATTAGTGGAAAAATTTGAATTGTACAGATTTTTACGATTTTCTGCCTGAAACCTCTTTTTGGATTTTTTCCAAAAAAACACGACATTTTATGATTATTGCACGACACCCAGCGCAAATCAGACTATCTTTGGGACTTCTTTACGTGAACTCAGCAGGTCTGAGTTGGAGTACTTTCTTATTCAGACTTTTAACACCCTCAGGGTTTAAAAAATTCATAAAATTTCAAGTTTTTTTCCACTAAAGATTTGGATTTAATAGCAAAAAAAAATGTTTCTACTTTTTGGGAATGACTTTAATAAATAATCCCCTTATTGTTTTTTTTTCTACTTTTTATTACTCATCTTTATATTCAGGCCTCTCCTATTCATATCTGTTATTCAAATCAATGCGTGGTTGCTAGGGTATTTTAAAAAGTAACCGGTACTTTAAAAAGTAAAGGAGGACTTTACCTCCTTTTTTTACTTTTATAATCAAAATTGGTGAGATCAGGTCAATAATGTCACCTAAAAATAAAAAAGTCCTATTGTTTGACTGGGTTCAAAGGCTGAATCTAAATTGTAAAAAAAATTAAACAAATCATGGGATTTGGGTTTAGATCCAGAAATAAGTGGCATGGTCTAGCGTGCAATGGAGTAAGACGCACAAGCCAGGAGCTCCGCTTCGATTGATCCTGAACGACTGTTTTTGGGAAGGTTTCCCACATCGACTGGTCACATCAGATACCTCCCTTTATTGCCCATCTGGACTAACATGGGAGGCAATAAGAAAGGAGCCGAAACGGCAACAAACAAGATGGACAAATTTGTCCGCCACCAATCCCAAGATGGCGCCCGTTCTCATAAAGGTAATGCATCCTCAGTGCAGAACTCGCAAGATATATCAGATGACCAAGGCCCGGCAGAGCCCACAGTGAAAGAAGTACTGCAAGCAATACGTGACACTCGAAGTGTCACGAAGTGAAATCGGAAAACTTTGTGACATTCGGCGCATGCGTACCTGTAAATGTTCCTACTGAGCATGCACCAGAAGACGCCGGTTAAAGCAGGAAGAAGAGCACGTGGGAGAAGATGGCGCCTGTGAACTCTGTGGACAGGACCTACGCAGAGGGATGAGTAAAAAGTTAGGGGCATTTGCCCAGGGGGACAGGTAGGCCAGGGGGAGGAGGGAGGGGCAACACAGGGGAGGGGGAGGGGTTTTGCACCCAGGGGGTTTCCTTCTCCTTTAAGAGTCATGCGTGGGCATTAATCCAGGCGATCCATACAGTTCGAACTCATAATAAGCAAGAAGCGAATCTAGCACAGTCGCAGGTAGAAGAATTGGAGTCTGTATACATACAGTCCCCTAACAATGAGAATCATGACCTTTTAGTACAGGTGCAGGGGAGATATAAGTGCACATTCACTAAAACCACCCAAAAGAAATTACTTTATGCATCTCAAAGGGGTTTCGAGCAGGGAGAAAAATCGGCTACTCTGCTGGCATACCTATCCAAAATCTCCTCCCCTCAAACTGTTATCTCTGGAGTTAGAGACGACGCAGGCAATTTCATTTCTGACCCAGAACAAATGGCAGCCCAGTTTGCCTCCTTTTACAAGTCCCTGTATAATACGGGAGCCACATACAGTTTTATAAGAACTGAATAACTTTCTTGACGCCATCCCCTTCCCACAATTGCCTAGGGAACATGCCCAATTTCTGAACAAACCTATCTCTTTGCAAGAAATTAGAGATGCCACTCACTCTATGGCTACCTCTAAATCACCGGGGCTTGATGGGCTACCCAGTGAATGGTATAAAGCCCTAGGGGAAGAAATTATAGGTACTCTTCACACTATTCTAACTCAATCTTATGAACAGGACCAACTTCCACAGTCTTTCTATTCAGCATTGATTGTGTTAAGGAGGGCAAAGATCCAGAACTCTGTGCCTCATATCGGCCAGTATCACTTTTAAATACTGATGTGAAAATCTTAGCTAAGGTGATAGCTACTCGATTATCATCAGTGATTTCCCTGTTGATTCATCCAGATCAGACAAGCTTTATGCCAGGCCGTTCAACTGATGTTAACTTAAGGAGACTTTACTTTAATTTGCAGGTACCCCATGACAATACAGGCTCAAGGATAGCAGTTGCCTTAGATTCAGAAAAGGCATTCGATTCGATTGAGTGGGATTACTTGTGGATGGTCCTTAGGAAATTTGGGATAGGGGATCCGTTCATTAAATGTATACAATTATTATATAAACATCCTAGGGTGCAAATCAAGGTAAATTAAGTAATCACTCTTCCATTTCAGTTACAGAGAGGCGCAAGCCATAGTTGCCCACTCTGATTGCGTTGGCGATTGAACCCCTTGCATTAATGATTCAGGATACCCCTCTGATAAAAGGGTTGAGGTATGGTAACATAGTGGAAAAAATATCATTGTATGCAGACGATGTCCTGTTATATCTAGAAGATCCTGGCCCTTCGCTACAGACAGTCCTTAAGATCTTTAACTCATTTACCACCTTTACGGGGTTATGTATAAATTGGGCTAAATCCACTATTTTCCCCATAGATCCGGTGAGTTACCCTGGTCCAATAGCAGACACCCGATTACAATCAGTGGAGTCCTTCAAATACCTAGGCATTCAAATTCATTGTGAGTCAGACCAATTCATCCCTATGAATGTCACTCCTATCACTCAAAAACTTAAATTGGCCCTCTCGGTTTGGGGTTCACTGCCACTGACATTGTGGGGGAGGGTCAATTTGATTAAAATTGTATACTTGCCGAAATATTTTTGTGTATTCCATAACAGTCCAATCCCACTACCCAGGATGATTTGCAAAGGGATTCAGTCTTTGATTACTCCATTTTTGTGGAACAATAAGGTACCACGGGTATCCCCTAAGGCTCTAAATGTGCCCTATGACAAGGGAGGCCTTGGGTTACCAAACTTCTTTTACTATTACCTAGCATCGCAGATAGTCTACATTCATTGGTGGCTCACACAGGATCAAGATAACCCTAATGTCATACTTCAGGTTTAATTGGGTAGGTTCGCTAGAGGCATTACGAAACTGCCCCTTTAGGAAATTGAAAGACTACCCAACTCTGCCCCCTTGTATGCTGGCACCTTACCAAGCTTGGCAAAATGCTATGAAATTGACCGGTACTAAGTCCCCACTCAAGTCCCCATATCTCCCACTATGGAAAAACTCTTATTTGCAACATTTCTACAGGGCCGAAGCCGTTGAATACTGGGCCCCCAAGAAGCTTAAGTATTTAGGAGACCTAATAGTGGAAGATCTTTTTGTGGACAAAATCAAATTAGAACAAAATGTAGCCATCCCTATGATTCCCATGTTTCGATATCTCCAACTGAGACATATGTTTCACTCACAATTCAGTGGTATGTTAGGGAACTTATCACTCAGAACCGGCAATACTTACCTATTTCCGTCAGCCTCATTCTCCTAAAGTGATCTCATATGTGTATGCTAATCTTCTGCTTACAATACCTTCCCTGTTTGTGAGAGCATATGACACATGGAGAATCGATCTGCCAACTCTTACTAGCGACCAATGGGAAGAAGTGACAGGGCACCTATATAGCTTTTTGATTTCAACCAGGGATAAGTTAATTCAGCATATGTTTCTGCTACGTACCTACCTTACTCCTAACAAATTAGCTTGAATGGGCAGGTTGGCAGAGCCAAGATGCCCAAGATGTCATATGATGGATGGTTCCTTCTGGCACATGGTATGGACCTGTCCGAAAATAGTAGTTTATTGGAAGGAAGTGTGTATGTATATCTCAGAAGCCCTAGAGGTGCCTAACGTATATAACCCTGAAGGCTGCCTGTTAGGGATAGTCGAGGATCTACTGCCAGCTGTCCCTGCTAGATTAACTGTGAGGACATTGCTATTCTATGCAAATAAAATGTTGGTGATGCACTGGATCTCCCCAGACCCTCCTGTTAAAGGAAAACTATACCCCCAAAATGAATACTTAAGCAACAGATGGTTTATATCAAATTGAATGACATATTAAAGAATCTTACCAAACTGGAATATATATTTACATAAATATTGCCCTTTTACATCTCTTGCCTTGAACCACCATTTCGTGACTGTATCTGTGCTGCCTCAGAGATCACCTGACCAGAAATACTACAACTCTAACTGTAACAGGAAGAAGTGAGGAAGCAAAAGGCAGAACTCTGTCTGTTAATTGGCTCATGTGACCTTACATGTGGTTTGTATGTGTGCACAGTGAATCTTACGATCTCAGGGGGCGGCCCTTATTTTTTAAAATGGCAATTTTCTATTTATGATTACCCAATGGCACATACTACTAAAAAAGTATATTATTATGATAATGGTTCATTTACATGAAGCAGGGTTTTACACATGAGCTGTTTTACTCAGTATCTTTTAATAGAGACCTACATTGTTTGGGGGTATAGTTTACCTTTAAGAAAGAGTGGATAAACTATGTTAATAGCATGCTTCCGTTAATAAAACTCACTTATGAAGCTTGGGGATGCCTGGGTAAATTTCAGAAGATGTGGGAATTGTAGTGTGATATTCATTTAGGTGCTACTTTGCATTGATGTACTGTAATTTACTGTACATTTGATTGTATGCTATTGATGATATGATGTTATTGTACCTTATTTTTCTTTGACTTTTTCTCTCCCCCCCCCTTTTTTTGCTTTCTGTTTCCCTGAATTTTTGAAACTCAATAAAAAGGAAACCTGTTAAAAAAAAAATCCAGAAATAAGATCAAATCATTAGTTATCTGTACCAAGTAATGAGACATGGAACTCAGATGAGAATATCCTGTACAAAAACAGTACTGATTTAAATATAACCACATGCATATTAGCAGGGAGTGGTGCTATTTGATATTTCCAACATTGCAGTATCTAAGAGCAAATACGGAGGATCTAAACACCGTATCTCAGAAAGCGCTACATGAATGTGCAGCAATGTAGAATTTTACAGAGAATCAAAGTGCCCACAGAAAGGATAAGCATAATAATAAGTGGGATAGAATAAGGGCATAGACTAATGTTTTAGCTGTTAATTAAGGGAAAAATGTGTATCTTAACCATATAACGTAGGAAGAAGCAGGAGGTTTTGGCAGTGGCATTAATACGGTTAGAGACAGAAAGTGAATGGTCCAAGATAACCCCAGTGTACCAAATTAACTAATATTAAATATAATTTTAGAACAATCACCCAAGATATAACTTTTTCGCATTAGCCAATTAATTTTAAACTGTGAAAATACTGGGTGGTGGGTTAAAAGGCGGTAACACAATAAACACAGACTACAACTCTCAGCCTCCTCTGTTAGATTGAACCACACATTACTTAAAGGAACAGTAATGTCAACAATTTAAAGTGTTTTAAAGTAATTACAATATAATATAGTGTTGCCCTGCACTGGAACAACTGGTGTATTTGTTTCAGAAACTCTACTGTAGTTTATATAAACAAGCTGCTGTGTAGCCATGGGGGCAGCCATTCAAGCACAGGATACAAAGTAGATAACAGATAAGTACTACTATAGTTTATATAAACAAGCTGCTGTGTAGCCATGGGGGCAGCCATTCAAGCACAGGATACACAGTAGATAACAGATAAGTACTACTATAGTTTATATAAACAAGCTGCTGTGTAGCCATGGGGGCAGCCATTCAAGCACAGGATACACAGTAGTTAACAGATAAGTACTACTATAGTTTATATAAACAAGCTGCTGTGTAGCCATGGGGCAGCCATTCAAGCACAGGATACACAGTAGATAACAGATAAGTACTACTATAGTTTATATAAACAAGCTGCTGTGTAGCCATGGGGGCAGCCATTCAAGCACAGGATACACAGTATATAACAGATAAGTACTACTATAGTTTATATAAACAAGCTGCTGTGTAGCCATGGGGCAGCCATTCAAGCACAGGATACACAGTAGATAACAGATAAGTACTACTATAGTTTATATAAACAAGCTGCTGTGTAGCCATGGGGGCAGCCATTCAAGCACAGGACACACAGTAGATAACAGATAAGTACTACTATAGTTTATATAAACAAGCTGCTGTGTAGCCATGGGGGCAGCCATTCAAGCACAGGATACACAGTAGATAACAGATAAGTACTACTATAGTTTATATAAACAAGCTACTTGTAGCCATGGGGGCAGCCATTCAAGCACAGGATACACAGTAGATAACAGGTAAGTACTATTATAGTTTATATATACAAGCTGCTGTGTAGCCATGGGGGCAGCCATTCAAGCATAGGATACACAGTAGATAACAGATAAGTACTACTATAGTTTATATAAACAAGCTGCTGTGTAGCCATGGGGGCAGCCATTCAAGCACAGGACACACAGTAGATAACAGATAAGTACTACTATAGTTTATATAAACAAGCTGCTGTGTAGCCATGGGGACAGCCATTCAAGCACAGGATACACAGTAGATAACAGATAAGTACTACTATAGTTTATATAAACAAGCTACTTGTAGCCATGGGGGCAGCCATTCAAGCACAGGATACACAGTAGATAACAGGTAAGTACTACTATAGTTTATATAAACAAGCTGCTGTGTAGCCATGGGGGCAGCCATTCAAGCACAGGATACACAGTAGATAACAGATAAGTACTACTATAGTTTATATAAACAAGCTGCTGTGTAGCCATGGGGGCAGCCATTCAAGCACAGGACACACAGTAGATAACAGATAAGTACTACTATAGTTTATATAAACAAGCTGCTGTGTAGCCATGGGGGCAGCCATTCAAGCACAGGATACACAGTAGATAACAGATAAGTACTACTATAGTTTATATAAACAAGCTACTTGTAGCCATGGGGGCAGCCATTCAAGCACAGGATACACAGTAGATAACAGGTAAGTACTACTATAGTTTATATAAACAAGCTGCTGTGTAGCCATGGGGGCAGCCATTCAAGCACAGGATACACAGTAGATAACAGATAAGTACTACTATAGTTTATATAAACAAGCTGCTGTGTAGCCATGGGGGCAGCCATTCAAGCATAGGATACACAGTAGATAACAGATAAGTACTACTATAGTTTACATAAACAAGCTGCTGTGTAGCCATGGGGGCAGTCATTCAAGCACAGAATACACAGTAGATAACAGATAAGTACTATTATAGTTTATATATACAAGCTGCTATGTAGCCATGGGGGCAGCCATTCAAGCACAGGATACACAGTAGTTAACAGATAAGTACTACTATAGTTTATATAAACAAGCTGCTGTGTAGCCATGGGGGCAGTCATTCAAGCACAGAATACACAGTAGATAACAGATAAGTACTACTATAGTTTATATAGGCAAGGGGGGGGTGGGTGAGAGAAAGGATTATGGGGAAGCTAGTGTAGACAGGGCAGTGGGGTTAGTAAGGGGTCATGGGGGAGGAGTGAGGGGGGCATACAGTTTACCAGTTAAGGAGGTCCCTCTGTTACAAGGAAAACAGAATAATACTAACTTAACGTATAATTCTTTACCAAGTAATGCACATTTCAAAAGTAAAAGTAATAACCTCCGCTGTATGCTGGCAAATGCACGGAGTTCGTCAGGTAAAATGGGAGACCTAGAATTAATTGCATGCTCTAAAAATTATGATATAATTGGTATCACTGAGACCTGGTGGGATGAAACATGTGACTGGATTGTGAATTTAAATGGTTACACCCTTTTTAGGAGGGATAGAGGGATTAAAAAGGGTGGAGGAGTGTGTTTGTATGTAAAGCCTGAATTAAAGCCATGCGCTAAAGAAATAACAATAGCTGGCACTGGTGAGGGTGTAGAATCACTCTGGGTAGAGATTTCGACAGGGCAAAAGGTATCAAAAAGAATTATCATTGGTGTATGTTATAAACCACCTCGTATAAGTGTCGAGTATGAAGCCCAGTTACTCTTGCAGATACAAGCGGCTTCACAGCTGGGTCAAGTTGTTGCTATGGGTGACTTCAATTATCCAGACATTGACTGGGGTAATGGGGTTGCTAAGACAGAAAAAGCTAGTAGGTTTGTAAATATGCTGAATGACAACTTTTTATTCCAGCTCGTTCAAGAACCTACTAGGAATAACTCTCTTTTGGACCTTGTAATAACTAACAATACTGAACTCATCTCTAACATTTGTGTGGGTGAGGGGCATTTAGGGAATAGTGATCATAACATGGTCTCCTTTGAGATTCTGTTGCAGAAGCAATTCTATAGGGGAGTAACTAAAACATTAAATTTCAGACGTGCAAACTTTGACAGTATAAGGGCATCTCTGCAACATATTAAGTGGGAAATGCTTTTCTCAGGGTTAAACACAGAACAAAAATGGGAAGTCTTTAAAATGCTGCTTAATAAATATACTTGTCAGTATATTCCACTTGTAAGCAAGGAACGTCGTTGCAAAGCAAAACCTTTTTGGTTCAATAGAAGCGTTGGTGTTGAGGTGGGTAAGAAAAGACGTGCTTTTAAAACTTTCAAGTTAGCTGGTACAGACGAAACATTTATAAGGTACAAGGAGGCCAATAAATCATGCAAAGAAGCTATAAGGCAAGCTAAAATTGCTATAGAAAAGGATATTGCAGTAAGCAGTAAAAAAAATCCAAAATTATTTTTTAAATATGTTAATAGTAAAAAAATGAAGCAGGAAGGGGTGGGTCCCTTACTATCAGAGGGGGGTCAGCTGGTTGATGAAAACAAATTAAAAGCGCAGATTCTGAATTCATATTTTTCATCTGTCTACACAAATGAGGAATCAGTAAGTGAAGGTTTCCTTCTTAACAGTCCCAATTCTAGTAATACAACTAATGATGCATGGTTCACACATGATGAAATTCAAAAGAGACTAGAACATGTTAAGATTAACAAAGGTCCAGGGCCAGATGGTATTCATCCCAGGGTAATTAGCGAGCTTAGCTCTGTGATTGCCAAACCTCTTTACTTAATTTTTCAGGATTCACTGAGATCTGGCATAGTGCCGAGAGACTGGCGAATTGCTAATGTGGTGCCTCTATTCAAAAAAGGATCCCGTTCTCAGCCTCAAAACTATAGGCCAGTTAGTCTGACGTCAGTGGTAGGAAAGCTTTTCGAAGGGTTAATAAAGGATAAGATACTGGACTTCATAGCAAATCATAATACTATGAGTTTGTGCCAGCATGGTTTTATGCGTAATAGATCTTGCCAGACTAACTTAATTTCTTTTTATGAGAATGTAAGTAGACACCTCGATTCTGGGATGGCAGTGGATGTGATTTACTTAGATTTTGCTAAAGCATTTGATACAGTGCCACACAAAAGGTTACTGGTTAAATGAAGGAATGTTGGCCTGGAACATAGTATTTGTACCTGGATAGAGAACTGGCTAAAAGATAGACTACAAAGAGTGGTGGTAAATGGAACATTTTCTAATTTGACCAATGTTGTTAGTGGAGTACCGCAGGGCTCTGTACTAGGTCCCTTGCTTTTCAACTTGTTTATTAATGACCTGGAGGTGGGCATTGAAAGTACTGTTTCTATTTTTGCAGATGATACTAAATTGTGCAGAACTATAGGTTCCATGCAGGATGCTGTCACTTTGCAGAGTGATTTGTCTAAACTGGAAAACTGGGCAGCAAACTGGAAAATGAGGTTCAATGTTGATAAATGCAGGTTATGCACTTTGGCAAAAATAATATAAATGCAAGTTATACACTAAATGGCAGTGTATTGGGAGTTTCCTTAAATGAGAAGGATCTAGGGGTCTTTGTAGATAACACGTTGTCTAATTCTGGGCAGTGTCATTCTGTGGCTACTAAAGCAAATAAAGTTCTGTCTTGCATAAAAAAGGGCATTAACTCAAGGGATGAAAACATGATTATGCCTCTTTATAGGTCCCTGGTGAGGCCTCATCTGGAGTATGCAGTGCAGTTTTGGACTCTAGTCCTTAAGAGGGATATAAATGAGCTGGAGAGAGTGCAGAGACGTGCAACTAAATTGGTTAGAGGGACGGAGTACTTAAATTATGAGGGTAGACTGTCAAGGTTGGGGTTGTTTTCTCTGGAAAAAAGGCGCTTGCGAGGGGACATGATTACACTTTACAAGTACATTAGAGGACATTATAGACAAATGGCAGGGGACCTTTTTACCCATAAAGTGGATCACCGTACCAGAGGCCACCCGTTTAGACTAGAAGAAAAGAACTTTCATTTGAAGCAACGTAGGGGGTTCTTCACAGTCAGGACAGTGAGGTTGTGGAATGCACTGCCGGGTGATGTTGTGATGGCTGATTCAGTTAATGACTATAAGAGGGACTTGGATGATTTCTTGGACAGACATAATACAAAGGCTATTGTGATACTAAGCTCTATAGTTAGTATAGATATAGGTATATAGAATTTAATTAAAAGTAGGGAGGGGTGTATGTATGGATGCTGGGTTTTCATTTGGAGGGGTTGAACTTGATGGACTTTGTCTTTTTTCAACCCAATTTAACTATGTAACTATGTAACTATGTAACTATATAAACAAGCTGCGGTGTAGCCATGGGGGCAGCCATTCAAGCATAGGATACACAGTAGATAACAGATAAGTACTACTATAGTTTATATAAACAAGCTGCTGTGTAGCCATGGGCAGCCATTCAAGCACAGGATACACAGTAGATAACAGATCATGAAATTAAACTGACTTTAAACTGGAGGAAGCGTTTGTTGTGGGTCGTGAAAGCTTACATTGCATATACTGTAAGTTAGCAACAAAGGAAAAGTTAAATATACAGTACATATTTCTCACAAGTTGCAAATTTTTTTTTGTAAAGAATCTCAATAGGGAACTGGTTCTAGTGAGGGATGCCCTCAGATAGAAAATACATACAGCGATATATATTTATGATAGTGTATCAAATAAAATAAAAAAAATGCTTTATTTTTGTATTGATAGATATGCTTTGGGCCAAATTCAATAAGACGAGAAAGACTTATCTTCTAATTTAATTTCCGATTTTCCCATAGAATCAGATGAAATTCAATGAGAAAACCGTGGTAAAAAAAAAAACCTGGAAATGAATTAGAAGAACATTTTTTTTCCTCCTCAAATGGAATCTCACCAATAAGTTCAGACACGATCATAAAATAATGTTTTCTTGTGGAACTGGATATTTTTGTATCTATTGAATTTCCCAGTGGAACACTTGACATTCATGACTATTCCATCTTAAATTGGTTATCTGGTAATATGTGTTACCATAAAGCTTCATATACAGGTATGGGACCTGTTATCCAGGATGCTCAAGACCTGGGGTTTTCCAGATAACAGATCTTTCCGTAATTTGGATCTTCATCCCTTAAGTCTACTAGAAAATCATATAAACATTTAATAAACCCAATAGGCTGGTTTTGCCTCCAATAAGGATTAATTATATCTTAGTTAGGGTCAAGTACAAGCTACTGTTTTATTATTACACAGAATAAGGAAATTATTTGGATTATTTGGATAAAATGGAGTCTATGGGAGACGGCTTTTACGTAATTCAGAGCTTTCTGGATAAGTGTGTGTGTGTCTAACATTTGAATGGTCAGCTTACATGTGAGCAGTCACTTTTATTTCATAGTAGACATTAAGCCCGTTAAATTAACGGGCGCTAGAACATATGTAGTCAAACATTTATAAAAACAGACGGACACAGGGACTGGACGAATTCGCCAGAGACGGTCCGTGGGGCACATGCGCAGTAGCGCAATCCCACGGACACAGGGACTGGACGCAGAGACACTTCAACTTTATTATATAGGATGAAGGTTTTCACAAAAGTGTTTGTAGATGCAGCAGGTTGTCCACATTGTCAGGAATATTGGTGGGATCCAGGAGGACAAGGATGGAGAAGTTTCTATCAGAGAGATATAAGCCATTGAATTGTCTTCTGTGACAATGCCCAGATGCATGTTAAAAGCAGAAACGAGATTTTAGTAGACTGGGGAACTGAAGCATACGGGACGGCAAAGAACAAAGGCGCAAATTCACTAAGCGGCGAAGCGCCAAACGCTAGCGTTAATTCGCTAGCGTTTGGCATTTTCACTACTGCGCAAATTCACTAACGAACGCTGGCGTAGTTTCGTTAGTGTTACTTCGCACCCTTACGCCAGGCGAATTTTCTCTAGCGACGAAACTACGCAAATTCACTAACTTGCGCAGTGTACTGAACGTTACCTTTTACGCTAGACTTCCTTCGCCACCTCAGACCTGGCGAAGCGCAATAGAGTAGATAGGGATTGTTTCCAAAAAAGTCAACATTTTTTTCTAAGTCCCAAAAAACGCTGGGGTGTTTTCTACATGATGGGTGATAGGCTGAAAAAGATCGAAAATATTTTTGGGGCTCCCCTCCTTCCCCCCTACATTTCCTGACTCATGGCAACTTACCTAGACAGTGGGCACATGTGTAGGGCAAAATAACATTTATATTTGCTGATTTGAAGGTTTTCTAGGCATTTGTAGTGCTGATACGTATTCCTCCATTGAAATTTGAATTTTGCGCCGTATGCAAATTAGCCTTCGCTAGCGTAACTTCGCTTTACATAGCGAATCAACGCTAGCGCAACTTCGCAACCTTACGCTACTCCTGAGCGCAACTTCGGATTTTAGTGAATTTGCGGAGCGCTGGCGAAACTACGCCTGGCGAAGTGCGACGAAGCTCGGCGAAGTTGCGCCTGGCGCAACTTCGCATCTTAATGAATTTGCCCCAAAGAGAAATCAGTTGCTGTGTCTTAGAGCAAGTGTTTATTATTATACCATATCAATCTGAATAAGCAAAATGAAAATTATGGGTTTACTTTGCACAGTAATAATTAGCTTCAGACATGTTACATTATAATACTCCCATGTATATATGATGGTAGGGGAACTAGTTAGACATGGTTGACCTCATCAGATGCACCACGTTTACGTGAACAAGAGCATCAACAGCAAAGGATTTGGTTCTGTAGGAAGCATGGTGGAGCCTAGCAGAAAGGGGCAGATTTCATTCCTCAAATGACACATTGGGCTTATCTTTTTACCTATGGATTGTAGGAAGCGTTAGCACAACTTGTGAACCCCACTGCAACCATAATATTAGATCAGTCAATACAAATTAAGCTTTTTTTTTCTAATTTCCAACGTTACCAACTGTGGCATAACTAGAGTGCACCAGTCCCCCCCCCCTGCAAAAAAATCTTCAGAGTGGGCAGGCGCACACCGATCCCCATCTTCCCGCCCACTTACGGTCCTACCTCCGTCCCACCCAGACTGCACCCACTCCTGCCCGACTTGCTTCCCCCTTCCTCGCCGGTGAGTAAGAGTGGCTGGGGAGGAGGGTTTTTCTAATTAGACATAAGCTGACCATAGATGTTGAGATTTTTAAAAAATCCAATCCTCATCGTGAGACCACGATTTTCTCTGAATGATCGTGCAATCGTACGAATTGATCATCAACTAAAAGACCAATTTGCCAGGAAAAAAAAGGGGAGCTGCCTGCTTGGCCCTGCAAACATAGATAGATTGCACTGGGACCGACAAAGATTTTTTGACCTGGCCGATCAATTTCCTGACAGATGTCGGCCGAAAAATCGTAAGATGTACGATCGTTCGAATCCCACTAACAGTAACTGCACGATAATTTACAAGGATTCGTCGGACTTCCCCAAAATCGCTCGTTCGGCAAGAAGAATCGTTGCGTCTATGGGGAGCTATAGAGGAAGCAGACCCCACAGTCTGGGCCCCCTGTTCCCTGGGCCCCCTGTGACTGATGTGGGGTCTGCTTCCTCTATAGTTACCAATGTTTTGTATGTTTTGTTTTTTCTCTCCCTGCGTGTGTCAATTATTATCACTCTAATATTGCAATGAAACTGTATCACACACCTATATATACTGTAGAACACAAGAACTCGCATTATCTCCCCTCTTGTGTTACACATGCACCCACTCATACCTCACACTGGGGGTCATTTATCAACACTGGGCAAATTTGTCCATGGGCAGTAACCCATGGCAACCAATCAAATTGCTGCATTGATTGTTCTACTTGCAGCTGGCTTCAAAAAGCTAATCACTGATTGGTTGCTATAGGTTACTGCCCATGAGCAAATTTGCCCAGTTTTGATAAATGAGCCCCACTGGCTCTTTCTTACACAAAAACAACCTGCACTACATTGCTGAGTTGGAGATGTTTCTCCAGAAGACATTGATCTAGTGAGAAGCACAACCATGGTACTAATTCCCTGGTAACATTTTCTGTGTAATTTGTCCATTGGTTGCATTTGTCTGTTATAACTGGATATTCCTACAGTATCAGTGTGTGTCCCTGGTTGCAGTGTAATCCACAAATTGTGAGCAACAGAACCACGACAAGGTCCTTCCTCAGTCTGTTGAAAAAATTGTAGGGGAGCTCAGCCCCATGTCCTTTGCTAGGACCTTCCCCAAGGCTAACAGGGGACATTTATGGAGTGATAAACAATTTGCATTAATCATAAAAACTAATAAAAATTCCAAAAAATTACAAAGCAAAGAAAAATGATACCGAATACTTACCCCATTTATTCAGAGGGGGCTTCTGAACCTTGTCGTCTGAGGCTGCAGACCTGATGCTGCCCCCCATTCCCACGAACATTATCTTAATGCGTAAATCATGCTACAGTACCTTTGTTATTACACTTTCATTTATTAATGACCAAAAACTAGGCACGTGAGGTGTTTGCTTTGTGGCAGTAGAGATTTCAGTATTTTTGTCCTATCGTATTTCACGCAACAAATGTTTCGTTCACTATTGAGGTTTTTATGTTAAAAATTATTCAAAATGTTATTGTGTCACGCGAAAAAGATTCAATCAAATTCACTTTCACGGACCCACAGCTGGATTAAATCAGACAACCATGTGGAGATATTATATTTTATCTACAGTCAGTGGCGTAACTAGATATTACTAGGCCCCCAAAATTATTAGCAGTTGACTTGTTTTACCAATATTTATTGAAACTGTATATGAATTAGGGCCTTGTGGGCCCCTATACCTCCTGGGCCCCCCTGCAGGCGCAGGGTCTGCTTCCTCTATAGTTACGCCCCTGTCTACAGTTTTCCTGTCTGGCCTCTTGAATATGAATAAATACTTGGTTTACTCTTTAACGAAACATAATTAATTGGAATTTGGAAATAGAGTGATGAAATTTGGGATAAGTTTCCTAGTCAACTAGTAGGTTCATAACCCCTGAACTATAGGGGCTCCATTTTATGAATTACTGTAAGTCACACCTATTGGACTAAATTATACAGGATTTGGGGGTATTGTATACTGAATTTTCTTATCATTTTTGAGACTGCAATGACAATATGTTCTTTTGCACAGAAATCTCAAGATATTCTAATACTTGCATCCCATGGGATGCAAGTATTAGAGTGCTAGGGTGCAATAAACCCACATCCCTTAGTGTTCACCGACCCAGGGAATGCCCATGCAACTAGATTGGGTTTTGAGGTTCTTTCTGCTCCAGACCACACACTATAGACTGGTATTTGACCACAGAGAACAGTGGAGAGCTTGTTCTTCTATGGATTTCCACCAGTAGAATAACATTCTATCTTCTGGGCAGAAAAAGTCTGAGGGGACATATTTTTTAAATTTTATATGGTAATGGTATAGTTTGGCAAGCACAGGTAGCCTTGTCAGCAATGAGAAGGTAATGAGCCCATGAAGAAGTCACAGCTGATAATACAGTGTGTAGAGCCAAGGTTAAATTATATAATACTTATGATATACAACTTTAAGGAGGTTATTTATTAAAGTCCAAATCGTGTTATTTTTCCCTACAAAATCCAAATTTTTAGTGGAAAAAATGTATTAAAGCCTGATGCTGCAAAAGATCAGAATCCGAAAGTCCAGCATCTCAGGCCTGTCAAGGTTGTATATATGTCAATGGGATAAGTCCCTATACTATATGAAAGTTTCTGTGGTCTGGGCTGCAATTGGCCCGAAAAGCCGACTATTTCTGACTTTTCGGGCAAAAACGTGAAAAAATTGGGCTTTTCTGGAAAAATTAAAAAAAAACTCATGATTCGGATTTTCACTTGATTTTATCGAGTTTGTCCCTGATCCAATTAAATTGTGCTTTTTTATTAGTAA
This sequence comes from Xenopus petersii, assembly GCA_038501925.1. Classification (NCBI taxonomy): domain Eukaryota; kingdom Metazoa; phylum Chordata; class Amphibia; order Anura; family Pipidae; genus Xenopus; species Xenopus petersii. Next base: position 8,351,884 of record CM076684.1, on the reverse strand, counting down.
ATAAGGTCACATCGTGGAATCTAGTTTGGTCAGACTTTTGTTAAAAAAAAATTTGAAAAAAAAATGGATTTCAATAAATAACCCCCTAAGAGTTATATCTGATTCTGTCGAACACTTTAATTGGAATCTTGAAAAAAATGGGTTGAGATTTGGCTAAACCCAGAACAGAATCTTGGCTTCCATGTTGTCTTAAGTTCTATTAACCTTCAAGGCATAAGAATTAATGAGTTCAATTATTCCTGTGTGACGAATACATAACATAGAAAAACTTCTAATCTCCATATACAGTGGACCAAGAAACCACCTCTCTTAGACACAATATGGCAAAACTGATGTATCAGGTTGAGGTATATCTGGGATCTGTGACCGGCTAACATCTTCTTTTTACTTGATGATTTGCCAAGACCCCTTAGCTTATTTTCTCAACAGCTGCCCAGAGCACACTGAGCATGTGCAGTCCTGCCGATTCTCATAAAATGGCCAAGATCCAAGATGAGGAGTTGATGTAGACAGCTTTGAAGGCCTGAATCACTGCTATTACAAGGTTGCTGAGGAACATCTAGGCTGATGCAGTTAATTTAGTATAACAAATATAGAATTAGTATTATTATGTTTTTTTAGGGTTTATTAGTACGCATCTGTTATCCGAAAAACCCGTTATCCAAAAAGTTCCAAATTAGGGAAATGTTATCTCCCATAGACTCCATTTTATTCAAATAATACAACATTTTTTTTAAAGGATTTCCTTTTTCTGTGTAATAATAAAACAGTAGCTTGTCTTTGATCCCAGCTAAAATATAAGTAATCCTTATTGGAAGCAAAACCAGCTTTACTAGTAGAGCCAGAAAAACTTCAGAAAAACATCTCAAGGTTTATCACGTGAAAACTGTATTGAAGTCTATGGGGAAAAACTGGAACTGAATTTGGTGAAAAGTTTTTTCTCCTCAATTTGAATCTCATCCATTGCTTTTCACGTGATAAAACTGGAGAAAGTTTTTACTCACTGAATTGAATCTGGCCCAAAGTATGAAGATCTAAATTACAGAAAGATCCATTATCTGGAATACCCCAGGTCCCAATCACTCTGGATAACAGGTTCCATACCTGTACAGGACTGTTTTTTACCATACATAAATAGATATATTGTTAATGCTTCATACATTAGGTGTCTAATAAACCCATTTAGGGACAGTGATATTATTATCCAGAAAGTTCAACAATACAGAAATTAAATTTCCTGTGGTAGTGCTTATATAAATAAATAATATTTTTGAGTTTTTCTTTGTACTATTAACACAGGACCTTGTACTAAATTTGCAGGGGACTTTTTGGACATAGGAATGTAATACGTTATGGGAGTTATTTATTAAAATGTTTTTTTTTTAAAGTTTTTTTAAGTGTTTTTAATATAAAGATTCAGGTTCTTTAGTGAAAAAAACTAAAAAAAACATATTTTTTTTTAAAATGTATTAAGCTCTGAAGTTGCAAAAAAACTTGAATCCAAAAATACTCCAGGTTAAACCAGTAGAATTCATGTAAAAGTCAATTGCAGAGGTCCCTTTAACCATTTGAAGATGTTCTTTGCCCTCCGGATTTTTTTGTCTTTGACGCTGGTTTTCACTCAAAAAGCTTGAATTATTCGAGTGTTTGGGCTTCAAATGCGATAAATTCGAGTTTGTTGACCGACAATTTCAAAAAGTTACACTATTTAAATTAATGAGCAAGGTTTTTTTTGATCCGATTTTTTATATGACGCTTCTGTACATTTATGTTATGGGACAAATTTAGAAACATTTCTACTCTTCTCATTTCTACAACTTTTTAAAACTAAAACTGTGGGTTAAATAAATTATGCTAAACAAAGAAAAAAAAATTATATTTATTAATTGTAAAAACCATAAAACAACCTAATGCAAAAAATTGCCATCTAAAGAGACAGTACTTGGATTTTCAAATGGTCGAATTTGTGAAGTATTTTCAATTCGAATCGAATTTTGGCCTATTCGATGGTAGAAGTACCCAAAAATTACTTCGAAATTCGAATTTTTGAATTGAAAAATTCACTTTAACCCTTAGTAAATGGGCCCCCTAAAGTTGTTGGTGGGCATTAAAGATAATACATGTCAAGAGCATTTGAGAAATACTGTGTTACTATGATGTTCTAAGGAAATGGAACTTCGCAAACATACTGTAGCATCCTGGAATAAACAAAATTAGTTTTTTTTTTATAATAGGAAATCTAAAATAAGAGTTTAATGTAATTCAAAATGCCCCTTCTTTTTGCACAGGTACTCTGGTGACAATTGTCTCGATATCTAATGTGGAGCCAACGCTTTCTCACCAACACTCATCTCCACTCAACAACATAGAAAAAACATTAGATCCACTGATTAAAAAAAAAAAAAATGTTCCTACCTGGTATCCCATTGGGAACTTCCACAAATAGTTTATCCACTTTGAAACTCCAGCATCCAGTAAAGTTAATGTTGCTTGTTGATGACAAACTGATGATGCCAGAAGAGAACGAGCCAGGAAGTTTATAGAAACCGGTGTTCTTACCACTGTTAATACCAGCCTGTAGGATGAAGCTTTACATTAAATTAAGGGCATGCCCAATGTGATTTATATGGAGATCATTAACATGCTTTTATGAGTCTAAGCGTGCTTCATGAACACAGAAGAATTAGATTTTTTTGTCATTGTATTAAGACATAGCATCCTTTTTAGGAAAATTCTATTTGTATACTTTTCATTTTTCAACCTTGACTAAACTCGCATTTTTCAAAAGTACAAATGTTTCCCTTGTTTATTAAAAAATCCAATTATAAAAAAACACACATTGAAGGAACAGTAACACCAAAAAAATTAAGTATTTTAAAGTAATTATTATACAGTACAATGTACTATTGTTCTGCACTGGTAAAACTGATGTGTTTGCCTCTGCAACTCTACTATTACTTCAAAAGACTTTAATTTTTTGGTTTTACTGTTCCTTTAATAAAGGATTGGAACACTAAAACAAAATTGAAGTAAATAAATATTTTACAATTTGATAAAGACACCTACCATTGACATGACCATGGCAGCTTTTAGATGCCAAAGTTCTGTATTTGTGTTTTTTACGCTTAATAAATATCTATATTTTCATGGTTTAGAGAAATTATTTAATTACATGATTTGAAGACCTGAAAGGTTTAATTTAAAAAATGTCTAAACACTGTTGGTTAAATTTGGTTAGGTTTTCATTAAGCTAACTTTTCCAAATATTGTCAAACATTTCATGATTATTCCAGAATGGGAAAAATTTAATAATCTGGCTAGTTCGTCCACTCATTTCCCCATTTCCCATTGTTTTTTTTCCAGATCTGAGCTTTTGAAAATCATTTTAGCTTATGGGCCAAAAGCATCAACATTTGCTCCAAACTCAGTCGTGGTAAAAAGCTGTGTAATATGCAAAAAGGGAAGATTTATCAAATATTGAACTAGGTAATCATGAAAGATCAATTCATAAAAATGCATTTTAAACTAGTAAAAATATACTGTTCTTTTATAAATCAGCCTTCAATTCTATGAGATAATTCTGCAACTCAATAAAATATTTTATAAATCAGCCTCCAATTCTATGGGACATTCCTGCAACTCAGTAAATTCTTTTATAAATTGGCCTCCAATTCTATAGGACATTCCTGTAACTCAGTAAAATCTTTTATAAATTGGCCCATTCCTGCAACTCAGTATATTCTTTTATAAATCGGCCTCCAATTCTATGGGACATTCTTGCAACTCAGTATATTCTTTTATAAAGTGGCCTCCAATTCTATGGGACATTCCTGCAACTCAGTAAAATATTTTATAAATTGGCCTCCAATTCTATGGGACATTCCTGCAACTTAGTAAATTATTTTATAAATTGGCCTCCAATTCTATGGGACATTCCTGCAACTCAGTAAATTCTTTCATAAATTGGCCTCCAATTCCATCGGTCATTCCTGCAACTCAGTAAATTCTTTCATAAATTGGCCTCCAATTCTATGGGACATTCCTGCAACTTAGTAAATTCTTTCATAAATTGGCCTCCAATTTTATGGGACATTCCTGCAACTAAGTATATTCTTTTATAAATTGGCCTCCAATTCTATGGGACATTCCTGCAACTAAGTAAATTATTTTATAAATTGGCCTCCAATTCTATCGGTCATTCCTGCAACTCAGTAAATTCTTTCATAAATTGGCCTCCAATTCTATGGGACATTCCTGCAACTAAGTAAATTATTTTATAAATTGGCCTCCAATTCTATCGGTCATTCCTGCAACTCAGTAAATTCTTTCATAAATTGGCCTCCAATTCTATGGGACATTCCTGCAACTAAGTAAATTATTTTATAAATTGGCCTCCAATTCTATCGGTCATTCCTGCAACTCAGTATATTCTTTTATAAATTGGCCTCCAATTCTATGGGACATTCCTGCAACTAAGTAAATTATTTTATAAATTGGCCTCCAATTCTATGGGACATTCTTGCAACTCTTTTAAAGATCTAAAGGATAATTTCATGACAATTTCCCCCTCAGAGCACACTTGATACCATTGTTTCTAGATATCCTACACTTACCAGTACTGACATGCCTTTCAGTCCTATATCAGTAGCTTCACCAGTGTCTGTGCCTGTTGTCCAGTTGATATCAGCATAGTTGAACAAAAGGTAAGTGACGTTCCCATCGGTGCTCAGGATGGTCTGAAATGTGTTCACCTATCATCAAAGGACATAGTCCAAAATTATCATAGATTCAATAATGTTTTTTGGTAACATTGTCCCCACTGGTCAAATGTTTTCAACCAGGAAAAGTGCTACGGAAATTTTCTATGATTTTCATTTCAACTTTTTACATTTAAAGATGGAATGTGGGGCTCAGCCTGAAAAGCAATTTAGGTCAGATTTGGGTCAAATGACTGTTCTCTTCACTAGATACACCTGAAATCCCTTCTTAAAGGACAATTATAATGAGATTTGCAGTTAAAATCTTGGTACTACATATTCTTGGAACTATGGCTGAATGACCGATACACAAATGTTTTTCTATAGCCAACAGCACAAAGGACCTTTCCCCTGACATTTGATAAATATGCCCCACAGTATTTATGAATGGATAACTGCAGTCTTTAAAACTAAAACCTGTATTTTTTATTTATAATATATAATCAGCTCTGTAACGAGAAAGAGGAAGCAGACCCCGCAGTCACAGGGAGGCCCGGGGAACAGGGGGGCAGGACTGTGGGGTCTGCTTCCTTTATGTTAATAAGAAAACCCCCTCTGCTGCAGCCCCTCTCTTAATGGCTAGGAAGGAGCCACAAGTTGGGGTGGGGTGTGGGCAAAGTCGGGGTGGGTGTGGGTGGAGTCTGGGTGGGGCATGGGCGGGACATGTTTGGGAAGTGGGTAGGAGGATGGGAATAAAAGTGTGCTTGGCCCCTCTGAAGGTTTTTTGGAAGGGAGTCTGGCACATTCTAGTAACACCACTGTATATAGTACATAAATAACAGACACCCTCCATATTGTCAGCTATTTAAATACGTGTACATATTCCTGGAGTAGTAATAAATATACCCAATCTTGGATTGCACACAGTACTAGTGTTCTTCAGTCCCAATGTGGGCTGAATTGCCTGCTGCTCATTTGAGTGACAAAGTTTGGGGTTGATAGGTGTGGGGGGGGGACACCTACATACCTTCCCCCACTACCCATCTTGAATGGAGTGCTGTCTAACAAGGACAGTGTTCCATTTACGCAGTGGGCAAACTGCAAAAAACTGGCTGATTTTGTTTTTTTGCACTTTGCACACTGCATGGGGCATTAATAATGAGACCTATTGGCTTTAAATATTTAAGACATTTTATGGAGTAGAGCTAAACCACGTGTATCTGTATGTACCTTTATATAACATTGACAGTAATAAAGCAGAAAGCAGAAATACCGTATTTCTAATATTTTCAGTTCTGCTCCATGTCACAACAAGCACCCACTGCGCAGAGAAGTCCGTGGTATGGAAATAATTTCTAATGTCTGATGTTGCACGTGAAAGAAGTTCAGCATCTCTGCTCAGACGGAAAAATATATAACCTCCTACATAGTCAGATACATGAGTCCAAAATGGGGCCAGAAAAGCGACATTAAAAACTGGCAGATTTTGGGGTGTCAGTAGTCCCACTGGCGTGTTGAATGATATTAGACCATTGTAGTTCACCTGGAGAGAAAACAAAGCATAGCTATCTACTTTTTGCCTTTTTAGTAATAAATATTATAGGGCTAGTACAATGCTTTACTTCAGTCATGCAAGAAAGAGAAAAATCCATGAAGGTCAAGAAAAAAATGTTTGCAGCTCTGATCTATTTGCCTTTTTTGGAATTGGGCTACATACAAAAAACACTTGGGGGCAAATTCACTAAGAATCGTAGTTGCGCCAGGCGCAAATTGGCCGCACTTCGCCAGGCGTAGTTTCGCCAGCGCTCCGCAAATTCACTAAAATCCGAAGTTGCGCACAGGGGTAGCGTAAGTTTGCGAAGTTGCACTAGCGTTAATTCGCCATGCGAAGCGAAGTTTCGCTAGCGATGGTTAATTTGCATACGGCACCAAATTCAAATTTCAATGGAGGAATACGTATCAGGACTACAAATGCCTAGAAAACCTTCAAAACCTCAAATAAAAATTTTATTTTGCCCTACACATGTGCCCACTGTCTAGGTAAGTTGCCAAGAGTTAGGAAATGTAGGGGGGAAGGAGGGGAGCCCCAAAAATGTTTTCGATCTTTTTCAGACTATCACCCATAATATAGAAAAAACACCAGCGTTTTTTGGGACTTAGAAAAAATTTTCACTTTTTTTGAAGCAATCCCTATCTGAGGTGGCGAAGGAAGTCTAGCGTAAAAGGTAGCATTCAGTACACTACGCGCGTTAGTGAATTTGCGTAATTACATCCGTAGCGAAAATCCGCCTGGCGTAAGGGTGCAAAGTTACACTAGTGAATTTACGCCAGCGTTCGTTAGTGAATTTGCAAAGTAACGAAAATGCCCAACGCTAGCGAATTGACGCTAGCGTTCGGCGCTTCGGCGCTTAGTGAATTTGCCCCTTGGAGACTGAGCCAGTTTTGACTGATGTGGCATATAAAGTCCCCAAAATAATGGCTTTAAGTCTAAAGGTCTTACCCTCAGAATGAACATTTGCTTTAGTTTGAGGAATAGTTGTGTTACGCTTAAGCAAACAGACTTTATTGCACACAGGTATTTCATTTAATAGAGCAAAATGTTTAGAACAAGTCAAAGGCAAACAACACTCTCAACATGTAGTTTATTATATTCGGCACTCACCGGCTTCATAAAGGCAGTGGTGTCAACTTATTACATGTATATAACATGTTCAAAGGCAAGAGGGTATAAATAATGATAGCATACCATGAAGTCTATGGAACCCTTAAACAGAGGATAATTTAGTTAAAGCTGAGTTTTAGTGGTATTAGAGCTTTGTCAAACCCTGAATAAACTCTATTTCTCTAAAATTCATTTAAAGATCCAAAATTAAAAAGTACGATAAGAAAAAAGTGCTGAAAAATCTGAATAAAAAATATGAATACTTCTAAAACCTCTAAAAATGTGAGTTTTTTGGTCAATTATAAGTGGAAAAAAAAAATCCCCAAACCCCTAAGTCTGAATGGCTATATAAAAAAAAAACGTTCAGTTGGATCAGTGCCCATTGACTTCTATAGGACCTCAATTACTTTTACTAGGAGAAGTTTTGTATTAGAGTTGTTTGTGGTTTTTACACATCTCAAATCTTTAGAGTTTTAGAGATTTTTTTTTAAACCCCCCCATAAATTTTTAGATGAAAAACTACGATTTGTGGAAAAATAGGAAATCTTAATGTTAGTACAAACATAAATCCTTAAGAGTCATAAAAACTTTTGGATGACCACATAGGACAGTTGGACTGCCCTATGTCCGGAAATATCACTAACTTGTAAAGACTGTTATATTGATGATATATGATAAGATGAACAGGCTTTGAAGCACAGGAAAAAATGTGGTTGAAAAAATAGTTCCTTCTCCCCATTGTGTATCTGGTGAGTAACTAGTGCATCAAGCAGACTCCCAGATACGCAAACATTCCCGTGGATGATTGTTGACTCTGGAGTTGGCTTTGCATTTTTTAATGTTGTTTAATGTGAGTTAATTTACATCTACAGAAATGTGAGAAATGGGCAATTTTAGCCTTATTTCTATTGCCAAGCCTTCTATTATCTTTCTGTTTGCTGATTGGGGGTAATAATTAAATAATTATAATGCAAATGTGTGAACAACAACAAAACTGATATACTCACATATAGAGATGAGTAATAAGTGCCAAAAATAGGTATTGCAGTTGATAGATTGAGAGAATAGGGTGTTCTATCATCTGGACCTTCAGTGACAGTGTCAATTGCATATCCATATGGGTAGAGTAAAGCTGTGAACAAACGGATGAAAATGCCACTTTCCATGTTATCATACTATTTCTTACATCCTTACTGACCATATATACAGCTAACCTCTCAACTGATCATCAAAATGCTACAGGTGTATTTACTAATTACCCAAACGTATGCAGATCTGTTTAATGAGTTTATTATGATCTTTTGCCTTACCAAACGACAAAAGAATGTCAAAAAATAAACCATACAGTAGAAACATTGGGGCAAATTCACTAAGATTCGAAGTTGCGCCAGGCGCAACTTCGCCGCACTTCGCCAGGCGTAGTTTCGCCAGCGCTCCGCAAATTCACTAAAATCCGAAGTTGCGCACAGGGGTAGCGTAAGTTTGCGAAGTTGCGCTAGCATTAATTCACCAAGCGAAGCAAAGTTTCGCTAGTGATGGTTCAAATGGCTAGAAAACCTTCAAAACATCAAATAAAATGTTTATTTTGCCCTACACATGTGCCCACTGTATAGTTAAGTTGCCATGAGTCAGGAAATGTAGGGGGGAAGGAGGGGAGCCCCAAAATAAATTTCGATCTTTTTCAGCCTATCACCCATCATGTAGAAAATACGCCAGCGTTTTTTGGGACTTAGAAAAAATTTTGCCTTTTTTTGAAGCAATCCCTATCTACTCTATTGCGCTTCGCCTGGTCTGAGGTGGCGAAGGAAGTCTAGCATAAAAGGTGGCGTAAAGAACAATGCGCATGTTAGTGAATTTGAGTAGTTTCGTTCGTTGCCAAACGCTAGGGAATTGACGCTAGCGTTTGGCGCTTAGTGAATTTGCCCCATTGTTTGGACTTACCAATAGTTCCATTAAGAACTTCAGGAATCAAATCATTCACTTGGAAAGCCCAGCGTCCAGAAAAGCCAACATTACTTGTGGATGACACGTTAATAATGGAAGGAGACAATGACCCGGGTATTACATAGCACCCAGTGGTGTTGCCGCTGTTAAGACCAGCCTGTGGGGAACACAAGATCCTGTTAACTGAATCATCCAAAACAGAGAATTATATATATGTGATTTTCATATATGCGATAATGTATACCTATATATTTTATTTATAGGTCGGCCTCATGTGTGAGACCAAGATATGTAGACCCAGCAACAGAAATATTTAGGCCCCTGTATCACAGATGGATAAAACCCTCAGTATATGCTAAAATATACCTGCTAAAGTTGTGATCTCTGTTTTTACCGGTCAAGCAAATACATTCTCATGTATTGATTATTCTTAAATCAAGTTGGTGTAAACTTGGACACAAAAGACCTAGACCAGACTGCTCTACGTTTTCTGCATGTTCTGTTTCTATGTATGATTTCCTGATGACTAGATGGTCTAACCATATGCCTACAGTATTATTTCCAGAAACAATATACTCAGTTAAATCTGTTTATGCCTTGATAACTCTAAGGTATATACTCCTTATTGCATCACTCTTCACATCTTCACATACACATTCATAAATTTTCTTAAGCGGCATTCACTGGAATTCCCTTCCACTATAAACAAGACTTTGCATAAGACTTTCCAGTTTCTTCCAATTTCTCTGTTTCAAAACACGTTTCTTTAGGGTGGCTTCCCCTCAGCTAGCTTGGTATTCCTGATCTTATCCATTATCATTTTACACTGTAAGCTCTTTTGAGAAGGGACCTCATAATCTCCTGTATTTATAAGTATTTGTATATCATTTATATATTTGATGCATTGTACAGATATGGGACCGGTTATCCAGAATGCTTGGGACCTGGGGTTTTCTAGATAATGGATATTTCTGTAATTTGGATCTTCATACCTTAAGTCTACTAGAAAATCAAGTCAACATTAAATAAACCCAATAAGGATTAATTATATCTTAGTTGGGATCAAGTACAATGTACTGTTTAATTGTTACAGAGAAAAAGGAAAATTATTTTTTAAAAATGTGGATTATTTGGATAAAATGGACTTTATAGGAGATGGCCTTCCTTAACTCTTTCTTTCTTTCTCGATAACTCGATAACTCAATAACAGGTTTCCGGTTAACAATTCACATAACTGTACATCGCTGAGGAATAATTTGGAACTTCATAAATAAGTGTTTAGATATATATATATGATATATATATACCATTATTAAACTGAAGATACAATAACCATGGACACATATGCAGTAGTCTGCTAGTTGTAGTTGAGCAGCAAATTGACCTGAATGGATTAGGGAATACTTAGCAAATAAAATTATCCATACAGAAAAAAGGACACATTTTTTTCTTACCAAAGCAGCTGTACCCCCAAGTCCAGTTGCACTTGATCCACCACTAGCAGTGCCAGTTGTCCACTGAATGTCTCCATAGTTAAACATGACAAAAGTATGATTCCCATCTGTAGTAAGCACAGCCTGAAATGTGTTCACCTAAAATAAAACCTTTCATCAATTACTGTGATGTAGCTAATGTAACAGAGCAATCAAAATGAGATGTCCTAGCAATTAGAATTTTCAAATGCTGACCACTTTGAAAAATTCAAAATTACTAAAAAATGTGTTTATTGTAATAGTTTTAGTCAATCTGGCCTTCAAACTTTACTGATACTGTTACTTTCCCTATTGTTTCTTGATCATCATCAGTTTGACTTCCTTTTCATCTCTGCACTCAACGTGCTAGTCTTGGCATCTAATTAGATAGATAGCTGCTAAATGTCCCCAAAGTGATTTAGCAAACATAGAAAATCATACCAAGGTAGAACCAGTCTACAACCAACTTCAGGTCTCATTAAAGGGTTGGTTGACCTTTCAACCTTACAAGAAGGTAAATACTACTGAGCTGGAAGTATGCATTTTGTGTGGTTTGGTGGCCTTAGTGAACATAAATTGCAACACAGCTAGGGAGGATCACCCTGTAGGGTCAATGTAGTGGTCAGAATTTGCTTTAGCCAAAAATATGCTGCCAGGCAAAGAGGTGGAAAAAAATGACAATAGATCAGTATGTACATATGCACTTGCTATTTAATGAATGATACCATTTGGTTCCAGGACAAGTATGTGGCCTTTAACATTTCCATTTGCCAGTAGTGAACTGTTTATGGCCCTAATTGTCACCTAGAGTCAACATGATTCTTTAAACCTTTTGTCAATGTCTGACAGAAGCTCAATTATGTGTTTTACCAGAGATAAGGCCAGATTCAACATAGTGTGAAAAAGTTATTTCATGGTTTATCACGTAAACAGTCATGGACAAGATTGAATTTGAGGAGAAAACGTTTTTCCCATAAACTTCAATAGAGTTTTCACTTGATAAACAGTGAGAAACGTTTTTCTAAACTGAATTGCATTTTGAATAAGTTGAATATCATCCATGACTTTTCACATGATAACCCTTTGGCCCATAGTGTGTAAATTAAGTTAATTCACTTCCCTTGTGTGTTTTTTCACGGACTGCAGACTTCCAGATTAGCAACCACAGCGGAACTTGTATTGTGCTTACCATGCGGAAGGTCTGGGACATAATGTGGAGGTCATATTGTAGGATGCCCTAAACCAAGGATTTGCAGTTATTACCATTAGCATTTTGATCCAAATGGCAGATTGTTCCTAGATGTTATTTTCTCTGAAATTTTTGGCATTATTCTAGTTGGAGTTTTGAAGCAGTTTTTTTTGTGGATTAAAGTCAGGAATCAAAACCACTGCATGTTTCAGAATGATATATATTTTTTAATGATTCTGGTGGGGGTGCACAACCATCCATGAATGTACTGCAATAGCAAAAAATAATGTAAAATAAGTTCAACATTACCTTGCCGGAGGTAGATCCATAATAACCAACTTTATGCCACGTTGCCACAAAGACCCACAGAGCAGAGAAGTTCATAATATGGAAATATCTTCTAATGTCAGTTGTAGTTTGGGACAGTAATGCTGCATCTGTGCTTTGCCGATAATATATGTCACCTTGGACTTTATAAACGTCAGCCCAGAAAGGTGCAAGAAATGGGTTCCCTATTGCAGTGGGGAGATTTCTGGGTGTGTATTCATTTATTGGTGCACTAAATGACAACAGACCGTTTTTGTCAACCTATTGGGTCAAAAAAAAATAATTAAATTAATAATTTCAATGGCAAATGCCTTAACAAAATGGCACATTTATCATAGCTTTTCTGCTTTTTTATGAGCCACAAGGCTGCTTTAAGAAGTGAGGGGTTTCATTTACAAATGTGTTAATTAATAATTCCCCATCCAATGCCCCATCCACAAAGTACTCCTCATTATTGCAAGGTGGGGATATTAAGGAAGCCCTGTATCCCCTAGCACATTGCAGCCCCCCCAGTACTACCTGGTTTGTATGTTATTAGTAAATAGGGTTTTTTTTTATTGTATATGCAAACCACAAAGAGTAACTCTGCTTCCTAATCTTTGTTATTTTTTGGTTTCTTGTCTGATGAGATTATCAGGGGTATCCCAAACTTTTTTTTTTACCCATGAGCCCCATTGAAATGTAAAAAGAGTTGGGGAGCAACACAAGCAAGAAAAACCTCCCCAGAGTGTCAAATAAGGGCTGTGATTGGCTATTTGTTAATCCTATGTGGACTGGCAGCCTACAGGTGGCTTTGTTTGGCAGTGCACCTGGTTTTTATGCAACCAAAACGTGTCTTTGAGGCCACTGGGAGCAACGTCAAGGAGTTGGTGAGCAAAATATTGCATGTTTATATATATATATATACACATATGTATTTGTTTTATCATTATCTGATTTTGCCACCCAAGTGCAGAACCAGTTGGGGCTTAACTAGGTCTTTGCCCTCTGGCAATGATTGGATTATTTACCACCTATCTAACCACCTATCTAACAGTTTAAGGAAACAACCCTATATAAAGGTTATCGTTGACTCCCTGGTCCTGCAGAAATAACATTTTTTAAACAGAAATTAAGTGGTAAGAAGCAGTATAGGATTCAGCAAACACTTACATACAATGATGAAAAGGACTTTCCAAACAGAAAAATATTCATAGAGAGTTGTATTGATCCGGATGTACCATCATTACTTTTTAGGTTGACAAAATCAAGTTCCGGGCCATATGGGTAGAAAAGAGCTGAGGGAACATATGAATACACTTATAGTTATATATAGTTATGGTAACAGTTTGGTTTTATAGTGCATAGGTAGGAACTATCGCTTCTATGAACAACTCACTATATTGCCATGGATGTTTAATCTGTTTCACAAACAGTATTATTTTCTTACAGTTGTTTTTCCATTGGTCCTCAACCTAAAATTTTAAGACCACACTCATGCTCTGAGCAACTAACTAAATCTGCTCATACATGGCTTTATCTGGAGGTTTGGTCAGTTTCATTTATACGTCCAACTATCTGCACCCATGTCACCTTGGAGGTGGCAGTTCTGACCATTCTGTAACTGCAGTCAATCTGTCCAAACCAAAAATTTCATCTGGGGAGGCATATTGAATAGTGGATGGTGTGGATGTGAATGTAGCTGCTGCTTCTCGTCACTTCCTAGAGCAATTTTAATACATGGGAAAAAACTGGAATTTGCCCAGACACCATGGAAACTGGAGGCACGCCATCAGATCTTCCATCTGCTATAACATTTTCCTGAAGCATGCCCTTGAAATCATTTTAAGCCACTGTAAAAGCTTTACAGCACAATAAGGCTTCGTTTTTTACTCTATATTTTGTTTAGCAATTTTGTGATTATGGTTTATTTGCCTGCATTATGATATTCTACATTATCTATGTACGGTATGGTACCACAAAACTCTGAACAAACCCCAAAGTTCTGGTCTAGTTTCAAACTTCTGCCTATAACAACCGTGCTCTGTAGTAATGGGCAAATCTGATCCGTTTTGCTTTGCCGAAAATTCCCTGAAATGCATTAAAATCTATGGGCGTCAAATAGTTTTTTTGAGGCACATAAAAAAACACAAAAAAATTTTGATGCACAATTTTTTTTTCTGTTATTGGAGTCATTTTCACAGCGAAACTCAAATCAATTGAACTGTACAGGAAGGATGGGGAACTGAGAATGCAGTCATGGAACAGGGTCAGGTGCTGTACAGAATCAGGAACCAGGAGCATAGTCAGGATAAACAGCCCGGCTCAAAACCAATCATTAACACCGTACAGAGTCATGATCCAGAAGAGTGGTCAAGCATGCAAGGGTCGGTTCATGCAGCGATATAGAAAAAGGCCAAACCTAGACGAACGTCAGGAACAGAAAAATCAGGCAAGAATCATACCCAGGAATTATGAGGAAATAAACCTACATTGGGCAATGAGTTAGTATAGAGTGTGTGTGTGTGTGTGGGGGGGGGGGTATAGGCAGTCTAATGAAATATATCACCTGTGGCTGGATTGGCAACAGGTGAAACAAGCCATGCCACCCTGCAATTACAAAGGATAGAACAGTACATAGAACAGCAGCAATGCAGACAGCACAGAAACACCAGGTCCCGGGTTCAACTCCAGTAAGGATGTTACAATCTGCTTTAGGGTAGTACTATCACAGTTTATTGGGGCAACTGAAGGGGTGCCACCACTGAGATCTTTGCCATTTTCCCACTGCCACCTTAAAATGTCTCCCCATGAATAGCTACACTATAAATACTTTTCAGTATCAGTCAGTTGATACCTTTAAAGTCAGGATGTTTGAGAAGTTTGATGAGGAAGCACACTAATTAAATGTTTAAATCTTAAAAACTGCAAGAAAACAATACTTAAAAGCATTTGGCAAAAAGATGAATAATTATTAAGCATCCACAAAAGTTTGTGTATAATGTGTAGGTCCTTTTCCAATTTGGCAGCTGACATTTTCCAGTTACTCAAGGTGAAGTTGGGAATTGCAGTGTCAGAAATTGAAATAACACCAATTCATAAGCACTCCTACAATCAATAAACAAAAGCAATAACCCTGATCTGATTCAGTTGTTTTGAGATGACAGTGGTCCAAAAATCTGTGTATGTAATTTTTATAGCTCTACCAGTATGCACAGTGCTCCACATTCCAAACAAAAGGATCCACAAAACAGAATGAGGGGTACAATACAATACATTGAAAATAATACATATTTGATATTCAATGTAGTGTGTACATAAGAGAAAGGAGTCCCCTTGTCTGAGCCTCCTGCCCCTCACTACTAGAGATGGCGCGAACTGTTCGCCGGCGAACTTGTTCGCGCGAACATCGGGTGTTCGCGCTCGCCGGAAGTTCGCGAACGTCGCGCGACGTTCGCCATTTTGGGTTCGCCATTGTTGGCGCTTTTTTTTGCCCTCTCACCCCAGACCAGCAGGTACATGGCAGCCAATCAGGAAGCTCTCCCCTGGACCACTCCCCTTCCCTATAAAAACCGAAGCCCTGCAGCGTTTTTTTCACTCTGCCTGTGTGTGCTGAAGAGATAGTGTAGGGAGAGAGCTGCTGCCTGTTAGTGATTTCAGGGACAGTTGAAAGTTTGCTGGCTAGTAATCGTTTTGATACTGCTCTGTTATTGGAGGGACAGAAGTCTGCAGGGGTTTGAGGGACATTTAAGCTTAGGTAGCTTTGCTGGCTAGTAATCTACCTTCTACTGCAGTGCTCTGTATGTAGCTGCAGTGGGCAGCTGTCCTGCTTCTGATCTCATCTGCTGACTGCTGCAATAACAGTAGTCCTTGTAAGGACTGCTTTTATTTATTTTTTTGTTCCAATACAGAGCAGTATCAAGCAGATTACTAGCCAGCAAACTTACTATCATCTGTCCCTGAAATCACTAACAGCTCTCCCCCTACACTATCTCTTCCAAGCACACACAGGCAGATTTTTCAGATACATTTTTGCCCTTGATCCCCCTCTGGCATGCCACTGTCCAGGTCGTTGCACCCTTTAAACAACTTTAAAATCATTTTTCTGGCCAGAAATGTCTTTTTTAGATGTTAAAGTTCGCCTTCCCATTGAAGTCTATGGGGTTCGCGAACCGTTCGCGAACCGCTCGCATTTTTGCGCAAGTTCGCGAATATGTTCGCGAACTTTTTTTCCGACGTTCGCTACATCCCTACTCACTACTTTGAATGGCATGCAAGGTATGGTGCTGGGAGCTTTTACATTATTACCCTTGCACTTGTCACCAATACAGTGATGACATATCAGCCAGTGCTGTATTAGTAAGGGGAGTCACATGTCTCTGTACTCTGAAACACAGCTCAGAGGCCTGCAGTTGTTTGCTCCCAGACATGTGCAAGTGAAAAAAATGTCTGATTACAGCCCTATTTTGCACTTTGCACATTTCATTTGGGTAAGCCATGAGGCCTCCACAAAGAAGGTTTTGGAAAGAAGAGGTGGGAGGCAGGGAGCATGGTTAGTAAAATGTTGAAGGCTAGTACAGATTAACCAGCCCTGAGGCTCTGAGCAGTACCCACCACCTCCCAACCACACATACGCCTGGCCCTTTCTTCCGACGCTGGCCGTCTTTTATCTATGGTCCCCATATGACCACCCGGGTAGGACATATGGAAATTCACCACTGTTTACCGTACTATAGACAAGGTAGAAAGAGGCCAAAAATCCCAGGTTTTCCTTTTAATAAACAGTAAAGGCACTGTTGGTTATTACTCTTTACAGTAGGCAACATTCACTTGTAATAAGGGACTTATATATTATATGCTGAGGGTAGAGCTGAAGAGATTTCCATTGGCCACAGTAGACTGCTATTTGTTTACAATGACTTTTGTCACATTTATCCTTATCCCTTTTATCCACACTGTTATTCTCTGATTACATAACCAACTGTGCAACATAATGAATTATTAAGACATGATAATGTGTATTACCATTTCTGTATATGACTTGGCTCTTTTCGGTTGTTGGCTGTATTGTGCTTTGTGCTGAAAGCAAAATAAAAAAGTACAATTTTTTTTATTTTTCCTTAAAATAAAGGTCCAGCCTATGGGTCCAGTGAACGAGAAACTGGAATACGAACAACAAAGGCCTGAATAGAAAGATAAGTAAGAAAAGGTAAAAACGATAGCCTCATGGGGCAATAGTTTTATTGGCTGTTGGGGTTAGTGACCCCCATTTGAACACTTGAATAAAGCAGAAGATGAAGGCAATATTTTTAAAAACTACAAATAATAAAAAATGAAGACCAGTAAAAAGTTGTTAAAAAATTTTTAATGTAGAACTTCAGAATCTAAAAGCGTCATATAGAAGTCAATAGGAGCTGTCCTGGGCAAAACTTAAGCCATTTTTTGAACGTGAGTTCTTTTTGATTTTTTTGGGGGGGGGGAGTTTGTAGACCCATTGAAAATGATGAGTAGAATATGAATTCAATGAATTCTAATTTTTTGTGGTTTTATTTGACCAAGAATCAGATTTTTAGATTTAATTTTTTGAAGTAAACATTTGAATTTGACTGAACATAAAAAAACTCTAAAATTAACAAATTGGAATTTTGATAAACAGTGTTCTAAAAATTGATGTGTAGGCGAACCCACCCTTTAATGAAGTGGCCCATTATCGTGCATTTCTCCTTTTATTTTTGGTCAGTATGTATTCTCTAGCCCAATGTAGCTGCAAACATTCCAGATTCCAGTTTAAGATTTTATGCACTTCCAGATTCATAAAATCACTGAAAGATCCTGCAATCCAAGCCTATGGGTGATTCCATGAATCAATAAAACTTATTTTCTGCACGAAAAAATGTGGGGAAAAAACACCAATGACATTGTTAGAATGTCTGCATGAATTTTGTTTTTCTGGGAATAAAATGTGTTTTATGAACCAAAAAAAAAAGCTTATGCAATTCTAAGAATTGTATTCACCCAGAAAAAAAGCATTTTCTTTATGTTTTATGCTAGGAAAAAACGCCCATTGACTCTATTTTGCCATGTCATGAATTTTTCCATTTCATTAATTTTTTGGTAAAGCAAAGAGGCCCAGTTTCGTTTAATCATCACTATTAATATGAAGAAATATAGTATGATGTCATTAAAACCAAGTAAAATTTAAATTGCAATTTTAAAAGATATTTGATAAAATAATTTAAAAAGATACAGCTGATCTAGCATATCTTTATTCCTATACACTGAAATTAACTTCACATAACCTACTAAAGAAATTAATGTACCCCATACTATAAATTATAAGGATATTATTAGTCTCCTCAGAGTTCCAAATAGAGGCAGAAATGCTTTATTAAGGTCATGGAAACCTGAAGTGACTTATAGGGGCCGATTCACCAATGGTCGAATATCGAGGGTTAATTAACCCTCGATATTCGACTAGGAATTGAAATCCTTCGAATTCGAATATCGAATTCGAAGGATTTAGCGCAGGAAATTCATTCGATCGATCGAAGGATTATTCATTCGATCGAACGATTAAATCCTTCGAATCGAACGATTCAAAGGATTTTAATTCAAGGATCGAATGAATATCCTTCGATGAAAAAAACTTAGGCAAGCCTATGGGGACCTTCCCCATAGGCTAACATTGAGTTTGGTAGCTTTTAGCTGCCGAACTAGGGGGTCGATTTTTTTTTTAAAGAGACAGTACTTCGACTATCGAATGGTCGAATAGTTGAACGATTTTTAGTTCGAATCGTTCGATAGTCGTAGTCGAAGGTCGAAGTAGCCCATTCGATGGTCGAAGTAGCCCAAAAAACACTTCGAAATTCGAAGTTTTTTAAATTCGAATCCTTCACTCGAATTCACTCGAATTTAGTGCATCGGCCCCATAATGCTTATTAGTGATGAGTGAGCAAATCTGCCCTGTTTTGCTTCGCCAAATATTCCACAAAACTGCTAAAAAAAACTTGCAAACACATTGAAGTTAATTTTTTTTTATGTGCACTTTGTTTTTTTCCTCATTCCAAATGCATTGAAGTAAATTTTTAGCATTTTTTCTAAAATGTTTCTAACTCCAAAGACATTGAAGTGAATGGGCAGACTTTTTTTTTTTTGCTGTAAATATTTGGCACAGTTTCATTAATGGTGAATGACATCACTAAGCACCAATATAAATTGATGACATCACTAAGTACTGTTTCTAAAAATATAATTTTATAATTTACAGGATATTCCTGGTTATTGTATATTATTATAGTAAAATTTTATGAGTAACTTCACCTGTTTTAAACATGCCATTAAAAGTTTAAACCTTAGAAGCTGAAACTTAGAACTTACTTGTACGAGAGAGAGAGAGAGAGAGAGAGAGAGAGAGAGAGAGAGAGAGAGAGAGAGAGAGAGAGAGAGAGAGAGAGAGAGAGAGAGAGAAGAATTGGCCAGATTTTGCTGCCATAAAATTTACAACATGACTTTACTATGGTCCCACCTCTATATATTTCTGTTGTAACATAATTTTCAGTGAATACTGTAAAGATCTATTAAACTTGCTTTAACAATAGTGATAGGCAAATTTCTCCCGTTTCGATTCAGCACGGCAAAATGAAACAGCAAAATGTTGATGTGAAACGCGGATTTTGATGCCGGCGTCCATTTATTGATGCAGGGTTCCAACACGGCAAAATGCATCAAAAAAGAAATTCGCCGCAAATTCATCCCTGGCGAATAAATTCGCCCATCACTATTTAACATGACAAACAACAGATAAATATAATATTTAGTACCTATAAGTATTTCTGTTATAAGATGACTCAGTGAATGTTGTCTCTAATACTGTTGTATCTTTAAAAATAACTTAGAAAACAACAACATATAGTTACATAGTTACATAGTTAAATTGGGTTGAAAAAAGACAAAGTCCATCAAGTTCAACCCCTCCAAATGAAACCCAGCATCCATACACACACCCCTCCCTACTTTTAATTAAATTCTATATACCCATATCTATACTAACTATAGAGCTTAGTATCACAATAGCCTTTGTATTATGTCTGTCCAAGAAATCATCCAACACGAATAATTCCACCGGCACACAGGTCTTTAGTTGCAAGTAGGGATAACCCTTGCTGAATTTTTATTTGCATGATGCAACATTTCGGGGTGATCCCCTTTGTCTAGCTTGACAAAGGGGATCACCCCGAAACGTTGCATCACGCAAATAAAAAATCACCGGGCACCGGGCAATATACGTTTTGGAGAGCCAGGGTGTGCAAGCTGGTAACTATATTTGTGTCAAGAAATCATCCAAGCCATTCTTAAATATTTTAACTAGGGATGGCGCGAACTGTTCGCCGGCGAACTTGTTCGCGCGAACATCGGGTGTTCGCGCTCGCCGGAAGTTCGCGAACGTCGCGCGACGTTCGCCATTTTGGGTTCGCCATTGTTGGCGCTTTTTTTTGCCCTCTCACCCCAGACCAGCAGGTACATGGCAGCCAATCAGGAAGCTCTCCCCTGGACCACTCCCCTTCCCTATAAAAACCGAAGCCCTGCAGCGTTTTTTCACTCTGCCTGTGTGTGCTGAAGAGATAGTGTAGGGAGAGAGCTGCTGCCTGTTAGTGATTTCAGGGACAGTTGAAAGTTTGCTGGCTAGTAATCGTTTTGATACTGCTCTGTTATTGGAGGGACAGAAGTCTGCAGGGGTTTGAGGGACATTTAAGCTTAGGTAGCTTTGCTGGCTAGTAATCTACCTTCTACTGCAGTGCTCTGTATGTAGCTGCAGTGGGCAGCTGTCCTGCTTCTGATCTCATCTGCTGACTGCTGCAATAACAGTAGTCCTTGTAAGGACTGCTTTTATTTATTTTTTTGTTGTTTTACTACTACTACTACTACTACTATAAGAGCCCAGTGCTATTAGTCTAGCAGTGTTGGGGAGTGGGACTGGTGTGCTAATCTGCTGCTCCTAGTAGTTCAGCAGCACCAACTTTAATTTTTTTTTTTTTAATATTCATTTTTTTTTTACTTTACTTTTTTTTATTTTACTACCGCTGTAGTAGTGTATAAGTTGACCTTTTAGGCATTATTTGCCCTGTAGGCATTTTTTGCCCAGTGTGTTATTCAACCAACTGCCATCTAGCTGTGTGACCTTGTTTACATTCTGTCTAAATATCCATAATATTACCGTCTCCAGAAAAAACACCGGAGTGACTTTTTTCAAGCAGCCATAATATATTTTACGTAATCCGTATCCATCGCTGTATTAGTGTATAAGTTGACCTTTTAGGCATTATTTGCCCTGTAGGCATTTTTTGCCCAGTGTGTTATTCAACCAACTGCCATCTAGCTGTGTGACCTTGTTCACATTCTGTCTAAATATCCATAATATTACCGTCTCCAGAAAAAACACCGGAGTGACTTTTTTCAAGCAGCCATAACATATTTTACGTAATCTGTATCCATCGCTGTAGTAGTGTATAAGTTGACCTTTTAGGCATTATTTGCCCTGTAGGCATTTTTTGCCCAGTGTGTTATTCAACCAACTGCCATCTAGCTGTGTGACCTTGTTCACATTCTGTCTAAATATCCATAATATTACCGTCTCCAGAAAAAACACCGGAGTGACTTTTTTCAAGCAGCCATAATATATTTTACGTAATCCGTATCCATCGCTGTAGTAGTGTATAAGTTGACCTTTTAGGCATTATTTGCCCTGTAGGCATTTTTTGCCCAGTGTGTTATTCAACCAACTGCCATCTAGCTGTGTGACCTTGTTCACATTCTGTCTAAATATCCATAATATTACCGTCTCCAGAAAAAACACCGGAGTGACTTTTTTCAAGCAGCCATAACATATTTTACGTAATCTGTATCCATCGCTGTAGTAGTGTATAAGTTGACCTTTTAGGCATTATTTGCCCTGTAGGCATTTTTTGCCCAGTGTGTTATTCAACCAACTGCCATCTAGCTGTGTCACCTTGTTCACATTCTGTCTAAATATCCATAATATTACCGTCTCCAGAAAAAACACTGGAGTGACTTTTTTCAAGCAGCCATAACATATTTTACGTAATCTGTATCCATCGCTGTAGTAGTGTATAAGTTGACCTTTTAGGCATTATTTGCCCTGTAGGCATTTTTTGCCCAGTGTGTTATTCAACCAACTGCCATCTAGCTGTGTGACCTTGTTCACATTCTGTCTAAATATCCATAATATTACCGTCTCCAGAAAAAACACCGGAGTGACTTTTTTCAAGCAGCCATAATAAATTTTACGAGATCCGTATCCATCGCTGTAGTAGTGTATACGTTGATCTTGTGGGCAGTATTTGCACAGTGTTTTCTTCAAACCGCCATCTAGCTGTGTGAGCTTGTTCACATTTTGTCTAAATATTGATAATATTATCGTCTCTAGAAAAACCACTTGAGTTACTTTTTTTCAAGCAGCATTCATATATTTTACGTAATCCGTATCCACCGCTGTGTATACGTTGACCTTGTAGGCATTATTTGCACACTGTTTTCTTCAAACCGCCATCTAGCTGTGTGAGCTTGTTCACATTTTGTCTAAATATTGATAATATTATCATCTCTAGAAAAACCACTTGAGTTACTTTTTTTCAAGCAGCATTCATATATTTTACGTAATCCGTATCCACCGCTGTGTATACGTTGACCTTGTAGGCATTATTTGCACACTGTTTTCTTCAAACCGCCATCTAGCTGTGTGAGCTTGTTCACATTTTGTCTAAATATTGATAATATTATCGTCTCTAGAAAAACCACTTGAGTTACTTTTTTTCAAGCAGCATTCATATATTTTACGTAATCCGTATCCACCGCTGTGTATACGTTGACCTTGTAGGCATTATTTGCACACTGTTTTCTTCAAACCGCCATCTAGCTGTGTGAGCTTGTTCACATTTTGTCTAAATATTGATAATATTATCATCTCTAGAAAAACCACTTGAGTTACTTTTTTTCAAGCAGCATTCATATATTTTACGTAATCCGTATCCACCGCTGTGTATACGTTGACCTTGTAGGCATTATTTGCACACTGTTTTCTTCAAACCGCCATCTAGCTGTGTGAGCTTGTTCACATTTTGTCTAAATATTGATAATATTATCGTCTCTAGAAAAACCACTTGAGTTACTTTTTTTCAAGCAGCATTCATATATTTTACGTAATCCGTATCCACCGCTGTGTATACGTTGACCTTGTAGGCATTATTTGCACACTGTTTTCTTCAAACCGCCATCTAGCTGTGTGAGCTTGTTCACATTTTGTCTAAATATTGATAATATTATCGTCTCTAGAAAAACCACTTGAGTTACTTTTTTTCAAGCAGCATTCATATATTTTACGTAATCCGTATCCACCGCTGTGTATACGTTGACCTTGTAGGCATTATTTGCACACTGTTTTCTTCAAACTGCCATCTAGCTGTGTGTATTATCGTTTCCAGAAAAACCAACTGAGTTTTTGTTGTTGTTGTTTTTTTAAAAATAATGCCAGGCAAAGGCAGGCCGCCACGCAGAGGCCGTGCTAGGGGCCGTGCTGCTATGCAATCCTGTGGCCCTAGCAAATTGCCCAGTTTTAAAAAGCCAATGACCCTGAACTCCCAAAATGCTGAAGAGGTAGTTGACTGGCTTACACAGCACACCCCATCCTCTACCGTTTCTAACTTTACCACAACATCCTCCTCATCCTCCACTGCTATGGCCACCCCACGTAACACTTCCTCCACCACCGGTGCCCCTTCTTCACTGGAGTCAGAGGAGTTATTTTCCCATGAGTTTCTTGAACTGAGTAATGCGCAACCATTATTGCCAGAAGAAGATGAAGGAGATGAGGACGTTACACCAGATTTAATTCTGGCAGAGAACACGACAGAGATGGACATAATGATGAGTGATGAGGAGGAGGTCCCCGCTGCTGCTTCCTTCTGTGATGTGTCAGAAGAAATTGATGCATCTGAGGAGAATGATGATGAGGAGATTGATGTTTTGTGGGTGCCTAGTAGAAGAGAGCAAGAGGAGGGTAGTTCAGATGGAGAGACGGAGAGTCAGAGAGGCAGTAGGAGAATAAGACTTAGAAGAAGCAGGGAGGACAGCCCGCAGGGATCAGTAGGGCAACAACATGTATCGGCACCTGTGTTCAGCCGGCCAACGCACCCGCCATTGCCGCCAATGCCGCCAACTTCTACTGTTACCGCCAGATCGCACACTTCCAAAAAGTCAGCAGTGTGGGATTTTTTTAATGTGTGTGCCTCTGACAAAAGCATTGTAATTTGCAATGAGTGCAGTCAGAAACTGAGCCTTGGTAAGCCCAACAGCCACATAGGTACAACTTCTATGCGAAGGCACATGAGCGGCAAGCACAAAGCACTTTGGGAGCAACACCTCAAAGGCAACAGGCAAACTAAAAGCCACACTCCTTCTGGTCCAGCATCTTACTGCTCTACCTCTGCTCTCCTTGACCCGTCTGAACCACCCTCCACTCCGCCTTCCACCTTGACCACCTGTTCCCATTCCCAGTCATCTGCCACCAGCCAAGTTTCTGTGAAGGCCATGTTTGAGCGTAAGAAGCCAATGTCTGACTGTCACCCCCTTGCCCGGCGTCTGACAGCTGGCTTGTCTGCACTCTTAGCCCGCCAGCTTTTACCATACCAGCTGGTGGACTCTGAGGCCTTCCGCAAATTTGTAGCAATTGGGACACCGCAGTGGAAGGTACCCAGCCGCAATTTTTTTTCTAAAAAGGGAATACCACACCTGTACCAACATGTGCAGAGCCAAGTTACCGCATCTCTGTCACTTAGTGTTGGGCCAAAGGTCCATATGACTACTGACGCATGGTCCTCCAAGCATGGTCAGGGCAGGTATGTCACCTACACTGCCCACTGGGTGAACTTGGTAATGGCTGGGAAGCAGGGAATGGGTAGCTCAACAACAACAACAGTGGAGTTGGTGTCACCGCCACGGATTGCACGCGGTTCTGCCACCACCTCTACTCCTCCATCGCTCTCTACCTCGTCTTCTTCCTCTTCTTCTTCTTACTCTGCTGCTGGGTCCTCCTTCTCCTCCTCCACACCTGTGCACCCCCAGCTCCCCCTAGGCTATTCGACGTGCCAGGTACGCCGTTGTCACGCTGTCTTGGGGATGACGTGCCTGGAAAGCAAAAACCATACCGGATCTGTACTCCTGTCATCTCTGCAGTCACAGGCCGATCGGTGGCTGACCCCACACCAACTGCAGATCGGAAAAGTGGTGTGTGACAATGGAAGCAATCTGTTGGCAGCGTTGAGACTGGGAAATTTAACACATGTGCCCTGCATGGCACATGTGTTAAATTTAATAGTCCAACGTTTTGTCTCCAAGTACCCAGGATTCCAGGACGTTCTCACCCAGTCCAGAAAGGTGTCGGCCCATTTCAGACGTTCCTACACAGCCATGGCACGCCTTGCTGACATTCAGCAGCGCTACAACATGCCAGTCAGGCGTTTGATTTCTGACAGCCAGACTCGCTGGAATTCAACGCTCCTTATGTTGGAACGTCTGCTGCAACAACAAAGGGCCGTCAACGAGTACCTTTTTGAACTGGGTGGTAGGACTGGATCTGCAGAGCTGGGGATTTTTTTCCCCCGTTACTGGGTGCTTATGCGCGATGCCTGCAGGCTCATGCGACCTTTTGAAGAGGTGACAAATATGGTCAGTCGCACCGAAGGCACCATCAGCGACCTAATACCCTTCGCTTTCTTCCTGGAGCTTGCCGTGCGACGAGTGACAGATGAGGCTGTAGACCAGCGTGACGAGGAGCTGGAAGCGCACGATTTATGGTCGGAATCACCAGAACGAACCCAGGCACCTGCTGCAACGCAGGGAGAGGTGCCAGAAGTGGAGTCAGAGGAGGAAGGTGGCTTTGTGGAGGAGGAGGAGGAGGACCAACAGGAGCAGGCTTCCCAGGGGGCTAGTGGTGACCTTTTGGGGACCCCTGGTCTTGTACGTGGCTGGGGGGAGGAGACCGTGGATGATGCAGTCCTTGATAATGAGGAAGCGGAGATGGATAGCTCTGCATCCAACCTTGTGAGAATGGGGTCTTTCATGCTGTCATGCCTGTTGAAGGACCCCCGTATCAAGAGGCTTAAGGAGAAGGACCTGTACTGGGTCGCAACGCTACTAGACCCTCGGTACAAGCATAAAGTGGCAGAAATGTTACCAACATACCACAAGTCCGAAAAGATGCGGCATTTACAAACCAGCCTGCAAAACATGTTGTACAATGCTTTTAAGGGTGATGTCACTTCAGGAACTCATCAACATTCCAGGGGCAGAGGTGCCAGTAATCCTGCCACGAGCACACCTGCAAGGACAAAGCCCTTTGGCCGGTCTGTAACGTCAGACATGCAAATGTTTTTCTGTCCAAGGCAGCGCCACAACCCTTCTGGATCCACCCTCAAAGAACGCCTCGACCGGCAGGTAGCGGACTACCTGGCATTAACTGCAGATATCGACACTCTGAGGAGCGATGAACCCCTGGACTACTGGGTGCGCAGGCTTGATCTGTGGCCAGAGCTGTCACAATTTGCCATGAACCTCTTGTCTTGCCCAGCCTCAAGTGTGCTCTCAGAAAGGACCTTCAGTGCAGCAGGAGGGATTGTAACTGAGAAGAGAACTCGCCTAGGTCACAAAAGTGTCGATTACCTGACCTTTATTAAAATGAATGAGGGGTGGATCTCGGAGGGTTACTGCACGCCGGAAGACTTGTTCTGACTTCTATGCAGCTGTCCTTCTCTTCAAGCCTCATGACTCCACACACAGCTGTCCTTTAGCGTCCTCCTCCCTCCGCCACCGTTACAAACTAGGGTGCAAACCCTACTGGTTTAATTTTTTCTGGCCTCTGTGCTTCAGTGGCTGCAACCAAAAAAACTGGGCAAACAATGTCTACAAGGTCAACGTATGGCAAAAAATGACTATTTTCAGCATTTATATGGCATATTTTTTCTGGCAACTGTGCTTCAGTGGCTGCGTCCAAAAAAATGCATATTTTCTGCATTTATATGGCATAATTTTTCTGGCCTCTGTGCTTCAGTGGCTGCAACCAAAAAAATGCATATTTTCAGCATTTATATGGCATAATTTTTCTGGCCTCTGTGCTTCAGTGGCTGCAACCAAAAAAATTTATATTTTCAGCATTTATATGGCATAATTTTTCTGTCAACTGTGCTTCAGTGGCTGCGACCAAAAAAATGCATATTTTCTGCATTTATATGGCATAATTTTTCTGGCCTCTGTGCTTCAGTGGCTGCAACCAAAAAAATTTATATTTTCAGCATTTATATGGCATAATTTTTCTGTCAACTGTGCTTCAGTGGCTGCGACCAAAAAAATACATATTTTCTGCATTTATATGGCATAATTTTTCTGGCCTCTGTGCTTCAGTGGCTGCAACCAAAAAAATTTATATTTTCAGCATTTATATGGCATAATTTTTCTGGCAACTGTGCTTCAGTGGCTGCGACCAAAAAAATGACTATTTTCAGCATTTATATGGCATATTTTTTCTGGCAACTGTGCTTCAGTGGCTGCGACCAAAAAAACTGGGCAAACAATGCCTACAAGGTCAACGTATGGCAAAAAATGACAATTTTCAGCATTTATATGGCATATTTTTTCTGGCAACTGTGCTTCAGTGGCTGCGTCCAAAAAAACTGGGCAAACAATGTCTACAAGGTCAACGTATGGCGAAAAATTACTATTTTCAGCATTTATATGGCATATTTTTTCTGGCAACTGTGCTTCAGTGGCTGCGTCCAAAAAAACTGGGCAAACAATGTCTACAAGGTCAACGTATGGCGAAAAATGACTATTTTCAGCATTTATATGGCATATTTTTTCTGGCAACTGTGCTTCAGTGGCTGCGTCCAAAAAAACTGGGCAAACAATGCCTACAAGGTCAACGTATGGCAGTTGTTTAAAGAGAACAGTAGATTACTAGCCAGCAAAGCTACCTAAGCTAAAATGTCCCTCAAATCCCTGCAGACTTCTGTCCCTCCAATACAGAGCAGTATCAAGCAGATTACTAGCCAGCAAACTTACTATCATCTGTCCCTGAAATCACTAACAGCTCTCCCCCTACACTATCTCTTCCAAGCACACACAGGCAGATTTTGCAGATACATTTTTGCCCTTGATCCCCCTCTGGCATGCCACTGTCCAGGTCGTTGCACCCTTTAAACAACTTTAAAATCATTTTTCTGGCCAGAAATGTCTTTTTTAGATGTTAAAGTTCGCCTTCCCATTGAAGTCTATGGGGTTCGCGAACCGTTCGCATTTTTGCGCAAGTTCGCGAATATGTTCGCAAACTTTTTTTCCGACGTTCGCTACATCCCTAATTTTAACCATTATACAATATATTGAACATCCAGTTTAAAAAAAGGAGAATTTAATGTTACCTGAACCTGTTGTAATTTCATTGTTAGTGTATACCGTCTCTGATACTGTGGTGCCTTTAAAGTAATTTAAAAAAATAAATAAAATATAATATATATATATCTATATATGAAACTAGTTGCAATTTTTCAGGACTTCCCCAATTTTTTACTAAATCTGACCATATAACAACTTTCCCTTGTTTGTTATACTTATACAGGAGCAGTAACCAGCTCCATGTTGTAGCTCCCACCCTTCCCAGCTATAGTCAGGTGATCCCACTGGTGTCTAATAAAAGGGCAGCCAAGTTTGGGAGTTTTACTTTGAAAGTAGCAAGTAAGTTGCAGGTAAAACTTAGTCCCTGTGTAAAATGTATAATGAAGCAATAGAATTCTTAATGAATCAGATGAAAATTGAGTGTAGGACTGGCCAGATATGGGATGACTTTGACGTAGTTGTTCAGCTTAAATATATTGCAATATATGGACAAACAATCCCTGTTTTGTTTAAAGGGTAAGGCATTTTTCAGTAGCAGTAGCACAAAATGTCTCTGTCTTAAATATATTGATAATGGGTTGAGTGCAGAGGACTCTTGTATTTGTCTATATGTATATATATATATATATATATATATATATATATATATATATATATATATATATATATATATATATATATATATATATATGGTCAGATTTAATAAAAAAGTGGGAAATCCTGAAAAATTGCAACTAGTTTCATATTCTCCCAGTTAGGAATTAAGAATTGCTAAGTAAATGAAAAAAAAAATTACTGCTTGGTTAAACATGGTGGAGCTTGATCAGTAGGCTCCAGTGCTTTAAAAATATTTATAAATAACATAAATATAATCCTTATTTATTTTTTTAGATTGCCATTATGTGGACCATGAAACTTAAGTCCTTGCAGAACAATGATACCCCATTAGGAACCAGAGGCAAGGTTAGAATCTTTCCTAAGGTGTCAGCTAGTGATGGGCGAATTTGCGCCGTTTCGCTTCGCCGAAAATTCGCGAAATCTGAAAATTCGCTAAACGGCGCCGGCATCTCATTTTTGACGCCGGCACCCGTTTTTGACTCCGGCGCCTGTTTTTTCAACGCCGGCACCTGTTTTTGACGCCGGCGCCTGTTTTTGATGCCGACGTCCGTTTTTCGGGGAAAAAAATGATGACGCCGGTGAATTTTTTCCGCGAATTTTTGCGGGCGTTTCACAAATTTATTCGCTGGCTGTGAATCGCGCGAATTCGCCACTGCCGAATAAATTCGCCCATCACTAGTGTCAGCACTTTGCAAGTTACCAAGAGCTACAACAATTTGCTCATAATAACAGTAAGAGCTGAAATTCTTGATAATTAACCAGAAATGTGGCTCCTCTAGTTCAGAGAGTGTAATTTCAATCTCTGCCCCAGCAACGTGCTCCCCCAGGACCATCTCTAGCACTAAAAATGTAAGATCAGTGGGGACAGCATCACAAAAGCAGCATAAGGGTGACTCAGGGGTCAAAATTCATGAAAGCATGTGACTAGCTAATAGGGATGTTTATAATTTTTTTTGCCTGAGAGAGCTAGTTCAGTTTTAGACAGGCCCTTGTTTCTGATTTTCTCAGATTCACTTTCATCTGGTATGGTGCCTATGGATTGGTGAAAAGCTGATGTCATTACAATATTTAAAAACGGATTACGATCTCAACCTGGCAATTATAGGCCAGTAAGCTTGACATCTGTGGTTGGCATATTCTTTGAAGGCTTGTTACATTTAAAATGTTGCCCTAGTGAATGACATTATGAGCAGCAATCAGCATGGCTTTATGAAGGATAGGTCATGTCAGACAGATTTGATTGCTTGTTATGATGAGGTAGGTTAGATGCTGGACAGTGGGGGGGAGCAGTAGATAATAAGTAGATAATAAACTTGTCTGTAACAAGCAATGCCAGTCAGCAGCAACAAGGGCAAATAAGGTCTTGAGCTGTATTAAAAGGGACAGAGATTCACAGGAGGGGGTCATTCTTCCACTGTATAGAGCACTGGTAAGGCACCATCTAGAATATGCCGTACAGTTTTGGTCTCCATCACTCAAACAGGACATTATTGTATTAGAGAGGGTACAGAGAAGGGCAACTAAGATGGTAAAGGGAAAATCTTAGCTATGAGGAAAGACTGGCCAAATTGGGGATGTTCACGCTGGAGAAGAGGCGCTTAAGGGGAGATATGATAACTATGTATAAATATATAAAGGGATCATATAATAATCCCTCTAATGATTTATTTACCAGTAGGTCTTTCCAGCTGACACGAGGTCACCCATTCCGATTAGAAGAAAAGAGGTTCCAGCTAAATATTGGGAAGGGGTTTTTTACAGTGAGAGCTGTGAAGATGTGGAATTGTCTCCCTGAATCAGTGGTACAGGCTGATACATTAGATAGGTATAAGAAGGGGTTGGATGGCTTTTTAGCAAGTGAGGGAATACAGGGTTATGGAAGATAGCTCATAGTACAAGTTACATAGTTACATAGTTAAATCGGGTTGAAAAAAGACAAAGTCCATCAAGTTCAACCCCTCAAGTTCAAGTTGATCCAGGGACTAGTCAAAATCTTGGTGGCACTTTTTCAAATTTTCAAGTTTGCACCAGAATTGTTCGAATTTTTTGGTGATATCATCCGAAAAACCCAAATTCTTCAGATTATTGTAAGAAACCCAGCACAGGCCTTAAATGATATTATCAAACTGGAAATGGGAAATCTGCCTTTGACTTATACATGACCTCGACAGGTTTGAGTTCGGGGTACAATAAATTTGAGTTTTTTCCCTCCAAAAATTAGTTTTCCCCTTTAAAAGCCCGACCAGAAAAATTTGAGTTTAATAAATAACACCCATACTATTAAGTACCTGTTTGTGTGTCTGCTGTGATGTCACTTTCGGTGAACACGGTCTCTGGCAAATGCATAAAAGATATGTTTTTTCAGCTATTTTGGTTTCAGAGGCAGGGCATGGTTTCACAAGAACAGATAAATATAATATTTAGTACCTGTAGATATTTTCTGTTGTAAGATGACTTTCAGTGAATGCTGTCTCTAATATTGTCATTAGGGATGCACCGAATCCACTATTTTGGATTCGGCCGAACCCCCGAATCCTTTGCAAAAGATTCGGCCGAATACCGAACCGAATCCGAACCCTAATTTGCATATGCAAATTAGGGGTGGGAAGGGGTAAAAAATTTTACTTCCTTGTTTTCTGACAAAAAGTCACGCAATTTCCCTCCCCGCCCCAAATTTGCATATGCAAATTAGGATTCGGATTCGGTTCGGCCAGGCAGAAGGATTCGGCCGAATCCGAATCCTGCTGAAAAAGGCCGAATCCTGGCCGAATCCCGAACCGAATCCTGGATTCGGTGCATCCCTAATTGTCATGCCTTGAAATTATTTTTTAATTATTTCTACCCTTATGATATATATAGAACATCCAATTTAAAAAATAATAATGTTAAGTACCTGTATGTGTTTCTGTTGCAATTTCACTTTCCGTGAAAACTGTCACTGACACGGTGGTGCCTTTAAAGCAATTAAAACAATATATACATATAAGTTTACTCTTATATAAAATATTATATATAATATTATAATATTAATCTGTAATATAATCTCAATGCTGGAAAGCCTTATACCATATTAAAGTTTTTATCAACTTTACATAACTCCACTTAAGCTCAAAACAATAATACCACATTAGGAACCAGAGACAAGGTTAGCCCTTTCCTAAGGTGGCCGAGCCTTGCAAGTTACCAAGAGTGACAAAAATTTGCTCATAGTAACAGTAAGAGCTGAAATTCTGGATAATAGACCAGAAATGTAGCTCTTCTAGTGCAGAGTGTAATTGCAATCTCTGCACTAGCAATGTGCCCCCCCAGGCCTCCAGCACTAGAAATGTAAGAGCAGTGGGGAGAGGTGGATGGCATCACAAAAGCAGCCTCAGGGGGGCTCAGGGGTCAGAATTGCCCCTGTTATGAAAGATGAAAGCACATGACTAGCTAAAAGGGATGAGTAAACTTTTTTTTACTGGTATAGTTTGGTGGCATTTTTACTAGTGGCAAATACATGATAACATTTTGCAATGCATATTGTTTCTGAAAACTTTTTGGGAAAAAAACACCAGCGGCGTTTTTAGAATCTCAACGTTTATTGTATCTTGACAGGGAAAAAAAAAAGCCAGTTAGAACTTCTCCATACAGTACA
The DNA here is from genome assembly GCA_038501925.1 of Xenopus petersii. Classification (NCBI taxonomy): domain Eukaryota; kingdom Metazoa; phylum Chordata; class Amphibia; order Anura; family Pipidae; genus Xenopus; species Xenopus petersii. The sequence continues at coordinate 8,318,904 of CM076684.1, read as the reverse complement.
TTCTGTTTCGCTGGGAAAAAAAGTTATGAAAATACATCCATTGGCTCTAATGTCCAGAGGGACAATTGTTTTGATTATTATTATTATTATTATTATTATTATTATTATTATTATCACTGTTGGTTATTAATTATCAGCATTATCACAGTTTTATCTTAAAAAAGTTCTATCTTCTATATTTCGAGTATTTTTTTTCATTTACTCAGCTGGTACTTGAAGTTGTTTTGATTTTATAAACACAACTCTAACTATTCTCAATCTGAGTCATGTAACATTACATAGTCATAGTAACATTTTAATGTGCTGGAAATACATTGTATGTTATGTTATGTTATGATACTCAATACAATTAAAATGTACCCTTAAAAAATATATGTTAGATTATATATATTGGACATTCAAGGATACAATAAAAATGAATGATAATGTTGTCTCTGGTAATTTGGTGTCTTAAAAACAAGTACAAATGCATTTTAAAAAATGTGAGTCAGATTTAGTAAATATCAAACTGTCAAGTCTACTTGACTTGTTACAGTTCTACTGATAACTAACCTGCTCACTGTGGAGCAAAGTAATAATGTTAATAGTGTTACAAAAAGCATGCTATTAATGAACAAACAAATCTGAGATTGCATTTCAATTATTATGTTTTTATTTTCCTGTTTAGATTATGTGGACTATAAATGTTAGGTTGTTGTAAAACAATGATGCCATGTTAGCATGTGAATTGCCAATAGGGACAAGCACATTTTTTGGTCGGTATACTTTTATGGCAAGATTTGCATTTTTGCCAATGGCAAATATTTCTTGTTACTCAAAACTAGAATTTTTGCCAAATTAAAAAAAAAAAGGCAATGGCATTATTAGAGTTTTGTCATGCATTGTGTCTCACCTGGGGTAAAATGCAATCTTTTTTTTCACTAGAACATACGCGAGATATGCTTATGTAAAGAATTTGACATTTTATTAAAAACAAACTCCCATCCATAAATTTATCTGATTTACTAATATTGTAACTAAAAAAAATTGAATCAAGAAAAAACTAGAAAATTCTAGTGTCATATTCGAATGCACCCGGTTCGATCACCCGAAAAGACAAAATTCTTCGGATTATTGTAAGAAACCCATCATATTTTCAAATTGGAAATGGAACATCTGCCTTTGATTTATACTGCAACTCGACAGGTTTGAGATTGAGTAATTTTGGATTCAGACTTCTAGCAGCTTCGGGGTACAATCCCTTTAAAAGCCCGACCAGAAAAATTCCAGTTTAATAAATAACACCCATAATATTAAGTACCTGTTTGTCTTTCTGTGAACATGGTCTCTGCTGTTATGGTGCCTAAAAAATGAAAAATGCATAAGATATGTGAACAGTTTTTTTCCCCACTTATTATAGTTTCAGAGACAGGGCATGGTTTCACAAGAACAGATTATTTAGTACCTGTAGATATTTCTGTTGTAAGATGACTTTCAGTGAATGCTGTCTCTGGTATTGTTGTACCTTTAAAACAATGTTTTTAATTATTTCGACCCTTATAATATATATAGGATACCCAGTTTAAAAAAAAAAATAATGTTAAGTACCTGTTTGTGTTTCTGTTGCAATTCCACTTTCTGTGTATAGTGTCACGGACACTGTGGTGCCTTTAAAGCAATTAAAACAATATATACATATATGTTTACCCTTATATAAAATATTATAATATTAATCTGTATTGTCATCTTCATACTGGAAATCATTATACAAAATAAAAGTCTTTATAAACTTTACATAACTCCACTTAAGTTCACAAGAACTGGAAGAAAGCAGGATGACCATGGCCCATGGTGCGCTTCTCCTAGGGACAATTTCCTTCCCATTTCATGGTCCTGTCCTCCTATAGGTAAATTCTGGCCAGGCAAATTAGACACTTTAACCACCAATCTGCCCACACAAAAACATTGTAGCCATATTCTTATGCCTCCTGAGACTAACAGATAAGCTATTATACACCAATACAGCCAGAATTAGTCACCAGTCCACCATGTTCTTCACCAAGATGGTCATAATGATGCAATGGATGGTCAATGCCTCTGCAACGATTCTCTTGACTGGAGGTAATTATGAAACCATGCCTCTTGGACACATTAACAAATGAAATGCAAAGAGTTGGGGCAAAGTTTGATATATTGTGGGGACCTTGATGTGATCCAGACAGCCCATTTTACATTTCGCAAAAATTAATGTATATTAAATAATAAAAGAGAACTAGATGGTGTCGTTTCTGAAGAAACCACAAGATGTTGGCTTTGAAACGCAAGAGGTGTTGGGGCCAGTCGCCCCTGGTGCATAAAGAGTACACAAGTTGGTAGAATCTGGTTTAAAATGGTGAAAATTGAAGCAGATCAAATTGTAACATTAAAAGCAATCAAAAAACTTGATTGGCTGTTTTTGGCTCCACCCACTTTTAAAATTTTAATCCTAGTCCCTCTGTGACCGACTGCGCCAAGTTTGTCCCTGCCATTAACTGTGAAAGAATGGCAGCAACTTATATATTGACATTGATAAGCAATAGGTAACATTTGATTGGCTGTTTTAAGCTCCACCAAGTTTTCCGAATTTTAACCCCAGTCATCCAGTCATGGTCTGTACCAAGTTTGGGGCCTCTGGCTTTAAAACTGTGAGAATGGCAGTATTTGAAACTTTTACATTGAAGTCAATAGGTAAAATCTGATTGCCTGTTATTGGCTCCGCCCACTTTTCCTAAATTTTGACCACAGTCACCCAGTGAGTAATTGTGCTGAGTTTGGGACACTTGGCATGTACGCCGTAATAATAGCAGCAATTTGGCATTTTTCATTAAGGTCAATGGCTGAAATCTGATTGGCTCTTGTTGCCCCTCCCCCTTTTTCCCTAATTCTGAACCAGAGTCACCAAGTGACTAACACTTTAAGATTTCGGAATCATGACATTTAACATGTAAAAATGGCAGCAATTTTATGTTTTTCTATTGAAAATCAATGAATGACATTTGATTGGTTGTTGGTGGCTCCACCCACTTTTTCTAACTTTGAAGTGCAAACACCCAGTGATCACATTTGTGATATTCGAGGTCCATGACATCAATAACGTGCAAATGGCAGCATTTTTAATTTTTCCCATTGAAATCATCAAAGAAATCTGATTGGTTGTTTTTGGCTCCACCCACTGTTCCAGATTTTGATCCCGGTCCTCCAGTGACCAACTGTGCCAAGTTTGAGGACCCTCCCATAAACAATCTAAGAGCGGCGACAGTTTTAACTTTTCCCATTTAAACAAATGGCTAATATTTGATTGGCTGTGGTAGACTCCACCCACTTTTCAAAATTTTAACCCCAGTGACCCATGGTGCCAAGTTTTGGGTCTCTGGCTTTAACACTGTGGGAATGACAGTGTTTGACATTTTCTCATTGAAGTCAATAGGGAAAATCTGATTGGCTGTTTGTTGCCCACTATAGGAGTCCCCAAAATGTGACAGAACATTTCAGATTGACCCCATGACTAAGTGACCCAAGTTTGGTGAATGTAACTTTAATGCTGTACGAGTTGCAAAAGTTTCAAATTTTCCAATGAAAGTCTATGGGAAAAAATGGGGGTTTTGGGGGGCCGCCACAGGGCCACAGAGGGTGGGATTGCTTAACAGAGCACAAGCAACCTATTCGGTTATGAGCCCAACAAGTGTGCAAAGTTTCATAATTGTACTCCTAAAACTCTGGGAGGAGTAGCGTTTAGAAAATTGCTAAAATTTCATTGGCTGTTGGTAGCTCCGCCCACTTTGGAATACCCCCCAAAATACATATTTTTATTTGGGGTGGCACCAACAATATGCGGTCCGAGTTTGGGGAGTGTAGCTTCAAAACTGTACGAGCGGCAGCGATTTGAAAATTTTCCCTGTCAAATTCAATACGAAAAAAGGCGTCTTCGGTGGTCCGCCGCACGGGCGCAGTGGGTGGGATCGCTTACTAAAGCACAAGCAACGTACTTTGCTATAAGGCGAATAGGTGTGGACAGTTTGGCGCTTGTACCCCTAAAACTGTAGGAGGAGTAGCGTTTAGAAAATGGGGGGCGCTAATAATAAGAAGAAGAAGAAGAGGAAGAACGAGCTGAACTAGTAGAACCGTATGTTGGCTTTGAAGAAGTCAACATAATAATAAGAAGAAGAAGAATAAGAACGAGCTGAACTAGTAGAACAGTATGTTGGCTTTGAAGAAGCCAACATAATAATAAGAAGAAGAATAAGAATGAGCTGAACTAGTAGAACAGTATGTTGGCTTTGAAGAAGCCAACATAATAATAAGAGGAAGAAGAATAAGAACGAGCTGAACTAGTAGATCAGTATGTTGGCTTCTTCAAAGCCAACATAATAATAATAAGAAGAAGAAGAATAAGAACGAGCTGAACTAGTAGAACAGTATGTTGGCTTCTTCAAAGCCAACATAATAATAATAATAATAAGAAGAAGAACGAGCTGAACTAGTAGAACAGTATGTTGGCTTCTTCAAAGCCAACATAATAAGAACGAGCTGAACTAGTAGATCAGTATGTTGGCTTTGAAGTAGCCAACATAATTATTCCTACCGTGAATATTAAACAATCTATTATTAACCATGTTCTTCACCAAGATGGTCGTACTGATGCAATGGATGGTCAATGCCTCTGCAACGATTCTCTTGACTGGAGGTAATTATGAAACCATGCCTCTTGGTCACATTAACAAATGAAATGCAAAGAGTTGGGGCAAAGTTTGATACATTGTGGGGACCTTGATATGATCCAGACAGCCCATTTTACATTTCCCAAACAGTAATGTATATTAAATAATAAAAGAGAATTATGCCTACCGTGAATATTAAACAATCTATTATTAACAATACAGCTATAATTAGACCCCACTCTGCCGTATTCTACACCAGAAAGGCAGTACTGATGCAATGGATGGTCAACGCTTGTCATTTGAAGACAATTAATAAACTGTGCCGTATCCGTGGTAAGGAAGTAAGAATTGCTCAGGAGATGGAAACTATGATTACTGAAACTTAAGTCCATGTAAAACAATGATATCACATTAGGAACCAGAGGCAAGGTTAGATTCTTTCCTAAGGTGGCAGCGCCTTGCAAGTTACCAAGAGCAACAAAAAATTGCTCATACTAACTGCTTATAACTAACCTGTTTACTAGTAAACATAGTACTAGTAATAATGTATATAATGTAATAATAATTGTAAAACAATGATGCCACATTAGGAACGATCAAAGCATGTTAATAGCCAACAGGTACAAGCACTTTTTTTTGCCTAGTATATTTTTATGGCAAGATTTTTTCACTTTTTGCCAATGGCAAATATTTCTTGTTACTCAAAACTAGAATTTTTGCCAAATTAAAAAAAAAAAGGCAATGGCATTATTAGAATTTTGTCATGCATTGTGTCTCACCTGGGGGAAAATGCAATATTTTTTTTCACTAGAACATACGCGAGATATGCTTATGTAAAGAATTTGACATTTTATTAAAAACAAACTCCCATCCATAAATTTATCTGATTTACTAATGTTGTAACTAAAAAAAATTGAATCAAGAAAAAACTAGAAAATTCTAGTGTCATATTCGAATGCACCAGGTTCGATAACCCGAAAAGACAAAATTCTTCGGATTATTGTAAGAAACCCATCATATTTTCAAATTGGAAATGGAATATCTGCCTTTGACTTATACTGCACCTCAACAGGTTTGAGATGGAGTAATTTTGGATTCAGACTTCTAGCAGCTTCGGGGTACAATCATTTTGAGTTTTTTTCCCTCAAAAAATTAAAGTTTTTCCCTTTAAAAGCCCGACCAGAAAAATTCAAGTTTAATAAATAACACCCATAATATTAAGTACCTGTTTGTGTTTCTGTGAACATGGTCTCTGCTGTTATGGTGTCTAAAAAAAAAATGAAAAATGCATAAGATATGTGAACAGTTTTTTTTCCACTTATTATAGTTTCAGAGACAGGGCATGGTTTCACAAGAACAGATTATTTAGTACCTGTAGATATTTCTGTTGTAAGATGACTTTCAGTGAATGCTGTCTCTGGTATTGTTGTACCGTTAAAACAATGTTTTTAATTATTTCGACCCTTATAATATATATAGGATACCCAGTTTAAAAAAATAATAATGTTAAGTACCTGGATGTGATTCTGTTGTAATTTCACTTTCTGTGTATAGTGTCACAGACACTGTGGTGCCTTTAAAGCAATTAAAACAATATATACATATATGTTTACCCTTATATAAAATATTATAATATTAATCTGTATTGTCATCGTCATACTGGAAAGCATTATACAAAATAAAAGTCTTTATAAACTTTACATAACTCCACTTAAGTTCACAAGAATTGTTAGAATGCAGGATGACCATGGCCCATGGTGAGGTTCTCCTAGGGACAATTTCCTTCCCATTTCATGGTCCTGTCCTCCTATAGGTAAATTCTGGTCAGGCAAATTAGACACTTTAACCACCAATCTGCCCACACAAAAAGATTGCAGCCATATTCTTATGCCTCCTGAAATTAACAGATAAGCTATTATACACCAATACAGCCAGAATTAGTCACCAGCCCACCATGTTCTTCACCAAGATGGTCGTACTGATGCAATGGATGGTCAATGCCTCTGCAACGATTCTCTTGACTGGAGGTAATTATGAAACCATGCCTCTTGGTCACATTAACAAATGAAATGCAAAGAGTTGGGGCAAAGTTTGATATATTGTGGGGACCTTGATGTGATCCAGACAGCCCATTTTACATTTCCCAAAAAGTAATGTATATTAAATAATAAAAGAGAATTATGCCTACCGTGAATATTAAACAATCTATTATTAACAATACAGCCATAATTAGACCCCACTCTGCCATGTTCTACACCAGAAAGGCAGTACTGATGCAATGGATGGTCAACGCTTGTCATTTGGAGACAATTAACCGTATATACTCGAGTATAAGCCGTCCCTAGTATAAGCCGAGGTACCTAATTTTACCTCCAAAAACTGGGAAAGCTTATTGACTCAAGTATAAGCCTAGGATGAGCAATGCAGCAACTTCTGGTAAGTTTCAATCAAAAAATTGAGGGTTTCTGCTCCCATCGGAGGTGCCGGCGTCTCGTTTTTGGATGCCGGCGACCATTCTTGGATGCTGGCAAATATTCTTGGAGACTATTCTTAGGCGCCGGCGACCGTTTTTGCGCTTGACCCGAGTATAAGCTGAGGTAGAGTTTTTCAGCATATTTTGGGGGCTGAAAAACTCGGCTTATACTCAAGTATATACGGTAATAAACTGTGCCGTACCCGTGGTAAGGAAGTAAGAATTGCTCAGGAGATGGAAACTATGATTACTGAAACTTAAGTCCATGTAAAACAATGAAATCACATTAGGAACCAGAGGCAAGGTTAGATTCTTTCCTAAGGTGGCAGCGCCTTGCAAGTTACCAAGAGCAACAAAAAATTGCTCATACTAACTGCTTATAACTAACCTGTTTACTAGTAAACATAGTACTAGTAATAATGTATGTAATGTAATAATAATTGTAAAACAATGATGCCACATTAGGAACGATCAAAGCATGTTAATAGCCAACAGGTACAAGCACTTTTTTTTGCCTAGTATATTTTTATGGCAAGATTTTTTCACTTTTTGCCAATGGCAAATATTTCTTGTTACTCAAAACTAAAATTTTTGCCAAATTAAAAAAAAAAAAGGCAATGGCATTATTAGAATTTTGTCATGCATTGTGTCTCACCTGGGGGAAAATGCAATATTTTTTTTCACTAGAACATACGCGAGATATGCTTATGTAAAGAATTTGACATTTTATTAAAAACAAACTCCCATCCATAAATTTATCTGATTTACTAATATTGTAACTAAAAAAAATTGAATCAAGAAAAAACTAGAAAATTCGAGTGTCATATTCGAATGCACCAGGTTCGATCACCCGAAAAGACAAAATTCTTCGGATTATTGTAAGAAACCCATCATATTTTCAAATTGGAAATGGAACATCTGCCTTTGACTTATACTGCAACTCGACAGGTTTGAGATGGAGTAATTTTGGATTCAGACTTCTAGCAGCTTCGGGGTACAATCATTTTGAGTTTTTTTTCCCTCAAAAAATTCAAGTTTTTCCCTTTAAAAGCCCGACCAGAAAAATTCAAGTTTAATAAATAACACCCATAATATTAAGTACCTGTTTGTGTTTCTGTGAACATAGTCTCTGCTGTTATGGTGTCTAAAAAAAAAATGAAAAATGCATAAGATATGTGAACAGTTTTTTTTCCACTTATTATAGTTTCAGAGACAGGGCATGGTTTCACAAGAACAGATTATTTAGTACCTGTAGATATTTCTGTTGTAAGATGACTTTCAGTGAATGCTGTCTCTGGTATTGTTGTACCTTTAAAACAATGTTTTTAATTATTTCGACCCTTATAATATATATAGGATACCCAGTTTAAAAAAATAATAATGTTAAGTACCTGGATGTGATTCTGTTGTAATTTCACTTTCTGTGTATAGTGTCGCAGACACTGTGGTGCCTTTAAAGCAATTAAAACAATATATACATATATGTTTACCCTTATATAAAATATTATAATATTAATCTGTATTGTCATCGTCATACTGGAAAGCATTATACAAAATAAAAGTCTTTATAAACTTTACATAAAAGATTTTGTGCATATGATTTTTTTGTTGCCTACTGACTTCAATGCATTTTGTGAATTTTTGCCATTTCACAAATTTTTTTAGCAGTTTTTGCAAATTTTTTGCAAATGCATAAGGAACAAATTTGATTTCAAAAAGACACAGGAATGTAAAAAAAACATACAGTAGAAACATTGTCTGAACTTACCAATAGTTCCATTAAGAACTTCAGGAATCAAATCATTCACTTGGAAAGCCCAGCGTCCGGAAAAGCCAACATTACTAGTGGATGACACGTTAATAATAGAAGGAGACAATGACCCGGGTATTACATAGCACCCAATGGTGTTGCCGCTGTTAAGACCAGCCTGTGGGGAACACAAGATCCTGTTAACTGAATCATCCAAAAAAAAAAAATGATGTAGTTCATTGTTTTCAAGAGAATTGTATAATATAAGAATTGTATAATACACCGTATAACTATATATTTTATTTATAGACTGGCCTCATGTGTGAGACCCAGATATGTAGACCAAGCAACAGAAATATTTGGGCCCTTGTATCACAGAAGGAAAAAAACTTCAGGGCCTTATCTATCAAAATCTGAATTTTTCGGATCTTCTGAATTTTAGATTCCAATTGGACCTTATTTATTATTTAAAAAATCACGATTTAATTGGATTGGGGGACAAACATGAAAACATTTTGCAAAAATGCGAATTGTATGCTTTTTTTCAGATTTTTTTTCACTCCATTTTTTCAGGCTTTGTCCCGAAAAGCCCAATTTTTTTGGATTTTTGCCCGAAAAGTCTGAAATTGTTGAATTTTTTTGGGCTAATTCCAGAGCAGACCACAGAAACTTCCAGGTATTATAGGGACCTTTCCCAATGACTTAGATACAACCTTGGTAGGTCTGACATGCCAGATTTTCAGATTCAGACATTTTTCTTTGTCAGGGTATAATAGATCTTGAAAAATTTGAGGTTTTTTTACACTAATGTTTTTGATTTTATAGTAAAAAAAACGCAAAATTTTAGCGTATTTGGCATAAATAACCCCCTCAGTATTGTGATATTTATATGCTAAAATATACCTGCTCAGGTTGCGACCTCTGTTCTTACCGGTCAAGCAAATACATTCTCATGTATTGATTATTCTTACATCAAGTTGGTGTCAACTTGGACACAAAAGACCTAGACCCGGCTGTCCTGTTCTGTTTCTATTTATGATTTTCTGATGACTAGACGGTCTAACCATATGCCTACAGTATTATTTTATGTGAGTTCCAGAAACAATATACCCAGTTAAATCTGTTTATGTCTTGAGAAGTCTAAGGTATATAATCCTTATTGCATCACTCATTACCTCTTCACATACATATTCAAGGATTTGCTAGAGCTGATTTCTATGCAACTTCTCCTCTTGTAGCTTGGTATTCCTGATCTTACACATTCTCATTTTACACTATAAGCTCTTTTGAGGCAGAACCTCAGTATCTCCTGCATTTATTAGTATTTGTATATTATTTATATATTTGATGTATTGTACCGGTATGGCACTGGCTTTCCAGAATGCTTGGGACCTGGGGTTTTCCAGAAAATAATTTGGATCTTCATACCATAAGTTTACTAGAAAATCAAATAAACATTAAATAAACCCAATAGGCTGGTTTTGCTTCCAATAAGAATTAATTATATCTTAGATGGGATCAAGTGCAGGGTACTATTTAATTATTTCAGAGAAAAAGAAAAATCTTTTTTAATAACGTGTATTATTTTGAAAAAATTAAGTTTATGGGAGACTGCCTTTCCATAATTTGGAGCTTTCTGAATAACAGGTTTCCAGTTTAGTCTAATAGTTGCACCTGAGCAGCAAGTGGACCTGAATGAAGGAATACTTAGAAAATAAAATTATCCATACAGAAAAAAGGTCACATTTTTTTCTTACCAAAGCAGCTGTACCCCCAAGTCCAGTTGCACTTGATCCACCACTAGCAGTGCCAGTTGTCCACTGAATGTCTCCATAGTTAAACATGACAAAAGTATGATTCCCATCTGTAGTAAGCACAGCCTGAAATGTGTTCACCTAAAATAAAACCTTTCATTAATTACTGTGATGTAGCTAATTTAACAGAGCAATCAAAATTAGATGTCCTGGCAGTTCACATGTACAAATACTGACCACTTTGAATAATTACTAAAAAATGTGTGTAATAGTCCTAGCCAATCTGGCCTTCAAACATACCAAACCTATACTGATTGTTACTTTCCCTATTGTTTCTTGATCACCAGTTTGACCTCCTTTTCATCTCTGTACTCAACGTGCTAGTCTTGGCATCTAATTGGATAGATAGTTGCTAACTGTCCCCTATTTTTTTTTAGCAAAACATAGAAAATCATAACAGGGTAAAAGCAATCTACAACCACATTTAAGAGTCAGTTGACCGTTCAACCTTACAAGAAGGTAAATACTTTGAGCTGGAAGTGTGCATTGAGCTACCAGAGAAATACATTGATGTGGTTTGGTGGACTTGGTGAACTTTAAATGTAACACAGCTAGGGAGGGTCACCCTGTAGGGTCAATGCTGTGGTCAGAATTTGCTTTAGCCAAGAATATGCTGCCAGCAAAGAGGTGGAAAAAATGACAATAAATCAATATGTACATATGCACTTGCTGTTAATGAATGATACCATTTGGTTCCAGGACAAATACAGTATGTTGTCTTTAACATTTCCATTTGCCAGTAGTGTTCTATTTAGGGCTCTAATTTTCACCTAGAGTCAATGTGAGTCTTTGAGCCTTTGGTCAAGGTACCAAATGACAGAAGCTCAATTATGTGCTTTACCAGATATAGGGCCAGATTCAATGCAGAGAGAAAAAGTTATCTCACGGTTTATCACATGAAAACTCACGGAACAGATTCAATTCAAGGAAAAAAAACTTTTCTCCAAATTCAGTTCCAGCTTTGTTCCAATAGACTTCAATAGAGTTTTCGCTTGATAAAAAGTGAGATATGTTTTTCTGAACTGAATTTGCATTTCAAATTTAATCTCATCCATGACTTTTCACATAAACCTTTGGCCAATAGTGTGTAAATTAAGTCATTTCTCTTCCCTTGTGATTTTGATACATGGACTGCAGCTTTGTATATAAGCAACCACAATGGAACTTGTATTGTGCTTACCATGCAGAAGGTCTGTGACATAATGTGGAAGTAAAAGGTAAAAAGGTCGCCCTAAACCAAGGATTTGCGGTTATTACCATTAGTATTTTGACCCAAAAGGATAGATCGTTCCTAGATGTTATAGGATTTCCTCTTAATTTTTTGGCATTTTTCTAGCTGGAGTTTAAAGCAGTTTAGGCTTTCATGGATTAAAAGTCAGAAATCAAAGCCACTGCAAGTTTCAAAATGATATATTTTTTTAAAGGATAAGTAAACCTTCAAAATAAGTGAAAGTAAAATTAATAAGAGTGCTATTCTAAGAACTTTTGTAGTGTACATTCATTATTTATTCGGTTTTATTTCCAAGATATTAAGGGATACATGTACTGTTTATAAAAATTAATTTTGTTACAACAGCACCACCTGCTGGTCTTTCTCCCACCAGTCTGACCACCAAGTAGTCAAGAAAATTGACAGGAGAAAGAAAGAGGCTGCTCTGATGTTCTTCTGCTTAGGGAAAAAATTAGAAACCTTTTTCAAACCTTTCCTAAGCAGAAGAACATCAGAGCAGCTTCTTTCTTTCTCCTGACAATTTCCTTGACTACTTGGTGGTCAGACAGGTCGGGAAATGGCTGGCAGGTGGCGCTGTTGTAACAAAATTCATTCATATTAACAGTACATGTATCCTTTAATATCTTGGAATTAAAAGTAAATAAATAATACATTTACATTGCAAAAGTACTTAGAATAGCACCCTCGTCAATTGTACATTCACTAATTTTTAAGGTTTACTTATCCTTTAATGATTCTAGAAGGGTTGCACTACCATGCATGAATGTATTGCAATAGCAAAAAATACTGTAAAATAAGATCAACATTACCTTGCTGGAGGTCGATCCATAATAACCAACTTTATGCCACGTTGCCACAAAAACCCACTGAGCAGAAAAGTTCATAATATGGAAATATCTTCTAATGTCAGTTGTAGTTTGGGACAGTAATGCTGCATCTGTGCTTTGCCGATAATATATGTCACCTTGCACATTATAAACGTCAGCCCAAAAAGGTGCAAGAAATGGGTTCCCTATTGCAGCAGGGAGATTTCTGGGTGTGTATTCATTTATTGGTGCACTAAATGACAACAGACCATTATTGTCAACCTATTGGATCCAAAAAATTAAAAATTAAATGAGTAATTTCAATGTCAAATGCCTTAATAAACTGACACATTTATCATAGCTGTTCTTCTTTTTTATGAGCCACAAGGCTGCATTTACAAATGTGTTAATTAAATACGCCATCCAATGCCCCATCCACAAAGTACTTGTGCTCTTGGGATCATCATTGCAAGGTGCAGATAATAAGGAAGCCGGATACACCCTAGCACATTGCAGCCCCCCAGTACTACCTGGTTTGTGAGGTGGTGTAATACCCATATGCTTTGGTATGTCCCCAAAAGAGAACAAGCATTCAGTTAATTTTATTGTGCTGCTTGTCTTTTGGGGTCTGACCAAATAGTTGCAAATCACAAATCCTTTCCTACCTTTCTACAAATTGTCAGTCATGCAACAATTATATTTAAAAAGCAATCTATATTTGCTTTTTGTTTTTTTAGTGGCAGTTATATATATAAATGAGTAACTACAGAGTGTAATTCCACTTCTTAGTCTGTTATTTGTTGGTTTCTTGGCTGATCTACATTGGGGGTTTCCCAACCTTTTTTACCCGTGAGCCATATTCAAATGCAAAAAGTGTTGGGGAGCACAAGAAGCATGAAAAATGTCCCTGGGGTGTCAAATAAGCTCTGTGATTGGCTATTTGTTAGTCCTTATGTGGACTGGCAGCCTACAGGAGGCTCTGTTTGGCAATGGGTTGGCGAGCAACTTGTTGCTTGTGAGCCACTGGTTGGGGATCATTGGTCCACATAAAATGCAATCCATATATATGTATTTGTTTTATCACTTTTTGATTTTGCCACCCAAGTGGAGAACAAAGTTGGGAAGAGACTAGGTTTTTGCCCTCTGAACAATGATTGGGCTATCTACCACCTATCATAGTACAATTACAGTTGAAGGAAGTAACTTGATATAAAGGTTTTCATTGACTCCTGGTCCTGCGGAAATAACAATGGTTTAAACAGAAATTAAGTGGTAAGGAGCAGTACAGGAATCAGCAAACACTTACATACAATGATGAAAAAGAGTTTCCAAAAAGAAAAATAGTCTTAGAGAGTTGTATTGAGTCGGATGCACCATCATCACTTTTTAGGTTGACAAAATCAAGTCCCGGGCCATATGGATAGAGAAGAGCTGAGGGAACATATGAATACACATATAGTTACATATACTGTAGTTATGGTGACAGTTTGGTTTTATAGTGCATAGGTAGGAACTATTGCTTCTATAAACAACTCACTATATTGCCATGGATCTTTAATCATCTGTTTGACAAAAAGTATTATTTTTTTACAATTTTTTACCATTGATCCTCAATCCAACATTTTTATATCTGCAAGAACCACACTCATGCTGTGAGTAACTAACTGATTTTGCCAGGTCTACATCTGCTCATACATGGTTTCAATTTTATCTGGAGGTTTGGCCAGTTTCATCTATACGTCCAACTATCTGCACCTGTGTCACATTAGAGGTGACAGTTCTGACCATCCTGTAACTGCAGTTAATCAATCCAGACCAAAGATTTCATCTGGGGATGCACATTGAATGGTGGATGGTGTAGATGGTGTAAAAGTAGCTGCAGCTTCTCGTCACTTCCTAGAGCCATTTTAATACATGGGAAAAACTGGCATTTGTCCAGGCACCACCGAAACCGGAGGCCCACCATCAAATCTTTCATCTGCTGTAACATTTGGCTGAAGCATGCCCCTGAAATTATTTTAAGCCACTGGAAAAGCTTTACAGCACAACAAGGCTTCATTTTTACTCTATATTTTGTTTTGCAATTTTGAGATTATGGTTTATCTGCATGCTAATTGCCTGCATTATTATATTCTAGATTATCTATGTACAGTATGGTATCCCAAAACCCACAACAAACCCTAAGATCCTGGTCTTGGCTCAAACTTCTGCCTGCAACAACTGCCTTCGGGAGGAGCTCTTGGTAGTGAGGGGCAAATCTGTCCCATTTCGCTTTGTTGAAAATTCCCCAAAATACATTAAAGTCTATGGGCATCAAATTTTTTTTGAAGCCCATGTAAAAAAAATTTTGAAGCGTGTTAAAAAATTTTTGAAGCACGTCAAAAATGTTTTGACACACAACATTTTTTTCTCTTATTGGAGTCTATGGTCATAAAGTTTGCGCCAAAACTTGACGAAAATTTTCACTCATCAAATGCCCTCCACTATTATTCAGATGCCGACAGGTCTTAAAGTGAGAGGACCAAGGATAGGAGGGGGGTGGGGTTCTGGGCTGACAAGTGAACTGTAACGTATACAGGAATGATGGTCAACAGAGAGTGCAGTCATGGAACAGGCCAGGTGCAGTACAGAATCAGGAACCAGGAGCATAGTCAGGATAAAAAGGCCAGGGTCAAAACCAATCAATAACATGGTACAGTTAGGTCAAACAGGCAAGGGTTGGTTCAGGCAGAGATACAGCAAAGGCCAAAAACTGGCAAAGGTCAGGAACAGATAATCAGACAAGAATCACATCCAGGAACTATCAGGAAATAGACCTTAATTGGGCAATGAGTGCAGGGTGGGGGGGGGGTTATAGCCAGACTAATGTTTGTCACAGATCACCTGTGGCCAGATAGGCAACAGGTGAAACAAGCCATGCCACCTTGCAATTACAAAGGAGTGAACCATGGCCTTAGCTGTCTTCTCATCATCATGAACATTAGCAACGCAGAGAGCACAGAAACACCAGGTCCCTGGTTCAACTCCAGGCAGGATGTTACAATCTGCTTCAGAGTAGTACTATCACAGTTTATTGGGGCAACTGCAGGGGTCCCACCACTGAGATCATTGCATTGTGCCCACTGCCACATTAAAATGTCACATTCGATCGTTTATCAACCATCCCCATGTATAGCTACACACACACACACTATAAATACTTTTCAGTATCAGTCAGGTGATACCTTTAAAGTCACTAATTAAATGTTCAAATCTTAAAAACTGTAAGAAAACAATTATTAAAAGCAAAAAGTTTGTGTATAATGTGAAGGTTCTTTTCCCAATTTGGCAACTGACATTTTCTAGTTACCCAAGATGAAGTTTGGAATTGCAGTGTCAGAAACTGAAACACCACAAAATTCATAAGCACTCCTACAATCAATAAACAAAGGCAAAAACCTGGATCTGATTCAACTGTTTTGAGATGACAGTGGTCCAAAAATCTGTGTATGTAATTTTTATAGCACTACTGTCACGACCAGCACCCAATACCAGAACAAGTGCCAAGCACCCTGGTCTCGGCTTCACCAGTAGTGTGACCATCGTTGAGCTTCGGGAGGAGCCCTCATCTTACTTGGGTGCCACCTGGACTTAACGAGGGGTGCAAGGCGAGATGTTCTGGCTGGCAAAGGTCACGGTAGGCTGAAGGTCATGGTACAAAAGTATTAGGCAGAAGGATGGTCAGACAGGCTGGGTCGAGGCAGAAGGATATCAGAATCGTCAGGCAGGCAAGGGTCAAACTGGGTTGTCAATCAAGGGGTTAAGCTGGAAGAGTTGTTGTAGGCAGGCAAGGGTCAGGATACAGAATGCAGAGTAGTCAGGAACAGGCAGGGTCAAACACGGGCAATCAAACAAACAGGATACAGATCAGATGCACAAGGCTACAGGAACCACAAGAAACCAAGTTCTATCAAGGGCATCTGTCTGCAGTCAGAATGGGCCTTTTAAAGGGGAAAGAATTCGCACCAAAAACGTGCACATTCGCACCAGTGTGTTTGCGCCTATAAACAACACGCAGGTGCGCCGCAGGCGCACTCTATGGAAGGCAAGATGGCGCAGGAAGAGGACCATGCGGCGGGCGTACCCGCCGATGGTGGCGCGGCAGGCGTCCCCTCCGCCCCACTAGACCACCAGGGCAGGTAGGTATTATTACAACTACCAGTATGCACAGTGCAAACAAAAAAATCCACAAAACAGAATGGGGGGGGGTAAAATACAATAAATTTAAAATAATGCATATATTATGTTCAATGTAGAGTGTACATAAGAAAAAGGAGTCCCCTGTCTGAGCCTCCTGCCCCTCAATACTTTGAATGGCATGCAAGGTATGGTGCAGAGGGCTCTAACACTATTACCCTTGCACCTGTCACCAATACAGTGATGACTAAAGCAGGCAGTGCTGTATTAGGAAGGGGTGTCGTAGATCTCTGCACGCTGAAACACAGCTCAGAGGACTGCAGATGTTTGCCCACAGACAAATGTGCAAGTGAAAAACAATGACTGATTGCGGCCGTATTTTGCACTTTGCGCATTGCATTTGGCTACGCACATGAGGGCTCCAAGAGGCAGGCTTTGGAAAGAAGAGGTAGGAGGCAGGGAACATGGTTCGTAAAATATTGAAGGCCGGTACAGATTAACCAGCCGTGAGGCTCTGAGCAGTACCCACCACCTCCAACCACACATAAGCCTGGCCCTTTCTTTTATCTAAGGTCTCCATATGACCACCCGGATAAGACATTTGGAAAGTCACCACTGTTTGCCGAAATATAGGCAAGGTAGAAAGAGGCCATAAATCCCAGTTTTTTTCTTTTAATAAACAATAACTATGTTGGTTATTCCTCCTTACAGTAGGCAACATTCTCTTGTAATAAGGGAACTGAATAGAAGAGATTTCCATTGGACACAGTAGACTGTTACTTGCTTCCAACGACAATTATCCTTATCCCTTTTATCCACATGGTTATTCTCTGATTACATAACCAACCGCACAACACAATGAATTATTAAGACATGATCATGTGTATTACCATTTCTGTAGATGATGTGACTTTTTTCCGTTGTTGACTGTATTGTGCTTTGTGCTGAAAACAAAATAAAAAAAAGAGTAAAATGTTTTTTTTTTTTCCTTTGTTAATAAATTTTGACTTCATCTTTCAACCTGGGATGATCATGATATTGCTCCACGTGATACCATGATGGACTGTATTATAAGAATGTATAGAAAGAAAGCATAGAGTTTAGTAAGATAAGATGTGGAGAGAGAGAGAGAGAGAGAGAGAGAGAGAGAGAGAGAGAGAGAGAGAGAGAGAGAGAGAAGAATTGGCCAGATTTTACATGTGCTGGCATTAAATTCAAAACATGATTTTACTATGGTCCCACCTCTATATATTTCTGTAAAGATTTGTTAAATTTGCTTTAAAGGACAAGGAAAGTCTAAAATAGAATAAGGCTAGAAATGCTGTATTTTGTATACTAAACATAAACATGAACTTACGGCACCACAAAGCCTAATCAAACAAATGATTTATGCTTTCAAAGTTGGCCACAGGGGGTCACCATCTTGTAACTTTGTTATACATCTTTGCCTGACCCTGACCCTGCACATGCTCAGTGTGGTCTGGGCTGCTTAGGGATCGTCATAAACAAAGCTGCTTGAGTTCTGCATGGCTGGGAAGTAAGGCGGGGGCTCCCCCTGCTGTTCATAAGTATGATTGTTTCCCTGCTCAGCAGTTAGGGACCGTCTGACAATTCCTATCCATAGCAGTAAATGAAGGGAGAATTTCACTGCATACAGTCAGGTTTCTTATAAAAATGGTACACATTTTTTAATTAAAGTATGTTGGAGATAGGTTTCTTTTTCGTTAAAGAAAGTAAAAATGGGATTTTATTTTTTTGCCTTTCCTTGTCCTTTAACATAAAAAACAACAAATAAACATATTTTACAACAACAGATAAATATAATATTTAGTACCTATAGGTATTTCTGTTGTAAGATGACTTTCAGTGAATTCTGGCTCTGATACTGTGGTGCCTTAAAAATAATGTTTAAAAAGAAACAACTTATGGTCATTTAGTGATGGGTGAATACATTTTCACGTTTTGCCACCAGCGAATTAATTTGCGAAACTGCAGTGAAAATTCTCCGACATCAAAAATTTTTGGATGCGCATCGGAAAAGTCACTCATGTCAAAACTATTGTGCATCAACATTAGTCGGACGCCCATTGACTTTAACGCCAGTGGTGAAGTGGGACAAATTCACTAATGTCATCCATTATACAATATATTGAACATCCAGATAAAAAAAGAATGTTACCTGAACCTGTTTCTGTTGTAATTTCACTGTCCGTGTATGTTGTCTCTGATACTGTGGTGCCTTTAAAGTTTAAAAAGAAAAAACTTATGGTCATCTAGTGATGGGTGAATACATTTTCGCGATTTGCCACGAGCGAATAAATTTGCGAAACTGCAGTGAAAATTCGCAGACATCATAAAATTTTGGACGCGCAATGGAAAAGTTGCTCATGTTAAAACCATTGTGCATCAACATTATTCGGACGCCCATTGACTTTAACGCCAGTGGCGAAGCGGGAAAAATTTGCCCGTCACTAATGTCATCCATTATTATTATCAACATGTATTTATATAGCACCAACATATTGCGTAGCACTGTAAAGTAAATGTGATTATACATCTAAATTATATGAATTATATACATAGAACATATGGAGTTACATACATCACAATGAATACAAAAAGGTGAGGAAGGCCCTATGCATAGGCATACACTCTAAAGGGAAGGGAGTAATACACAATGTGTGGGAGTGGACAAGATCGAATTACAGTAAGTTGGTGAGAAATGTGGTACTGTATGTGGTGTTGCGTTTAGTAGTTCAGCAGGGTGAGGGGAGGCTTCTTGAAAGAAGTGCCTTTTAAGAGATCTCTTTAAAGCAGAAAGGTTGGGAGAAAGTCAGACAGACCGTTGGAGAGAGTTCCAGAGGAGGGGTGCAGCCCTTGCAGTCTTGAATGCGAGAGTGTGAGGAGATAATGAGAGAAGAGTTGAGTAACAGGTCAGTAGAGGAGCGTAGTAAGTGGTTGGGTGAGAATATAGAGATGAGTTCAGAGATGTAGGGTGGGGCAGAGTTATGAAGTGCTTTGAATGTCAGGGTCATTAATTTGAATTTGATTCTGTAAGGTAGCGGAAGCCAGTGCAGGGATTGACAGAATGGTGAGGCAGAGGAGGAGCAGTTGTTGAGGTGTATGAGCCTCGCAGCAGTGTTCATTATGGACTGGAGAGGTGACAGTCTCTGGAGGGGAAGGCCAATTAAAAGAGAGTTACAGTAGTCTAGACGCGATATGATGAGAGAGTGGATAAGAATTTTGGCAGCATCTTGGGTGATAAATGATCATATTTTGGATATGTTCCTTAGGTGGAAGTGACATGATTTAATAAGTGACTGAATATGAGGAGTGAAGGACAGGGCAGAATCTAGGATAACCCCAACGCACCAGGCCTGGGGAGAGGGTGCGATAGTGGAATTGTTAACTATGATGGATACTTCCAGGATGTTACTGGTGTTAGTTGGAGGAAAGAGAACCATTTCAGTTTTAGAGAGGTTTAATTTAAGGTAGCGTTGCGACATCCAGGTAGAGATAGCGGACAGGCAGGAGGATACGCGAGTTAGGAGTTCTGGGTTGAGATCAGGAGATGAGAGATAGATCTGAGTATCGTCAGCATAGAGGTGGTAGTGGAAACCATACGAGTTGATTAATTTGCTGAGGAAGGAAGTATAGAGGGAGAATAGTAATGGTCTCAGGACAGAGCCTTGAGGAACTCCAACAGAAAGAGGTAGGAGAGAAGATGCTACTCAGTTGTAGGAGACACTGAAGGAATTATTGGTGATGTAAGAAGAGAACCAGGACAGGGCTGTGTCACGAAGGCCAAGCGAATGGAGGGACTGGAGGAGGAGAGGGTGATCTATAGTATTAAATGTGGCTGAGAGATCAAGCAGTATTAGTAGTGAGAAATGATTGTTGGCTTTAGCGGTTAAAAGGTCATTAGTTAGTCGAGTCAGGTCAGTTTCCGTGGAGTATTGTGGCTTAAAACCAGATTTTAGGGGGTCCAGCAGGTTATTGTCAGAGAGGAATGAGGTTAGTCGGTTGTAGACTAGGCGCTAGTAGTAGTAGTAGTAGTTTATAGATGAAAGGTAGCAGAGAGATAGGTCGGAGGTTGTCAAGATTGGAGGAATCAAGAGAGGGTTTTTTTCAGAATGGGGGTGACAAGAGCATGTTTTAGTTGAGAAGGAAACAGTCCAGTTGAGAGTGAAAGATTAAATAGGTGAGTTAAGGCTTTGATTAGACAAGGATTGGTATTGCGGAGAAGTTTTGAGGGAATTGGATCAAGTGGGCAGGTGGTAAGGTGAGAAGAGGCCAAAAGCTTTGAGACTTCCTCATCAGTGACAGGGGTGAAGGAGCACAGGAGAGACTGGGGAGTGTGGAGGGAGGGTGGTGGAAGTCTAGGGGGGTTGAGTAGTGTAATGTCCCTTCTGATAGTGTCAAGTAAAAGTGAAGTAAAGTATGTTTGTTTGGCTTGGAAGAGGCTGGTGTTATAGGAGCGCAGGGCAGATTTGTATCTCTAAAAGTCTGATTCTGAACGGGATTTGGCCAGCGAAGCTCAAGTGCACGTGAGTGTCTTTGGAGCGCTTTTGTATGAGCAGTATGCCAACGTTGAAGTGGTTTGGGTCTAGAACGTTTAGTTTTTATAGGAGCAAGCTCATTTAGGGCAGTGGTGAGAGTACTATAGTAGACAGAGGTAGCCACATTAGGACATGAGATGGCTGAGATATTAGAGTGAAGAGAGTCAAAGGAAGAAGAGAGATGTGACACGTCTACAGCTTGCAAGTCACGGTAAGTACGTGTTTGGGGAATAGCAGGGGGTGAGGAGGGAGTTAGTGAGAGTTGAAATGTGAGCATATTGTGATCAGAGAGGGGAAATGGTGAGTTAGTAAAATTGGTGGTTGAACAGAATCTGGTAAATATGAGATCCAGAGCATTACCATTGGAGTGAGAGGGGGAGTCTGAGCACAAAGATAAGCCTAGGGAGGAGGTTAGTAAAAGAAGTTTAGTGACAGAAGAGTTGTTAATGTTGTTAAGGGGTATATTAAAGTCACCTAATATGATGGATGGGATGTTAGATGAAAGAAAGTAAGGAAGCCAGGCAGCAAAGTTGTCCAGAAATTGTGCAGTTGGTCCTGGTGGTGGATATATAAGAGCAATGCAGAGTGAAACAGGAGAAAAGAGTCTAATGCAGTGAGCCTCAAATGAGGAGAATGATAGAGAGGGAACAGGTGGAAGAACTTTAAAAGTACAGCGGGGAGAGAGAAGCAAACCTACCCCACCTCCAGGTCTGTTACCAGGTGTGGGAGTATGAGTAAGGTGTAGGCCCCATAGGACAGGGCAGCAGGTGAGGCAGTGTCAGTAGGAGAGAGACAGGTTTCAGTAAGTGCGAGTAGGTTAAAGGAATTTGCAATGAAATGGTCGTGTATAGCGGTGAGCTTGTTGCAGACAGATCTGACATTCCAGAGAGCACAGGAAAGATTAACTGGGTTTTTGGGTATAGGAGTAAGTGTTCTGTACTGTTTGAATTTGCTCCTGAGAGAAGGATCTCGTGGCCGTGATATAACTGGGATGGGGTAAGGGCCAGGGTTTGGGGAAATGTCCCCAGCTGCCAGCAATAGGAAGAAAAGAAAGACTAAGTGAGAGCGGGATTTTGAATTAATAGGAACGTTCCCCGCACTGCCTCAGCTGTATAGTCGAATGCATCAAATCCTCCACGGGTGCACCGCTATCCAGATATATACTTAGCAATTTCCAAGAATGAGGAGAGCACTCAAAAGTAGAAACATTATGCTGTGATTATATTTATTCAAGGCTACTACACTTGTAGTAGCCTTGAATAAATATAATCACAGCATAATATGTTACTTTTGAGTGCTCTCCTCATTCTTAGAAATTGCTGAGAGTGGGATTTGTAAGTTCTTAGTTTGTATGAAAAAGAGGAGTTTTGTGGAATAGCTAAACAGAGTACTTTATAAACTTCATGTGTGGAGAGGAGAGGGGAGTAGAGAGGCTGAGATTTGTATAGAAGTGGGATTTGATGGGGGAGGTAGTGAAAAATGTTTTGTGAAGCATGAGAGTGAAAGAAGGAGAAATACAGGATAGGTTACAAACTGGCAGGTACATTGACAGAAGATAGTCCTGTTCCTTTTGCCTTGTCCAACTGCCTTGTATAACTGTCATTTCTAAGCACTTGTGAAATATTAGCACTCGTGCCATGCCCCAGACACAAGTGCCATCCACAATACTGGGTCTGAATTTTTTAAGTAGCTGATTGGGAAAACCAGAGCCTAATTAATCAATGAAATAGCTAGCAAAGGGCAGAGTTTTACAGACACCAGAACCAGGTTTGGGGCTATAAAAATATCTCTTGTTCACGGAGGAGAGGACACAGATGTGTGCTTGAGATATTTATCAAAGAACTAAAGTAGAATAGGCCTGACAGACAAAAGTTATTGGGGTTAACAAATACAAGTAGGGATATAGCAGAATTACCTGAATAAGGAGTTGCAATAGATACTGTATGTAGCATCTACATATAAAAAAAGAATGTTACCTGAATCTGCTTCTGTTGTAATTTCACTGTCCGTGTATGTTGTCTCTGATACTGTGGTGCCTTAAAAGTTTAAAAAGAAACAACTTACTGTATGGTCATCTAGTGATGGGTGAATACATTTTCGCGTTTTGCCACCAGTAAATAAATTTGCGAAATTGCCGTGAAAATTCGCTGGCATCAAAAATTTTTGGACGCGCATCGGAAAAGTCGCTCATGTCAACACCATTGTGCATCAACATTATTCAGACGCTCTTTGATGTGGGAAAAAAATTGCCCATCACTAATGTCACCCATTATACAATATATTGAACATCCAGATAAAAAAAAAGAATGTTACCTGAACCTGCTTCTGTTGTAATTTCACTGTCCGTGTATGTTGTCTCTGATACTGTGGTGCCTTTAAAGTAAATAAAAAAAAAAAAAAAAAATAAAAAAAAAATAAAATATCTATCTATCTATCTATCTATCTATCTATCTATCTATCTATCTATCTATCTATCTATCTATCTATCTATCTATCTATACCATTACATATATATCTATATATCTATATATCTATATATATATATATATATATATCTCTATATATCTATATATCTATATATCTATATATATATCTATATATCTATATCTATATATCTATCTATATCTATCTATCTATCTATCTATCTATCTATCTATCTATCTATCTATCTATCTATCTATCTATCTATCTATCTATCTATCTGTCTGTCTGTCTGTCTGTCTGTCTGTCTGTCTGTCTATCTATCTATCTATCTATCTATCTATCTATCTATCTATCTATCTATATACCATTACATGTAATACCACAAACAATATTAATCTGTAACAAAAGCTTTATACAGGACAGAATTATACGATATAAAACTCTTCTTCAAGTTTACATAGCTCCGCTTAAGCTCAAAAGAACTGGAAGAAAGCAGGATAACCAATGTCCATGGTGCGGTTCTCCTGGTGCCAATTTTCTTCCCATATTATGGTCCTGTCTTCCTATAAGTAAATTCTGGTCAGAAGAATTGGACACTATAGCCATCAATCTGTCCACACTAAAGATTATAGCCCTAATCATATACCTACCATGAATATTAAACAAGGTATTAGCCACCAATACAGCCAGAATTAGACCCCACTCTGCCATGTTCCACACCAAAAAGGCAGCACTGATGCAATGAATGGCCAACGCTTGAAACCTTACCCGTGGTTTAATTAACCAATGAAATTCAAGGAGTTGGGGCAAAGTTTGATAAACTGTGGGAACCCCATACATATCAGTTTATCTTACATAATGAAGGGGAACTACACTAACAAACTAGATCAGACAGTTTAGTAGTGTCCAGTGAAGGAAATTAGGTAGAAAAGGGGGTCCTATGCTTTTATGGCTGTGTGTTAAGTGGTAATACGCAACATTTCAATGTGCTGGAAATGCATTATATGTGATGTTATGCAATGCAATTAAAACCTACCCTAAAAAATTGCTTATATATTAGACATATATTAGACATCTCATACATGTACACAAGAATATATTTAAAAAAAGGACCTGCAATTTTACTTCTAGTGAATCTTGTCTCTGGTAATGTGGTACATTTTTACTTAGCAATGTGGGTGCGCCCACAACTCCACTTTGGGGCAAATTCACTAAGATGCGAAGTTGCGCACAGGGGTAGCGTAAGGTTGCGAAGTTGCGCTAGTGTTGATTCGCTATATAAAGCGAAGTTACGCTAGCGAGGGCTAATTTGCATATGGCGCGAAATTCAAATTTCAATGGAGGAACACGTATCAGCACTACAAATGCCTAGTAAACCTTCAAATCAGCAAATAAAAATTTTATTTTGCCCTACACATGTGCCCACTGTCTAGGTAAGTTGCCATGAGTCAGGAAATGTAGGGGGGAAGGAGGGGAGCCCCAAAAAATGTTTTGATCTTTTTCAGCCTATCACCCATCATGTAGAAAACACGCCAGCGTTTTTTGGGACTTAGAAAAAAAATTGACTTTTTTTTAAACAATCCCTATCTACTCTATTGCGCCTTGCCAGGTCTGAGGTGGCGAAGGAAGTCTAGCGTAAAAGGTAGCGTTCAGTACACTGCGCAAGTTAGTGAATTTGCGTAGTTACGTCGCTAGCGAAAATTCGCCTGGCGTAAGGATGCGAAGTAACACTAGCGAAACTACGCCAGCGTTCGTTAGTGAATTTGCGCAGTAACAAAAATGCCAACCGCTAGCGAATTAACGCTAGCTTTCGGCGCTTCAGCGCTTAGTGAATTTGCTCCTTTGTATTTGCTCTGGTAATGTGGTGCCTTAAAAATAAGTACAAATTCAATTTTTTTAAAAAAATTATGGGTCAGATGTAGTAAATATCAAATTGGGAAGCCCTGAAAGATTTCAACAAGTTTAATATTTTCCCAGTTAGGAAATTAGAATTGCTCAGTAGCCATGGTTACTGCTTTGTAGAACATGTTGGAGTTTAATCACAAATTTTTTATGGACGTGCGTCATTTTTTTTACACCATATGGGCGTCAGTTCCGCGGCAAAACCAGGGTGAAAAAATTCGCCCATCCCTAATAGTGAACCAGCTTAGTGGCTGCTCATCTGACCCAAAGGTTAAGGCATCAAACTAGAAACTCAGAGGTCCCTGGATCAAATCCCAGCAGAGTCTGACAATTAGAAATGGGACATCTGCTTTATACTGGACCTGGACCGGTTTGAGATGGAGCATTTTCAGATTGCAGACTTTAGCAGGTTCGGGGTACAATAAATCTCGAAAAATTCAAATTTTTTTTTTTCCTCAAAGAATTTGAGTCTTCACCTTTAAAAGCCCGACCAGAAATTTCGATTTTTTTCCCCCTCAAAAAATTCAAGTTTTCCCCTTTTTTCCTTGGTTTCACAAGAACAGATAAATATGATATTTCTGTTGTAAGATAACTTTCAGTGAATGCTTTCGCTGGTATCGTCGTGCCTTGAAAACAATCTTTTTAAATGATTTCTACCATTATAATATATATATATATATATATATATATAGAACATCCAGTTTAAAAAAAAATAAGAATCGTAAGTTAAGTAAGTTGTAATATCATTTTCCATGAATATTTTTTCAGAAACGGTGGTGCATTTAACGCAATTAAAACAATATATACATATATGTTTACCCTTTTATAAAATGTTATAATATTAATCTGTAATATAATATCCATACTGGACAGCATTATATGATATAAAAGTCTTTATCAACTTTACATAACTCCACTTAAGCTCAAAAGAATTGTTAAAAGGAAGAATCCCCATAGCCCATGGTGTGGTTCTCCTAGTGCCATTTTCTTTCCCATTTTATGGTCCTGTTACCCTATAGGTTAATTTTCAAGGAGTTGCATTCACTAAAGGAACCCACACAATAATGACATGTTTATTAAAATTATTACCATTTCCATATATGACTCGACTCTCATTTGGTGTTTGTTGTATTGTGCTGTGCGCTAAAAAAATAGAAAAAAAAAGTGTTTATTTTATCTTACATTAGATTTTGTGGTTTTGCTGAGAGAGTCACTGTAATTAGACTTTCATTAGATCATGCCATTAAATGACCCTGGCGTAGCTATAAATATATGGATATAAGTTTATAAGTGCTGCTGTACTATCATTTCCATACCTCCCAACTGTCCCGTTTCAGAGGGACAGTCCCTCTTTTGACACTTAAACCCGCAGTGCCTCATTTGTATTGGAAAGTTTGCGTTTTTCTCTGCACTGAACAGCCAGAAAAAGAAGTTTCTAACTTAATTGGCTTTTGGCAGAGAGCCCAGAACAGCCACAGCTGCAGATAAGATACTTTTGTAACAATTTCAAGATAAGCAATTTCAATAATTACTGAAAAAAAACCCACAGAAATATGTTCAAACTTTCATAACCTGCCAAATTTAGTAAAGTGAACACGGTAATTAGGGGGTGTGGCCACAAAAATGGGCTTGGTCAAAAAATTTGCCTCGCTATGCGCGCCAACTTATTATCCCTCATTTTTTTTTACAAAATGTTGGTAGGTATGACATTTCTGTTGCTACAGATTTAGACTCTGTAATTATAAATGACCAAAGTTGCATTTTAGAAAATATCTTAATTAGCACAACATTAACTCAAACAAAGGCATGTGAATTCCAGTCTCAAAGGAATCCCTGTTGCACTGTACTTTTTCAACCAGACTTTACTCGGTTCTTGCTGGACTACAACTCCCAGATTAATGTAACAGATAATGTATGTTGAGGCATGCTGGGAGCTGTAGTCCAGCAACACCAGGGTTGTGTTCTAAAATAAATAAAACCTTTCCAAAACTTTTACCCAAATCCCCACAGTCAGCGGCTGCTTTAAATTGCAAATAATCTGCAAAATGATCTGTATAAATCTGACTGCCTGTTCTTTGTTCCTGTAATTGGAGTTGGAAGCTTTAAACCCAGTTTCCCAACACTGAACAAGGCTGTCCTTTATCCCCACGTCTGATTCCAGTGTCATATAGTGAAGAAAAAAAGACATAATTATCTCTATATGTAAGATAACAGCAAGATGCCTGACATGGTGCTGGAATCAGAATTCTCATTGGTCAATTCTTTTGCATTAATAACAAAATTTTGATCAGTAGAATTCTCATTGGTGAATTTTCTTGCATCAATAATAGTTTTCAGTAACTTTTATAGCAAACTTGGGGGCGCTGTGGGATCATGTTACAGCTGGGTTTACAACTGTGCCTCTGTGCAAGGGGCTGTGCAGTTTAAATTTGGCAGTACAGGTATAGGACCTGTTAGCCAGAATGCTTGGGACCTGGGGTCTTCCGTAATTTGGATATTAATACTTTAAATCTACTAGAAAATCATACAAACATTAAATAAACCCAATAAGCTGGTTTTGCTTCCAATAAGGATTAATTATATCTTAGTTGGAATCAAGTACAGGCTACTGTTTTATTATTACACAGAAAAGGAAATCATTTTTTAAATTTGGATAAAATAATAAGGGAAATGGTCTTTCCGTAATTCAAAGCTTTCGGGATAATGGGTTTCCGGATAATGGGTCCCATACCTTTAGTAGTTATACAACGTCCCTTATCACCAAGGCTACATATTGTACTACATAGGGGCAAATTTACTAAGCGGCGAATATTCGGTAGCGACAGCTTTGCAAGCAGTGCAACACTTCACTGGGCGTGGTCAAAAAATTGCCTCGCTATGCGCGCCAACTTTTTGTCCCTTATTTTATTTACAAAATGTTGGTAGGTAATGTTGGTAGGTATGTCATTTCTGTTGCTACAGATTTAGACTCTGTAATTATAAATGACCAAAGTTGCATTTTAGAAAATATCTTAATTAGCACAACATTAACTCAAACAAAGGCATGTGAATTCCAGTCTCAAAGGAATCCCTGTTGCACTGTACTTTTTCAACCAGACTTTACTCGGTTCTTGCTGGACTACAACTCCCAGATTAATGTAACATATAATGAATGTTGAGGCATGCTGGGAGCTGTAGTCCAGCAACACCAGGGTTGTATTCTCAAATAAATAAAACCTTTCCAAAACTTTTACCCAAATCCCTACAGTCAGCGGCTGCTTTAAATTGCAAATAAAATCCTCCAATGAGAATCCCAGCTGATCTGTATAAATCTGACTGCCTGTTCTTTGTTCCTGTAATTGGGGTTGGAAGCTTTAAACCCAGTTTCCCAACACTGAACAAGGCTGTCCTTTATCCCCACGTCTGATTCCAGTGTCATATAGTGAAGTTGCGCTAGCGTTCATTCGGCAAGCAGGAAGAAGCGTTGGCTAATTTGTATACGGCAGGAAGTTAAAGTTGAATGGACGAATATGTTGGAGCAAATACATTACACTACACAAGCCCAGGGAACCTTAATAAAATAGAGTTGTTATATTGCCCTACACATGAGCCCAGTGTATAGTTTATGTGCCATATGTTAGGAAATGTAGGGGGGAAGCCGGGTACCCTAAAAAAAAATTCAGCTCTTTTGCAGCCCATCACCCTGAAAAAATGAAAAGTCACATGTGTTTTTTTGGGACTTACAGAAATTAATCAAATTAAGTTTGAGGAAGTCCTATCTACTCCATTGCACTTCGCCTGGTCTGATGTGGCGAGGGCAAGTCTGGCGCAAGAGGTAACGTTCAGTAAAATCCGCATCTTAGTGAATTTGCATAGTTACGTCCATTCGCCAGAGCGCAACTTCGCCTGGCAATTAAGATTGAATGAGCGCCAGCATCAGTGTCTTTAGCTAGTGAAGTTACGCCAGCGCCCGTTAATAAATCTGCGAAGTACCGAAATGAAGTCACGATGGTGACATTAGTCACTTCTCCCTTTAGTAAATTTGGCCCATAGACTTTAGGGGTCATTTACGACCTCAATTGCCATGTTTTACTAACCACAATGCAGCACTTTCTTTTAGTTACCAGGGGGAGATGTGCCTGACACAATTGCATCCGATGTGCTACAATTTTGCACAATTCTGGGTGCCTATTTATTAGACCTCAATTTTTTTATGGTAGAGTTTTTAAAGGGGAAATCTCAAATTATTAAAACCTAAAATTTTTAGAGATTTATCATACTCCAAACAGTTAAAAAATGCCCTGGCTTAAACCTGTCGAGGTCGTGTAGAAGTCAATGGAAGATGTCGCTTTTACAATTTGAAGATGTGTTCTGCAATGGATTTTGTATGATAATCCAAAAAATTGGGGGGTTTTCAGGTGACAACTCAAAAAAATCAGGAGATTTGAATGTCAAAAAAAAAAAACTGGAACAGATCGAATTATCTCTGGAGTTTGTCAAGACTTTCCCCACATTGAGTTTTTTGAGCTGATTGTTTGATAAATGAGTTAAAAGTCGTGGATGGGCTTTAGGTCGACTTTGGTTTAATTTAAAAAAAATGAGATAATTTGTGTTTTAGTAAATACCCCCTGAAAAGTTAATTTAAAGGTGAAAAATCCCTTTAACAAAAAAAAATGTACCATGTCTCGTGCACAACTGCTTGGACTCTCAAAACATGCACTGGCCACTTGTGATAAGCAAATTTATTCGCCAGGTGCGAATTTGCGTCTTTCGCCGTCAAATAAATTCAAAATTTTCTTGACGCCGGTGACAATTCCAACGCGGGCGACAATTTAGACGGCGGCAACAATTTATATACGCCCATTGACTTTAATGTGCGTCTTTATTGTCGCCGGCATCAAAAAAAAAAAAGAATTTGACTCTGTCGTCAAAATTCACATCTCACAAATTACGCAGGAAATTCACTCATTTTTCGACAAAGCGAAACAAGAGAAGTTCGCCCATCACTACTGGCCACTTCAGAGATCATTATATATATCATTGTTTGTGGGGGGTGTCTCCATCCATTATAGGAATATACTTATAACAGGCTAATAGGACAGTTCTTCTAAAAAGTCTTCAAAAACAATAGAGAAATGACTCACCCAGCAGCAGAAGCACAAAGATGGCGCTGAGGTTCATACTGAGACCTGGGCTGATGATCTGGTTATATTCCAAACATACACTTTTTATTCAATCTAAACAGGAAAAGAAAAACTGAAAATTAGTCCTGTTTCCCAACCCCAGATTACACCACATCAATCCAAGGTCATTAAGATTGGGATGCACCTAGAGTGTGGTTAGCATTTTCTGGACAAAGCAGTATACAGTTGCGCTGCTCCGGGGATTCTAAGGACAAGTGTTTAGAGGCTTTACTAGTGTGAAGTAATGGAGGCTTGACACTATTGTACCTATCCTGCCTCATCTTCCAAATCCCACGCAACTGTGTATTGGTACAGCAGAACCCTGGCGCTATCACCACCATTAAAGTAAGTCTAGTGTTCCCACAGCAGCCTGCGCCAATATGTGACCCAGTCAATCGCTGACTAACTCAGAGTTAGAGAGCTGAAAAGCAGGAAGTAGTGTTCTGGCTATTATGTTACACATCCAGTCACTCCAGCCTTTATACATTACATTTTTGGCTAACTAACTATATTAGACAATTTTTTTTATTTTGCACAGCCTATCTATCTACCCAGTTTTTATTTTTACTCTGAACTGCTTCTTTAAGGAAATAAAGTGGGTTCCTCGCAAATCACACTGAACTGAATCTTTTTATGGTTATGTAGGAGGGTAAATATTTTGCTAACCCTGGGCATAATTTAGACACCTAGATTGGGTCTTCAGTTCTAAAAGGGAAGCTGTTTCCTTTTTCCTACCTATTCTATACCTCCCAACATTTTGAAAATAGAAAGAGGGACAAAAAGATTTGCTATGATTTTTTTTACCACACCCAGTGAGTCTTAGTACTCCCAAGAGATCTCCTTATCTAAAACTGTAACAAAAGTATCTTAAAGGCAGGGGCACACTCTTCTTTGGGCGACAATCTCCCCAAACTGCCTTCCCTCTGCCTTCCGCCTGCTATAATGAGAAAACGCCAGCGCAATGGCACTTGTGGCACTTCGATTTCCAAAGTCGCCGAAGTTGCCTCACGTGGAAACTTTGAGCGACTTTGGAAATCAAAGTGCCGCAAGTACATTGCCACAGGCGATTTTTTATTTCAGCAGGGGGAAGTAGGGGGAAGGCAGTTTGGGGAGATTGCCGCCCAGAAGAAGAGGCGATTAGTCGCCAGGCGACTAAATCTCCCCGAATCTGCCTGTGTGCCCCTGCCCTAAGTATCTATGCTGGGCTCTCTGCCAAAAGCTAATTATGTTAGAAACGTTGTATCTTTTTCTGGCTGTTCAGTGCAGGAGATCAAAGAGAAAGTCAGGAAATTTCAGTACAAATGTGGGACTGCAGGCTGAGCTGTCAAAAGCAGGACTGTCCTGCGAAAAATGGCCAGAAGATGTTACTATATAAAAGGGGTGAGTTAGCTAACTAGGCTGGGTCCTTTTTACCAGAGAGGAGGGAGAGTAGTTCCCTAAGAAGTTTTAAAATGGGATGTTGCCATGTGCTCTCTCTCTTTTCTGGTGCACCCACTCCC
Source organism: Xenopus petersii (assembly GCA_038501925.1). Taxonomy (NCBI): domain Eukaryota; kingdom Metazoa; phylum Chordata; class Amphibia; order Anura; family Pipidae; genus Xenopus; species Xenopus petersii. The sequence goes on along the minus strand of CM076684.1, from coordinate 8,286,432 downwards.
TAGAAGAGGTGGATATGTGGCTGGGAGGGCCTGAGGTGGAGATAGGCCTCAGCAAGCGTCAGGTAAGAACATGTAATAGATCACAATAGGAGTGACAGGTAGGTTTAGGAAAGATAGTGAGCAGCTAAGGCTCCAACGATGAGTTTAGTGGAGGGTTAGCACCCTGCAGTGACAAGGCCACCAGGTTAGAGACTCAAGTGGCTAGGCTCAGGGATAGAGAGATACTTGGAGTGTAGAACTAGTTGTGAGATTTACCTTCAATGGGGATTGTGCACCAAAGGCAGGAAAGGCGGCTCAATTGCAAAAGCTGACTAACATCATCAGATAGCATCCGTGAGTAATACAATTGTGTGTAAATGACCTGCTGCCACTACTTGTTCATGAAGTGTAACATCTGAGCATACATCTTGAATATGTGATTGACTATTGAGAAGTGTAATTCAGTCAACGAAGTGCAGATGCACAACTGGTCGCTCTTTAACGTTCACGGTGCATGGGGCATAGGAGGACGGCACCTCCAGCAAGTGAAACAAAATAGAGTACGTGTGCTGGAGCACTCTATTTTGTTTCTATTGAGAAGTGTACCATCAGTTCAATAAATTGTTCTGCTAAAGAACCACTGGTGCCCAAAGTTATTAGATGAATAGTGAATACTGTGTGTGCTTATACCAAGTGGTAATCCCTTCCTCCATACCATAACTGGGGGCCCCACTTGAAGATAAAGAGTCTAATTATATAGTGCCTGCCGGGTTATATATGTAGTTGCTGGGAGCTGGACCCCTTGCCCGGGTTCTGTAACCAGTGTAGAGTAACACAAGGAAGGTTAAGGCAGACCCTGACCCATCCACCTGTTACAGGTAGTTCTATCAACAGGGTTTAAAGATGTCAGCGGTTGTTCAGTGATCATTTCTGCTCTCTTATGGCTTATATCATTGTCTTTGTCATGGTACTTCTTTGTATCTACTGCCTATTTAAATAATGTCATATTGTTTAATATTTATATTTTGGACCTTCATTGTATACTGTCATTGTATACTATACTTATATATATGTTCTGTTGGAACAAGACTGAGAACTGGAACTGAACTGAGAGAGAAACATATGCCATAATAATAGACTTCTGGCTCTTATCTTTACCAAACTGAGACACTATAAAATGATAGGAAAGAGAGTATTCTACAGATGTCTTTTTTTATGACAGTGGAGGTGGTGGATTACAAGAAAGGGTTGAATTGTCAGCTGTCTATTCAGTTGGCCAACTGAAATCTATGGTTTGCATGCTTATTGTAGCTACTCACAAGAACCTAAATTAATTAACAAAATCCACAGATAGCATTAGCGGACAACACAAAGCTTGTTCAGCTTAAAGGAGAACTTAACCTCCTTTCTAATAAAAAACACCTACCCTCCATAGCCCCCCTCCCTGCTCCATCCGCACAGGAGTTACCACAAGTAAATACCCCTAAGCCGGTAATTACCCCTTGTTGCAGAGTCAGCGCAGCGGAGCTCACGGGGGCCTATTAATTTAGGTAATCATTCCAGCACTTCATAATTCTCATCACTTTTGGTGCATGCGCTGTTGTAGCGAACCGAAAATGGTCCAACTGTGCATGTGCCAATACGACACTTACTGATATTACCGAAGCAGCTGAAGAAAGGGGGTTTAGTTCTCCTTTAAGGATAATTTATAGTAGAAGAAAGTTTATAGGGAACATATTAAAACCTCTACACAGGTCCTAGCTGAAACCATTGCTGATTGAGAATGTGGTCTGAAACAGAAGACTATGGAGTTTCCACAATATGCAAACTAAATTAATGCTGTGACATAAACGTTGGTGGAAATTCTGAATTCAAATCATTCAGTCAGTAATGTGGAACTTCATCTATTTTGAAGGGTCAAAAATGTTTTTTTATGTAAAAAGGCACCTTGACATTATTGGAAAACAGTACATTGAATTTTCATTCAAAAAGTTTGGCATAAAAGTTTTGACATGACACACAGAAAGAACCCACACTGTGGCTTTGACAATGTGTGCCAGCGCTCGGTCCAACTCACAATCTGAAGTTGAGCAGCTGCTATAAACAATAAAAAGCCAATATTTATATACAAAGAGAAGAAGAAAAATTGGCAGTGCACAGTTTGCCTATAAAAATAATTAATACAAATGAGGTGTAAGTACCACACTTTGGCCAAAACATATAATATGCCCACTGTGCACTAGTGATCTTTCTCCTTCTTTTTGTATAAAAGTTTAGACACTTTATTACAGGTATGGGACCTGTTATCTAGAATGCTCAGGATCTGGCGTTAACGGATCTGTCCATAATTTGGATCTTCATACCTTAAGTCTACTAGAAAATCATATAAACATTAAATAAATCCAATAGGCTGGTTTTGCCTCCAATAAGGATTAGTTATATCTTAGTTGGGATCAAGTACAAGCTACTGTTTTATTATTACAGAGAAAAAGGAAATCATTTTTAAAAATTTGGATTATTTGGATGAAATGGAGTCTATGGGAGATGGCCCGTGAATGCCCATCTATCAAAGGTCAAATTTTAGTGGCTTTTTTGAAACCAAGATTAAATTCTTTCCCTAAAATCAAGAATGTCATGAAAGCTATTAAAATATCTAATTATGAGAGGTGCAAAAAAAAAAAAGTTGGATGATGTGCTAAGGAATACAAAAAATGTGAGTTTTTCGGAGAATCACTAGCAAAAAAAAAAAACGTTCAAATTGATTACAAACGGTCCAATAAGATCAGCGCAGCTCTCATTGACTTCTATAGAACCTTGACAGCTTTTACCTGGGGAATATTTGTATTAAAGGTTTTCGTGGTTTTTAAACTTAACAAATCTGTATCATAATACAATTATAAAATAAGTCAAAAACATAAGGTACAGTTGTTTTCTCTTACCTGAATGTGATGTTCCAAAATAAAGACATGCCCCTCTCCACTGCTCTCAAACCCAAGTGTTTTCAAGTGACACAAAGAATGTCCTTAAATATTATTCTGAAACCAGAAAATCATGTTGTGCGTCAACTCTTATGAAACATGAGCAATATGTGTCCTTAGGGCATAGCTGTCATGGCTGGCACCCTAAAATCAGAACAAACGTCAGGGTCCCGGTCTTGGCTCACCCTTCTGCCTATAGCAGCCACCTTTGGTCTTGGGAGTAGCCCTCAGTTACTCAGATGCCACCAGGACTTAGTGTGAGAGGAACAGGATGAAAGTTCTGAGCAGACAAAGGGGCCAATTCATAGCAGAGTAGGAACATGAGTAAATACCAGGAATGAGGCATGGAATACAAGGAATGTAGAGAAAAACAAATGTATAGTCAGATACAGACAGGGTCAGTCCAGGCAGAGTTCGCTCACAGTCTACTACAAGCTAAGTTTGATCCAGGCAGTGAACAAGCAGGGTCAGATATCACGCAGAGGTCTGTAAAGGCAGAATTCAAGTGAAGATGATAATTAGGCAGAGGTTGGTAACAGGAAAGCAATCAGAAAGCGCACCCAGGAAACTATGAAACAGAGACCTACAATCGGTACTGAATCACTGACTGAATCTATCTTAAGTACAATTTTTTTTTGCCAAAGTGACGTCATCACACACGCCATGTAATTGTTGCATACCCACAAACTAATAGAAGAAACAAACGTTTGTGCACATGACTCACACATGCAAACAGCCTCCCTGCAATGGCAGCGGCAGGCATCCCTGCTGCTGCCCCATTAGACCACCATCTTACATTACCCCCCCAAGGAGGGACCACTGGACCCCAGTTTTATCAGTAAACCTATTGGGAAATTGTTTCTTGAGAAAATCAGCCCTGACACCGAAACAAATACAAAAGATCCTCTGCACTCAACCCATTATCAATATATTTAGGACATTGAGACATGTGCCTAAAGCTGGCCATAGACGCAAAGATCTCATAGTACGATTTTCGGAACGTGTGTGGAGAGTCCTGACATTTTTCATCCGGCAGAGATCGGTCGTTTGGTCGATCGGAAAATTTCTGTCGGCTGCCGGTAATATCTCTGCGTGTATTGCCGATCTTCAGTGGGAGACTGTCACTAGCTTTGTCTAATGTACGATTAAAACTTGCAAACATGGTTGCCCTTTTATTGTTGTTGGGAGCTACAACATGGAGCTGGCCACTGCTCTTGTATAAACTATAACAGCAGTGCCCAAAAGGTAGATCGGGGTCTACCAGTAGACCTGTAGCTGGTGGTCAGTAGCTCTCAAGGCACTGTCTAGAGTCCTGCAGCGGGTCGGGTACCCGCGGGTTACCCGCAAAAACCTGCAGTACCATGCTGGTTTTTTGTTGAAGTTCAAGGTGCGGATATACCCGCGGGTCGGCGGTTGTGCGGGTTTGCGGGTTGCGGGGTCGGGCTGCGGGTCTTCTCAACATCAATATTTGCTCCTTTTTTCTGGTCACGTCCACTTCCGATGATGTCATTTCCGGTACACAATGACAGCACTTCCGGTTTTACTCCCCCTTTTCTGATCATATCTACTTCCGATGACGTCACTTCCGGTTTATAATGACAGCACTTCCTGATTCTTGATGGTCAGCGGGTCGCGGGTTCAGGTTGCAGAGAAGGTACTTGCAGGTCGGGTCGGGTTGTGGGTCCAAGCGGGTAAGAATGCGGGTTGCGGGTGCGGGTTGCGGTTTGCAGGTTGCGGGTACAGGTCGGGTTCGGGTCCCAAAAAATGGACCCGCGCAGGACTCTAGCACTGTCATCAAACAGCTTAATCTAAATCACCCTCCTGTTTCATTCTTTCAATTCAGATATTTATTATGTTAAGGTTACATAAGAAATAGTTAATTATAATTAAATACAGCAATATGTATTTTTCCAAAAATCAATATTTAAGTAATATTTTCCATGGAACAGAATGCCAACAATGCTTTTATGGATGTAGATCATAATGGGAAACATCACTAAAAGTAGACCTCGCATTAGTAAAATATCGGCACTCCTGAACTATAACAAACAAAGGAAAGTTGTGCTCACCACTAATTTTTAAAAACTATTAAGAGGGGGTGCAATAATGCTGTGACCACAACATACATAGACAAATTCAAGAGGGTGGAGGACTGGCCATACCAGGGATGACTTTGATGTAGTTGGCCATCTTAAATATATTGCAATATATGGACAAACAATCCCTGCAGCTTAAGGCACAACATGTCTCAATGTCCTAAATATATTGATGAGTTGAGTGCAGAGCGTCATTGCACCCCCGCTTAATAGTTTTTAAAAATTAGTGGTGAGCACAACTTTCCCTTGCTTGATCGGCAGCAGACACCATGATCTCTCCTTTGGTCCAATGTACCAAATACTGTACCTTGCCCCTAAAAAATGTGAGAGTCAACAAGCCTCTGAACTAGACCAACCCTGGAGGAGCAGGGGAATGTTGATGAACCTGTGTAGCTGCTTTTAAAAGAGAAACATGCAAAGAGTTAGAAATTTTAAGATTTTTAGGAAGTTTAAGATGAACGGAGGTGGGATTAATAACCTCCAAAATTGGATATAGGTCAATGAACCTAGGTCCTAACTTAAGTGATGGAACCTTAAGTTTAATATTTCTGGTTGACAACCATACAATGTCCCCCATCTGATATTCAGGTCAGAAGTCAGCCGCTTTCCTCTGAGCAGCCCCAGCCACAGAAAGGGACTCTTGCACCTCACGCCAAATCTTTGCGAAGCACTCAAAGGAGGAGTCAACCGCAGGTACAGAAGATACAGTAGCTGACCATTATGAGAGAATGTTTTTGGGTGTGACCCATAAACAATAACAAACTCCCCTGTAGAACTGTGGGGGGATTGTTACAGGTGTAATGTTTCTGATTGTGAGGTTTAAACTCAGCCCCAGGAATTAGCCCAGCCCACTGAGATTGATTGTCTTCAACATAACATTGTAGCTATTGTTCAAATGACTGGTTAACCCTCTCTGTCTGACCATTGGTCTGAGAGCAATAAGCCAAAGAAAAAGATAAATCAATATCGACCAAAGAGCAAAAAGCTTGCCAGGGAAACCATGTTGCTTAAAGATATGCAAAATACTGCACATAACACAGCCAATGCTTTCGCAGAAGGGAGGTTGGGGAGGGAAATAAAGTGACCACTCTTACTAAATCTATCAACTATAACTATATACCAAATTACAGTATTCCCTTGGGAAGGAGGAAGGTCAACTATGAAGTCCAGACAGATGGGTCCAGGGTTTATATGGAATGGTGAGTGATTGTAGCAGTCCCTGAGGTACAGTTCTAGGAGGTTTAGACCTCTGACAAGTGGGACAAGAATTAACAAAATTCTGGACATCCTGCTTTAGAGAGGGCCACCACTAATCACGGGATAAAAGTAAAGAGGTCTTATTGATACCTGGATGTCCAGCCATTCTGGAATCATGGGTCTCAGAAATAACTTGTTCCTGAAGATTCTCAGGAACAAAAAGTCTCCCAGCAGGAGTACTATCCGGAGCGCCTGCTTGAGCTCTGGATAATAGGATGGAAAGGTCTGAACCCAGCGCTGCTACAATCACCTCCTTAGGAATGATGGAATCATATACAATGGTTTCAGAAGGATTTGATTCAATGCTCCTGGAAAGTGCATCAGCTTTAAAAAATTTTAACCCAGGCCTGTAAGTAAGGGTAAAATTAAATCGAGTGAAAAACAAGGCCCATCTGGCCTGTCTAGGATTAAGTTGTTTCACTGATTCAATATACAGTAAGTTTTTATGATCAGTTTATACTTTAATAGTATGCTTAGCCCCCTCAAGCAAATGTTGCCATTCTTCAAAGGCCCATTTGCTAACAATTCCCTATTACCAATATCACAATTGACCTCAGATGAAGAAAACTTTCTGGAAAAAAAAAGCACATGGGTTTAGCTTATTGGTAATTGTGTGCCTTTGGGACAAAACAGCTCCTGCACCAACTTCAGAAGCACCAACCTCAATAACAAAAAATATGTTAAATCAGGATGACGAAGGACAGGAGCTGTCACAAATATCTACAATATCTTGAATAGTTCAAAGGCTTCAGTAGGCCAGATGCTGGGATCTATTCCTGTCTTGGTTAGATTGGTGATAGGAGCTACAATGGTAAAGAAATTTCTGATGAACTGCTTATAATCATTAGCGAATCCAGAAATTTCTGGATGGCTTGTAGAGAACACGGTTGTGTCCAACCTATCAGTGCCTTTACTTTCCCTTGATCCATCTCCAGTCTCTGCTGTGAGATGTTATACCCCAGAAATTGTACAGAAGAAACCTCAAAAGTACATTTTTGTAACTTAGCATAGAATTGTTATGTCTTAACCTAAGTAGTACCTTTTGTACATGTTGACGATGCTTATTTAAGTTAGAAGAAAATATGAGAATATCATCAAGATATACCACAACAAATAGGCCCAATATATCCCGAAGAATATTATTTACTAACTCCTGAAAAAAAACGTCAGGCCAAAAGGCATAACTAAAGATTTGTAATGCCCACCTCTAGTAGGGATGTCGCAGACTGTTCGCCGGCGAACTTGTTCGCGCGAACATCGGCTGTTTGCGTCCGCCGCAAGTTCGCGAACGTCGCGCGACGTTCGCCAATAGGCGTTCGCGTCAAAATCGTTCGACCATTCGAGCGCTAAAATCGAAGGATTTTCGTTCGAATCGAACGATCGAAGCATTGGATCGAATGAAATCATTCGATCCAATGGCTTCGATCGTTCGACTCGAACGAAAATCGTTCGATCGAACGAAAATCGTTCGATCGAACGATTACAATCCTTCGATCGTTCGAATCGAACGATTTTCGGATGATCGAAGTTCGCGAACAGTTCGCGAACTGTTCGCAAATTTTGCCGGTGTTCGCGAACGGCGTTCGCGAACACATCGGCGGCGGTTCGCTACATCCCTAATCTCTAGTATTAAAAGCCATTTTCCACTCATCCCCCTTCCTGATGTGGATAAGATTGTAGGCCCCCCTAAGATCAAGTTTAGTTAAATAGATGCATTCTTAATTTGATCAAACAACTCAGAAATTAGAGAAAAAGGATATCGTTTTTTAATTGTAATCTTGTTAAGACCCCAATAATCAATGCAGGGGCAAAGACCTCCATCTTTTTTACCCACAAAGAAAAACCCTGCCCCAACTGGAGAAGTAGAAGGTCTAATAAACCCTCTCTCTAGGTTCTCTTTAATTTATTCTTTAATGGCTTGGGCTTTACTCGAATCGAGTTTGAAAAGTATTTGAAAATTCGAATATCTAAATTTTTCACATCCCGTCTCTTGAAAACATTGACTTCGACCATTCGCCACCTAAAACCTGCCGAATTGCTGTTTTAGCCTATGGGGAATCTCCTAGAACTTACTTGGAGTCAATTGGTGGACTTTGAAAAATCTAAGGTTTTTTTAAAAAATTCTTCTAATCTAATTAGATTGAATACGATTTTACTTTGATTTGAACGATGTGAATACAGCCAATTCACCCGCAGAAAAAAAACTTGTATTATTTTAATAAATTTTATTTGAATTTCAAAGTTATGGGAGTTTAAAAACTCCCATTACTTCGAAATTCGACCCTTGATGAATCTGCCCCTAAATGTTAGTTGGAATCAGGAACAAGTTGCTGTTTTTTTTATTACAGATAAAGAGGAAATCATTTTTGAAAATGTGAATTAATTGATTATAATGGAGGCTAGGGGAGATGACCTTCCTGTAATTTCTGGATAATGGGTTTCTAATGGATCCCATACCTGTACAGCTAAATATTGGTGCAGAAACAAAAAGCAACCAATCAGACGTTTGCTTTCTTTATTGCAGTTTCAATAGAAATATCATAGCTAGCTGCGGATTGGTGATTTCTGAAAATGTGCCCTTTGTTTGTAGAAAGCAGTGACTATCAAGTATTTGGATAAAAAGCTACTATTGTTCACAATTAGGGATGTAGCGAACTGTTCGCCGGCGAACTAGTTCGCGCGAACTTCGACTGTTCGCGTCCGACGAATGTTCGCGAACGTCGCGCGACGTTCGCCAATTGGTGTTCGCGTTCGATTCGAAGTAAAATTTCGTTCGACCATTCGACCATTCGACCGTTCGATCGCTAAAATCGAACGATTTCCATTCGTTCGAACGATTATAAGCATTCGATTGAATTAAAATCATTCGATCGAATAGCTTCGATCGTTCGATTCGAACGAAAATCCTTCGATCGTACGAATAAAATCCTTCGATCGTTCGATCGAACGATTTTATCGAGCGTTCGAAGTTCGCGAACTGTTCGCGAACTGTTCGCTTTTTTGCCGGTGTTCGCGAACGGCGTTCGCGAACACATTAACGGCAGTTCGCTACATCCCTATTCACAATACACACATTTCCCTTTAAAGAAAGGAATCTCAGCCTATTGCCTGCACCCAGGACCTGAAACTTTTCTGCCCAATTTATGCAGCATACATTTCTGCTTTTGGTATAAACTGGCGGTTAATTACTATGTGTGAAGTGAAGAACACAGGTGAAAACCACCATATTTTTTGCACTTTGCCCTTCTCTAACTTGGCAGAGAAGCCTGCATTTTCATACCTCCCAACATTTTGGAACCAGAAAGAGGGACAACATTTTTTGACCATGCCCCTTTTTTGCAACCACAGCCCTAATTACCATACCCATTTTACGAAATTTGCCAGGTTATGAAAGTTTGAACACATTTCTGTAGTTTTTATGTTTTATTAGTTTTACTAATGAAGGTGAATTGTCCCAAGGGACAAAACTGTTACAAATGTATCAAGTATCTATTATCTGCCAAGAGCCAATTAAGTTAGAAACATTGTACTATTCAGTGCAGAGAAATAGGGACTTTCCCCTTCAGTGCAGAGAGATCTGGACTTTCCAGTACTAACGAGGGACTGCAGGTTGAGCTGTCAAAAGCGGGACTGTCCCACTCAAAATGGGAGGTATGCATTCTCCCTCTGTTCAGTAGTTTTATGTTCATGGCACTCAGGTAGAAACTCAAAGCCAGTTCTCAATTCTTGAGCCCACTTGTACCCAGGGTCTATGTAAATTACCCTTACTATGATGAGATGCATATTTTAATGGTATTCTGCATATTCAGCAGTGTTTGATTCTTCTCTGGTGCCAACCCACTATTAAGATCTAATATTTATTCCAGTTCACAATGCGTGCATTCTACGTCCAGTCTTCAAAAAAAATCCTATTTTGGAAAAAAATAAACATTACTTCCTTGCACTAGAATGATCAGAATGCACTAAACAAGTTATTGATTGACATAGGGTTTGACATCATATGGGTACAAAGGTATTTTCACTAACAGACATATTACATTCCCCAATAGTCGTCTTGGGGATAAATATATCATAAAGTTAATGTTTAATGATTCCTTTTTGGCTGTTCCTGAAAATCACAGACCAATTTGGTGTTCTTGCTTGGGCCAGAACTCTGACCATCTCTATGCCCAATATTTCATGTAACAAAGATCCAAAGATAATGAGCGCTCCAGGGAGCTAGAGAGCAGCTGTTTGAGGCATTTGTAAAATTTTCAAGGAGAGCATTCACACTTATTTGCTTTGGGATGAAATGAATCACTTTGCACATTACAACATTTAGGGGGTTATTTACGGAAACGCAAATTTTTCTCATAGTTTGAATAAAACAAACTCGACCAAATTCCCATCTACGATTTTGCCTTATGTATTTATAAAAGAACTAAAAAAATTATATTCGGCAAAAGTCTCAATAAAATTGTGAAAAAACTCGAATCATAACAATTTTTCGATTTGACTCCTGAATCGCTCAATTTTTTTGCGTTATCGCCTGACAACCACTGAAAACCCAGTGCAGACCATGATATCTTCAAACTGGAATGGGACATCTGCTATTGACTTCTACAGGACATTGACAGGTTTGAGATGGAGTATCTTTGGATTCAGACTTTTAGCAGCTTCAGGGTATAACAACTCAAAAAAAAAATTGAGGTTTTTGACGAAAATGTTGAGGTATTCCCTTTAAAAGCACAACCAAAAAATTTGAGTTTTAATAAATAAAATGTGTGGTTCAATATAAAGTGAATTGTTGATTGAATTCATGTTCATATCACTGGGTATAGTATGTGTATTTTAAATATACTGTATATGTCTGGTCACACACACATGCAAGCAGGTACCATGCATAACCTCATTTTTACATTTTAAATTTTTTTTTAACCCAATTTATTTTTACAAGATTAGAATTCATACAAGATCCATATATAACAAGGTATAAATATACTGTGCATACAGGATGTTGGATTATTCACAGGATGTTCAACAGTTTAACAATAGTGATGGGCGAATTTATCCCATTTCCCTTCGCTTATAAATTCGCGAAAAGGTGAAATTTTGCGAAAAATCATGAAGTCGGAAAATTCCGGAAAAAAAAGTAAGATTCGAACATTTTCACGAAAAATCTTGGAATTCAGACGTTTTCACTAAGGTTTTCACTAATAAATTGTGAAATTTGAAGGATTTCACTCAAAAATCATGAAATTTTAAGGTTTTCACAAAAAAATTGTGAAATTTGAAGGATTTCACTCAAAAATTTTGAAATTTGAAGGATTTCACTCAAAAATTTTGAAATGTGAAGGATTTCACTCAAAAATCGTGAAAGTTGAAGGTTTTCACAAAAAAATCGTGAAAATCTGACATTTTCACGGAAACATTTTATTTTAAATTTGTACCGGTGGATTTTCAAGGGAGATTCGTGTAGGTGAATTTATTTGCTCATCACTATTTAACAATAAAAAGCCCATTCAAATTTACTTCTTAGTTCTTATATCCTAATTTTATATTGGTCACATAAATCTGTTACTTGTTAACCTACTAATATTGAAATTTCAATTGGGACTTTAACACTATTTATAGCACTGCAACTTTAAATTCATGAATTTGGGGATTAAAAATAGAGGAGTAATTGATTCTTTATTAACTTCACTTAACAAAGTGTTTAATTTGATTGAAGTTTTATTTAATAATTAAATTATTATCACACTTTAGTGCCGGAGAGCCGGTAATTAATTGATTACACATTGAGTCCTTCAGCACATTATCAATTTATTTTTATTTTATGCACTCCACTTTAATTTAGCAAAATCTGAAATTTTGAACTTAAAAGGCATTTTAATCCAGATTCTGCTTTCACTCTTACTTAACATTTGAATATTTGTTCTTTAATGTCACTGATTAATTCAACTTGCAATACCTGGTGAATTATTACTGGTGGGGTGTGGAACTATATATAGTAGGGACACTAAGGGGCAGATTTACATAGGGTCAAATATCGAGGGTATTCGACTGCCAAATTTAAATCCTTCGACTATCGAAAAGGAAACCGATACTCACCGCCATGCTTCAGTCCAAGATGGCGGCGCCCTGTTCCTCCACGTGGATCCTGCTGGTCGCAGTGCTGTGACACCAGCGTCTTCTCGCCCGCTGATTGGTCACCATCGTGAGAACGGGTGTCTGCATTGGAATGCCATCGTTAACATCATGACTTCATCACATCCAGCTTTTGGCACCAAAACAGGCCTATTTAAAGGAGCTGCAACATTGCCCAAGTATAGGTTTCAATTTGTGCATTCCTGGGTGTGACTCTAGTATTGTTATATTGATTCCGGTGTAACGACCTTTGCCTGATTAACCGTTTTGACCCTATTCTGCCTGGATTGACCCCTTTGCCTGAACTCTGACCATTCTATTGCCAAACCCTTTTGTCCCTTGAACTTTGTTTGCTTAAACTGTCTCCTCCTTGGTCCTCACCCCAACTGTGCCTACGGGCCCTTACAAATATCCATCATTTCCAGTAAAACCAGATGTTTGCAATAAGGAATTCAGAAAATCCAAAGGCCTTCAATGTATCTACAGAGAGAAACAAATAAGCCCTTTTCTGAATTTAAGTCCAATGTCGTGCATTTATAAACTTCTTGGTCAAATCAGAATCTTGTCTATTACGTACAAAGCCTACCTGATAATTATTGATCAAATCAGGTAAATATGAACTAAACAAAGATTCAGAATATTTGCACAGAACTTAGAATCTATGTTTATCTATACTGAGTAAAGGTATTGGACAACAACTTGCTGGTTTATCTGTGCTGGTCTAGTGTCGTATCAAATTCTATACATTCACTTTTGAATGATTGTATTAATATCTACACATTATGGAGTTATTTATTAAAAGTGGAATTTTAGAGTTCTGTGAGCTTTTTTAGACCTGAAATGAACTCACAACTCTCTGGATTCTAATTTAAGAAAACAATGGAATGGAAAAAGCTGTCAGTGAGTTTGTGGAATTAATCGAGTTTTCGTCAGATAAAACTTAGGGCCTTATTTATCAAAATCCGAATGTATCTCATTATTTTATGAAAAATATTCCGACCAAATCTGCATGGGTTACTTCCCCTTATTTATCAATCCATTTTCCCAAAAAATTCCAGTTCGGGAAAAAAAACGTACGAAAATTGGAATCGCACTAATTTTTGGATTTTTCACCTGAAAAATCTGATTTTTTTTTATTATTGCCCGAAAACCATGAAATTAGTTTTATTGGTATTATTGAATGAAACCCAGAGCAGATCAGACTATCTTCAGGGCTCCCATTGACTTATATACAACCTTGGCAGGTCTGAAATGCCAGACTTTCAGATTTGGACTTCATCCTCAGGATATAATAAATCCTGAAAAATATGAGGGTTTTTTTTCATTAAAAATTTAGATTTTATAATACATAAAAAATCTATTTTTTTTTGCGTTTCTGGCATTCAGACTTTAATAAAAAAAAAAACCTTCAAACAACTGAAACATCATGACGGCTTTTAACATGTTCAAATGATTCAAGGGACCACTATCATTGACTACATGACCTTGACAGGTTTTAGATGTTGTACTTTTGGTTTTGAGCTACAGTATTTCAATGGAAATCTCCACAGTCTGAGCAGCTGGAATTCAGACGGGCAACACTCCAGTTGAAATAAAAGCCTTTATTTCTCACATGCAGGGCAACAGCAGAGCAACGTTTCGAGCCACCTGGCTCTTTATCAAGCTAATTAACATATGTACATTTCCTCCTTTAACCTACCACAACACAGCACCATCTAGTGCTCCATTAACATTGGTACAGGTAAAGAAACAATATATCACAAAAACGATACAAGACTTCACTTATCTTGTTATAATGTTCCATTCTCTATGTAGCCAAATTGTATCGAGATAAAAAACTGTGAAAAAAGGGAAGGACATTAAAACAATATTAAAACCAATGAGTTATCTAAAAACAGGAACCAAGTCATACTCCATGTTCAATCCATTTGGTGAGAGACTATCTAGTTTCCGAATCCACCAGGCTTCTCTATACAGTAATTTTTTTAGGCGATTACCACCCCTTCTCATCCTTTGTACTGTCTCCACTATTTGGAATTTTAACTGATTAACAGCATGTCCCATCTCTGTAAAGTGTCTTGCAACAGGTTGTTCAATTTTTTTGTTTTTGATAGCAGATTTATGTTCCCTAATCCTATCCCTGGCCATACGTGATGTCTGTCCGACATATACCAAGCCACACGGGCATTTAATTACATACACTACAAATGTAGTTGTACACGTATATTGGCCAGAGATAGGAATAGGGACTCCATTTCTCGGGTGATAAATCACTTCACCTTTTTGTACATTGTTGCAACAATTACACATGCAGCACGGAAAAGTTCCTTTTTTAACTGGACGTAACACTGTCTGTTTGCATTTTATTTCCGAACCAATGTCAGCTTTTACTAACAGGGATCCAATAGTGCGGGCTTTCTTGTAAGACATCACCGGTGGATTCTGGAAGCTAGATATCTCCCTTAGATTTGTTTGTAAAAGACTCCAATGTTTTTTTAGAAAAAAATCTGATTACTCAATGTGTTATATGTCGATACAAACGGAATTCTGGACATCTCTCGTTTAGCTGTTTTCGTCAATAAACTATTTCTGTCCAATTGTTCCAATCTCTCTTTTTGACTTTGCACCATCTTTCTAGGATATTTTCTACTTATAAACTTCTCTTCATCTCTTCCATTCTTACTTGTGCAAGTCCCTCATCTGACACTATCCTTTTTACCCGGGACAATTGGGATTTGGGAAGTGAATTTTTTGTCTGAAGTGGATGAAAAGAAGAAAAGTGTAAAAGAGTGTTTCGATCTGTCTCTTTGGTGAATAAGTCAGTTTGCAGCTTGCCATCGGTCACATAGACTTTAGTATCCAGGAAAGCTATCTCTTTTGGATCAACATGGACTGTAAACTTGATATATGTACATACTGAATTGATCTCCCAAAAAAATTGATCAAGAGACGAACGAGGCCCCCTCCATAGCATAAAAATATCATCAATGTAGCGTAACCACTTTAAACAATGCTTTTTGAACCACCAATTTGTGTAAATAAATTTTTCTTCATATTTTCCCATGTAGATATTTGCATAGGAGGGGGCGACATTCGACCCCATGGCCGTACCCCTGATCTGTAAAAAGAATTCATAAACATGAAGTAGTTCCATCGTAAGATGATTTACGAGACAATTTAGTACAAAAATTTTTTGGGCCCCATGCATACACCAAATTCCAAGAGGATCAGTAGGACCCCGAGGACCCCAAGAGAAAGGTCAAGACTTACTCCTAATTGACACTATCTGATAATAGGACTACAATACAGGACTTTTATGAAGACCCAATAGTGAACTGGTCTAAAGACATACCCGCAGGTTATAGGTAACAATATATAAAGTTTTAACATTTGAAAAAAACACTTTTCATGAGTGTTTTTTCAAATGTTATCACTAAAGTTTCAGGGTTGACAAACCCACTATCTTTGTTACAATGTTACAAAGTTAATTTGAATATTTTTCAAAATACCCCAACTAAAGATAAGGTGAAATTTACAATTAAAGTTATGGTTGGAACGGGATCAGATGGAAAATCTATAGAACAACTAGTGGGATGATCCATCTTTGCTCCGATCAGCCTCCCACCCCCTATAGAATGGTGCTTAGCACTCAAACCGCTTACACTCCAACACAGCATTGGGTTTCGCCCAGAATAAGTCTATTGTGGCATACTGTATATTCCTACAACCCCCTTTCCCAGTGCATTAGAATGCTCTCTCTTCCTTTCCCTTCCCCTTTTCTATCCCGATTTTGCAAGCATACAATTTGTTTAAGACATAAAATATAATTGAGATTAAAATTAACTCATAAATATGGGCAACACAAATAACCTAGAAGGTTTAGTTCACTCTCTGAATGTAAATGGTATCAATGGACCAATCAAACGGGCTCAAATCTTTCACCAATGTGCTAAGATTGTATTGATTCAAAAATCTCACTTTAAAGAAAACCATGTTCCAGTACTTAAACTACATCATTATCCTCATATATATTATAGTAACAATCCAACGAAGAAAGCTACTGGGGTATTAGCCTTAATCCATAAAGATCTCCCGTTTAAACATATGGATACAATTATTGATAAAGAAGGCCGATATATTATAGTAAAAGGGAAACTAGCAGACCAAATCTGCACTATAGCCAATGTATATGTAGCAAATACAGGACAAGTATCTTATTTGAAACATGTTCTAAAGATCTTGGACAAATTTAGAGAGGGACTTATTATTTTAGGGGGGATTTTAATTTAACTCTGAACCCTCTGGTTGATTCCTCATCTAAGAAAACCAACATTTCCTACAAGGGATTAAAATAAATCAAAAAGTTACTTTCCGAGATGCAATTAGTAGATATCTGGATAGTTTTAAACCCAACAAAAAAGGATTACACACACTTTTCAAAAGTACACTCTGTTTATTCGGGGATTGATTACACGTATCGTTACAGTTATTCACAACTGCGGATATAGGGAGTACAATTTGATCATTCACCGATACTGATAACATTCTCAATTCCGGGTACACTAAGGTCAGAATTTACATGGAGGCTGAATGAATTTCTATTACATACAGAACATAGGAAGAAGCAAAAACAAGAGTGGATAGAAGCAATACTTAATAATGATAATACAGCAGACATTTCATCAGCAACACTGTGGGAAACTTTAAAGTGTGTCTTTCGAGGGAAATTAATATCCATGGGTACCCATCTAAAGAAAGAAAAAGAGATAGTTAAGTTATTAAAAGACATATCCAAATTGGAACAATCTCACAAAGAAAATATAGCCCAAAGAACTTTAGAAATATTATAAAGTAAACGATTACAACTAAAAACTCGAATTAACCAAAAAATTCAGAAAGTATATATGAGGCTGAAACAAAGATCTAACGTGAAATGGAAGACAAATGTAATAAGCACTTTTCTAGGATACTTAAAAAAATACAACCTCAAACATAAGTCATGTCAATCAAAGATGAGTAAAACATTACACACCATGACATGAATAGGGATGTAGCGAACTGCCGTGTATGTGTTCGCGAACGCCGTTCGCGAACACCGGCAAAAAATGCGAACAGTTCGCGAACAGTTCGCGAACTTCGAACATCCGAAAATCGTTCGATTCGAACGATCGAAGGATTTTAATCGTTCGATCGAACGATTTTCGTTCGAATCGAACGATCGAAGCCATTGGATCGAATGATTTCATTCAATCCAATGGCTTCGATCGTTCGATTCGAACGAAAATCGTTCGATTTTAGCGATCGAATGGTCGAACGATTTTGACGCGAACGCCTATTGGCGAATGTCGCGCGACGTTCGCGAACTTGCGGCGGACGCGAACAGTCGAAGTTCGCGCGAACTAGTTCGCCGGCGAACAGTTCGCTACATCCCTAGACATGAAAAGGCATAGCAGAAGCCTTTCAAAAATATTACCAGGCATTATATAAACTAACATCAAACCACCCCAGTACCAATACCATAAATAAAATAGATACCTATACCTATACATCTATAGGTGGCCATACAAGGGCCGATAAAAGCTGCCAACAGACCGAGTCGGCAGCTTATTGGCCCGTGTATAGGGCCCCCTGACGGGCTTCCCCGATCGAGATCTGGCCGGAAGTCGGCCAGATCTCGATCAGATGGGACTAAAATCCCGTCGGATCGCGGCTGCATCTGTTCGTTGATGCGGTCCCGCGATCCGACCACTCATAAAGCCACCGTTAGGATCTGATTGTTGGGCCCTAGGGCCCATGATCGGATCAGCCCGATATTGCCCACCTCAAGGTGGGCATATCGGGGAGAGATCCGCCCGTTTGGCAACATCGCCAAACGAGCGGATCCCTCCATGTATGGCCACCTTTAGTCTATAAAGCATTTAGGAAAGAGATATCACCTCTACTGCTAGATTATTTCAATGGGGTCACAATGTAAGGGCCCGAAGGCTCAGTATGGAGTGAGGACAAAGGAGGAGGCAGTTCAACAAACAAAGTTCAAGGTACAAAAGGGTTTGGCAATAGAGAGTTCAGGCAAAGAGGTCAATCCTGGTCAGAATAGGGTCAAAACAGTTAAACAGGCAAAGGTCAATACACAGGAATCAATATAACAATACTAGAATCACACCCAGGAATGCACAAAGCAAAACCCATATTTAGGCAATGTTGCAGTCTTCAGGCTCCTTTAATTAGGCCTCCTTTGTGCCAAAATTGGCTGGCGAGAAGGAGCTGGCGTCACAGTGCTGCGACCAGGAAGAATCGAAGAATGGCATCGGTGAGTTGTTTCCCTTACACACAAATAGCTTCCACCCACAAGCCTAAGAGGCTCATATCACTATACTTCCCAAACCTGAGAAAGACCCTCAATTATGCTCAAGCTATAGACCCATCGCTTTGATTAACATAGACTTAAAAATATATGCGAAGATCTTAAGCAACAGAATAAAGTTATACTTACCTGATATTATCCATACTGACCAAGCAGAGTTTGTACCGAAAAGGGAGGGCAAAGACAACACATCCAAACATATTTCATTGATTGATTATGCCAAAAAACAAAATATCCCCTCTATCATACTTACTACTGATGCCGAAAAGGCTTTTGATAGAGTAGCATGGCCTTTTCTCGAAAGAACTCTGACTGGCTTTGGCCCTGAAATAATAAATAGAATAATGGCCCTTTATGAACGACCTACGGCAAGAATTAGAGCCAATGGAATCCTCTCTTCTAAAGTACAAATAAACAATGGGATGCACCAGGGATGTCCATTGTCACCAATTGTCTTTATTCTTGTTATGGAAATTTTACTGGCCCATATAAGAAATGATCCAGATATCTCAGGAATTATAGTGGGTGGACGAGAATTTAAATGCATCACATTTGCAGATGATCTTTTATTATATATCACAAAGCATAATATCTCTCTTCCAAAAGTATTAATTATTCAAAATTGGAGATATTAAATATAAATATTACAGAACCTAAAGCTAAAGCAATCCAACAAAACTTTCCGTTCAAATGGGCTAACACGACGATTAAATACCTAGGTATAAAAATAAGGGAAGATCTATGTAAATTATATCAGGACAATTATTTACCCCTCTTATTATCCTTTCAGAATATGATAAATAAATGGGAGCAAATGCAACTATCAAGCTATCAAAATGATATTGATGCCTAAACTATTATATTGTCTCCAAGTCAATATTGGTGCCTCAATCCTTTTTTAGGTCAGTGAAATCCTTAATTTATACGGGTTATACGGGGAGGTAAAAACCCTGGATTAAAACACTATCTACTTACTGCTATAAAAGACAAGGGAGGATTAGGCCTTCCAGATTCCGACTTGTATTATGTAGCAGTTCACCTAGTGCGCATGCTGGGTTGGTTGAAGGTTGAAAACAGGAAAGATTGGTGTTCTCTGGATCAATTAACGGTTGACTTTCCATTAGTCATTAACCTATGGATTGGAAAAGATTATATTCAGAAAAATTTATTACAACATCCCCTGGTTGGGGCTACCTTAACAATATGGCACAACAATAAAATTAGGTTTAACAAATCTTCCATTTATCCACCAACCGTTACTGTTCAACCCAGAGTTCCAAGCAGGCATGGAAAAAGGTGCTTTTAAGAGATGAACTAAACTCAGAAAATTTGGAACTGCTTTTATCTAAATCAGGGGACATTAAAGGAAAACTATACCCCCAAAATGAATACTTAAGCAACAGATAGTTTATATCAAATTGAATGACATATTAAAGAATCTTACCAAACTGGAATATATATTTACATAAATATTGCCCTTTTACATCTCTTGCCTTGAGCCACCATTTCGTGATGGTGTCTGTGCTGTCTCAGAGATCACCTGACCAGAAATACTACAACACTAACTGTAACAGGAAGAAGTGAGGAAGCAAAAGGCAGAACTCTGTCTGTTAATTGGCTCATGTGACCTTACATGTGGTTTGTATGTGTGCACAGTGAATCTTACGATCTCAGGGGGCGGCCCTTATTTTTTAAAATGGCAATTTTCTATTTGTGATTACCCAATGGCACATACTACTAAAAAAGTATATTATTATGTTAATGGTTCATTTACATGAAGCAGGGTTTTACACATGAGCTGTTTTACTCAGAATCTTTTAATAGAGACCTGCATTGTTTGGGGGGTATAGTTTTCCTTTAATAAACCTCTCTCAAAAATCTACAACTTATTAATTGAAAATCAATCTCAATACTCTAGATCTATTTGTCTAGAATGGGAGAAGGAACTTAACATAGACCTACCGCATAACGTATGGTATAACATTCTTAAATCTGTGCAGAAGTCATCTAGAGCTGTCAGAACTAGAGAGGCAATATATAAACTGATTATGAGATGGCATTATACACCTAACAAAATACAAAAAATATACCCCTCTAGCTCAGGATTGTGCTGGAGATGTAACACTTCTGAGGGAACCCACACACATATATGGTTAACTTGTCTAGATATACAAGACTATTGGAATAAAGTCCTAGAAACGATAAATCAGGTGACAGATAGTAATATACAGGTAGAACAACAAGAGGTGATATTGATTATATAATTTATACTTGAAAATGAAGGTAACAACATCAATAACAATGCCAGTTCTGTAGGAAGCCGGATGAAGCAGCTGAAAAATTCAGGACAGAAATCTTCCGCAACTAACACATTAGGCTTTTCTTTGTACCCCTGGATTGTAGGAAGCGTTAGCACAACTTGTGGATCACACTGTACTTCTTAGAAATATCATGGAGTAGGTCATGTCAATTTTTTTTTTTTTTTGCAAAAAGTCACAGCAAAAAGAGTGACTGTGAAAAAAACACAAGATCTTTAAAATGGAGATCTTTAAAAAAATAAATTGACACCTGAAACCCATCAAGATGCAACAGAAGTCAATCAAAAATGTATTATCAACATTCAAGAAAGTTCGAGTTTTATTTTCCCATCAAGTATTCGGCATTGTGTGGTTTTTTTTCCACTAAAAATTCTGATTTTATATTAAAAAACTTGAATTTGAAGTTTTTAGCATTCAGACTTTAATTAATAACCCCTAAGAGTCACATGGCACAAGTGACGATATGTTGTCATATAACTGATGACAGCACTAAGCTCAGTTAATAAGGATATGCATAGCATATTGTCTATTAACACTGAATAGTCCAACATGCTTGTTCCCGTTTGCAGTGTAGTCCACAAATTGTGAGCAACAGAACCACGACAAGGTCCTTCCTCAGTCTGTTGAAAAAAATTGTAGGGGAGCTGAGCCCCAAGTCCTTTGCTAGGACAATAACCAATGCTAACAGGTGACTTACCTCTGAGTAGCAAATCCTGAACATCATATAGATAATACATAAACCATATTTTCATAGAGCACATAGGAACAGAACAAATGCAGGTGCTTACAGAAGCTTTGAGAAGATCCCTCTTTTCTGACATTGTTGACTACAATGTGAGAGGTTCCAAAAATACTTAGAGATTTATCCAGTTGTCTTCAACTTTAGGACTCTTTAGTGACTTTGCAGTAATAAAGGGTTGCCCATTGTAGATAACTGAATGACAAAGTTCCTGACGGTACGACGATACTTAGATCTGGGTGTCACATTAAGGAATAGCGTGGTGGTACATCTAAAGGATTGTTTACAAAGAACAAGGCACTCTGGCCCCCAACTTTGCACATTGAGCGACTTTCTTTGTTCTCCAGCATGCTCACTGAAGGAGCACTAAGGGTGGTGATTTGATGCAAGAACATTTGCATCTGGAGCAGATGTTAATAAGGTTCCTTCAGTGGTTATAGAACAGTTGTGGAAAATGGAAATTAGGTGATTAAATCTCTTGAGAACCTTTCCCAATCCCATTATAAGGATTGATTCAGATTGGGCAGGAACTATGCTCCTTTTGGTTCACTTTGCCGAACCTATATCGTTTTCTATTACTGTAGTTTAGTATAAGTCTAACAGTGACACTGTCGAATGCGCTTTAGTAAAATATTTTGTTCTGTAATTAGTGATAGGCGAATAAATTCGCCTGGCGTCGAATTTCCGTTTTCGTGAAAACGTTCAAATTGCTCAATTTTGTAGTGAAAACATTCGAATTGCTTGATTTTTTTGTGAAAACGTAGAATTGCTTGATTTTAGTGAAAACATTAGAATTGCTCGATTTTATAGTGAAAACGTTCGAATTTCTCATTTTTCTCATGAAAACTTTCGTATTGCTCAATTTTTTAGTGAAAACATTAGAAATTCATGTTTTTTTCCGTGAACTTTCCAATTTCACGATTTTCCGCAAATTTTTCGTAAATTCACAAATTTTCCAGCGAAACGGGAGAAATTCACTATTTATCATTATTTGCAATGACATTTATTCCATTTTTATATCTATGAACTTTTACTAGGCCCGGGGGAATTTATATAAGTTATAGTTTTTTTCTTTGCCCACATAACTAGTGGATGCTTCATTGTAGACGGCACATTCATTATCTTCTTGTGATCTCTACATACTTCCCATGTTGAACGAAAAAGAACCAAGCTTTGTTGATTCTTAATTTCTCTGAATTGGTAACTTCACACACCAGCCACAGGTATCACAGAAACACAAAACAGCAGTCACAAATTGTCACTCAACAACAGCCAATCATTCAGTGCTTGCATCACATGAAACAGACATGCAATGATTAATAATGGGTGGGAAAGTATTACGGATGTTTTAATAAATATTTGGTATACATTTCATGGTCACTCATTACCAAAATATGATGGAATATTTAGTGTTTGACTTGGGAGCTATAGTTGGTTTTCTGATTAAATGATCTGTTTTGAAGATATTTTAGATTTGGGGGATACCCTGGTCTCCAATGAAGTACAAAACTCTGAACTAAAGGGGCACATTGTGACCAATTCATAAGTGAAATAAATTGCAAATGAAGTCATGACTAGTGGACCCAATTTTCAGAAATATTTGACTATTCTGTATAAGAGCAGTTGTACTAGTGGTATAATGGTGATCAAGGTGAGGATATACTTACAGGGAGAAGTAACTGTGGTCCATGATCCTGTTGTAAATCTGTTTGCTGTTTAATAAATCAGGAAATAATTACTTTTAATAATGGTGTCTCCAAGGTATTTTATCTTCAACTTATCTATCTACCATTCTGGTCAAGAAAATGTCTCAATACAAAGGCACATATTCATTTGAAACGTCATTCTGTTAGAATGCAGTACTGAGCTCTAACACCTTACCTATCTTGAAAATGAATGAGCATTGCTGAATTTAATGCAATTCAAGTTAACAGGAACTAACTAATTCTAATTTGTGCTTGAGAAGATACATTTTGAAAGGATGATGGAGAACACCCATTGAATAGTGCTACCCATGGATCCTGAGCCAGTGCTCCATTTTTCTAAAAAAATACACTGCTCCTGGGAACCTACCATGAATACTCCCCATTATCTAGCTCCTTTGTGAAAACCCAGGACTGGTGTATTCACAGTGGAGTGATAACAGGGAACATGGATCAAAGGGTAACTCTGTGCATGTACATACCATGGAGCTGCTGGAAAAGTCTTCAAATATGGCATGGCACAAGACCCCATAAAAGGTATCCAAGGACAGTGCATTTTTTAGTAATGATGAACTCTGTCCTTGGGTCTGAGGTTAGCAAATACTGTATAGTTACTTGGGGGGGATGCCTACAAAATAGCACCACACAGTGAATATGACCCATAGTCCTTTAAAACTGACCTTATCAGTTTACAGAGGGTGAACCATTGCTTGTAAATCAACCAAACTTATAAATTCATTCCCCGCAAAACTTGTTCTGCATAAACAAAATATTTTAAACTTGATAACTCACTGGAGGTGCTCCATGTAGGCCATGCTGCAAACAAAAAGCCTTCTTATACTCAAAACCAAATAGAACATAGGCACACTGCATATACTGCTTCTGCAAAAATTTGAAAAGAGCTTCTTTTATTTTTGTGAGATCGCAGCATGTAAATCAACCCCAATTCGGAGTTGGTTCGGTATTCGGCCGAATCTTTCACAAAGGATTCGGGGGTTCGACCAAATCCAAAATAGTGGATTCGGTGCATCCGTAATTATAATTAGCGGTGGGAGAATCTGACTGATTTTGCCAAAAATTTTGAGAAACGACGAATATTCATCAAAATGCAATGAATTTTTTGAAACACTTTTTTTTTCACCCGTTAAAGTATATGAGCGCCATTTTTGCTCCAAAACGTAGAGGTCCAATTGTTAAAAATCAAGATCATTTTTTCTTCTGGCATTCAGGAAAATGGTGGCAGAAAACAATCTCGGTTTTGTGGGGGGGGAGTTTGAGTATTTACATTTTCAAGATTTATCAATTGCAAAAATCATTAGAATGGAAATGAAACAAAAATCAGCAGCTGAACCCTGTCAAGCTTCCAAATTAGTCAGTGGGAGGTAAATATTAAAAATTCAAGCTATTTAATTTTTTTAGTATTTCTAGTTGATTTTTTTTTTAAAAAAATAAATGGAACAATGTGATTTTTGTACCTGGATCAGATTTACAATGTACTGGTATAGGATTCATTATGTGGAATGATTGGGAGTTGGCGTTTTCTAGAAATCTAGAAAAGTTTTTTTTTATACAGGTATGAGACCTGTTATCCAGAAGGGACCTGGGGTTTTCCAGATAAGGGATCTTTGTGTAATTTGGATCTCCGTACATTGAGGGGGTTATTTATTAAAGGTCGAGATTCTGGGGTTCGACCAAATCCAAAATAGTGGATTCAGTGCATCCCTAATTATAATTAGCGATGGGAGAATCTGACTAATTTTGCCAAAAATTTAGAGAAACGACGAATATTCATCAAAATGCAATGCAGTCTATGGGTGACAAAATTTTTTTTGAAACATGACACTTTTTTTCACCCATTTTCACTATTTTTGCTCCAAAACTTGGCAAAAAAATTTGCTCATCACTAATTACAGTATAATAGGTATCTGTTATCACCATTTAACTTGCTACTGGGAGCCCTTGATATACAGCATATTTGCCTGGGTTATACTGTATAATGACCACATTAGAGTTGGAAGGCAAAAACTGATTTATGGCCTTTAGATCTTTGATCAAAACATGATTCTTTATTGTTTTAAAACTAGAAGTTGTATGCCAGTGGCACTGTACATGCTCAGTCTGCTCAAGTCAGCTCTTGGAAAAGTTGCCAAATATTATCAAAGATATGAATGCACAAAACCCAGGATTTGGTTAGGCGTTGTCTCATTTTGCAGGATTCCAATTTGGTCAATTCCTTAAAGTTAAAAATCTGAAACACTAAGGGGGTTATTTATCAAAGTCCAAATTTATCTCAATATTTTCTGCAACAAACTCCATCAAATCCGCTCCGATTTCTTATGCTTTTTGCCCAAAAACTCCGAAAACTTCAAGGAATTGCACGAAACCCAGTACACATCAAAAAATCATTGGGACTTTTCCCACTGACTAATGCGCAACCTCAGTAGCTCTGAGATGCTGGATTTTCAGATTCTGACTTTTCCATCCTCAGGGTTTAATAAATTCCAAAAAATTTGTGATTTTTTAAAGGT
Source organism: Xenopus petersii (assembly GCA_038501925.1). Classification (NCBI taxonomy): domain Eukaryota; kingdom Metazoa; phylum Chordata; class Amphibia; order Anura; family Pipidae; genus Xenopus; species Xenopus petersii. The sequence continues at coordinate 8,260,344 of CM076684.1, read as the reverse complement.
CTGATTTTATTAAAAAAAAAATCACAAATTGTTCGTGCTTTTTGAATTGAAAATAACCCCCCTGAAATTGATGTGACATTAAAGTACCGGACAACATTTTTTTTCTCTACCTGATTCAATTTTCAGCTGTGATGCAAAAAATTAGATGGGGAGCTATTGGGGGCACCTTTAGAGGCACAGATCTTCCCTGCTAGAGGGCTTATTTGTCCTTGAGCTGGTACAGAACCCAAACCTTCTGGTGTAACATATTTATAATATTTTTGTTGCGCTGCCTTTAGGACAATATTTTACCTGTTGTTGTTGTAGGTGATGTTGGTGATGTAATTGTTGATGGTGTTGATGTTGTTGATGTAATGGTTGAGGTTGGTGATGTAGTTCTTGTTGTTGACGTAGAGAGGACCGATGTTGTGGTATCTGATGAACAAAGAGACTTTTTTTTCCTAACTAATAAAAGGCAATTTTTGTTGTAGTTGTTATTCTCTTCAGCATACACCTACCACCCTATCAGTAAAATGTTCATTGCCTTGGGGCAATTGCATGGTGTAATATCTGTGTTGGTTAAAGGGAGAAAGAAAGTCTAGGGAATACGTGGAATATTATCCTTGACAATCACTAATGCAATATGTTCTCTCGCTTTTGCACTAAAATCTTGCATTGGGTAAATATGTATTTGGCAACTCTTAGAGGTCCGATTGTTAAAAATCAAGATCATGTTTTGTTCTGGCATTCAGGAAAAATGTGGCAGAATACAATCTCAGTTTTGTGGGGGGGGGGAGTTTGAGTTTATGTATTTTCAAGATTTATCAATTGCAAAAATCATAAGAATGGAAATGAAAACAAATCAGCAGCTGAACCTGTCAAGCTTCCAAATCAGTCAGTGGGAGGTAAATATTAAAAATTCAAGCTATTTAATTTTTTAAGGATTTGTAGTTGATTTTTTTTTTTTAAAAAATTATGGAACAATGTGATATTTGTACCTGGATCAATGCAGAGGCAACTTTACAATGAACTGGTATAGGATTCATTATGTGGAATGCTTGGGAGTTGGCATTTTCTAGAAAAGATTTTTTTTCTATATACGTATGAGACCTGTTATCAAGAATGCAAGGGACCTGGGGTTTTCCAGATAACGGATATTTGTGTAATTTGGATCTCCATACATTAAGGGGGTTATTTATTAAAGATCGAGTTGTTAAAATTTGTGTGGTCTGTGCTGGGTCTAGCCCGAAAATCTGACTTTTTCAGGGTTTTTTAGGCATAAACTTGAAAAATTCGAGCAATTTGTGAAAAAAGCCTGAAAAATTCAAGCGTTTCCGGTTTTTGCCCAATTTTATTGAGTTTTTCACTATCAGATTAAATTGAGTCTTTTTATTAATAAATAAGATAAAATCGGGCATGAGAGTTTTGCGGTGTTTTTTTTAATAAAATATGAGATAAATTCAGATTTCAGTAAATTACCCCCTAAGTCTACTTTAAATTTAATTAAACATAAATAAACCACTTATAAGGATTAATTATATCTTAGTTGAGATCAGGTACTGTCCATATCAGTTAGTGGGCGGTGTCCAGCTATTTATTACGTTTTTCTAGTTGAATTTTCCAAATAAATGGAATGGAGAGTAGGCTTGGGTGAATTTGACCCATTTTGCTTTGCCAGAAATGTCACCGACGCCCATTAAAGGTACGGGCGTCAATAAAATTTTGATGCACATCGAAATTTATTTTTTAAATTCTTTATTTTTATTTTTCCAAAAAAAAAAAAAACTTTTGACAACAAAAAAAAATTACAGGCCTTATAAATTCCTATCTCTACTCAAAAATCAACTTCATATATATAGATAGGAACAATTTTATGCTCCTTATTCGGAGGACCTTCCCTATAAAAGTATTTTTTTGACGCACAATACCATACAAGTCTATGGGTGTTATTTCTGCGAAACAAGGTGAAAACATTTGCCCATCCCTAATGGAGAGATATTTCTACCTGGATCAATGCAGAGACAAATTAATAATGTACAGGTATGTGATTCATTATAAAGAATACTTGGGATATGGCTTTTTTGGAACAAGAGTTTTTTTCTATATGGGAACAGAAATACATGGAATATCTAGGACTGGCACATGCACAGTAGAATGAAGTCAGACAAAATGGATCTAAGGGTAGTGCTGCACAATGCAGTCTCAGAAATGCTAGGATTTGTTTCATTATAAACTGTCAGTTTCTCCATTTTCTTTCATGGCAATGTATGAGATATTTATATTTTTTTATGTTTTTGTTATTCTCTTCAGCTTTCAGTAACATGGTAATGCTCATTGCCTAGGGGCAATTGCCTGATATTATAACTGTGTGGGCGAGAGGGAGAGAGCAGAATATATTATCTTTTAAATTGGCTAATGCAACACATTTTTTCCAACCCAATTTTTTTCATGGTTTGAGAAAAAAGCAGCAAAAATGTCTGTAAAAAACTGTATTTTATTTTTAAGTGTTCTGACCTCAAATGTTCAGTAGTCCTATATCAAAAGCAGAAAGATAGACTCTAGGGTATCCATTAAATAAAATATTTATACTATATATATATTTATACAAAAACGGTATTATATATACTGAATGTGCTGTGCCAACCCAGCCATTCAGTAGCCCTATATCAGTAAAGCACACAAGGAGATTTGTCGTCTGCGATATATCTGAGCTATTGCAGGGGATAAATCTCCTAAAAATGCTTTCCCATTGGCAATAAAGTAAATTGTCAGTGGTAAAACATGTGTCACTTCGTTTTGTCGAATGCACCCAAAGTTGCCTCGCAATCAAACTTCGGGGGACATCAGAAAAACTAAGCAATGCAAATGTTTTACCCCAGTGATTTATTTATTTCACTATTCCTCTCTCAGTATCTGTTTCTCTTCATTCTCTCTTCATGCAGCAGTTGGGTGTCAGATAGTCATTGACAGTTAGATCCAATATATCTTATAGGTGTTAGAGCTCACACTCTATTAAAATCACCAGACATCATGTCTCTCTACATGCAGAATTTTTGCAAAAGGCAGTTATTTTGTTAGATTTTTGTTGTACTGGAATCAGTTATTTGAGTGAGCTCTAATACATCTGCTAGAAAAGGAGCCCCCTATAAGATATATTGGATCTAACTGTCAGTGAATATCTGACACCCAACTGCTGCATGAAGACAGAATGAAGAGAAACAGATGCTGAGAATGGAAAAGTGAAGATAAACTTGATTATTTCAAAAATAATGCAGAATTTTTTTAGATAGTTCCCCTTTAAGGTACTAGACAGCTGAAAGCTACAGTTACTGTACCTGTTGTTGATGTTGTTGATGCAGGCCAGTCTGTTGTTGTTGTCTCCGTTGTTGTGGATTCTGATGACCAAAAATATTTTTTAAATTAAGGCAAATCATTTTATTTTCTCATTCTCTTCATCTACCATACTTAGTAATATGATAATGTGCATTGCCTAGGGGAATCTGCATGTTATAATAATTGTTTGGGTGAGAGGGACAGAGCAGGTCTATGGAATGTATGATAAATTATCTTCAGATTGGTTAGTGCAATCCATTCCCCAGCTCTTGCACTAAAATCTTGCATTGAATAAATATATTTTTGGCAACTCCACGGTTTGAGAAAAACACAGCAAAAATTCAATCACTTTTTTTTTACTTTACGTTTTCTGATCTCAAATGTTCAGTAGTCCTACATCAGAAGCAGAAGCCTAGACTCTGGGGTGGCAGTGGATGTGTTCTACATTCTACTTCTACTTTGCTAAATAATTTGATATAAATGTATTTTACACAGACATAACTGATTCGACAGATTGAAAGGAAGCAATGTTACTGGTAAGAACCAGCTCTCCCCTTATGTTTAAAGTTTCTGGTAACCCCTCCCTCACCGTGTTCCATTGTGAACTAATGGATTTAGGGACTTAAAGTCCCTTTGCTTTCCATAGTGGTTAGTGCACAGATTCTCTGTAAAGCAGAAGGACTTAAGTCCCAGAGTTAATGACTTCACAGTTGAAAGAGGTAAGAGAGGGATTGGATCACTCTGTGAGCCTTAGGGGGTGGGGCGGAGAAAGGGTCTCTGCAAGCACAGACTATCATGGTTTCCTTTTAGTCTGTTGAATCAGATATGTCTGTGTAAAACCAAAAAAGTATTTGATTTAAATTTAATGAATTTTTTGGTTTAAGGCCAGGTCATTTATGGAACTCATTGATCTTGTATTATAATCAGCTTGTTTAAAAAAACCTTTAGCCAAATATAATTGTTGTGTTGAAAAAACTCTCCCCTACTGGATCTTAAATGATTACAGATTCATCTTTATCAAGAATTTGTAGTGATGCAGTTTTTCTACAACAGTATCATTAACTCTAAAGAATACTAAAGATGCAGTTCTGGTATAACTAGAAAGGCAACATAGCTGACTAATTTATATAATGACCTAATTATAGTGTGAATGCTGATTTCAGATCTATTAATCTTAGATGGACTTCAAGTCCCAGAATCCATCCGGAATCCAATGGAATAAGGTGAGGCAGGGGTTGCATTGAACTGTGAACCTAAGGGATGCGGGGTTTGGATAATCAGATATTCTTTCAATTCCAGTTTCCTTTCAATCTGTGTAATCATACATGGTGGTATAACATGCAGCATGATAATATGGTTTTCCACAGTCTCTGGGTACAAAGTTTGTAGCCGAATAATACTACCTAATGTTTGCCTATTTGGCTTGTTTGACTATTACATTGAGGCATAGATGATTAAAATGCACTTTGGGTACATTCTTTTCCACCAAAGGAATAAACAGAAATATCAAATGATTCACATTTTTGTGCATATCTAGTTCATCAGTATTTTAATCTCTCCACTTCAGAGGTTCAGAAGCCTCATAAATAACAAAGTTATGACTTTATTAGAATACAACCTCTTTTGTGGGCTCTGATAAGAAATAAAATATGTGGATTTCCCCCTCATCCCTCTGAATATGTAAACCAGTGTCTTAAAACATTTTTTTGTCCCCCGGAAAAGTGGGCCCCTCTGTGATAGTGTCGGTGCCTACTCTGCCTACCCCTAGTTCCGGCCCTGCGATTACTTCTATCAGAAAGGGTAAGTAGATTGAGAGGAAGAATTTCCAAAAATTGCCTACTCCTGTATTTTTCGGACATTATGCCATTAGTATCTTTTAGTGCCAGAGATGACTCCCATAGACTTGTATGGTGTCGTGCGTCAAAAAAATGTTTTGGCCGAAACAAAACGGGTCAAATTTGCCAATCCCTAGAGATTTCCCATGGATGAGAAATTTCCCTGTGTGCCATCACCCTAAATGTAACTCTATGGGGCATATGTATCAAAACTATCGGGCAAAGTGTAAATGACACCTTGTAGACTGACTAGTTAATGTGCTACACACAGCTGTGTATTACAAGCTGAAAAAAGGCAACGCACAATGGTGCACATGAAAAAATGTCTTATCCCAAAACATTGTGCACTGCTTTTTTAAAAAACAATATGGTTGCTTGCGATGTACCTACCCTCAATGTGCTGCCCCATGTTCCCATTTACTAGCTTTTCAAAATAGCCTTATAGAAATACTGGTGCCATTTATTTCATTATACCCAAAACAAATTCTTCATCCACCCATATTTTGATCTAATTTGGAGAAAGTTTGATAAATTAGAATGATGAAAAAACTTTCTTTATAAAAGGGGCCAATGAGAATAAGGGGCAAATTTATAAAGGCTCAATTCTTTTTATGGTCAAAACTCTCAAATTCAAATTGTGAATTATCAAAAATCGATTTGAGTTTTAATTTGAATTCTAATTTCTAGATTTATCATACTCTGGCCCACCTAAAATCTGACAAATTCATGTCCGTTGACAAATTTGGACATGTTAGTAGTCTTCGAATTGAGTTTAGGCAATTCGATTCATAGTATATTTGAGTTTTTGAGACTTTAAAGGAGTTTAATTTAAAAAAATGCAACTCATGAATTTGAAATTCGACTTTTGATAAATATGCCTCCCAATGTTCAAAGCAAAATTGGATTGCAAATACAGGTATGCAGAATACTTGGGACATGGGATTTTCCGGACAACGGGTCTTATTGTAATTTGGATCACCATACTTTAAGTAAAAATAATTTAAACATTTGGGGGCCGATTCACCAATGGTCGAATATCGAGGGTTAATTAACCCTCGATATTCGACTAGGATTTGAAATCCTTCGAATTAGAATATCGAATTCGAAGGATTTAGCGCAGGAAATTCGATCGAAGGATTATTCATTCGATCGAACGATTAAATCCTTTGAATCGAACGATTCGAAGGATTTTAATTCAACGATCGAATGAATATCCTTCGATGAAAAAAATTAGGCAAGCCTATTGGGACCTTCCCCATAGGCTAACATTGAGTTCGGTAGCTTTAAGCTGCCGAACTAGTGGGTCGAATTTTTTTTTAAAGAGACAGTACTTCGACTATGGAATGGTCGAATAGTCGAACGATTTTTAGTTCGAATCCTTCGATAGTCGTAGTCGAAGGTCGAAGTAGCCCAAAAAACACTTCGAAATTCAAAGTTTTTTCAATTCGAATCCTTCACTCGAATTCACTCGAATTTAGTGAATCGGCCCCTAAATAAACCAAATAAGATTGTTTTGCCTCCAATAAGGATTAATCACATCTTAGTTTGAATTAAGTAGTTTATTTATTATTACGAGAAAAAGGAAATTATTTTTAAAAATTAATTGATTATAATTAACCCCATGGGAGATTTCTTGATAATGGATCCAATACCTGTACACTGAAAATTAAATATTTTTATTTCAAAATGAGCTTCATTAAAAATTCAAGGTGGAGAATTCCAAAATTTTGAATGAATCTTAGCTACACCACCATTTTTCACTTAGGTCTAGGGATGGGCGAATTTTTTCGCCTTGTTTCGCTGAAAAAATGACGCCCATAGACTTGTATGGAGACGTGCGTCAAAAACAAAATAATTTCGCCGCGCGACAAATTTTTTTTTGACGCCCATAGACTTTAATGGGTGTCTGCGACATTTCGCCAGCGGCGAATTTTTGGCGAAACGAAACGGGTCAAATTCGCCCATCCCTGCTTAGGTCATTAGAAGGGTAAATACATAAAAAAAAAACAGAACACGCTATGACTGTACAAAGAGCTTGGGTAAAGGTCAAAGCAACAGAAACAAATAAATACCCGAAGGAGAGGTTTCCTGTGTTGTCTCCATTGTAGTCTCGATTCTGTCAGAGATTGTAAATGTTGTGGTTTCTGCTGATAAAAATGAAAACATGGAATGAAATTGCGCGTTTCTTGTATTTCTCTTATTATACCCCAAACAAATGAGTAATGGGCAGATTTCTTGTTAATGTATATATATACATATTTAGGGGCAGATTTGTCAAGGGTCAAATTTCGTAGTAATGGCAGTTTTTTTGAACTCCTATAACTTCGAAATTCGAATAAAAAAAGAACAAACAAATTTTTTAAAAAAAATGTGAAGGTTTTTTTTTTTCTGTGGGTGAATAGGCCGCATTCGTTCTAATTCGAATCGTTCAAATCGAAGTAAGCATGTTCTATTCTGCTTACCCATAGTTCCAGCCCTGCAATTACCTCAATCAGAAAGGGTTAATGGATAGAAAGGAAGTAAAAAAAAAATTCTGATGAAGGCAGCCATATTGGGTGTGATATTACCTCTGTTGTGCTCTCTGATAAGATAACAAAGAATAGATATTTATTTGCACATTTTTATATGCAGAATAGTAAAGGAAAAATGCCTTTGTATTGGTGTGGGTAAGAATCCCTGACTCTAAAACATGTGAATTTTTGCAAAAAATTGCCTTCTCCTGCATTTTTCAGAAGTTATGTGATTCATATGTTTTAGTGCCAGAGATTCCATGTAACACCAAAAGTTTTCTGTCTTCCTGGTGCCAGGGCTCGACATGTGGTTGATCAGGTAGACAAATAATTGGGTGGGATTGGGCATGACCCAGCTGTCTTGGTTCATATCTATATAGTTGTGATGGATTGCACCCCAGTAGAAGGGGGTCCACTATGCTAGGGGAAAGAATGGCTAAGAGATTGTTTAAACTAGGCAAGGAGTGGTGGGTGAGCTAAAGAATTATGGGAAAGCTGGGGAAGACTGGGCAGTGGGATTAGTAAGGGCTCATGGGGTAGAAGTGAGGGGGGCATACAGTTTACCAGTAGGAATGGGCGAATTTGACCCTTTTCATTGCGCCAAAAATTCCCCACTGGTGAAATGTCGCCGACACCCATTAACGTCTATGGGCGTCAAAAAAATTTTGTCGCCCGGAGAAATTTTTTTTGACGTGAGTCTTTTTTTTGTTGCACGACGCCATACAAGTCTATGGGCGTCATTACTGTGGCATAACAAGGCAAAAAAAATCGCCCATCCCTATCTACCAACAAAGGAGATCCCTCTGTTACAAAAAAAAAGGCTAATACTTACTGATGAGTATTTTTTTTCATCACAATGGAATGTAGAACTGCAGCAAAAATTTGCTGAGGAAAAATTTGCCACAGCAAAAATTTGCCAAGACAAAACATTCGCCATAAGAAAAAATGGCCAATGACTTTAATGCATTTGGACAAAAAAGTTGCTATAAGAAAAACCATCCATTGCCCGCAATTTGCCACAATAAAAATGCCCATTGACTGTAATACATTTGGAGCGAGAAAAATTGTTGCGTGTAAAAAATACTTTGTTGCCTATTGATTTCAATGCTTTTTGTGAATTTTTTCGCAGTTTCACCAAATTTGTTGGCTAATTTTTCCATGATGCGTAACGGGACATATGAGCACCTCACTAATAATAATAACTTAAGATCCCCCTCAGTAGATTTTTTGGTGGGGGACCTGGCACAGTCAAGTTAAAGGAGAAGGAAAGGTTAAAACTAAGTAAGCCTTATCAGAAAGGTCCATCTAAATATACCAGTAAACCCCCAAAGTAATGTTGCTCTGAGTCCCCTGTCAAAAGAAACACTGCATTTCTTTCCTTCTATTGTGTACTCATGGGCTTCTGTATCAGACTTCCTGCCTTCAGCTTAAACCTCATTGCCCTGGGCAAGAGCATGCTCAGTTTGCTCCTCTCCCCCTCCCCCTCCCTTCTCTACTGTAATCTGAGCCCAGAGCAGGGAGAGACTCAGGCAGGAAGTGATGTCACACCACATTAATACTGCAGCTCCTATTCTAAACAAACAGAGAGTTTCTAGAGCTTTTTAAAACATTCTACAGAATAAATATAGCATTCTAGCTTGCACTATTGCAGCTAATCTATTGGCAATAAAATGCCTCCGTGGCTTTCCTTCTCCTTTAAGTCACTGGACTGGGCTGTGAATTTAAATGGTTACACCCTTTTTAGGAGGGACAGAGGGATGAGAATGAAGCCCAGTTACTTTTACAAATAGAAGCGGCTTCACAGCTGGGTCAAGTTATTATTATGGGTGACTTTAATTATCCAGACATTGACTGGGGTAATGGGGTTGCTAAGACAGAAAAAGCTAGTAGGTTTGTAAATATGCTCAATGATAACTTTTTATTCCAGCTCGTTCAAGAACCTACTAGGAATAACTCTCTTTTGGACCTTGTAATAACTAACAATACTGAACTCATCTCTAGGAGTTCTGTGGGTGAACATTTAGGGAAGAGTGAAAATCACTGCCATAGACTCCAATTGGTGAAGAAAATTGTCGAGTGACAAATAAAATCAAAAACATTTTGCCGCCTGAAGACTTGAAAACATTTTGGTGAATTTCCTCTGCTTCTCGTATTTTCCTTGAAGTGAAACAGGTCAGATTCGCCCCTCACTAATGGTCCCCTTTGAGATTATGTTGCAGAAGGCAACTCTGTAAGGGAGCAACTTAAACACTAAGGGGCAGATTTATTAAGGGTTGGATAGTAAATTCGAATTTGAATTTTTTTTCTTTTGTGTCAGAATTCACACATTTGAATTTTAATCCCCCAATGTGAGATTTATCACACCTGGACCATGGAAACAGTTTACAAATATTCGCCACCTAAAACCTGCCAATATTATTTACAAGTCAATGGCAGAATGTTTTTTGAACTTTAATGTTAATTGCCTTCCTGACATTCGAGTTTTTTTTTAGAGGGAAAACTTGATTTGTATTCGGGTTTCGAATTTTCGGATAGGGGTTATTCATTTAAATTTTTTCTTAAATAACCTCCCATTTGAGTTGTGAGAATATTCGCATTTATTACAGTAAAAATACATTTGAAATAAAACCTTTGATTAATTGCCAATAAACTTCAGACATGCAGACTTTCCCAGTATAAGGGCATCTCTGTAACACGGGGTATTATAGGGAGATTTGTTGCTTGCGGGTATTGGACACTTCCCAAGGATGACAAATATTCCTGTGCGCCATCACTCTAATTTTATTTATTTACTTACTACATGCAGAATAGTAAAGGAAAAACACCTTTGTGTTGGTGTCAATGGGAATCACCAGCTCTAAAACATATGAATCTCACATTTTCCAAAATTTGCCTTCTTTGGAATTCTTCAGAATACATGCGATCTATGGTGCAAATTCACTAAGCGCCGAACGCTAGCGTTAATTCGCTAGCGTTTGGCATTTTTCGTTACTGCGCAAATTCACTAACGAACGCTGGCGTAGTTTCGCTAGTGTTACTTCGCACCCTTACGCGAGGCGAATTTTCGCTAGCGACGTAACAACGCAAATTCACTAACTTGCACAGTGTACTGAACGCTACCTTTTACGCTAGACTTCCTTCGCCACCTCAGACCTGGCGAACCGCAATAGATTGGGATTGTTTCAAAAAAAGTCAAATTTTTTTCTAAGTCCCAAAAAACGCTGGCGTGTTTTCTACATGATGGGTGATAGGCTGAAAAAGATCGAAAATATTTTTGGGGCTCCCCTCCTTCCCCCCTACATTTCCTGACTCATGGCAACTTACCTAGACAGTGGGCACATGTGTAGGGCAAAATAAAATTTGTATTTGCTGATTTGAAGGTTTTCTAGGCATTTGTAGTGCTGATACGTGTTCCTCCATTGAAATTTGAATTTCGCGCCGTATGCAAATTAGCCTTGGCTTGCGTAACTTCGTTTTACATAGCGAATCAACGCTAGCGCAACTTCGCAACCTTACGCTACCCCTGTGCGCAACTTCGGATTTTAGTGAATTTGCGGAGCGCTGGCGAAACTACGCCTGTCGAAGTGCGGCGAAGTTGCGCCTGGCGCAACTTCGCATCTTAGTGAATTTGCCCCTATATGTTTTGGTGCCAGATATTCCCTGCAACACCAATGCAAAGATATCATTGACAAATATCCCTGTGTGCCGTCTCCCTAAATAAAACACTATGGGGTACATTTACTGAAGGGTGCGAAAAGTCGCCAGAAATACAATCCATCGCTAAGTCACTAACAGGCATAGAGGACAATTTGCTCACGAAAGAATACATCACTACCGAAGTTTCACACCCTTTCGTCAGACCAACGATCGTTACTCCGCAAATTCATCAAAGTGCGAATTTTCCACTACGCTACCCTTTTTCTGCTTCGCCAGGTAATACCAGAAGTTTTCCGAGGAGAAAATTCGCCCTTTATAAATGTCCCCCTATATTGGGCAGATTGATCAAAGTGTGCAATTAGAGCTCACCACTAGTGATGGGCGAATTTGTCCTTTTTCCGCTTCACCACGAATTTCCAGCGAAATTCGCAAATCTGGAGAAAAATTCGCGAAGCGGCTATTTTGACGCCCATTAAAGTCAATGGCCGTCCATTTATTGTCGCCAGTGTCTACATTGGCGCCAGCGTCGAAACCTTGACGCCGGTGACGAAATTTTTTGAATTTTTGCAGCAAATGTATTCGCCAGTGGCGAAACTTCGCCGCAAATTCACGCATGGCAAATAAATTCACCCATCACTACTCACCACAGTAAAATTCCACTGCTTTCCGTTCATGTCTATGGGATTTTTTATATGGCACTTTTATAAAATTGTCATATTTGCCCTTAAGAGACTTACCAAGGCACCATTATAACATCTCTTAATAAAATATGTAAATGTAATTGCTTTTGAAAGGAGTATCTGTCTTTCCCTTTCTATTCTCTGTTATGACTGTTGAAACAATGTAGCAGAAGTCAGTTTTCCTGCTGCTGGCTTCTGCTAGTATATTGTTTTACGTGTAGTATAGAGAATATAAATAGCCCTCTGGATACTGCTTTTCATTGCAAATATATATTAAAACAACATTAAACATTTTTTTAATAGTATATACGTTGCGGTAGACTGTAACTAACCAGTCCCTTCAATATAGCTTTAGTATATATAACTATATAATAGTTTTTAAACATGCATATATACATATATATATTCAAAGGGGTGGTTCACCTTTAAGTTAACTGTTAGTGTGTTTTAGAATGGCTAATTCTAAACAATATTTCAATTGGTCTTCATTTTTTTCTAGTTTTTTATTACTGCCCTTCTTCTTCTGACTCTTTATAGCTCACAAATGTTCTGTATGTATTGTTGTTGCTACTTTTTATTACTGATTTTTCTATTCAGGTCTCTCCTATTCATATTCCAGTCTCTTATTCAAATCAGTGCATGGTTGCTAGGGGAATTTGGGCCCTAGAAACCAGTTTACAGAAATCAAAGGCAGGGGAGCTGCAGAATAAAAAGCTAAATAACTCAAAAACCACAAATAATAAAAAAAATTAAAACCAATTGCAAATTGTTTCTGAATATCACTCTCTACATCATACTAATAGTTAATTTAAAGGTGAACAACCCTTTTAATGCTTGCACTCTAATCCAATGGTTTGTGGGGTGCATGGTCAATCTTGAACATACAATTCCAACTTGGAATAAACAATTCCTGGATCAGCACTTGCCTTTGTGATGTGATGTCTTTTCTCAAGACATGTCATGAGAAAGTTCCAAAATGGGACTGAAAATTTAAAGGGATACTGTCATGGGAAAATTTTTTTTTTTTCAAAATGAATCAGTTAATAGTGCTGCTCTAGCAGAATTCTGCACTGAAATCCATTTCTCAAAAGAGCAAACAGATTTTTTTATATTCAATCTTGACATCTGACATGGGTCTAGATATATTGTCAATTTCCCAGCTGCCCCAAGTCATGTAACTTGTGCTCTGATAAACTTCAATCACTCTTTACTGCTGTACTGCAAGTTGGAGTGATATCACCCCCTCCCTCCCCCCCCCAGCAACCAAACAACAGAACAATGGGAAGGTAACCAGATAGCAGCTCCCTAACACAAGATAACAGCTGCCTGGTAGATCTAAGAACAGCACTCAATAGTAAAAACCCATGTCCCACTGAGACACATTCAGTTACATTGAAAAGGAAAAACAGCAGTCTGCCAGAAAGCATTTCTCTCCTGAAGTCCAGGTACAAGTCACATGACCAGGTGCAGCTGGGAAATTGACAAAATGTCTAGCTCCATGTCAGATTTCAAAATTGAATATAAAAAAATCTGTTTGCTCTTTTGAGAAACGGATTTCAGTGCAGAATTCTGCTGGAGTAGCACTATTAACTGGTGCATTTTGAAAAAAAAACATGTTTTCCGATGACAGGATCCCTTTAACAATAAAATGTTTTCTCATTTTCACAGCACGAAGAAGCCCTGGGATGTGTCTGTTGCTGAGAATCTTTACTTATGTTATACAAATAATCACCTATGCATATGCTGATTTTATATATCGGAGTGCACCACACATGGGTCTGTGTCTTAAAAGTGTCACAATCGACTTTTTTACTTACTATTTACACTAATCTATTTCAAGTTATGAATTTTACCACTAGGTGGCGCATGTAGTAAAAAGTAACAGTAGAGAAAACTCATTGGAACGGCAAACCATGGTACATAGAATATTATTGTTACAAATAATAGAAGCGGTCCAACATGTCAAGTACACAATTGAAAGGAGGGAAAAACTAGCAGATTAGTTTAGATTAGAGTAGGAAACAAAACAGCAAACAGAGGAGAGAAGGAAACAAAGACAAGGGAAGGGGCAGGTAGATATTGGAAGGAGACAATATGTAACTAAGAGTTTAGATAGAAAGGTAAGTGGAGCAAATGTGGACAGATGGAGACATACCTGGTGTAGGACAATTACTGGCCGGGATACAGGAACCTTCATAAAATACATATCCTGGTCCGATACACTTACACCCCTCTCGGCAGCCCTCAGTACAGACCATATACAGAGTGGCACAATCAGAATTACATTCTACGCAGTTTGACCACTCAGCTCCGATGGGACAAAGTGCTGTTGTTTGATTAAAAAAGAAATACAGTCAGCTAGAGGCACATCAATAAATATAATAATTAGCTGGTTTAAGGAGGCAGAGGCTATGTATGAAATAGGGTCCCTGTTGGGCAAGTTTCTTGCAGTGTCTCCACTGTTGTGTTTGTTGTATCCAGAGTGGACCTTTTCTGTATGTAGCCACCATCTAATATTCTTCATTATTGTCTTTAGCCGGAAGTTTTATTAGCCTAAGTCTAAGTGAGGATATATTCATTTACACTCACCCTAAAGATTGAATCAGGCACTCAATGCCATTTATTGGATTTAAGAACAAGTTCTTTATGTTGAAGGCTTCAGCCAAATACACCAATCTTTATGATTTCTAGCACAGGGACATAATAATAAATACAGTCAACTCAGCAGCTGGTGAGGAGAAAGAGCTTTGTGGCCTTATGTGAAAAGATATACTACCGTATATCCCGTATAAGCCGAGTTTTTCAGCATCCAAAATGTGCTGAAAAAGTCTACCTCGGCTTATACGCGGGTCAGCGGTACGCGACCCGAGTAGCTGAGATTGCAGTCACTTTTAATCATTCCTATACCAACAGTTCACTTGGGGAGAGACTGCAATATCCCACAATGCCCTCTGTTGGTTATATGAAAGAATAACAGTGCGCCCTCTGTTGGTTATATGAAAGATTAACAGTGACTGCAATATCACACAGCACCCTCTGTTGGTTGTATGAAAGAATAACAGGGACTGCAATATCACACAGTGCCATCTGTTGGTTGTATGAAAGAATAACAGAGACTGCAATATCACACAGCACCATCTGTTGGTTATATGAAAGATTAACAGGGACTGCAATATCACACAGCGCCATCTGTTGGTTGTATGAAAGAATAACAGGGACTGCAATATCACACAGTGCCATCTGTTGGTTGTATGAAAGAATAACAGAGACTGCAATATCACACAGCACCATCTGTTGGTTGTATGAAAGAATAACAGGGACTGCAATATCACACAGCACCATCTGTTGGTTGTATGAAAGAATAACAGGGACTGCAATATCACACAGTGCCATCTGTTGGTTGTATAAAAGAATAACCCGGACTGCAATATCACACAGCGCCCTCTGTTGGTTATATGAAAGATTCACAGTGACTGCAATATCACACAGCGCCATCTGTTGGTTGTATGAAAGAATAACAGTGACTGCAATATCACACAGCGCCCTCTGTTGGTTATACAAAAGATTAACAGTGATGGCAATATCAAACAGCACCATCTGTTGGTTGTATGAAAGAATAACAGGGACTGCAATATCACACAGCACCATCTGTTGGTTGTATGAAAGAATAACAGGGACTGCAATATCACACAGTGCCATCTGTTGGTTGTATAAAAGAATAACCAGGACTGCAATATCACACAGCGCCCTCTGTTGGTTATATGAAAGATTAACAGTGACTGCAATATCACACAGTGCCATCTGTTGGTTGTATGAAAGAATAACAGTGACTGCAGTATCACACAGCGCCCTCTGTTGGTTATATAAAAGATTAACAGTGATGGCAATATCAAACAGCACCCTCTGCACATGGTAGTGGGACAGTGGGACAATGCACACAGTAATCCGTTTGGCAATTCTCTGTCACCATCAGCTTTGCAAAGAAGTCCGGTTGATCGCTGGGTGGGTCGCTTTGGCAGAATGTGCGCTGCTGGGAGACAGGGCTGTAGTTGTGTCTAGGCTTATACGCGAGTCAATACGTTTTCCCAGTTTTTGTAGGTAAAATTAGGTACCTCGGCTTATACACGGGTCGGCTTATACACGAGTATATACGGTATATGGAATTCAGGTGCCATGAAATAATTCTTGTGGTGGTGGTGAGGCCTATTGTTGTATGGCTGGTGCGCTGGTGGGTTAACCATTGTGCATGACTAACTGCTCCCAGTTCTTACCTTTAGGGGGTTATTTATTAAAGTCTGAATGCCTAAAACTCGAAAAATGTGAATTTTCTTTTACTATAAAATCAGAATTTTTTGTGAAAAAAACCTAAATTTTTCAGGATTTATTATACCCCGAGGATGAAAAAAGCCTGAATCTGAAAATCCGGCATCTCAGACCTACCGAAGTTGTAAATAAGTCAGTGGGAGAGATCCCTATCCTAGTTGGAATTTTCTGTGGTCTACTCTGGAATTAGCCCGAAAATCCAACTATTTGGACTTTTCAGGCAAAAATCTGAAAAATTCTGGCTTTTCAGGGAAAAAGCCCAAAAAAAATGTACTATTCGGATTTTCGCTCGTTTTTTTTCTTGTTTGTCCCTGCTCGTGGATTCTAATTTGGTCTGACTTTTTTATTCAAAATTTTAAATATTTTTTATAAATATGCCCCACCATGTCAAGGAGTAACTGTATATGTTGTTTAATTGTATTTTAAATGCATTTAATAAATAATTCATACAGTAAGGGGCTGATAACCCAGTAAGGGGATGATTTATCAGTTCAGTCCGGGAATCCTACAAATGAAGAATCAATAGATCTCTACTGATCTTTCAGGATTTTATATCTCACACTAGTCAATATAAGTTGATATTAGTGATGGGCGAATAAATTCGCCAGGCGCAAATTTGCAGAGAATTTCCGCGTTTCCCCGCCGGTGAATACATTTGCAAAACTCCCGCGAAAATTCGCCAGCAAATTTTTGCCAGTGTTAAAAATTTTTAGACCGAAAAGTCGATTGCGTCAAAACCGGCGTCAAAATTGACACAGGTTTAAATTCTTACATTTTTGAGCCAATTCGATAAACATCAATACTGATCATCATTATCAAAATAAATGTTTTTCCAGATCAATCAACATTAGATTGCCTTATAATGATTTGTTATAATTACAGTGATTAATCTATTCTAGGGGCAGATTTACTAAGGGTCAAAGTGAATTGGAGGGAATTTTCGAAGTAAAAAAATTAGAAATTCAAAGTAATTTTTTGGATACTTCGACCATCGAATAGGATACTACAACTTCGAATTTACTTCTATTCGAAGTAAAAATCGTTCGAATATTCGACCATTCCATAAAAGAAGTACTGTCTCTTTAAAAAAACTTTTACTTCAATACTTCACCAAATTAAACCTTGCCGAAGTGCTATGTTAGCCTATGGGGACCTTCTACAACATTTTTCTAAGTCTTTACACATTGAATAAAAATCCTTCGATTGATCGCTAAAATCGTTATAATCGTTTGATTCGAACATTTAATCGTTTGATTCGAATGATTTAATCGTTTGATTGTAACGATTTAATCGTTCGATCAACAGATTTTTATTCGATCGCAGGATTGCCAAATGTGTTGAAAAAACTTCGAATTTGGTATTTGAATTCAAAGTTTTTTAATTCGATGGTCGAATTTCGAAGTTTTTTGTACTTCGAAATTCGTCCCTTGATAAATCTGCCCCTAAATGTTTAAGCCAAAAAACAGGATCATACAAATCATAAAGTTTTTTCATAAATCAACACTTACAACATCCATATCTATCATCAAGAAGGCTGTTCTCTAAGGAAATTTCAAAGTAAAGTCTTACTGCTTCATAAAGAATCACAATGAGATAAGTTTCCTTTAAAAGTTACTACCTGACGTAAATTTTTCTGGTGTAGATTCTGATCCTGGGTCTGTCATCATCATTGCTAAAAAAGAAGGAAAAAAATGTGCTCGTTTATCAATTATATAATATGCAAATATTTGTTCTTTAGTATTTCTACTGTACAATGTCCACAAATTCCTTCTAGAAACTACAGTATCTGGAAAGAGTCTTTATTTATTAGATTTTTTTGTAGAGTTGCCAAGTTTCATTTTGGCTCACTTATAGATGGATAAGGCTTTCCCAAACCTTTCCTCAATGTATCCAAATGGGCAAACTTTGCTACAGAAATAGCAGATATCAAATATTATAATGATGGCACATTTCCATTGTAGGAAGACTTTTCACATTATTAAAATAACTTAGTCCAACTCTCAAACCCAATCTTGGTATTCTAAACCACCTGTTAAAGGGATACTGTTATGATTTATATGGTATAGTTTCTATTACTTTTTTATTACTAAATGACACTGTGTATATTGCAAATAATTAATTCTACCATTTAAAAATGTACTCAATAAATTTATTTTTTAGTAGTTATATTTGTGCGTCAGCAGCCATCTCTGGTCATTGTGCATGATTCTATGCCAGCACTGCACAATGCAACTGCTTCAGATAAGCTATTTTTTTCTACTACTCAATGTAACTGGAGGAGTCTTGGTCGGACTTGGGTCTTTTAATATTGAGTGCTATTCTCATATCTACCACTATGTGGAGCATGGGAGTATTTTAGCAATGCATGTCTCAGCTGTTATCTTGCTACCTTCCCATTGTTAAGTTGATAGGCTGCTAGGGGGCGATAGGGAAGGGGTGATATCGCTCCCACTTGCAGTGTAGCAGTAAAAAGAGAATAACATTTATCAGAGCACAAGTTACATGGCTGGGGGCACTTGGGAAACTAAGACCCATGACAAATTTCAAAATTCAATGCAGGATTCTGCTGGAGATGCGGCATTAATTGATGTATTTTGTTAAAAAACTTTTTTCCAATGACAGAATGCCATTAAGAATCCCTGAAATATTAACTATAGTACTATAGTATGGAGAATATCAAGGGTTATACCTTTTGGTGATGCTTCTGTTGTTGTCTCATCTGCCTTAGTTGTACCCTCCATTGTTGTAGCTGTTAATAATGAAAATAAATGAAAAACAATGTGGCTCTCCAAGTAGAGCAGGGCTTCTATAGCCTCACCCTGCATATTAGCATACAAACAATATTTTATACACTGTATTACTGCATTGACTCACCTACTAGAAGAAGCACTAGAATATGCTGAAGAGTCATGATAAATGAAGATTATTGTGAATGGTCTGCTTTCAATCTTTAAAGGAGAATAAAAGAATAAATGGGTTATCCATGGCACTATTTTTGGAAACACATAACATTTCACATTGTGATAACACATTATTAAGGGAGTTGTTTATCAAAGGTGAAATGTTAGAGTTTGTTATACCACGAATGAACTTGAATGAACTCCCAACTGGAATGGTTTCTTATTTAAGAAAAAAACTGGAATGGAAAAAAACTGGTTGTGTGAGTCTGAGTTGCGAAACCTGAAAACTTGAATTAATAGAGTTTCCACAGGATCCCGAATCGCTCAAATTATTCGAGTTTTCGGGCAAAACTCTCCAAAAACACTCGAACATCAAGCAGGCTATTAACATCTTCAAATCTTCAAATGGTTCAAGGGAACACAACTCAGACAGGTTTTAGATGGTGTATTTTCAGATTCAAGCTATTTCCAGGGTTTTGCCCAAAAAAAACACTTAAAAATTTAATTTTCATGGAAAACACAACTCGAACCTTAATAAATAACCCCCTTAGTCTATATATTTTCCATATGTTACTATGAAAGTGGGATAGAAGGGGTAAAATATTTTAACAGCCACATGTGATTAAGACCATGCCTCAAGTGTAGTTTGGGGTGCTAGAATAGATTTTACTTTTATTTTACTTTCCTATTTTTTAGGATTTCCTGTACCATATAATGAATGTAACGTATTATTAACCTATAAATTCTGACCAGTAAAGAGGTAAAGAGACACCTGCTCAGAGCTAATTAGCCTACCCTAAGGGGCCGATTCACGAAGGGTCGAATATCGAGGGTTAATTAACCCTCGATATTCGACTAGGAACTAAAATCGTTCGACTTCGAATATCGAAGTCGAACGATTTTGCGCAAATCCTGCGATCGATCTAAGGATTTTTCATTCGATCGAACGATTAAATCCTTCGAATCGAACGATTCGAAGGATTTTAATCCAACGATCGAAGGAAAATCCTTTGATCAAAAAATCCCAGGCAAGCCTATGGGGACCTTCCCCATAGGCTAACATTGACTTTGGTAGCTTTTAGCTGCCGAAGTGGGGGGTCGAAGTTTTTCTTAAAGAGACAGTACTTCGACTATCGAATGGTCAAATAGTCATATGATTTTTAGTTCGAATCGTTCGATTTTCGTAGTCGAAGATCGAAGTAGCCCATTCGATGGTCGAAGTAGCCCAAAAAAACTTTGAAATTTGATTTTTTTTTAATTCGAACCCTTCACTCGAATTTAGTGAATCGGCCCCCTAGGGTCAGTTGTGGAACATCTACATTACATTCATGGCAAACTGATGAATTTGTGTTTAATACTTTTTCTTTACATGAAGCCTAACATTGCCTTGGATTTTTTTAATGCATTGCTGGAGTAAAACAGGAATACATAGGTTAGAGTCTATGTTAAACCAGCAAAAGCTGGGAGGTGACCCCTGGAGGTAATAGTTGAGGTGAGGTGGACCTAATTTAATCTACGTATGATGCCTGTCCATGGGAATTGGTACAGTGGCCTTAGAAATTGTGGTGTCAAATTAACATTAATAACCAACGGTTTAGCTGCCATTTAATATAAATTAGCACAAGTACTACTATAAACAAAGGCTCCTTGACTGAGTGATGAGGAGTTTTAAAATAATCAACAGAATAAACATTCCTGTGTGTTGAGTATTTGATGAGCAAACACAACTATAGCAGCCAGAGAAAAAAATCTAGATGTTCTTTGTTGGAAAGGCTGGCATCTCAGTGTAAGTAAATATTTATTATACCTACAAAGAACTATTTGCACTTCAGTTTGAGATTTCGGCATGCGGTTAAACCTTCTATAACCGGATTAAAGATTGTATTCTGTTATCCGTTATAACATCACTAGGGAGCAGCAAAATTCAGCCACAATCAGTGGGTTATTTATTGAAGTCCGAAGTTATCTCAATATTTTCTGCTACAAACTCCGATCAAATCTGCTCGGGTTTTTTGCACTTATTTATTCTTACATTTTCTCGGAAATTTGCTTTGCAGGAAAAAAACGATTTTTCACGATTTTTTGGGGATTTTTCATCCTATTTTCATGATTTTTTTCAGATTTTTCACCCGAAAACTCAGATTTTTTCCCCGAAAACGTCAGGGTATTGCATGAAACCCAGCACACATCAAAAAACCATTGGGACGTCTCCCATTGACTTATACGCAACCTCGACAGGTCTGAGATGCCGGATTTTCTGATTCTGACTTTTCCATCCTTGAGGTTTGATAAATTCCGAAAATGTCGTGATTTTATAAAGAAAAAATCACAAACTTTTCGTGATTTTTGCATTCGGAGTTGCTATTGCGCCGGCATGTACATGGCCAAGTATACAGCTGGTGCAACTTTACTTGTGGCAGCCAATCAAATGAATAACTCAAACGTTGACTGTTCTGAGGAATATCTGTACATTTGACTGTATTTTCATGCCCCCTTTGCCTACGTTCATTCAGTACATCTGACCCTCAGTCTGTATTGTGCTCTGATAGCTGCTGGGCATCAAATCATTTTTTATCTACATCCTTTGGAAGCCATATTTTTGTAGAAAAATGCCTGCTTTTATAGCTTATATCAGAGAAATCAGATTTTCTTGGGGCACAAATGTATTTTACCCATGAGCGTCCCCCAAAGAAAAGAATTGGGGAGCAATGCAGGCATGATATATGTTCCTGTGGGGTACCAAATAAGGATTGCGATTGGTTATTTAGTAGCATTTAAATGTAGACTGGCAGCCTAAGGAGGCTATGTTTCATATTCAATATTCATATTTAAATTGCTGTGCAAATGATTTCACAGAAATTGTATTTTCCCTTAGCAAGATAGACATTTGTACAAAATCTGGATTTAGGCTCTTACCTGAGTTTGAGACAAGAAAGGGGATTGAGCTTCAGTCCTCACACAAAGTGAATCAGAGACAAACTAAAGAGAAATTTCTCTTCTGCGCTCTTATGTTTTAAGAATTTGTCTCCCTCTTCCTGGTTGGACTTAGAGGTCATTAAACAAGTATTTCAGGTATGTCAATTCTTAAGCCAGTGTATTCAGTTGCACTCATATTTCACGAACCAACGATAAAGAAATGTCCTTAGCATTCTGGTTGGTTATTAATATGGGGCTAATGACCCATCAGAATTACGTATTCTGTATTTGGCAATTATGGTTTCCAAGTAGTGATGGGCGAATTAGTCCTGTTTCGCTTCGACAAAAAATGACCATGAAATTCGTGAAACTGCGAAAATTTTGCTAAACACATTAAGTCAATGGGCGTCAAAATTATTTTGACGGGCATCAATTTTGATTATATGCACGCCTATTTTGTCCAAATGCATTAAAGTCAATGGGCGTGCGAATAATTCTGACGCGCGGCAAATTTCCTGCGGACTATTCTGCCACGCGGCAACATTTTTTTGACAAGGTGGATTTTTCACCGGCAAATTTTCACAGCAGTTTTGAGAATTTATTTGCTGGCGGCAAAACGTGCAAATTTGCGGCAAATTCGCACCTGCCAAATTTATTCGCCCATCGTTATTTCCAGGTTCATCCTAGTGTTCCAGTATTATAATAGTTGGGAGGTTCCAGGGTTTTGTTTGAAGGAATGGTAAAGATGAGTTCATACCAGAGTTCATACTTTGTTTGGAGAGATTTCAATTTGTTTCTTAAAAGACATATCATTAGCTTTAGTGATGGGCGAATTTATTCGCCAGGCGCGAATTTGTGGTGAATTTGCGCGATTCGCAGCCAGCAAATAAATTTGTGAAAAGCCCGTGAAAATTTGCCCGAAAAAATTTGTATCAAAAGACGGGCGTCGGCGTTAAAACGGGCGCTGGCGTCAAAAATGAGACGCAGGCGCAGTTTCGCAATTTTTCGTTATTTTGCGTGAAATTTGATAATTTTTTGGCGAAGAGAATGGCGCAAATTCGCCCATCACTAATTAGCTTACTATATAGACTGAAGTGTACGTAGCAATCTAATAATTCATATTTACTGCTGTTGACTGCATTAATGCTTATTCCTATGTAACAAAACCTACTAACATATGATTAATATGCAAAGCAACTTTGAAAAAAACATACTTACCTTGTATCCATGTTACAGGTAAGGGATCTGCCTTCACAACTGGGCATTCCTCAGATTCCCTTAAATTCATAGAAAATCATCCAGATTTTCTATTACTTTTCTTCTAATATGTTATTACATTTTTATTTTTTTAGACATTTTTCAAGCAAAGAACATTCTCCTTGAAGCCACTGCTGTTTCTGGCACAAATCACAGTGGAAAATTGGCCTTGAGCGGCGCTGACCTAGGGGTTGCAAAACTGGAATTTTAATTCTTATAGTGTAGAATTACACAGCTAAGAGGCCTGTTATCCAGAATGCCCGGTTCCTGGGGTTTCTGGATAAGGGATCTTTCTATGATTTAGATCTCCATACCTTAAAGGAGAAGGAAAGGCTAAAATTAAATAAGCTTTATCAGAGAGGTCAAATAATTCAAAATTTTTAAAAATGATTTCCTTTTTCTCTGTAATGATAAAACAGTAGCTCGTACTTGATCCCAACTAAGATACAATTAATCCTTATTGGAAGAAACACCAGCCTATTGGGTTTAATTAATATTTAGATTATTTTTTTAGTATGTTTAAGGTATGAAGATCCAAAGTCCCCAGAATTCTGGACAACAGGTCCCATGTCTGTATTATGAGCACACAGTGTGATATGTAACTATCATTACTTGAGTTCCTTTGCACAGCACAAATGTCACCCCTGTTTTTAAACTTTGATTTAAGTTCTCACCAGTGATGTTGAGCAGCACCCAGTCCAATCTTGTTGGGTTACACAGGTAACTAGCTCACTCTGATGTCTACAACTCTTCAACTTGGTGACAGAGTGTCAGGAGCTCTTACCCTGGTGGTCTAGTGGTGCGGCGGGGACGCCCACCGCTCCATTGGCGGGGATGCCTGCCGCTGCGCTCCTCCTGCCGGCTTCCTTCCTAGTGCGCGCGTCAGGCGCATTCTCGCCATTTAAAGGCGCAGGCGCGCTGACGTCATACGTCAGCGCGCAATGGCGACAAATTCAAATATTTAAAGGGGTATTCGTTAATCTAATGTTGCCCGTGATAGGTTTTGTTCCTGGTGCCTTGTACTTTGTTCTATTTAGCTTCTTGTCTGTTGATTCCTGTGTTTGACCCTGCCTGGCTGTTTTACTACTCTGAACTCTGGAATCTGACCCTTGCCTGTTATTTGACTCTGATTCTGCCTCATCCCCTTCTGGTTGATCTCCCAGTTTTGACCCTTGCCTGCCTGACCTCGCTTTGAACGCTGCCTGCCCAGACCCGGCCTGAATTGTTACGCTGATTTTCTGCCTGTCTCGACCCAGCCTGATCTGACTACTCTATTGCCTCACACCTTGTACTACGACCTTCTGTCCAAAGACTTTGCTCTACAGTCGTGCCCCTCTGCCTATCCAGAACTCCCATCTTGCACCTCTCGTTTAAGTCCAGGTGGCATCCAAGTAAGCCGAGGCCCAAAGGCGGTCACACTACTGGCGAAGCACGAGCCAAGACCAGGGTGCCTGGTCTTTGTTCTGGTGTTGGGTGCCGACCGTTACACAGAGAACTGGTTTGATCACACTTGGTTTGGGGTGCCACCTTTCCCTGCTCAGAGCTCCGGGTGGGGGGGTTGGCCAATGATGTCATGGGGGGAGGGATGATGATGTTGTGGGTGGTTCAGTGATGTTGCACGGGTGGGATGTTGGGTGGAGCTATGATGGTGCATTTGGCAATTAGCCAATCGCCGCATCAATCTTAGGGAATCCTGCCCGGTTTTCCAAATTAGGAAAACCGGGCATGTAGTTTTGAGCCAGACAGCCCTCCTGAAAACCGGGCTGTCCGGGTCAAATCCGGACAGGTGGCAACCCTACACCCGATCGTTACTGTGCAGAAAGTTATGGCTTCCAGAAGGTTATAAGGTGGACTTCCACCTCTTAGAAGAGTGGACTATGCAGTGCAGATCCAGCAGAACCATGCATTCAATGTGACTGGACAAAGCATTTCTAGAGACTCACATAAAAGGTTGTACATTCCATTCTCCCAGGCAGTTGTGCACAATATTTGTATTGGTGTGTAAGTGTGTGCAACTTTGTACATTCATATCCTAAGCGTTAGTTCCATTTCTCACTGCTCTTCCTGTTCAGGAAGGAGATGATTGTAAATCAAAGATCTGTTATGAGATTTTTTTTCTTCTGGTCAATTAGTAAGACAATTAGTCAGATCTGAGTTTGAGGGCATCTTTTTGGGTTTACAAAGCCGCATTGCACCGAGAGGGAAAATCTGAAGAACATTCCAGGCAACATTCACCATTGGCCGATTGTAGAGAAAGTCTAAAAACTTTGAGAAATGATGTGTAGGTTCAAGGTAGACCAGAGTTATGTACAGTAGGTGCTTCATGAAGGCTCACTTGCAACATGGGTGCAATCTGCCATTTTTTGCTCTTTGCCATATATCTCTGCTCTCCATTTCAGCTATAAGGGGGTCATTTACAAAGTTATGCTACAATAGAGGCAGTTAATGCATGTATTAAAACTATTGATTAAAGGGACTTGGGTCCAATCTTGCTCCTTGCAATTCCATATAGTAAAGCCAGCGGTGAAAATTTACTAAAGGGCGAATTTTCGCTTTAGGAACCTCAACATACTTTGTGTAATTTAGTCTGACGTAATTTTGCAGTGAATACATGTATTTATCAAAATGTAAAGTTTCATCTCAGCAAATGAATGCTGGCGAAGTTTCACTGGCACAACTTCATCAACGCAAACATTTCTAAGCGAATTTCTAAGTATTACTATCTTCCTAGCGAAACTTCATTCACATACTTAACCTTACATTGATTTTAATATGGCACGTACATACAGGTCATATATATGTCTTTAGTAGTGAGAGCTGGTGAAATTGCTGGACGTGGCCCCCATTTATTATGAAAAATGTCCATGGAAGCAAAATAAAAAGAGAAACGAAAGAGGTCCTCTATTGTCCTAGACATAAGCCCACCCCAAAACAAATGTGGCATGAGCTTCAAATGGCTAAAAAAGTTTAAAAAAAATATATTTAACAGGGTTTTGTCTTTTTTTTATGACTTTTTTTTATCATACAGGATATGATGTCACTGACAATAATGTTGAAGATGTGGCTTCATCTTATCAATTTGGTAGAACCTGGCGAAACAGACTCTAGCGACAAAGAGTAACATATTGGAACGTTTGCACTTTTAAGAGTAACGACTGTTCGCCTGATCGAAAATTTGCCTGGCAAAATGGAGAGAAACTTTGCTAGCACTGAGGTTTTTTGCTAGCAAATTGTCCACTTTGCCTTTTAGTAAATTGCCTATTTCTTTGCGAATTGTCATTTTGGCAAATTCTTGCTAAAAAAAGTCCACTTTGCCCTTTTGTAAACCAGCCCCAGTATCTTGGATCAAGTACAAGGAGCAAAGTGCAGTCCAGTAGACACAATGTTGAACTGTTCTTAACACCAGCCATAGACAGGAGATAAATACAGGGATCCATAGCACATTGCACACACAGGCACTTCCTTTAGTTGTGCATCTAAATGAATAGAGCACTGCTGGGACGTAGCACAGGGCAGGGTGCAAAGTGTGATAAATATGCCAGTTTGCACCAGTTTCTGCAAGTTGTACCCTATCATAAATTGCTGAGAAATCTTGAAGACATTTTGCCACTTGTCTGAGTGGCTTCTTGAGTTCATCCACATATATTTTCCTGAAACTAGAGATTACATGGGTTTGATTGGGGACTTGAATTAGCTCTTGTGAACATGAAGCTGATAAGGTTTTCTAATTTAATTTTGGAGAGATGATGATAGTGATAGCACACCTGTCCAGACGTGGTTGGGCAGTTCATCTGGTTGCTTTACTGCCTCACCATGTGGGCTTTAAAACCAACGTGAGCTCTACCACTTGTGGATTTCAGAAGAAGCAACTTTCCTAGAAAAATGTCTGTATTCAGATTTCCAGTATCTGTGACAGAATGTTCTATTTTTTCCACTGACGGAAAAAAATGAAGCCGCACAGAAAACAAGAATCTAATTAGCAAATTCAGTTTACCCCTGCTGTGATATTTATCCCGCTCACCTCCTGTAGATCTTTACTTAATGTGACTAGGGAATGTAGCACCCCAAACCACTCTATAGAAAATCTCTAGATTCCTTTATGAAAATTCATGCCTGGGACCCAGCTATGGTTGTTACTGTACTCCGCCCCGATAAACCTGTTAATATTATTCTATAGTATCTTTCTAGAACATTTTTTATTATCTTTATTAATCGGTTGACTTTTTATTTAAATGAAGTGGGTCTATTCGTAAGCCTTTAAATTAATGGCTTCTAAATTCTTATCCCAAAAAACAAATGAAAACTGCACCTTAAAGGAGAAGGAAAACTACGGAGGCATTTTATTGCCAATAGATTAGCTGCAATAGTGCAAGCTAGAATGCTATATTTATTCTGTAGAATGTTTTACCATACCTGAGTAAAAAGCTCTAGAAGCTCTCTCTGTTTGTTTAGGATAGGAGCTGCAGTATTAATGTGGTGTGACATCATTTCCTGCCTGAGTCTCTCCGTGCTCAGGGCTCAGATTACCGTAGAGAAGGGAGGGGGAGGGGGAAGAGGAGCAAACTGAGCATGCTCTTGCCCAGGGCAATGAGGTTTAAGCTGAAGGCAGGAAGTCTGATACAGAAGCCCATGAGTACACAATAGAAGGAAAGAAATGAAGTGTTTCTTTTGACAGGGGACTCAGAGCAGCACCACTTTGGGGGTTTACTGGTATATTTAGATGGACCTTTCTGATAAGGCTTACTTAGTTTTAACCTTTCCTTCTCCTTTGACACCCTGTTAAATCACATGATCACATGTTGTTAAATTCAGCCGAGTCACCGGTCATTCCCTGGGGTCCGGAACTCTGCTGTTCCAGTACATACTGTATCTCCATACTGTAGGCTAAACATGATCTGATTTATTGTTATGTGCAGGGAGAGTTCCAGTATGTGCCAAGTTTCTAAACCACAGGTTACATTTTAGTGGACATGAAGGACTCTGAGATGCACCATTTACATCATCTGGGCTTTCCATACCTTGGGTGTCTCAAATGTCACCAATTATAAAGCCACACAGAAGATAACTTGTTATTGCTATTAATTTTCACTTTGATCTTCAACATATAATGGATGCCATGTAGTAATAAAAGCCTCAATAATAAATTTGGTTGGAAGGTAGAAGAAGCTGTGGCACCTACTGTTTGCAGATCTGGCAAAGCCTCATCCATGGGCCAAATGAAGTGCTGGTAGATTGTTCAGTCCTGAGAGAAAGAACTGAGATGTTTGGGTAGTCAGGAAAAACAGCCCATTCAGCTTTGCAGATGTTATTTATGAAGTGCAGGTCAGGGTTCAAAGTGAGGAAAACAGGAAAAACTCATGTTTTTTTTGCACTTTTGGGACCTGCCCCACACTTTTCACCTCAATCATTATTGCTCTAGCACTTGCTCCTACCTCTAAAAGGTAGAATACAAAATACAATAAGGAACTTTAATACACAAGAACAGTATATGGTGCTTGTGTAGGACTTCAGAGCTGCTAATTATGTGTATCTCTATGAGTGGAATGTATGGGCTCTGTGATTAAACCCATAGGGCTCACACTGGAGTACCAGAAGTACAGGGAAATTAGATCAATTCCCAAGGAACTGAGACAGTAATTGAAACTTCCTTAGCAAATGTTATCCATTATTACCATTATGTACTTTTTATTATTGACACACACTTCTTTATCAGCCCCCAAGTCATGGAAATGATGGATTGCTTGCTGGGATTTGCCAAAAAAATGATTGTCTTCACCCTTTTGAAACTTTCTTTCTTATACCCGTGAATAGATGTGCCATGTTGCACAGCCTTGAGTAAAAATAAAATAAATCAGTTAGTATGACCATTGTGTGGTGGCATGTATTTGTTCACTGTGCAAGGGATCATGATTTTGAACACCAAAATATAGGTCATACTTTAGAGCACCCAGGAGGGAATCATGCTTTTGAGCAATAATAAGGAGATCATGCTTTGACACCAAGGAGGAGCTCATGCTTTGACACCAAGGAGGAGATCATGCTTTGACACCAAGGAGGAGATCATGCTTTGACACCAAGGAGGAGATCATGCTTTGACACCAAGAAGGAGATCATGCTTTTGAACACCAAAGAGGAGATGCTACTTTAGAGCACCAAGGAAGAGATAATACTTTTGAGCACCAAGGAGGAAATCATGCTTTTGAGCACCAAAGAGAACATCATGCTTTTGAGCACCAAAGAGGAGATAATGCTTGTGAGCACTAATTAGAAGATCATGCTTTTAAGCACCAAGGAGGAGATCATGCTTTTGAGCACCAATTAGAAGATCATACTTTTAAGCGCCAAGGAGGAGAGCATACATTTGAGCATCCAGGAAGAGATCATGCTTTTGGAGCACCAAGGAGGGGATCATGCTTTTGAGCACCAAGGATAGACTGATGCTTTTGAGCACCAAGTCAGGGATCCTACTTTTAAACACCAAGTTGGGGGTCATGTTTTTAACCACCACTTTTGAAAAACCAAAAGGGATTCATAATTTTGAAACCACTAGAGGGGAACATGCTGTTAATGACTTTAAAGCATTGTTTGGAGCCATGTAATGAGTTGTCTCTAGTCTAGCAAAATTTACTATTGGTCATGTCTCTGTGTGAGGTGCTATGGACACATCACACAAGTTCTTTTGTTTTCCACTTAACAGTTAAAGGAATGTGGTTTCAGGTAATTGACAGTTGGATTGAAAAATATTTTTCAGTTGTTTGGGGAAAACCACATTCCCTTAGGTTGAGTTTCTATTTGCTTTCAGCTGCATTTTAAAGTTATGATCAAAATATGATGTATTTTGTTGTCTTTTAAAAAGTCAATATAAGCTTATATACCCGTTTGTATAATTGCAGCACAATAATGTGTTCTGCCTATTTCTGCCAATTCAGCCTTTTAATGAATTTTTTATCATTATTCCTTTGTGTCTATTAAAAAGCACTGATGGATGATAGTTTTATTTTTACTTTTACTATAATGAGTTCTGTAGAAACAAAACACTCTTCTTTACCACCAATTGTAATCTCTCTTTCAGGCTTTTAGATAAGGGGGAGCTCATTATACACAGGGCTTATCTGTGTTTTGTCTTTCCCCTGTTTAGCGCAAGAAATAGCAAAAACAATAGAAATTTTGATTAAGACAATGGACAAAAAGTATGCTCAGTACATTAGCCCGCTGGCCAAACAGACCATTACCATACAAGGGGCCCATATGGCTAGAACAGCAGGAAGTAAACCCGGGCTGCAACTCCTGTTCCCATTTTCCCATCTGCGACGCACAATACTTAGGCACATACTGTATCACACACTTGCAGATTACATTTTCCAACATGTCCTCCAATCAATTAACAAACGGGTATCCATGGAACATAGATTTCAGTTGGGATCGGCCGGGCAGCATTCACCTATCAAAGATCACATGAAACAAAGTTTTAGTGGCATTGAGTATGGGTGACTTTTATTCATGGGTATTGTGTAGTATTTCATCCTCATTCCTATTCTGTAGGGAATGACCATAGACTATCTGCCATATCTTATTTGCTTCAGAAGACACTCAGGGCATGGTCCCAATTACTCTGGCATTATAAGAAAAAAATCTGCATTATTTGTAAAAAAAAAACAGTCACACTACATTTGCTATTGTACATGGCCCATAATATAAATATATAATCCAACATGGAGTCCTCTGGGATTGCTCAGAAGTTCTGATAACTGTAATCCAGGAATATTGGTGAAAGGGTTAGTTATTCCAAACATTCAAGTGATGAGCATCCATTCATTCATGATCTCAAGGAATAATAAATTCCCACCATAAATTAATGGTGTGATCCAACTCTCTGCATCTATTTATCAAAACAGAGGGAAGGCAAAGAGGTTGGCATTGGTGCGACACCAGGAAAATTATTTTAAGGAAAGCCACAAGCAAAAATAAAACATCTCCTTGAAGGAAGAATAAATCTGTCAAGTTCAAAAACCACTGTGTTTCTCCCTCTACTTGCAGAGTATTGTGAGCCACGGACTGCTAACGTACAGCATTATAGGGAACATGAACCTTTAATCTCTGTCTTGGATTTCGGGATTGCCTTCTTCTGTAGAATAAGAGGAGCACCAATAACAGGATCAGCAATGTGCTTCCCAACAGCAGAGAGAAAAAAAGACCTGGATGGTGTCCTTTAGATTTTGAACCACCTACAAATAATTCAATAAATATGTTACTTACAAAGGATGTTTCAGGTTTTCCATAATCTGGATGTAAGGTAAGGTGTACAAATTGCTAATTATCCACCAAGATTTATAATCTCCAGCAGCCAATCAGCAAAGTGGAAAAAGCAGCTGCATACAATCAACTATATATATATTAAGATAATAAAACGGAATGCTGGTCCTTCTGAACTTTTATACATCATATACTGACCCAGCAACCCCAACAGCATGTTTATATATACAGGTATGGGACATGTTATCCAGAATGCTCTGAACCTGGGGTTTTCCAAATTACTTTTCGTAATTTCGATCTTCATACCTCAAGGCTACTAGAAAATTGTGTAAACATTAAATAAACCCAATAGGCTGGTTTTGCTTCCAATAAGGATTAATTATATCTTAGTTGGGATCAAGAGCAAGTTACTGTTTTATTATTACACAGAAAAAGGAAATCTTTTTTTAAAAATTGGATTATTTGGATAAAATGGAGCCTATGGGCGACAGCCTTCCTGTAATTCAGAGCTTTCTTGATAATGGGTTTCTGGATAATGGATCCTATTTCTGTATATTTAATATATATATTATATATATATAATATACTCAAGAGTCATGAATTTCTTGTAAATTATATCCTTATATATGGTGTGAGGGGGCTATTTAAACCTTTGGGCGCAAGCATTCAGGTAGTAAAACCACATGAAAGGTCCTAAAAATGTTTGCAGTTTCTTCCCTCAAATAACTCACCTCCCTGCTCAGCTGCTTTTTCTTTCCCAACCAAAAAATAAAAAGGTTTGAGGTATTCGAAGGAAGAAGGAGGAACTCAAGTGGTTTTAGTACCCAAATGCTTAAGCCCAAAGGTTTCGGGCATTCTTAAATTAGCCTCCAAGTGATGTTATCAGTAATAATCAGAGCTCCTTGACCAGTATAAGGCCTTCAGTTCAGTAATGCTCCTTGACCTTCCCTATAATTACACAGAAATTTTATACATTCAGAGGGTCTAAAAAGATTTGTGTAATTGGGGTGAAAAACCCAAAACCTAATTTATTGACTTTTCGAACAAAACACACCGAAAAAAATCTCAAACATCATGAAGGCTACAAACATCTTCAAATGGTTCAAGGGACCTTTGTCATTGACTTCTACATGTCCTCGACAGGTTTTAGCTGGAGTATTTTTTGGATTCAATATATTTTCAGCTTCAGGGCATAATACATCTAAAATAAATCTAGTTTTTTTTTAAAAAACAAACCCGAAAAAATCTAGTTTTCTTTTAACCTGAAAAATTTTATTGAAAACTACCCTCAAAAACTTTTTCGGGGAAAAACACAACTGGACCTTTAATAAATAACCCCCCATGTATACTTACCTGTGCATGGAGCCTCAATGCTCCGGTTCTGAAAGCTGTACCCTAAGCTGTTCCTGAGTAAACAACTAAGTGTCACATTTCCTTCTGTGGTGCACCTCTCTTGATGAAGTGTGACTCTGCTTTTAATCCAGTATGAGCCATCTGGGTTCCGCCATTGATCACTGAGCTCTGGTCCATGCACCTTTTTCCAGTGTCCAAAGTCCCACATGAAGCTGATATTTTGTGCCTCTTGAATTTGACTGACACATGTTACATGTGTGTTGTTGAAATTCATTTCTATTGGAGCTTGGCATAAACAAAACCAATGAATAATGTCAATTAAAATATGTAAACAAGCATCCCATAACGTCTACAAACTGTGGGGGCTTCTCCCCTCTAACTGTGGCCAAACTCTACTCTACTACTATTTCATGTCCTGGATACTATTGAGTTTGTAACATAAACAAATACTGGGCTTTCTGCTAAATGGGTGCCAGCTTGCATTTGCACTCTTTGTTTAACATTAAGTAACTTAATAATGTTTAGGGTCCCTGTAAGGTAGCACTCTGATGGATTTTCAATGAGGAACCTTCTGGTTAATGGACACTTTTCTAACCACTGGGTCAGGACTACAGCCAGAAGGTTCTTGTTGAATTTGCTCATTTCACCTGCTTAAGCTTGTGGATAGAGACTTGTCCCTTCCTATTGGTTCCTCTGGCCCTTCCTCTGCCTGGGCCTCCAGTCTGTTCTGTCTCTGCATCCACTAGAGGTGAAGGATTTATTACTTCCCCTTTGGATTCCTCTTGAAGACCCCCCTCAAGCCTGGGGGATGGCTGGAGTTTACATAGCATAAAGCATATTCTCATTACATATAAACTGAAAGCTGGGGCTGACCTCAGGGGCATATGAAATTATTGCAAACCCAATAGATTTTTTTCCTTCCCATTAAGTCTGTAAATTCAAGAAATCAACTTTTTCTTTACCTGGACAAGGAAACTTCACACTTTGCTTATCAATGACGTATCCCTTGTTATTTTTGAGTGAGCAACTCAACATCATGTTTCCATTGGCTGTGCACTGCGGCTGAATTGGAACATGGCTGCTGATCCAAAACGAACCATCTGGATTCTGTTGTTTGCTACTGAGCTCCTCCCCATGGAACATGTCCCCAAATGTCAAACTGACCGTTTCTGTCATCTGGACTTGAGCCTTACACATAACATGTGAGCTATTGAAATCCATTTGGATTGGACCTTAGTATAAAATAAACAACCAGTTATGCTACACTCCAAATATCCTATCAGGTCTCCGAATCTGAAATTCTAAAACTGACAAAAAGGAGCAACACCAAAGCCGAAACCACAAAAGGTTTGAGGTCAACGTGGGGCAATGAAGTTCTATACCTAAATATTTTTATGGATTGGAGGGACATAATTAACTTATTAAATTAACTTATACAAGGTTATTATGATGGTGTGTAGATTTCAAAGAAACAAATAATTGGATGGAGTTCTTATTGGAGGGTTATTTAGTTCCTACTGGCAAATTGTGAGCTGTGAGCCCTATGTTGTAACCCACTAATGTAAAACTTGCAGTGTGGACAGAAACAAAGCAAATATTTCCCCCATGCCCTGTTCCCTTTTTATTGTTAGATTTTTACAATACACTAGCTCTACTTCTAGTATCAGCCTACAAAATACTAGCTCTGCTTCTAGTATCAGCCTACAATATACTAGATTTACTTCTAGTATCAGCCTACAATATACTAGCTCTGCTTCTAGTATAAGCCTGCAATATACAAGTGATGCTTCTAGTATCAGCCTACAATATACTAGCTCTACTTCTAGTATCAGCCTACAATATACTAGCTCTACTTCTAGTATCAGCCTACAATATACTAGCTATACTTCTAGTATCAGCCAACAATATACTAGCTATACTTCTAGTATCAACTTACAATATATTAGCTCTACTTCTAGTATCAGCCTATAATATATTAGCTCTACTTCAGCCTGCAATATACTAGCTCTGCTTCTTTGGGCAAGTAAATGCAAACTGACCCAATAACTTTAAAGTTTTTCTATCTACTTACCATGAACAAAGACCATTGTCCCATTTCCTGCCAAATAGAGGGATTCTGACCCTTTAAGCACAGATATACGACATATATATTTGCTTGTGTCTGAAAGCTGTACATTGGAGAAGGCTATTGACATGTCTTTCCAGTCCTCATTCCTGAGCTGAACACGGGTCTCCTCACCGGGTTTGATGGGGTACAGAGTCTCTTCAGACTGGTTTGGCTTCTGCAATATCCAGTAGGGATGTGCTCTGGTCACTTGCTTTTTGGCATCAATTAAAAGGCAAGGCAAGTTGACAGTGGAGCCAATAATTCCAGAAGCAAACGGGGCTTGGTCTACTCTGATATCACAGAGTGTGTGAACTGGAGAAGGAAATAAAAAGTGTTACAAGAGCATCTACTTGGCAAATTCTAAAGGGCTGGTTCACCTTTAAGTCAACTTTTAGTATGTTATAGAATGGCTAACTCTAAGCAACATATCAATTAGTCTTTTTTAAAGTTTTTGAAATATGTGCCTTCTTCTGAATCTTTCCAAATGCTCTGTAAGCCTACAAATGTATTGTTATTGCTACTTTTTATTACTCATCTTTCTATACAGACCTCTCTTATTCATATTTGAGTCTCCTATTCAAGTCAGTGTCTGGTTGCTAGGGTAATTTGGACCCTAGCAACCAGATTGCGGTAATTGCAAACTGGAAAGCTGCTGAATAAGAAGCTGAATAACTCAAAAGCTGCAAATAATAAACTGAGTCAGCAGCTTATTGGCCCTTACGTGGGGCCATCCGACGGGCTTCCCCCATTTGATATCTGGCCGAAAGTCGGCCAGATCTCGATTGGGAAGGTTAAAAAATCTCTGATCACGGACACATCTATGTGTCTATGTGGTCCAGCAATCTGACCGACCCTATCAGACCCATTATGATCCGATCGTTGGGTCCTAGGGCCCACAATCGGATCAGCCCGATATTTCCCACTTCAATGTGGGCATATCAGGGAGAGATGCATTTGTTACCCGCCAAACTAGTGGATCTCTACGTCTATGGCCACCTTTAGATTTGTCAAGGTCCTGTATGAGTCAATGGATGAGGCACCTATCCCAAATTTAAGTTAGCGGTGTCTTTATTGGGTTTAGCCTGAAAATCTGGGTAATTTTATTAATAAATAAGGTCAAATCGAGCATACGAGTTTGGTCATTGTTTTTTTTTAATAAAATATGAGATAAATTCAGATTTTAGTAAATAACCCCCATAGAGTATATAGAGAAGAAGTCACTGACACTATCTAAAAAACAAATGTTCTGTAAATCTACAAATTTTTTATTATTATTATTATTATTATTATTGCTACTTTGTAATACTCATCTTTCCATTCAATCCCTCTCCTATTCATATTCCAGTCTCTTATTCAAATCCGTGCACGGTTGCTAGGGTAATTTGAACCAGATGGCTGAAATTGGAAACTGGAGAGCTGCTGAATAAAAAGCTAAATAACTCAAAAGCTGCAAATAATAAAAAATGAAAACCAATTGCAAATTGTCTCAGAATATCCCTCTCTACATCCTACTTACATTTAATTTAAAATGTTCCAAACAAAACAGAATATAGCCAAACAGCCAGCTCGAATTATCTCTGATCTCTTTGCAAGCTTCTTCTCTAAGCAATAAATATTGAGCATTTGAAAAACATGTGGAGGGTGCAAACAAACAGGTCAGATGGTGAATTAAATCTTACCCACTGCCAGAAGTAATGGTATTGCTCCAAAATACAGAGCTGCCATCTTTGATTTAATAACACTTCTTCAGCAGCACAACCTTCCTGTAAAGAGAGTAGGGACACAGTGTTTATTATGCAGTACTCATAAAGCTTATAGATAATAGTTACCCATAACCACCAATCAGAGGCTTCCTTGAAATCAGTAGGTTAGTAAATGCTGATCGGTAGGGATGTAGCGAACTGCCGATTTGGTGTTCGCGAACGCCGTTCGCGAACACCGGCAAAAAATGCGAACGTTCGCGGACAGTTCGCGAACTTCGAACACCCGCTCAAATCGTTCGATTCGAATGATCGAAGGATTTTAATCATTCGATCGAAGGATTTTCATTCGAATCGAACGATCTAAGCCATTCGATCGAATGCTTACAATCGTTCGAACGAATGGAAATTGTTCAATTTTTAGCGGTCGAAGGAATTCGAATGGTTGAATGGTCGAACGATTTGTATTCGAATCGAACGCGAACTCAAAATGCGAACGTTCCCAAATGTTCGCGAACATTTGGCGGACGCGAACGGTCGAAGTTCGCGCGAACTAGTTCGCACCAGAACAGTTCGCTACATCCCTACTGATTGGCTACTATGATTAGGCCGAACTGACACAAAGTTAATACTACCATTAGTAACATAGAACTAAAGCCTAACTAAAGAAGTAGC
This sequence comes from Xenopus petersii, assembly GCA_038501925.1. NCBI lineage: Eukaryota > Metazoa > Chordata > Amphibia > Anura > Pipidae > Xenopus > Xenopus petersii. The sequence goes on along the minus strand of CM076684.1, from coordinate 8,222,866 downwards.
TAGAAATGTTGTACATTATGTTTTGTGCTTCTGTACCAGCCCAAGGCAACCACAGCCCTTTAGCAGTAAAGATCTGTGTCTCCAAAGATGCCCCAGTAGCTCCCCATCTTCTTTTCTGCCGATTCACTGCACATGCTCTGTGCTGCTGTCACTTACTGAGCTTAGGGAGCCACTCACAATATACAGTACACATAGAATAGAAATGTCACAATATAAGGCTGATTAGTAATTAATACACATAATTACTACATGGCAGCACAGAAACCAGTGCAATTAGCATCAGAATTGAATAATCAGCAAACCTGTAGTATCGGCTTATATTACAGGGGAAGCTCATTTTCTGCTGGATAATTAATAGTGACGAGCCCTAAGCTTAGCTTCTCAACAGCCAATCAGAGCCCACTGAGCATGTGAGTGTCACAGACACTTTCCAAGATGGTGACCCCCTGTGACAAGTTTGAAGTCCTGGATCATTGCTGCTATTGACAAGCTGAAACTTTAGCCTCGTGCAATAAGTTCACTATAAAAAATATGGTATATTAGCCATACTAATTTTTAGGGGTTAGTTCTCCTTTAAATTACCCCAAATTGCCTGAATTCTGAGCTGACAAGGGCAAGTCTTATTAGAAAAATGGTTATGATGGAAAAGGTAATTTATGAAAACTATGGCACAGTTTGAGCAGCCATCTATCTCCATCTCCTTTTCTCCCTTGTTCTGCTTCGGTGTATATAGAACTCTGTTTAGAAGTCAACCAAAAATGATAATGCACTAAATACTGTACATACTGTATAAGGTTTCTTGCTCTATGAAATTCTAATGGTACATAAAGATATTCAAGCTAGGAACAAGGCAGGATCTCGCACACCCAATAGATAACAACAATATGCCTGGTGCACAATGGTAGAGGTTCAGCAAGCCCCACAGCAGAGTACAGCAAAGGAATTCCAACGGCACACAGGACTGTAAGAAATCTTCAAAATTTATTTCAAAGCGGAGTGCACATGACACTCCACTTTGAAATAAATTTTGAAGATTTCTTACTGTCCTGTGTGCCGTTGGAATTCCTTTGCTGTACAGAAAGATATTTTCACATGCTCACATATCTCATACACAAGCATATGCACCATTCAGTATATATTTCCCTATAATTTAAGTTTGTTCAAAATCTGTACAGAGAGATCCCATAAAATTATGGCAGCATAGGTATTCCCTGTACTAAGCACAATTCAGCAGGAACAGTCCCCTAAGTTTGCTCATAGTCTGTACAGAGAGATCCCATAAAACTATGGCAGCATAGGTATTCCCTGTACTAAGCACAATTCAGCAGGAACAGTCCCTAAGTTTGCTCATAGTCTGTACAGAGAGATCCCATAAAACTATGGCAGCATAGGTATTCCCTGTACTAAGCACAATTCAGCAGGATCAGTCCCTAAGTTTGCTCATAGTCTGTACAGAGAGATCCCATAAAACTATGGCAGCATAGGTATCCCCTGTACTAAGCACAATTCAGCAGGAACAGTCCCCTAAGTTTGCTCATAGTTTGTACAGAGAGATCCCATAAAACTATGGCAGCAAAGGTATTCCCGTATAGTAAGCACAATTCAGCAGGAACGGTCCCCTAAGTTTGCTCATAGTCTGTACAGAGAGATCCCATAAAACTATGGCAGCAGAGGTATTCCCTGTACTAAGCACAATTCAGCAGGAACAGTCCCTAAGTTTGCTCATAGTTTGTACAGAGAGATCCCATAAAACTATGGCAGCAAAGGTATTCCCCTATACTAAGCACAATTCAGCAGGAACAGTCCCCTAAGTTTGCTCATAGTCTGTACAGAGAGATCCCATAAAACTATGGCAGCATAGGTATTCAACTGTACTAAGCACAATTCAGCAGGAACAGTCCCCTAAGTTTGCTCATAGTCTGTACAGAGAGATACCATAAAACTATGGCAGCAGAGGTATTCCCTGCCTTGCCCCCTGGAGCCTGGGGGAAGAATTTTCTCTGGAGTAATATTAGGGCAATGACACACAGGGTACTTTGTTGGCCAATGGAAAGTCCAAAATCTGACAAAGGTTTTTGCTGCACATTGTGGTTTTCAGTCTGTGATCCACATGCAGGGCAAGTAACCTTTATGGTTGGGCACTATTTTACCCACAAGGGGGGCAGACTCCCTTGGTAGACAAAGATTTCTATGTGACATTGCCGGGGGCAGCCCCATGTTACAGGCAGCATGAGTTGACCAACACTATATAAACACAGTCAAGAGGAGTCTCTTGGGATCCTCTCCAGAGAAGAAGAGAGAACCAATGTAGAGCAGGACTCCAGGAGGCCACAGTGAAGACACTCTCAGGTTCTCTCAACCCTTTCTGGACTTACCTGTGGAACAGAGTTCTGCAACAACAGTAGCTAAAGAAGGTATGAGCCAAAGAGCTAATATCCATCACAGTTATTGAGGGTTATTCTCCCTGGCTTAGGTCTTTCAGTTCTCTCTCAACTTTTTGAAAGGAAAAAAATTGAGGCTGAGATGGACAAGACAGGCCGTTGGCACACACTGGATGGGGATCACCTGGTATACAGTAGTGTGTATAGCTGAGTCCAATTGCTTAGAAGCTGGATTTCAGCAAATATTATTAAATATTAATTATTAGTGATGGGCAAATTTGTCCTGTTCCTGCGAAATTGCAAAACAATGAAACATTTTTGAAACGCATTGATGGGCGTCAAAATTATTTTGACACCCACGTCAATTTTTATACGTGTGTTAGGAATTTAAATTATTTATTAAATGAATTCTGTATTGAAGAAGCAAAGTAAAAAGGTATACACTTGAAAATTAATGAAGTCTCTTAATTTCCAGGTCCATGTAGAGGAACAACCTCTGTAATCCTCAGGAAGACAATCCCGCACGAGGAACCGAGATTAGCAGGGACTTCCAGGAAGATAAAGCTGTAGCGGGAAATGTTCTTCATGGAGTTAAGTAGTTTTTAATGATGAAATCTTCCCACAGGAAATCAGAGGAAAGGATCTGGCACCGGATGAACCTCTTCAGGGAATATGACTATGAAGATTTTCATTCATCCAGGTCATAGTATATCTAGTATAGGTCAATCTAAAAAACAACTGGACTTGCTGAGTAATCAATGAAGACGTTTCACTACTCATCCGAGCAGCTTCTTCAGCTCAACTGGATGAGTAGTGAAACGTCTTCATTGATTACTCAGCAAGTCCAGTTGTTTTTAGATTGACCTATACTAGATACTCTTCAGGGAAGAGATGGTGCAACTCCTTACAGCTGAGTCGAAAAGACCATTCCCTCAAGGTAAATAGTACTGAAAAGTGGTAACATAGACGTGTATTCTCTTCCTGAATTTGGGAATCTGAGATCTGTTTCCCCACTTACTCAGGTAGGTTAGTATATTGTCAATCCCAACAGGTGACAGGAACTGAAGGCAAATAGGGGTTCACGGCACAATCTATAACCGAGTAAGCCAAGCAGTGTAGAGAGGCAAGGGTTAACTGCACATTCTTTAGCAGGAATCCAGGGATGGGCGAATTTGACCCGTTTCGGTTCGCCAAAAATTCGCCACTGGCGAAATGTCCAGACGCCAATTAAATTCTATGGGCGTCAAAAAAAATTGTCGCGCGGCGAAACTGTTTTGACGCGCATCTTTTTTTTTTTTGACGCACGCTGCCATACAAGTCTATGGGCGTCATTTTTTCGGCGAAAAAATTCGCCCATCCCTAGGAATAACAGTCTTTTCAAGCAGAAAATTGATGCAATTTATGCTGATAAGGATCTCGCACGGCAAGAAGGATCAAGGCTGAGCCGTTGCTAAGGAGCAAACTCCTGGAAACACGGCTGGTGAAGAACAAGCAGAGCCGACGACAGGAACCCACAGGGACACACCGAGGATCCGCCGCACAGATGCTGTGATGCCACTGGGAAGGACTAGGCTGAATTCAGGAACAACAGGGCCAGGCAAGGGACTTGGAGCACGAAGACGCCAAATCTTCTTCGTCACTGCGACTGCGCTGATTCTTTTATAGGCTGAGGGGGAAGGCGGCCACACGCTCTGTTATGGAGCTGAGGCGCATAACCGTGTGCCTATTTTTTCCAAATACATTAAAGTCAAAGGGCGTCCGAATAATTTTGACGCATGGCAATTTTTATGCACGTGACTATTCTGACGCACGCTCAAATTATTTGCAGGTGAATTTTCTCCACTGTTTCCTGAATTTATTCGCCAGGGCAAAACTCGGAAATTCGCTGCTGGCGAATTAATTCGCCCATCACTATTAATTATTATGAAATATTTATTAAATATAAGTAAATATTATCAAAAGGGTTGTTCACCTTTCAGTTAACTGTTAGTATGATATAGAGAGTGATATTCTGGGACAATTTGCAATTGGTTTTAATTTTTTATTATTTGTGTTTTTTTGCGTTATTTAGCTTTTTATTCAGCAGCTCTCCATATTATTACTTCAGCCCTCTGGTTGCTAGGCTTCAAATTACCCTAGCAACCATGCATTGATTCGAATAAGAGACTGGAACATGAATAGGAGAGAACCTGAATAGAGAGATCAGTAATAAAAAGTCGATAATATATTTGTAGCCTTATAGAGCATTTGTTTTTCAGATGGGGTCAGTGAATTTTGAAAGCTGAAAAAAGTCTAAAGAAGAAGGCAAATAATGCAAAAAAAAACCTATAAACAATATATAATGGAGACAAATTAGAACTTTTAGAATCTGTCATTCTAGAACAAACTAAAAGTTAACCGAAAGGTGAACGATCCCTTTAATAACATGGCGAGAAAAATTCTATTGCCTGTGACAATGTAGCATCAACACATCTTACATTGCAGTAGGAGACAACAAGACATCAAATATATAAAAAGAGCAAATAAACCCATAGTGCTTTTAAAGTATACAAGATGTGAAAACTGAATGAGAGACATAAAAGTGACCCACAGAACAGTATATATATATATATATATATATATATATATATATATATATATATATGGAAACTTACATGATTCAGAAGCCTGTGAAACAATGCAGGAGACAGGGATTATATTTGCAAAAAAAAAAGAAAAAGGAACAAAATGAGCTGACTAAAATAAAAACAGAACTTTCCACCTGCAATAATGCTTTTTTTTCCTGAAATATTAATACAAATACTTAATTCAGCAAGTGAAACAAGAAGTGGGAGCTAATTCTACCCACCATGTTACATGTATTGAGAAAACCCCCTACCAATGGACTCCCTATAGCAGTGCTGTCCAACTGGGACCCACCCCTTGCCTGCCCTATGCTCCCTGTGTGTGCCATACTCTCCCTGTGTGTGCCATATTCTGCCTACCCTATGTACCCTGTGTGTGCCATACTCTGCCTGTCCTATGCTCCCTGTGTGTGCCATAATCTGCCTGCCCTATGCTCCCTGTGTGTGCCATACTCTGCCTGCCCTATGCTCCCTGTGTGTGCCATACTCTCCCTGTGTGTGCCATATTCTGCCTACCCTATGTACCCTGTGTGTGCCATACTCTGCCTGTCCTATGCTCCCTGTGTGTGCCATACTCTGCCTGCCCTATGCTCCCTGTGTGTGCCATACTCTCCCTGTGTGTGCCATATTCTGCCTACCCTATGTACCCTGTGTGTGCCATACTCTGCTTGTCCTATGCTCCCTGTGTGTGCCAAACTCTGCCTGCCCTATGCTCTCTGTGTGTGCCATACTCTGCCTGCCCTATGCTTCCTGTGTGTGCCATACTCTGCCTGCCCTATGCTCCCTGTGTGTGCCATACTCTGCCTGCCCTATGCTCCCTGTGTGTGTCATACTCTGCCTACCCTATGCTCTCTGTGTGTGCCATACTCTGCCTGCCCTATGCTCCCTGTGTGTGTCATACTTTGTGTGTGTGAAGCTCCCTGTGTGTGTCATACTCTGCCTGTCCTATGTACCCTGTTTGTGCCATACTCTGCCTGCCCTATGCTCCCTATGTGTCCCATACTCTGCCTGCCCTATGCTTCCTGTGTGTCCCATACTCTGCCTGTCCTATGCTCTCTGTGTGTGCCATACTCTGCCTGCCCTATGCTCCCTGTGTGTGTCATACTTTGTGTGTGTCAAGCTCCCTGTGTGTGTCATACTCTGCCTGCCCTATGCCCTATGCCAACAGAAGTTGGAGAAAACTGCCCTACAGGATTAAGCCTACGCAAACAACTTTATCTGGTAAAGCAGAAGCAGCCAATAATGATGGGCGAATTTTTTTTGGACGCCGACGCATTTTCTCCCTCACTTTCTCTCCTCCTGATAAACATTCATCCTGCAAGATAGGGTTCTCCTCTTATCACTGGGGGGCACATGTTTTAGAAATACTGTATATATAGTTCCTAATCACTAATAACTACTATTTAGCAGGCTTAAAGGGGTGGTTAGCCTTCAAGTTAGCTTTTAGTATGTTATAGAATGGCCAATTCTAAGCAACTTTTCAATTGGTCTTCATTATTTATTTTTTTATAGTTTTTTGAACTATTTGCCTTCTTCTTCTGACTCTTTCTCGCTTTCAAATTTGGGTCACTGACCCCATCTATAAAAACAAATGCTCTGTTATTGCTGCATTGTATTACTCATCTTTCTATTCAGGCCTCTCCTATTCATATTCCAGTCTGTTAATAAAATCAGTGCATGGTTGCTAGGGGAATTTTGACCCTAGCAACCAGATGGCTGAAATTTCAAAGTGAAGAGCTGCTGAATAAAAAGCTAAATAACTCGAAAACCACAAATAATAAAAAATGAAAACCAATCACAAATTGTCTCAGAATATCACTCTCTATATCATACTAACAGTTAACTCAAAGGTGAACAACCCCTTTAACGGAAGCATCTGGCACTCAAATGAATGACGCACCCTGATGCATCACTAAAGTTAGTGGTACGTGAATAAAGCAGGGAGTTGTGAGAGGAGATGAATCTCATGTAATATTAGGTTTATTGCTTGTCCCATTTTAAAGTCATTCAAGTGGGTTGAGCGAAAAAGTAATAATATTTTATTGCTCACTGGAACATTTTAGTCAAATAATATTTTTGTCTTGCAAAGAGCCCCGTTGTTCAGTAAAAAGTGACTTGTGTTTTTCCTTCGGAAGTGGAGCACTGGTCATTCAAAGGAACTATGGAAAAACTTCCCACGCAGGTTACAGTGGAGACTTGTCATATCTTTTCCAGGAATTTTTAAAACCTTTAAAGGGTCAGGTCAGAATAAAATAGAAATGTAATTTGAATTTGAACTCAATAAAGCCTCTCCTTACTAATGTCTAGCAAACCAAAGTAAAAAGTATATTTCAGGAGTATATACACATGTTGTCAACAGTGTCGGACTGGGCCGGCAGGACACCGGGAAAAAACCCGGTGGGCCCCGCCGGCCCAGATCTATACCCAGATCCCACATTCAAGGGATTCTTCAAGCTCCCCTTTTTGGGTGGTCGCAGCCAAAAACATATTGTGCGTGGGCAAACACGCGATGGTGCGGCATGCCGCGACGGAGCAGTGTGTGTGTGGGGGGGGGCGGGGGGGCCCACTGGGGTTGCGACAGCAGCCCCAGTGGGCCCCAGACCCCCCAGTCCAACCATGGTTGTCAATCCTTATGTCTGTAGTGAAAATGAGAGCAGAGCAGACAGTAACCCTTACAACACTTTCCTCTTGTCTCTGTCCCTATATATTAGGTAGCTATCTAGTGCTACCAATCCCTATTTCTGTAGGGGAAGTAAAGAGCAGACAGTAACACTTCCAACATTTACATATACAGTTAGGCCCATAAATCTTTAGACAGAGACACATTTTTTCTAATTTTGGTTCTGTACATGACTTCAATGAATTTTAAATGAAACAACTCAGATGCAGTTGAACTGCAGACTTTCAGCTTTAATTCAGTGGGTTGAATAAAAATGCGACAAACTAAAGCCTTTTTTTATCACAATCACTTCATCTGAGTTGTTTTATTTAAAATTCATATATATGGGGCCGATTCACTAACTTGGGCTACTTCGACCATCGAATGGGCTACTTCGACCTTCGACTACGACTTCGAATCGAAGGATTCGTCGTAAAAATCGTTCAACTATTCGACCATTCAATAGTCGAAGTACTGTCTCTTTAAAAAAAACTTCGACCCCCTAGTTCGCCATCTAAAAGCTACCGAAGTCAATGTTGGGAAGGTCCCCATAGGCTTGGCTAATTTTTGTTGATCGAAGGATATTCCTTCGATCGTTGGATTTAAATCCTTCGAATCGTTCGATACGAAGGATTTAATCGTTCGATCGAAGGAATAATCCTTCGATCGTTCGATCGAAATATCTGTGCTAAATCCTTCGACTTCGATATTCGAAGTCGAAGGATTTCAATTCCTAGTCGAATATCGAGGGTTAATTAACCCTCGATATTCGAATCAGCCCCTAAGTGTGTGTATAAATATATATATATATATATATATATATATATACATATAAATATATATACATACATATATATATATATATATATATATATATATATATATATATATATATATATATATTTATAATACCCAATATCCTCTAAATTATATCCTTATAAACGGTGCTTAGTGATGTAATCGGTTATAATACACAAAAGCCATGAATTTCTTGTAAATTATATCCTTATAAACGGTGAGTTCTGATGTCATTTGTGTCACATGACTCACTGAAACTTGTGTATTATAATAAATAAAGTACCCCCGGTTGTAAAATATGAGGATATTAGAAGTCACCTCAGAGTTCCATGACCTGTATGGTCATGAAACTCCTCGGTAACTTATGATATCCTTATAATTTACAAGAGGGGGTACTTTATTCACTGTATAATTGGAGCTTAGTGGTGTCATTTCTATCACTGAACTTTGTGTATTATAATAAATAAAATACCTCCTGTTGCAAAATATGAGGATATCAGAAGTCACTTCAGAGTTCCATGATCTGTGTTTTTATATGGTCATGAAACTCCTTGGTAACTTATAATATCCTTATATTTGACAAGAGGGGGTACTTTAGTCACTATGTATATATATTAGACTGACAAATAGTCGACAGAATAGAAAATCAGATCATAAGAAAACCACAAAGGCTCACGCCGTCTGCCTCATATAGAAAACATATTCTTATTAACTTCCTCACATAACAAACCCTGTATAACAATGAATTATTGTAAGGCTTCCAGTCTAAATTGAAAATATTTAAAAAAAAAAAAAAAAAAAGAAAACTACGTCCCTGCTGTTCCTATGCCCCCTGATGCCCCGTGTACTGGACTCACCTATAGGCTTGATATATTCATATATACCCCCAGCGATGCAGTCTGCAGATAGAGGGGCAACTCATTATACCCACAGCTATTGCCCTTCTGCTTCTCTCAGCTGAACCTGTAAGGATGTGTATGTGTAAATACAAGTATATTTATCTATACGGTGCAAGTCTACTTGTGTCTTCCCACATAACACAAGCGAATATACATTTCCTGTTCAAGCATCGTATTTATGTCAGACCCAGTTCCTTTTCAATCCTCGCTACAGAGTGTTTGCTTCTCTGCATCAATTTAAACCCTCCTGTTGACCTTTTATGGTTGGTAGAGCCCCATCTTCTTCATCGATACAGTGATGATTATCTGCTCACGTGGAGTGAACTTCCATGTTGGGGTAGGGAGAGACTGACTAAACTGGGGCAACCGAGTGTCTCTAATTATGGGATCCAATAATGACATTGGTACATGTATAAATAGTTGTACATTATATGAGGAACCAGGGATAAGTACAGGTATGGGATCCTTTATCCGAAAACCTGTTACCCAGAAAGCTCCGAATTATGGAAAGGCTGTCTCCCATAGACTCCATTTTAGCAAAATAGTTCAAAAAATGATTTTTCTTTTTCATTGTAATTCTAAAACAGTAGCTTATACTTGATCCCAACTAAGATATAATTGGAGGCAAAACCAGCCTATTGGGTTTATTTGGGGGCAGATTTATCAAGGGTCGAATTGATACTTTCATGCCATTGTCTCCTTTGCAACATATTTTCTTCATCTGCATAACATTTGTTGTCATTTTGATTTCATTTGTTTAATATGAAAATCAAATAAAATATTTTAAACAAGGGTCGAATTGAAAAATGTAACTTTTATATTCGAATTTCGAGCTAATTATAGGGGCAGATTTATCAAGGGTCGAATTTCAAGGGTTAAAAAACCCTCAAATTCGACCCTCGAAGTAAAATCCTTCGAATTCAAATATCGAACTTGAAGGATTTTATGGCAAAAGCTTCCATCCTTAAAGGAAAATCCTGCCTGCTAGCGCAAAAGCGAACGATTCGAACAATTTTAAGCGGTCGATCGAAGGATTTTTATTTGACCCAAAAAAACTTAAAAAAGTGCTGGGGAAGGTCCCCATAGGCTAACATTGGACATCGGTAGGTTTAAAGTGGCGAAGTATGAAGTCGAAGTTTTTTTAAAGAGACAGAACTTCGATTATTGAATGTTCGAAACAATTTTTACTTTGAATAGTTCTAATCATTCGATTCGATCGAATTTGATCAATTCGATGGTCGAAGTACCCAAAAAATGACTTCGAAATTCGAATATTTTTTCATTCAAATTATTCAATCAAGCTTAGTAAATCTGCCCCATAGTGTACTTTGATTAGGGAATAGTCCAAAAAACTTGCATCACCTTGAAATTCGACCCTTATAAAGATAAATCTGCACCTTAAAGGGGACCTTTCACCCAGAAAAATTCTATTTTATCACATTAGTCAAGCAAAATGAACTTTAATTACACTATATAAATTATTTGTCTTATTCCCTTCAGTCTGGGAATTCATAATTATAACAAGCAGGCAGGAGCCATTTTGTGGAAACTGTTATTAAGACAAGTCTTGTTTCATCTCAGAATCTTGTTTGTGCACCAGAATGGGGGACCTGATGTCCATCCCCATGTCCTGGCTACACAATTAAATGGTGAAGAGAACGGGGGGAACGTGGGGAGAGCAGTGACATGTAGGAAGTGCTGAATGGAAAGTGAAAGTAATTGCCTAAGGCATAGAGGAGGGGCAGACAATATTTGATTGACAGCCGAGATGTTTAAATGCGCTTACAACAGCTATGAATGATTTAATAAAAAAATAGAAATTGTATTTCATGTTTAATTTGAAAAGGACTTTTATTATACAGATTTTTGTGTCTGGGTGACGGGTCCACTTATATGTTTATATGATTTTCTAGTAGACTTAAGGTATGAAGATCCAAATTATGGGAAGATCCATTATCAGGAAAACCCCAGGTCCCTGGATTCTGAATAACAGGTCCCATACCTAAATATGCAGGGAGGTGGGGAGAGACCATATTACTCAGATCTTTGGTGGCAAATGGGTTCCTTGTAGAGCCACAGGTGCATTCTCCAAACTGCCACACAGTAAGTGGGATAGGATTGAACCCCATACAAATGGGAGTAACATAACCAGGGGCATGCTGGGAAGTACAGCCCAAAGTTCAGCCCGATCCTACAGAAACACTGTTGGGATAAGGGAGGAGCGGTATGGATAGGTAGTACCCCATTTTGGCAGAACAGCACCCCATGTAGAGGTGGGAAAGGGCCCATGAGAAAGAGCTCAGAGAGGAGCATGTTCAATACTCATAGTGCAGTTCTTCTCATTTAACAAAGGTGCTCCAGGTCAAGTCATTGGCCTGCAGCCTGGACCCTCCTTATATTATGCAACAGGGGGTACTTTATTATAATACACACTTCAGTGAGTCATGTGCCAGAAATGACATCACTAAGCTCAGATTATAATTGATGACATCAATAAGGATATCATTTACAGAATATTCATGGATCTTGTGTATTATATCGATATACAGTATACTATTGGTACTACCTAGTTCATTCTATAAGTGCCATTATTAATAACTTGTATATTTAGCTACCTGCTTGCTAGGCCCAACCTAGATTTGGTGCATCCTTAGAAACTAAACATTGTAAATCAGCTCATAGACCACAGTGCTCATATCTCTCTATTCTGCCCCACCCCCCTCTCTTATTGTGAAATTAGTTCACCTCCAACCACTTCCTGGCAACTGAGAAATACAGATACCAACAAAGACTTTTGTTTTACAGCTGGGAATTCTATCATTATCTATTTCTTATTATTTCCAGCACAACAGACTGGCAGTTAATACTTTCCATATATAGGGGCTGTTCATCTTTAAATTAACTCTTAGTATTATGTAGAGAGTCATATTCTGAGAAAATTTGCTATTGGTTTCCATTGCTTTTATTATTTGTGGTTTTTTTTAGCTTTTTATTCAGCAGCTCTCCAGTTTGCAATTTCAGCCATATGGTTGCTAGGGTCCAAGTTACCCTAGCAACCATCCATCGATTTGGATAAGAGACTGGAATATGAATAGGAGAGACCTGAATAGAAAGATGAGTAATAAAAAGTAGCAATAACAATAAATGTGTAGCCTTACAGAGCATTTGTTTTTAGCTGGGGTCAGTGACCCCCATTTGAAAGCTGGAAAGAGTCAGAAGAAGAAGACAAATATTTCAAAAACTATAAAACATAAATAATGAAGGTCAGTTGAACAGTTGCTTAGAATTAGCCTTTCTACAACATAATAAATGTTCACTTTAAAGGGATACTGTCATGGGAAAAACATTTTTTTTTCAAAATAAATCAGTTAATAGTGCTGCTCCAGCAGAATTCTGCACTGAAATCCATTTCTCAAAAGAGCAAACAGATTTTTTTATATTCAATTTTGAAATCTGACACAGGGCTAGACATATTGTCAATTTCCCAGCTGCCCCAAGTCACTTGTGCTCTGGTAAACTTCAATCACTCTTTACTGCTGTACTGCAAGTTGGAGTGATATCACCCCCTCCCTTTCCCCCCCGAGCAGCCAAACCAAAGAACAATGGGAAGGTAACCAGATAACAGCTGCCTGGTAGAAAAAAATTCTCAATAGTAAAAACCCATGTCTCACTGAGACACATTCAGTTATATTGATAAGGAAAAACAGCAGCCTGACAGAAAGCATTTCTCTTCTAAAGTGCAGGCACAAGTCACATGACCAGGGGCAGCTGGGAAATTGACAAAATGTCTAGCCCCATGTCAGATTTCAAAATTGAATATAAAAAAATCTGTTTGCTCTTTTGAGAAATGGATTTCAGTGCAGAATTCTACTGGAGTAGCACTATTAACTGATGTGTTTTGGAAAAAATATGTTTTCTGATGACAGGATCCCTTTAAGATGAACCACCCTCTCTACAAAAAGAGGGGATGGAGAAGTACTTCACAGATACAAATGGCACATCCTGTGTTAATAGGGAGCCGGTTTTGTTGAACTCTTCTCACCTATCTAATTCAGTGAAAACATTTTCTATTATACTTAAAAAAATACTAAAGAAATACCTGTTTTTAGGGATGCACAGAATCCAGGATTCGGTTTGGAAATTGGCCAGGATTCTGGGTTTTTCAGCAAGATTCGGAGGAATCCTTCTGTCCGGCGAACCGAATCTGAATCCTAATTTGCATATGCAAATTTGAGGTGGGAAGGGAAATCGTGTGACTTTTTGTCACAAAACAAGGAAGTAAAAAATGTTTTTTCCTTCCCACCCCTAATTTGCATATGCAAATTAGGATTCAGATTCAATTCGGTATTTGGCCAAATCTTTGGCGAAAGGATTCGGGGATTCGTGACTTATTTTGTAAAGTGATTTTATCTGAATCTGAGTTGTTTATTACGATGTGGTTTCATATCAGCACTGTGTATAGAACAAAGTGGAAGTGATGCATTCCTTTATTTTTCATTTATTTTCAATACACCCGTTATCCAGAAAGCTCTGAATTTCGGAAAGGCCATCTCCCATAGACTACATTTTAATCAAATTTTTCTGTGTAATAATAAAACAATATCTTGTACTTGATCCCAACTAAGATATAATTAATCCTTATTGGAAGGAAAACCCGCCTATTGGGTTTATTTAATGTTTATATGATTTTCTAGTAGATTATGGGGCAGATTTATCAAGGGTCGATGTGCATTAGAGGGAATTTTCGAAGTAAAAAAATTCAAAACTCAAAGTACTTTTTTGGATACTTTGACCATCAAATGAGATACTACGACTTTGAATTTACTTAGAAGTACTGTCTCTTTAAAAAAAACTTCGACTTCAACACTTCGCCAAATTAAACCTGGCAAAATGCTATATTAGCCTATGGGGACTTTCTAGACCATTTTTCTAAGTCTTCACACATCGGAGTAAAATCGTTCGATCGTAAAATCGAACAATTTTACTTCGATCGTTCGATGGCCAAATTCGGTGAAAAATACTTCGTCTTCGAAGTCGAAGCATTTCAATTCGAGGGTCGAATTTCGAAGTATTTATCACTTCAAAATTCGACCCTTGATAAATCTGCCCCTTAAGGTATGAAAATCCAAATTATGGAAAGAACCATTATCCCCAGGTCCCGAGCATTCTGGATACCAGGTCCCATTTCCCTTCCTTCTTTCCTTTGTAGTTCAATGTAACTATCAATATGAAATTCAGATTTTTTCTTAAATACTAATGCATTTTAATAGTTACAAAATAGAGATGTGCTTAATATTTAATAATTCATAATTTTTACATATTTTTTAGTTATATTACTGATAATATGTTGAAGTCTCCCTCATGACTGAGACACAGAAACGTCAATTAAGTTTCTTTTTGCATATTATTTTTTTTTATACTATATTTGTTTCATATACATATATATATACAGTATATATATATATATGTGTGTGTGTGTGTGTGCAATATACCCTGGTGGCCTAGGGGGCCAGCAGGGACGCCTGTCACATGCTTTCTTCTCCGTTGGTGCTGGAGGAGAAAGTACGCAGTGGGTGTGTCCCCGCCGGCCGCAGGTGTCAATTTTCAAGTTTTTCACAAATTTTTGCAGTTTCGCGAATTTCATGGGAAATTCTCCCATCACTTGTAATTGTTGCCCGTTGTTAAGACTAACTTGTTGGTATCTGGGTGCGATTTTGTCTTGTCTTGATTTCAATTTTAACCCTTGCCTGCCTGACTATTCTGAACTCCGCCAATATTGACCCTTTCCCGCCTGACTACTCTTTGAAAGCTTTTCTTCTGCAGATTTTCTCATAGCCCGATTATCTACCAGTAGCGATAGGCTTGAGAATGGTATTCAAAGGCCGTACCAAAGGGTATGAAACGTGTAAGGCGGAATACTAGTTAATCTGTATGCCTACTTTTTTAATTCTATGTCAAATAAAAGCAAATATTTTAACTTTATTATAGAGCTTTCTGGGATAATTTTTCATGTTTGATATATGTGCCCTGTGAACTGGGGGCTATATCTCAATAACTACGGCCCTTTAGACAGGCCTCTAGACTGCAGCAGGCAAGTTCTATATATATATTTTGGATTTTTGTGTATATTTAAATCAATTAAAATTAAAAAATAAATGACTAAAAATAAGTAAATGGCTAAATACAGTAAGTCAGCTGATTTACTAATATTGGAATTGAATTTTTTTTCCACGTATAGTATTATTTTCTACAAATGTTTGTTTTTTTTATTTCTCTAAAGCTCTAAAAATTCAAGATTTATCAAGTGCAAATAACACTAAAAACTGTAATATGAATGGGAGCTGCCTTGATCCTATTAGACCTTTTTTAAAATCTTTTCAGACTCTTAGGGGGTTATGTAATAAAAGACACTAAGTTTGCCCAGGAGCAGTAACCCATAGCAACCAATCAGAACATAGCATTTACTGGTCACCTGTCTAAAAGCAAACATCTTATTGGTTGCTATTAGTGATGGGCGAATTTACAGTGAAATTTGTGAAATTCGTTGGGCGTCAAAATTATTTTGACACTCGTCAATTTCGAGGCCCATGACAATTTTTATACACGCGCCTATTTTGTCTAAATGCATTAAAGTCAATGGGCGTCCGAATAATTTTGACATGCAAAATTTTTATTCATACGCCTAATTCTTTTGACGCCGCAGATTTTTTGTCAGATTTGGCAAATTTTCTCTACAGTTTTGTGAATTTATTCGCTGGCGGCGAAATGCAGAAATTCACTCTGAATTTGCCCATCACTAGTTGCTATGTGTTACTGCTCCTGGTCAAACATAGTGCATTTTATTACATATGGGGGGTAGAGGTTTTTGGACATTTTTGGCTAGTTATTGTCGAAAAAGCTAAAGTTTTTTGAGGGTTTTACAGATATTTGTATTTTTTAGAGCATAGTTCAGCTTTGTTTCCTGTTTGTACTTTTTTATAATCGGATCTTTAATAACTTTCATGGCATTCATGATTTTAGAGAAAATGAGTTTAACCATGGTTTCATAAAGCTCTAATACCACTAAAATCTGACCTTTAATAAATAGGCCTCCATGAATTAAACCTTATTTTAGACAGTGGTAATTCAAGTAACTCTGCAACTCATATTAGTTTTTATTATGTGGAGGCCAATTTATCAATATACTCATTTTAGCAGTTTTAGAGGTTTTTTCGAACCACGAAGAAACTCATTTTCTCTGAAACAATGAATGGCATGTGATATATTAAAGGATGTGAAATCAAAAAATACAACTGTAACAAAATGCTGAAAGATTCACTAAAACTTATGAAAAACCTCTAAGGGGCAAATTTACTAAGCTCGAGTGAAGGATTCGAATGAAAGAAACTTTGAATTTCAAAGTTTTTTTTTGGGTACTTCGACCATCGAATAGGCTAATTTGACCTTTGACTACGACTTTGAATCGAAGGATTCAAACTAAAAATCGTTCAACTATTGCACCTAGTCGAAGTACTGTCTCTTTAAAAAAAATTTTGACTACCTACTTCGCCACCTAAAACCTACCGAGCACCAATGTTAGCCTATGGGGGGACCTTCCCTTTGATCGAATGAAAATCCTTCGATTGATGGATTAAAATCCTTTGAATCGTTCGATTCGAAGGATTTAATCGATCGAACGATTTTTCCTTCAATCTAAGTATTTGCGGTAAATCCTTCGACTTCGATATTCGACCCTAAGTAAATGTGCCCCTAAAAGTTTGAATGACTTAAAAAAGGTCCAACAGGATCAGCGCAGCTCTCATTGACTTCTGTGGGACCTCAACTGCTTTTACTTACCTCAAACTTTTAGAGAAATAATCATAGAGAAAAAATATGATTATTTCAAAAAATAGAAATCCGAATGTTAGTAAATCGGCCCCTTAGAATACATGTACAGTAGGGGGCAGATTTATCAAGGGTCGAATTCCGAGTGTTAATAAACACTCTAATTCGACCCTCAAAGTAAAATCCTTCTAATTTGAATATCGAATTCGAAGGATTTAGTGCAAATGAACAATCGAATAAAAATTGTTCGATCGAACGATAAAATCCTTTTTTTAAGCGATCGATCAAAGGATTTTTATTCAATCAAAAAAAGCTTAGAAAAGTGCTGGGTAAGGTCCCCATAGAGTAACATTGCAGCTCGATAGATAGTGGCGAAGTATGAAGTCCAAGTATCTTTTAAAGAGACAGTACTTCGACTATCGAATGGTCGAATGATTTTTACTTCGAATCGTTCGAATCATTTGTTTTGATCGAATTCGATCGAATTTGACCCATTCGATGGTCGAATTACCATCGATTTTTTTTTACATTCGAATTCTTCACTCGAGCTTAGTAAATCTGCCCCTATGTGTTTTTAAAAATATTTTTCTTTCTGTGTTGCCTCTATTTTAAGCCTTGGATATTGTCAAGAGAAACTTGAATGTCAGGTTGAAGGGGAAATTGTTAATCACTTACCTTCATTTTCTTTATCCTTAAGTCTGAATATTTTTTGTCTATTTTATTGGACATTTTATGTAAAATGTAATAACTGACAATACACATTCATATGAATATTAATAATTACAGTATGTGAGCTTAATTACTATTATCTTTAAAAAAAAATGGTTTAATCGGTCAATTTACTTTTTGCCAGACATTTTTAATTTGAACTTTTTTTTTATTGCGATACAATTGTTAAACATTCAGAAAATCCCGATGTAAAAGAGCAAAGCAAGAGGACCAACTTATTTTTGAGTTGGTGTTGTTGGTTCCATTTTGCACGCAGTAAGAAGGAATATATTCTGCTGTGGTAATGGTTGAACAGAAATTTGAAAACAATCTGTTTGCTGGATCTGTAAGGCAGTAAACGGACGTCTCACAGGAAACCACATGAAATATTATTCCTCTTACTCACTCTGAAGACTGAAAGAACAAAACAAAACATGTTTGCAATTATACATAAAAATGATAAAAATGGAATAAAAAAAATCAATACAATTATAAAAATAATTATATTACAGCAATTCATTCAATTATGTTAGTATCATTATCATAATCAATAAAACAGTACTAACTAGTCATAAGCAGAAGACCAACATAAAAACGATGAAATGCGAGAAACTGCCCTGTTTTGCCAATTCATGAAGCCACGGGAAAAAATCATGATATTTTTCGGTAAAGCTAAATGGGAAGTTGGAGTCAATGGGCATTATTTCTCACACCACATGCATTGAGGTCAATGGCCATTTTTTCTCATGCCAAATGCAATGGAGCCAATGGTAATTTTTGACAATTTAGTCAATCATGGACTTTACTGGCCATACATGAGGGTTATTAACCAACAAGGCACTGGAAAATGCACATTGGTTAGTTTTGCAATGGGGTTGTCCATGTTTTTAGCCATATTTTACATTGCTCAGATTTTCAATTAATAGGCATTATGGTGTCAATACATTAACAAAATATTTTTTTTTTCAAAACACAACAGTCATTAAAAGTGCTGCTCCAGTAGAATTCTGCCCTGAAATCCATTTCTCAAAAGAACAAACAGAATTTTTTATATTTAATTTTGAAATATGACATATTTTCAGTTTCCCAGCTGCCCCCAGTCATGTGACTTGTGCTCTGATAAATTTCAGTCACTTAATTTCATTTACTGCTGTACTGCAAGTTGGAGTGATTTCACCCCATCCTCTTCCCCCCAGCCTAACAACAGAACAATGGGAAGGTAACCAGATAACAGCTCCCTAAAGGTGGCCATACACGGGCCGATAAAAGCTGCCGACAGACCGTGTCGGCAGCTTATTGACCCGTGTATGGGGGCTCCCGACGGGCTTCCCCGATCGAGATCTGGCCAAAAGTCGGCCAGATCTCGATCGGATGGGTTTAAAAACCCCGTCGGATGCAACGAACAGATGCGCGGCCGCATCTGTTCGTTGATGCGGTCCCGCAATCCGACCGCCCGTTTGTGAATGCTAGGATCCGATCGTTGGGCCCTAGGGCCCACGATTGGATCTGCCTGATATTGCCCACCTCAAGGTGGGCATATCGAAGGGAGATCCGCTCGTTTGGCGACATCGCCAAACGAGCAGATCTATCAGTGTATGGCCACCTTAACACAAGATAACAGCTGCCTGGTAGATCTAAGAACAGCATTCAATAGTAAAATCCAGGTCCCACTGCAACTGCAACAAACAATAGCTTATCTGAAAGCAGTTCCATCCTAAAGTGCTGTCTCTTTCTGAAAGCACATGACCAGGTAAAATGACCTGAGATGCACCTACACACCAATATTACAACTTAAAAACTTTATTTCTCTCCCAAAGTGGTCGCACCAGCAACATGCCTTCTGGGTGTCCTAGATGACATAATCCCTCTGAAACACTCTAGACTATTATTCAGACTACTGCTCTTCTACGCAAAGAAAATGGTAGCTATGCATTGGATGGGCACTATGCCTCCAACACTGAAGGTCTGGAAGCGATTAGTCAACAATGCAATCCCATTATATAAGTTAACATATGAAAATAGGGGATATAACAACAAATTTAATAAGGTTTGGGGCCCCTGGTGTGACCATGATGAGATAGGCAACAAATGAGAGATCTATATGATTAGCACCTGATGTGGTATCTTACAACAGGGCACAGATACTCCTAATGAGAGGAACAGAATCCCTTTAAAGGGGAAGTAAAGTCTAAAATAGAATAATGTTAGAAATGCTGTATTTTGTATACTAAACATAAACATAACCTTACTGCACCACATGCCTAATAAAACAAATGATTTATGCTTTCAAAGTTGGCCACAGGGGGTCACCATCTTGTAGCTTTGTTAAACATCTTTGCAAGACCAAGACTGTGCACATGCTCAGTGTGGTCTGGGCTGCTTAGGGCTCATCATTAATTATCAAAATAGCACAAGGTCTGTTTTTAAAAGCCCGCACCCAACCCGTACCTGATTTTCCCAATCCTGACCCAGACCCACTTACCAGGCTTTGCAACTCCCAGAAGTGAAATCACGTTGGCCGGAAGTGAACAGTGAACATTTTTAACCATTAGGACACTTGGATTTTTAGCTGTTCCCCTGCACTGGCCACCTGTAGCCCCACCCCCCCCACTGCAGAGGATCAAGAACCTATGGGGCACACGCACACTGAGCAAATGGAAAATATTCTGTGGATACCCAACCAGATGCAGGACTCTAACCTACACTATCTTACCCGCAACTTGTACCAGATTTGCAAAAACAAGCAGTAGTGTTAGGTTTGGCCCGTGGTCGCAATGAAACTGGAATTCTGAAAATGTTACTTTGCACTGCATTGCATTCATAAATAACCCTTTTATTCTATATATCATTGGCATGGACAGAATTACAGATACTAGCACTTGCTGGTATTAATTTTTTTTTTTAGAGTGTAAGCGCCACTGGGGTAGGGACCAATGTGAATGTTGAATTCTGTAAAGCTCTGCATTCATTTGTTGGTTCTCTATGACTGAAGGATAATAATGTGTATTGTTTGGCACACATTCTGCAGTATCTCAGTCACACGCTCTTCTACAAACCAGAACCTTTACTGAAGATTTTATTCAAATTTAGTTTAGTTTAAAGGAATTGTTCAGTATAAAAGTAAAAACTGGGTAAATAGATTGGTTGTGCAAAATAAAAACATGTTCAATATAGTTAGTTAGTTAGCCAAAAATGTAATGTATAAAGGCTGGAGTGACTGGATGTGTAACATAATAGCCAGAACACTAATGTAGGGGATAAGAGAAATCCTTCTCCTGTTTTTCTGTCTATGACATCATCCAGCACAGTTACAGGTTGGAGAGCCACCCGATTGGCTGGGTGCCCCAGTGCATCCTTGGGAGGAGAGGGAGTGCCTGACTTTGGAGCCGTTTGTATAGGGTCTCCAAAAGAGCTTAACAGAGGTTGTATGCTGCAACTAGGGTTGCCACCTGGTCAGTATTTTACAGGTCTGGCCGGTAAAAATGATGGTTGATGCCAATGTTATTAATAGGGAAAAAAGATTAATATATAGGAAGACTGGTATTTTTTTCCAGAAAAGGTGGCAACCCTAGCTGCAACAGCCAGCCAGGAGTTTCTGTGAGACTGTCCAGTGTAGAGAAGCTGCAACTCTGGAACTACAGAGAGAGCCCAGCCTGTTCCCTGCCAAGCTGCTAGAGACTCCAATGGAGAAAGGTGCCACTGGTGAGATTGATCCTGCTGCAGAGCTGCCTGTGATCTCCAGTGTGATTGCCTCTGAGAGCACCCCGGTGAGTGAGCCACCCAAGGGAGGATACTGGCAAGGATACAAATGTGGGGCCCCCAATTGAGGAGAGGTCTTGTGCATTTACCTGCTATGTGGGAGCGGCTGCTAAGTTCCATAGGGAGAGGTACTTTTGGGAAGGTAGCACTACCTGGGGTATAAGAGCTCTGGGGAAGGGACATTCTATTTGAACTGAACTGTGTGGTTATTAACCCCTTCCAGAGGATTGGGATTTTGATAATAAAAAGGACTGTGTTGGAGAAACAGTAAGGTCCCCAGTGCAGGAGTGTATTGTGTATTCGATTGCCCAAGTCCTTTCACTACTGTTTATAAAAAGTTATATCTGTTTAATTTGCAATCTGTGTGCTTTATTTTTTCTAGTGGAAATTCTCTGAGGTGTGCTCCTCAGTGTTCCCTAGGTGGAGGCACTGTGCTATAAATCCCAGTTCCCAGTACTTTTCATTCACAAAAGAGACTCAGGGCCCCTGGATTGCAAAGGGTAAATTGTGATTTAAAGACACAGTAACCAAATTAGGGTTATACTAATTCCTGCTTTTCAGCTCTCTTGGTTTGCACTGATTGTTTAAAGGCAGTAACCAATCAGAAACTTGAGGGAGGCCACGTGGATCATAACTGTTGCTTTTGAATCTGAGCTGAATGCTGAGGATCAATTGCAAACTAACTGAAGAATTATGTCCCATGTGGCCCCTCTTATAGTCACGTACTAACTCCAGTCACTCCAGCCTTTATAGATGACATTTTTGCCTAACTATATTAGATTTTTTTTTATTTTTCACAGCCTATCTATTAACCCATTTTTAATTTTACACTGAATTGTTCCTTTAAAGGAAAGCTTTATAATTAGGTATAGCATGTTGCACAATTAGTACATGTTTTGCATGAAATGAAACACAGAAGTTTATAAATATTAATTCCTGCAGAGAAATTCATGCAGTTTTGATCAGCTGCTCATGCCAAGTTGCCACATGCTCAAATTACAGAATACTCACCTCACTGTCAGCTATGTCAGTGGCAGATTCCCCATTAGGCTCCTCCTGGGAAGAAGTCTCTGTGCTAGGTTCCTCGCTATCAGGTACAACTTTCTCACTAGCAGATTCTTCTTCATCAGACTCCTCATTGCTAGGTTCCGCTGTGAGAGCTACCTCAGGGCTGCTTTCTTCGTTGGTATCTTCTTCTGTTTCTGCTTTCTCGTTGCTGGCTTCCTCACTGTCAGGTTGCTCATTGTTAACCTCTTCATTTTTAGGTTCCCCGCTGTCAGCCTCTTCACTGTCAACTTTCTCACTAGCAGCAGCCTCGCTGTTGGCTTCCTCACTGGCGGCTTTCTCATTGGCAGCTTCTTCACTGTCGGCTTCCTCACTGGCAGCTTCTTCACTGTCGGCTTCCTCGCTCTTGGCTTCCTCACTGGCGGCTTTCTCAGTGGCAGCTTCCTCAGTGGCAGCTTCCTCAGTGGCATATTCCTCAGTGGCAGATTCCTCAGTGGCATATTCCTCAGTGGCATATTCCTCAGTGGCAGATTCCTCAGTGGCATATTCCTCAGTGGCATATTCCTCAGTGGCAGATTCCTCAGTGGCAGATTCCTCAGTGGCAGATTCCTCAGTGGCAGATACCTCAGTGGCAAGTACATTTGGGGTAGCTTCATTTTTGGCAGGACACTCACTGACTGGAACACAGGCCCCCTCAAGTAAGACATATCCTTGCTGTTCACACTTGCATCCCGGTTCACATATAAAAGCACAAGCCTTTCCAACAGTGCGACAGTCATTTTCGCACCCTGCGCACGCTACCCAAGCAGCTCCATCAGGGCAGGACAGCGCTGCGGAGAAGACTCATTTTAGAAAGAGCTTCTTTGCTTTTTGCAGTGTGTTATTTACATTTTCAATAATATGACAACATAGCAGCGACACTTACCATTTATTACAGAAAAAAGGACTGTTGGTACGGCTGAAAGAACAAGATGAAACAATTAAAATTAGTTATAGTGATGGGTGAATAAATTTGGCAGGTGCGAATTAGTGCCGAATTTCTGTGTTTGGCCACCAGCGAATAAATTTGTGAAACTGCGGCAAAAATTCGACAGCAAAAAATCTGCTGTGACAAAAAAAAATTGGGCACGCGTCAGAATAGTCGCGCATAAAAATTGACATGCGTCATAATTATTAGGATGCACATTGACTTTAATGCATTTGGACAAAATAGGTGCGAGCATAAAAATTGTCGCGGGCATCAATGTGTTTCGCAAATTTTTTGCAGTTTTTCTAATTTTGCTGTCAATTCGCAAATTTTTCGGCAAAGCGAAAAATAACAGTATAACGAATCCCATACCTGCACCAGAATGTAATAATTTGTGCTTATCTCACTTACCCAAGAGGGTGAGCAAATTCAGATGCATTGTCACTTTGTTATCTTGAACCCTGTAAAGAAAAGTGACAAGTGACTTGATTAATTAACCCATTATAATATGCAAATACATTTAGTAACTGGATAATATCCTCATCCTATGGCCAAAGCATTCATTAATTGGATGGATGCTGTGGATTTAGGGTCAGAAATCCAGCCAGGCAGAAGAAAGTATACATATATATATATATATATATATAAGTATACACAGGGAAGACAAATCACATAATAAATATATACAGAATCATATCAGGACAAGGGGCTTAAGTGCTATGTGGTAAGAGACATAGTGGAAAGGATGTCCCTGCCCTGTAGAGCTTACAGTCTAAGTGGATGGGAGGCTAACATACAGGCACAAATTGGAGATGAAAAAGTGCACAAGGTAAGGAATAGTCAGTAGGCACAGGATTAGGCTAATTTTCTAGTGATCCAAAAAGTAGACTCTTAGTTCTTTCCTGAAGAGATTGAGAGAGGATTTCTTACGGAGGAATTCAGGGATGGAATTCCAGAGGGAAGGAGCTGCAAGATAGAAGGGTTTGACACGAGAGGTGGCAGTGGATGTGGATGGTGTGAAGAGAAGGTGGCTCTGAGAGGAGCGGAGAAGACGACCAGGAACATACAGTGAGACAAGAGAAGAAATGTAGTGAGGAGTGAAGGGCTTTGAATTTTAGTAGAAGGATTTTATATGCTATCCTTTGCTTAACAGGCAGCCACGATGAAGATTTTAGTTGGAGTTGAGCAGGTTCCCTTTCAGGAGAGAGCATACTGGTAGCAGATTTTAAGTTTGATTGGAGGGGAGAGAGGTGGGAGTCAGAAAGACCGGTTAGTATGAGATTGCAGTAGTCTAAACGGGATAAGATAAGGGCTTGGATTAATTTTGGATGTGGTTTGTGAAAGAAATGGGTGTATCTTGGCTATATTGTTGAGGAAGAAACAACAGGTTTTGGCAGTATTATTGATATGGTTAGAGAAGTAGAGGGACTGGTCAAACATAACCCCCAAGCAGGGTGCTGAGTTAACCGGGTTAATGGTCATGCCATAAATAGTAATGGTGAAAGGAAGAGAGGGGCTTGTTTGGGTAGAAAGACCATGAGCTCAGTCTTGGCCAAGTTCATCCAGTAGTTGTGGCAGTAGGTAAAAGATTCAAATTCTTTAATTTTGTGGGGCAAAAAAAAAAGAAACACTGAAAAACTACTTGTCTACCCACCAGGAGGCAATATTTTCATTTAAAATGTAAATTTTTTTTAAGGAAAAAATGTTTTGCTAATCATGGCAAACATTTTAATTTGAATACAAATACCAACTATACATCACTGCTAGTGACTGATAGGTAACTTTTAGTATGTTACAGAGTGGCCAAATCTAAGCAACTTTTTGATTTTCATTAGTTATTTGTTTTATAGTTGTTCATTTGCCTGTCACGGCCAGCACCCAATACCAGAACAAGTGCTAAGCACCCTGTTCTCGGCTCGGCTTCACCAGTAGTGTGACCACCATTGGGCTTCGGGAGGAGCCCTCAGCTTACTTGGGTGCCACCTGGACTTAACGAGGGGTGCAAGGCGAGATGTTCTGGCTGGCAAAGGGGCACGGCTGTTAGCAAAGTCTTTTGGGCCGAAGGATTAGGCAGAAGGATGGTCAGACAGGCTGGGTCAAGGCAGGCGGATATCAGAATCGTCAGGCAGGCAAGGGTCAAACCGGGTTGTCAATCAAGGGGTTAAGCAGGAAGAGTTGCCGTAGGCAGGCAAGGGTCAGGATACAGAATGCAGAATAGTCAGGAACAGGCTCGGTCAAAGACGGGTAATCAAACAGACAAGATTCAGATCAGATGCACAAGGCTCAGGAAACCACTAGAAACAAGTTCTATCACGGGCATGGGGCTGTACACTGAATGGCCCTTAAATACCTTTCAAAATTCGCGCCAAAACGTGCGCAAATGTGCAGGCGCAATCACACCAGCGTGCCTGCACCTTTAAGTGGCGCACAGGCACACTGCGTGCGCCCTAGACCATGCGGCGGGCATCCCCGCCGCATAGGTCATTTTCTTACATTGCCTTTTTCTTCTGATATGCTCCAGCTTTCAATTGGGGGGTCACTGACCCCCATCTTAAAGGAATTGTTCAGTATAAAAATAAAAACTATGTAAACAGATAGGATGTGCAAAATAAAAAAGTTTTCTAATATAGTTAATTAGCCAAATATGTAATGTATAAAGGCTGAAGTGACTGGATATGTAACATAATAGCCAAAACACTACTTCCTGCTTTTCAGCTCTCTTGCTTTCCACTGATTGGTTACCAGGCAGTAACCAATCAGAGACTTGAGGGGGGCAAAACTGTTGCTTTTGAATCTGAGCTGAATACTGAGGATCAATTGCAAACTCATTGAACAGTTATGTCCCATGTGGCCCCCCTTATAGTCACTGACTAACTCAGAGTTAGAGAGCTGAAAAGCAGGAAGTAGTGTTCTGGCTATTATGTTACACATCCAGTCACTCCAGCCTTTATACATTACATTTTTGGCTAACTAACTATATTAGAAAATTTTTTATTTTGCACAGTCTATCTATTTACCCAGTTTTTATTTTTACACTGAACTGTTCCTTTAAAAGCAAATGCTCTGTAAGGCTACAAATGTATTGTTATTGTTACTTTTAATACTTTCTATTCAGGCCTCTCCTATTCATATTCCAGTCTTTAATTCAAATGCATGATTTCTCGGGTAATTTGGACCCTAGCAACCAGATGGTTGAAATTACAAACTGGAGAGACCTGCTGAATAAAAAGCTTAATAACTCAAAACCCGCAAATAATAAAAAATGAAAACCAATTGCAAATTGTCTCAGAATATCCCTCTCTACATTTTACTAAAAGTTAACTCAAAGGTGAACAAGCCCTTTAAGGAATGCTGGAATAGTTTATCCTTTTTAGCAGTTTTCAATTTGTAAAGAATATACACATGTAACCCAAAAATAGCATTCAAATATATATTTTTTTCACTCCAGGAAATTAGCTCAAGCCATGGGCATGTAGATCTGATTGGTTGGCAACTTACCCTCTTTCCATATTTATTCTAGACACATATACAACAAAATATGGACCGAATACAGTTTCATTTCATTATTAGGGATGTAGCGAACGTCGGAAAAAAAGTTTGTGAACATATTCGCGAACTTGCGTCAAAAATGCGAACGGTTCGCGAACGTCGCGAACCTCATAGACTTCAATGGGAAGGCGAATTTTAAAAGCTAAAAAAGACATTTCTGGCCAGAAAAATGATTTTAAAGTTGTTTAAAGGGTGCAACGACCTGGACAGTGGCATGCCAGAGGGGGATCAAGGGCAAAAATGTATCTGAAAAATACATTGTTGACACAGCGCTGCGTTTTGTGCTGTAAAGGGCAGAAATCACACTACGTCACTCAGGTGATGTTTCTGGACACGGAATGTGAAAAAGCTCACACAGCTAGGTGGCACTTGGTTAAAGACTGGGCAAACAATGCCTGCAAGGGCAACGTATACAGTAGTGGATACGTAATATATTATTGCTGCTGTAAAAACATCACTCAGGTGATGTTTACCGACACGGAATTATTATTGTTATTTAGACAGAATGTGAACAAGCTCACACAGCTAGATGGGAGTTGTTTGAAAATGAAGAACACACTGGGCAAACAAGGCCTACAAGGTCAACGTATACACTACTACAGCAGTGGATACGGAATATATTATTGCTACCTGAAAAACGTCACTCGGGTGGTGTTTCTAGAGACGGTATTATTATTGATATTTAGACAGAATGTGAACAAGCTCACACAGCTAGGTGGCAGTTGTTTGAAGAACACACTGGGCAAATAATGCCTGCAAGTGCACTACTATTGGTGCACTACTATGAAGAACAGCAACAGCACTGTACACGTTAAAGAACAGTAAGATAAGTAAAAGAAAAAAAATATATATGTATATTAAAAAAAAAAAAATTCTCGGGTTGCTGCTGCTGAACTACTAGGAGCAGCACAGCAGCACACCAGTCCCACTCCCCAAAACAGCTAGACTAATAGCACTGGGCTGTTATAGTAGCAAAGTAAAACAACAAAAAAGAAAATAAAAGCAGTCCTTACAAGGACTATTGGGTTATTACAGCAGTCAGCAGATGAGATCAGAAGAGATCAGTGCCCACAGCAGGCAGCTACATACAGAGCACTGCAGTAGAAGGTAGATTACTAGCCAACAAAGCTACCTAACCTAAAATGTCCCTCAAATCCCTGCAGACTTCTGTCCCTCCAATACAGAGCAGTATCAAGTAGATTACTAGCCAGCAAACTTACTATCAACTGTCCCTCAAAGAAATCAGTGAAATCAGTAACAGCTCTCTCCCTACACTAGCTCTTCCAAGCACACACAGGCAGAATGAAAAAACGCTGCAGGGCTTCAGTTTATGTATGGAAGGGGAGTGGTCCAGGGGGTGTGGGGGTGGTCCAGGAGGGAGAGCTTCCTGATTGGCTGCCATGTATCTGCTGGTCTGGGGTGAGAGGTCAAAAAAAAGCGCCAGGTAAGGCGAACCCAAAATGGCGAACGTCGCGCGACGTTCGCGAACATTCGGCGAGCGCGAACAGTCGATGTTCGCGCGAACAGTCCGCGACATCCCTATTCATTATATGCTGATTAAAGAGAATATACAGTAGTTGGAGACATGAGATATATTTATTAAGGTGGGTGATTTCTTGAGAGTGGAACTTCACAGCTCTAGCCATGTTCATAAAGAGATCGGGAGTTCCCCTCTTGAAAACAATGACAAAAGTTATTTTCACCATTGAAAAATCATGCCCCATAGAAAGCCTGTAGGAGTGAATGTAGAGCTGGTGACATTTGAATTAAAAATGTCCGATATGTTCTTGCTTGGCGCACAGCTATGAAGGTCCAGCAGTTCATTCACCTACAGAGACAGTCACCATGTAACAGGAATGTCTACGTTTATGAGACCTGAGCAATGGATGGAACTACAGTGAAAAGCCCATTTTTGTGCCAGAATGAGCATTTACTTTCCCAATATACTTCTGGCACACTT
Organism: Xenopus petersii; assembly: GCA_038501925.1. NCBI lineage: Eukaryota > Metazoa > Chordata > Amphibia > Anura > Pipidae > Xenopus > Xenopus petersii. The sequence continues at coordinate 8,193,733 of CM076684.1, read as the reverse complement.
AAAGGAGAACAAACCCTAAAATGAATATGGTTAAAAATGTCATATTTTATACATTGAACTTATTGCACGAGGCTAAAGTTTCAGCTTGTCAATAGCAGCAATGATCCAGGACTTCAAACTTGTCACAGGGGGTCACCATCTTGGAAAGTGTCTGTGACACTCACATGCTCAGTGGGCTCTGATTGGCTGTTGAGAAGCTAAGATTAGGGCTCGTCACTAATTATCCAGCAGAAAATGAGCTTCCCTGGCTGTAATATAAGCTGATGCTACAGGTTTGCTGATTATTCAATTCTGATGCTAATTGCACTGGTTTCTGTGCTGCCACGTAGTAATTATCTGTATTAATGACTAATCAGCCTTATATTGTGACATTTCTATTCTATGTGTACTGTATATTGTGAGTGGCTCCCTAAGCTCAGTAAGTGACAGCAGCACAGAGCATGTGCAGTGAATCAGCAGAAAAGAAGATGGGGAGCTACTGGGGCATCTTTGGAGACTCAGATCTTTACTGCTAAAGGGCTGTGGTTGCCTTGGGCTGGTACAGAAGCACAAACATAATGTCCAATATTTCTAGCTACTTCTTTAGTAAAGCTTTAGATCTCCTTTAAGGGTATCACAAGAGCAGGTACCCCTGAAGGCGCTACCAATCAGAAACTTTTGGATAAAGTATAACTACAGAATCAAAGTGATAACTAGAGGTTATGATAGGATCACTTGTTTCCACCACTGCTGTTTCGGTGATATTTTGTGGTTTTGAGTACAGGTATGGGATCTGTTATCCAGAAACCCATTATCCAGAATACTCCAAGTTACAGAAAGGTCAGACTCCATTTTATCCAAACAATCCAATTTTTTTTAAATAATTTCCTTTTTCTCTGTAATAATAAAACAGTCGTTTCTAGTTGATCCCAACTAAGATATAATTAATCCTTATTGGAAGCAAAACCAGCCTATTGGGTTTATTTAACGTTTACATGATTTTTAGTAGACTTAAGGTATGAAGATCCAAATTACGGAAAGATTTGTTATCCGGAAAAACCCATGTCCCGAGCAAAATTTTGGGCAGTAACTTCACCAACACTGGTTAGCTTTTCACCAAGTGCCTGTGATGTAGTGGTGTTTTTAATGGTAAATCAACAGAAAAAAAGTTATGTATTAATAGTTTCTATCCCAAGGACCACTTACCTTCTTGTCTTGTGTCTGGAATTAGCGGCACTGAGGGTTTATCAGTAGTAATACAAATATATAGGTATATTTATATAGACTTTCTTATTTCCAAAAGGTGTTGTCAAATTGTATATTCCCACACCTCTTTTATTTATCCTCCTAAAAAGTACATACGGTAACTGCCCAAGACTGAGCTCCCTCTCACGGCTCTTCTATAATTCAGCCATCGGCAATGACATAACACTATTCACTGTTTGCCAGTTACTGTATAAGCCTTTAATTCACTAGCAAATTTTACCCCATCCTTTTCCCATGATAATTCACCCCTAATCTATTCATTTCTGTTCACTTGAAGCCATGATTTTAACGCAAGATTGTGATTTAAGAGGTAAAGGAAAGTTGATGCACCGGTCGAAAATGGCAATAATAGTCCATCACAATTTCTTTCTTCTACTTAACATTACACCTTTCATTTTAAGCTGCACCCCACTTTATGCTCTGCTCTTCCATGTGGCATAGGGCCAGTTGGGTGAACATTAAGTCCAGTTTGCTGACACTTGGGATGGACAGATTGCACTGATCTGATCTGAAGAAGAACATGGTCTTCTGCATTTCTGGGTCACTTACTGACCACATATGACCAGCAAGCCAAGTCATGACTTGCCCCCATTGCGATTTTTGTGATTACTCTTTGAACAGAGTTTGGTCAGGAAACACATGACCCAACCAACTAAGGTGTCAGCCAGGAACTAAACTCAAAAAACTCTCCAGGGGCAGATTTATCAACATTCTCATTCTTGGCTTGTGACATCTATCTCTAAAACTAGGAATGCCATGTCATTTATTAAAAGATCTGTATTTAAAAAGCACGAAATAAAAAAAGCAATGAAAAATGTGTTTTTTGGACAATTCCTAGAGAAAAAAAATTAGAAAACCTCTAAAGGTCTGAATTGATTAAAAAAAGGTCCAATAGGATCAGCATAACACCCACTGATGTCTGTAGGACCTTGACAACTTTTACTTAGCAATTTTTTTTTATTAGTTTCTCGTGATTTTTATACTAAATAAACCTCACATTTTTAGAGTTTTAGAGAAAAAAAAAGCACAAATTCTTAGAAATGTGTGAATAAAATAGATTTTTGAAAAAGGTTGATAAGTAGGCCCTAAGTTTCGGCACTTAGAGCAGTCGAGGTTCTGAAGAAGTCAAAGGGAGCTGTGTTGATCTTATTAGACTTTTTTTTTAGCCCTTTGGACTTTTTCATATTTTTTTTCATATTTGGGTTTTCATATTTTTTTTCTTCAGCACAAGGTCACTCCTGCCATGAGGCAATTTGAGACGCTTGCCCAAGTAGCTAGTTACCAGGGGCGGCAATTTTTAAGAGACGAATTTCAGGTTTTTAAACCAGAATCGGCTTTTAACCCCTTTAACCCGCTCTGTCAGTAAAGTTTTAAGGGCAGAGCGGAAAGGGGGGCAGCATCCCCAGAAATGGTGCTGCTGCATTGTCTTTTTACATTCAGAATTTTTTTTATTTTTGGATCTTTTAATAAATCACATGGCACTCATGGTTTTAGAGAAATAAAGTTTATTCTTGGTTTTAGAGAAATAAAGTGTATTCTTAGTTTTAGAGAAATAATGTTTATTTGTGGTTTTAGAGAAAAACCTCAAAAACCACTAACGTGAGTCAGTGCTAATCTAATCCCTATAAATACCACATTTCATGAGAAAAAATGAATCAGTACTTAGAAATGATAATCTACTGCTGTTTGATGGTAAATCTTAATTTATATTGCATTTGTCACCCCTTTTACAGGGAAAGAGACCAATAGGGAGCAATGCATTTCCATTAAGTGAAGCCCTAATTGTGCCCTTTAGCTGGAATGCTTCCTAACCTATGCCCATGGCCATTAAATGTATCTATTATTGAAAATTAGCCAGTGTCTATACGCGTGTAAATAGAGGTTTTTCATTTTTTGGAGGTTTCTGGTCCTGTGACCTTCTTGAGAGACTAACCTGGACCTAAATCAGCACATTCCTATAAAATCATTGCACAACTGGATACATGAATGGGATTTTATATAGAGGACAATTGTGTTAGTGTTCTCCTCTTCATCAATAGGCCTCTTGTTGTCACTTGCTTTTAGATTAATCTCTAAGACAAATACTTCAGAAATAAGACATAGACAATAGAAACACATACAGAGAGCTAAAGTTATTGGTATAGTATTAGTGATCCTAGTGTATATACATTTATTGGGAGTTCACAGATAAGGAATAATATTTGATAAATCCAGGTCCAACTGGTGAGTACATTCATATTTAACCCATTTGTTGCTTGCATTGTGTAATCTGAAGTGTTTATATATAAAGCCCCTAGAACCATAGATATTTGGTGAATTGGTGTGAATCTGTAGGAAACATGCTGGGCTTCCTTTATTAATTCACGTGGGTGCAAAAGTGCTGTAACCAAAAGTATTCAAGGTTTTGGTGTTTTTTTTACAGATCTGACTAATGAAAGCAGTTATCTGCTAGGAATTAATGGATGGGAACCTATTTGGTGTCCACCCAATGGACATATTCATTATACAAGTATTATTTATTGTTCTCTTTGCATCATATCCTATTGACCTTCCATTCTGAGTTCCTAGTTACTGGCTAGTTCTTATGGTAAGTATTGGCAGTAGTGATGGGCGAATTTATTCGCCAGGCGCGAATTCACGGTGAATTTGCGCGATTCGCGCCCAGCGAATAAATTCGCAAAACGCCCGCGAAAATTCGCTGTAAAAATTCGCCGTCGTCAAAAAAAATTTTTTCTGAAAAACGGACGCCGGCGTCAAAAACGGGCGCCGGCGTCGGAAAAAACGGGCGCCGGCGTAAAAAACGGGCGCTGGCGTCAAAAACGAGACACCGGCACCGTTTCGCGAATTCTTCGCCGTTTCGCGAATTTCGCGCGAAATTCGCTAATTTTTCGGCGAAGCCAAACGGCGCAAATTCGCCCATCACTAATTGGCAGGGCATGAGCCCTAGCAACCCAAAATTCCAGATTTCAGAGCTGAAGAACCTTTATTTCAGGAGAGCTATTATTTTAATGCACTTGACTGCACTTTGAGAAATTTTAACCCAACCTTCTTAACTTAAGTGGACCCTTCCTCGGAAAATATAGCTCCTAGTCTTGTTATTACAAATCTTCCATTTGGATCAGGACCCCTTCAACAGGCCATTTCTTGCAGAGACATTGGGCACATCAAAGTTCACCTTAATTCACATCTCATAGTTACTAAAAAAAATTTCTCCTGGAGTACATTCTCTGTGAAAATTTGCCAGTATATTTTCTCCATACAATTGTAGTGGGGAAAAATCTCTAGAGAATTTTTGCCATGAAAAATTGAATTATTGAGAATTAGCTTGGAGGGGGCGATGAAGATAAAGAGATTCAAAAGTGACTGCTCTACCTTTAACATGGTAGCTCACCAGCCTGAACCTGGAGAAATTTCTCTTGACAAAAATTTGTTCTTTTGAGAAATTTCACTTGGAGAAGAGTTGTGAATTTATTCCATTGAATTTTCACTACAGCGTAGTTAATTCTCCAAAACTTGTATTCTCCTTTTTGTAAATTGGTGATATTGATGGGATTCATAATTTTTTGTGAAATTACTCCAAATTTTCACTTTCACCCTTTATTAAATACGCCCCATTGTGTGGTGCCATTGGAGACACTCTCTAAAGAATGCTGCTATTATATTCTCACAAATTGAAAACTCCCAGTGGTCCCATGGTCCCTTGTGCAAATTTGCAACTGTAACCTCACAACTTCTCAAGCACTACTAGGGATGTAGCGAACTGTTCGCCGGCGAACTAGTTCGCGCGAACTTCGACTGTTCGCGTCCGCCGAATGTTCGCGAACGTCGCGCAACGTTCGCCAATACGAGTTCGCGTTCGATTCGAACAAAAATCGTTCGACCATTCGACCATTCGATTCCTTCGACCGCTAAAATCGAAGTATTTTCGTTCGAATCGAACTATCGAAGCCATTCGATCGAATGAAATCATTCGATCGAATGTCTTCGATCGTTCGATTCGAACGAAAATCCTTCGATCGAACGATTAAAATCCTTCGATCGTTCGAATCGAAACGATTTTGCGCATGTTCGAAGTTCGCGAACTGTTCGCGAGCTGTTCGCATTTTTTGCCGGTGTTCGCGAACACATACACGGCAGTTCGCTACATCCCTAAGCACTACCCCACCCCGTGCAACAACACAGAAAGGCAACTTCAGTAATGAACCCATTAAGCTTATTAACATGAATTTATTGACTAATGAGAGAAATCACAGTAGAATTTTTTTAGTAGGTTCTACAGAGTATACCAGATTCTTACTTAGTCATTACCCTATGGGTCAATTTATTTTTATTCTCTAGAGCTGATGTTAACACATTGAAAAGTCCACCTTTATCAGAGGTTCAGCTTTAAGCTTTATTCATTCTCCATAAAACAATACTCTTTTTGCTAGAGCTGGCTTGCCAACATAAATTCAATTAAAATATTCAGGCACTCAAACCTACCAACATATATTCAAACCAAGAGGCACATCATTGTTTGTTTGAATGAAAATATTTCTTTCTCTTCTCTCGAGAAAAATCAATCTAACCCGAGCTCTAGCAAAGGTTCTTGGGGCTTATACTCAAGAAAATTTAAGATAAACAATATTTATCCAAGCAAGAAACAAAGTCAATAAATGTTCTGTGACATATCTTATGCATAGGGATGGGCGAATTTTTTCCCTTGTTTTTCCGTGGAAATCATGCCCATAGACTTGTATGGCATTCATGCGTCAAAAAAGACGTGCGTCAAAACATTTTTGACGCCCATAGACTTTAATGGGCGTCTGCAATATTTCGCAGACGGCAAAGTTTTGGCGAAGCGAACCTGGTTAAATTCGCCCATCCCTACTTATGCACAAGATTCTCTAAGAAAATGAAGAAGAATTATTTGCAGGGGAAGAAGAGCAACTGTAGCTGCTTATTGCCAAGATCCATCTTTGAAGACCTTAGTAACAGTTGAATATATTCCAAAGAACAGTTCTTTAGTTCATTTGTGCATGTTACTGCTTGGAGGCATCTTATCCATTTCTTCTAGCCCTAAAATAGAAACCAGAAAGTCATCTTGATCTGATGTCCTATGTGCTACTCCATTCTAGGGTCACTAAACCAGATACTGAAGTTGCACTTACTTGATTGGAAAGTTTGGGGCAGTACCTTCGATGTATGCATTTTCCTTTATAGTAGACCAACGCTTTCTCTTTACATACACATCCACCGCTACAATATTTCTTATTGCAATCATGTTTAGGAAAGCAGTAGTCGTTATTTTTAGTGGAAATCTTCCATTCCATGTGCATAGGACAAAAATCAACTGTTAAGTAGACAAGGAATAATAAAAAAAAAACATTTTTAAAATATACAATTACAAATACATAAGAGTACATTTGAAAGTAAAGTTGCTAAAATCATTAGTTATGCCAGTGTGTGATAGCCTCAAGCCCATGCATTGGTTCTTTCCCCTGTCTGGCAATGGTAGAAGAAGACATCATCACTATTTGAGTTTAGTATTAGTATATCTTTGAAATGCAATATAAATATGTTGTCATTACTGCAAATTTGAGGTTGAGTAAAAAGGCAAGTCCAACAAGGAAATGTTTGTCAAAGTATTACTAATCCTAATCATGTGTTTAGAAACTGAATAAAAATCTGAGATCCATAAAATGCTACCATATAAAATGCAATATTACCAGACATGAAGAACCTCCAACATTCTCAGTCTAATGAACTGCCAAACTCTCAAATCCACAAGCATCACAGGTAAGTCTTACTATTTGTGTCTATGGGCCCCTGACAGGTCCTCATTCTTGGGTTGTGACATTTTTTTTCTATGCACTATTGAGTAGAACTCTTCCCCAAAGCATGATTACTTTAGTATTGGAAAAGTATCCCTAAACAATTTTGTAGCCATTAGTAAATATCTCTTTTCAATATGCTGCATATATGCTGCATCCCCCATATTCTCAAGGCAAGGAGACATGATTGTACATTGTATAAGGTGAAGGTTATTGCATTTTGCACTATACCAGTGGTTCACTTACCATACACATTCATGACTGGACACTCTTTCCTTTTGATGCATTTCATTTTGTGTAAAACATAGTTCCTTTTCTTACAGACGCAGCCCTTTCTGCAGATATTGTCACATTCCCTTCCTAGAGTTGGGCAGAAAGCCCTGCAGTCTGAACAGTTTCTCCACTCTGTGTCATGAGGACATGGGAAACCTGAAAAAAGGAACGAGGCACGAGTTTTTAATCTGTCTGTACAAGGAGCAATATCATCAACTTGCGCGGCACATAGGGTTCCAAAAAACTAAACAAGTGGGTAAGATGATGGTATCATGGGCAGAGCAGTGGCATTTGGGGGTGGGGTTATGACAGTTGACATCCGAGGTGATTATTGGCCAGATTATTGTTATTAAAGAAGAAGGAAAGGCTAAAAATAACCAAGCTTGATCAGAAAGATCTATATAAATACACCAGTAAACCCCCAAAGTAATGCTGCCCTGAATCCTCTTGATCAAAAAAAAAAATCATATTTCTGTCCTTCTATTGTGCACACATGGGCTTCTGTATCAGACTTCCTGTTTTCAGCTTAAACCTCCAGGGCTAGGGCTTGAGCATGCTCAGTTTGCTCCTCTCCTCCCCTCCCTGCTGTAATCTGAGCCCAGAGCTATGAGTGAGCAGGGAGAGACTCAGGCAGGAAGTGATGTCACACTAAGCTAACATGGCAGCTGCTATCCTAAACAAACAGAGAGAGCTTCTAGAGCTGTTTACTCAGGTATGGAAAAGCATGCTAGAGAATAAATATAGTATTAAAGCTTGCACTATTGTGGCTATAATAAACAGCTTCAGTAGCCTTCCTTCATTTAAGCCTTATGAAACCCAAACATCCAGTTGTGACCCAAACACCCCAAAGAAAAACCAAACAGGTGGAAGGCCTTTTTTTTTTTAAACTGAAATGTTTTATTGATTTTCCAATAAAAAAAAAAGAATCAACATGCTATTGCATGTGTACAGTCACAGAAAATCCTAAGATGTCATATTTAAGTTCAGTCATGAATAAGAGAGCAATAAGATAACATGGAGTAAAATGGATAGTAAAAGAAACAATTAAGATAAAGGGGGGAGCAAGGGGGAAAGAAAGAGGAGAAAAAATAAATAAATGAACAGGTAAATAAGGTAGAGACGGCGACTGGGCTAGGTATCAGAGCAAATAAAAACAATGGTATTTTCAAGGTTATAGGCAGTTAGGAGACCCAGGGGAAAAGTCAACAGATTATACATGCAATGCTGAGAAAAGCAAGGGATCGTTTTCAAATGCTAACCAGGGCAACCAAATCTTATCGTAGGCCTCCAAATCATTCTGCAACATATAAGACATTCTTTCATTAGCTGCTATATCAATTATCTTAGTTTTAAGCATGAGTATAGGAATAGTAGGCTTTTTCCAGTTGCGAGCAATAATCAACCTGGCAGCTGTGAGAATGTGTTGTGACAGTCTATGAGCTGCATTGAGACCATTGCTGAGTTGAGAGTGTAGTTTGGAGGTCTCTTTCCCATTGCAGCATATATTTATGTTTGAAGTTTTCAGTGGGCAGTTTGTTAAGCAGTTTATACGTTAGACTGAGAATGCCTGGTGCCAGTGGTGCTTGCCTGCAGATTGATTCAAAGCATGTTTTCGTGAAGGAGTTGTCATTGCATTTTTTGGCTTGTCGATGGGCAAAGTGGATGAGTTGCGAAGCCCTAAATAACTCCTGTTGGGGTGGATTGAATTTTTCAATTAGTTGTTGCATAGTGAATGGTTTGCCTCGGTAAACCAAGGACTCCAGCGTGGTCACACCTTTCCCGAGCCACCATGCATAAGCTTTTTTAGACTGACCTGGTGCAAAGTCCGGGTTGTTAATTATAGGGCTGAGGAGGGAAGGGAGCGAGGACAGTTGGGAACTCCTGCGATGTTTTATCCACAGGTGTAGCATGTCTAATGTGATGGGGGACGCTTCCGTAAAACTTTGTAGGGGAATTTTGCCGAGCCACAGGACATGATTGGTGAGGTGTGGGTAAAGCAAGTCATTTTCAATCTGGACCCATAAAGGGGCAGCTTCACCAGCATGTGAAGGAGCCCATTGTGCAAGTCTTGAAACTCTGTAGTATTTAGTCAAGTTTGGCACTGAAAGGCCTCCATTCGATTTGTGTAGGTACATGACTTGTCGCGATATGCGTGGTATTTTATTTTGCCAGATAAAGTTGTGAATGGCCGTCTGTAACTTTCGGATATCAGCTGTTTGAACAGGGATGGGTAGAGTCCTGAATAAGTAAAGGATCTTTGGTAATAATACCATTTTTACACAATGAATTCTGCCGATCCAAGAAATTTGGTGTTTATCCCAGGAGGAAAGCTTCTGCATCAAAAGGTGTATTAACGAGGGGTAGTTAGTGTTGTATAGAGTAGCGAGAGAGGTCGTTAGTTTTACCCCCAGGTATTGTAGGTATTCAGTCCTAGTGGAGAATCCAAAATTCAGTTCAATCAGTTTAAGCATTGGTTTCGGGAGATTGCAGGGGAGCATTTCAGATTTCTCTGGGTTGATCCTAAGGCCTGATAGTGTTGCAAAGTGTGATAAAACATTAAGTAGATTGGGTAGAGATGTAAGGGGGTTAGTCACATGCATGAGTAAATCATCAGCAAAAAGTGAAAGTTTGTATTCTCTACCCTTTACAGTAAGGCCCCTAATATCGATGTTGCTAGAGGTTACATCGCTAATGCAGAAAGGGCCGGGGAAAGAGGGCATCCCTGTCTCGTACCTCTCTGAATCCTGATATTGTCTACCTTTCTAGTAGAGGGGAGATTGAGGTAAGCTTGTGGGTCCTGGTAATAAGCCTTAAGCGTATTGACTAGAGTAGATCCTAGACCAACTCTTTCTATAAGGGAGAATAGGTAGGGCCAGCTAAGCGTATCAAAGGCTTTTTCAATATCCAGTGCCAGGAAGCATGTTGGGGTTTTATTTTTGTTGGCATATGCTACGAGGTTCAGGGACTTCCTAATGTTATCTGGGGCTTGGCGGGTAGGGATGAAACCAATTTGGTCTTTATGAATGGTGGAGGGTAGGACCCTATTTAACCTGTTCGCTAAGATGGTGGCTAGTAGCTTAACGTCCAAATTGAGTAGTGATATTGGCCTATAGTTTTTGGGGTTTAAGGTATCTTTATTGGGTTTCGGGATAATTGAGATGCTAGCTTCGTTCATTTCGGGAGGTAGGGGTCTGCCACTAGTAATGTGTTTTAGATAATTTCTGGAGTTGTTGGGATAAGTTGGTTTGCTAATTTTTTGTAGTACAATGAGGAGAATCCATCAGGGCCTGGGGCTTTACCCGACTTTAAATGTTTAATCATATACTCGATATCCTCATAGGTAATATCTTGGGTCATGATCTGTTGCAGGTCTTCTGAGAGATGCTCAGGGGCATACTGATTCAGAAAGGCCTCCATCTCACCTGGTTTTCCAGGGGAGTTGGAGGTGTATAGTTTTTGAAAGAAGGAAATAAAAGTGTCAGTTATTTTATGAGGATTTGAGGAAATTGTACCATTAGCTAGTCTGATTTTTTGGACTTGTCCCTGACGTATTTCCGATTTAAGTAAATTAGCTAGCATTTTGTCGGCTTTTTTAGCGTACTTGTAAAATTTGTGTCTAGTCTTACGGATAGCCTTCTCGGCTTGTTCTATTTGGCATGCATGGAGTTTTTGCCTAGTCTCATCTATCAGCATCCTATTACGTTTCGAGGGGCGAAGTCTGTTAGATTGCTCTAGGGATGCTAATTCAGTTTCCAGACACTTTTAAACCTGCATCCTCTCTTTCTTTTTTCGTGAAGCATATTTTATTAAACAACCCCTGATGTAGGCTTTATGTGCCACCCATACCCAATCTATCGATGCATCAGGCTTTAAATTATCTTGAAAGAAATGTTTTATCTCCTGCGAGATAAAGTCTACACATTCAGGGTCTGCCAATAAGCTTTCATTCAATCTCCAGGTGGGACGTCTAAACAAGGGGACCTGTAAGTCAAGTGTGGTCTGTACTAAGTCATGATCAGACCATGCACACTGTATATGCTTAGAGTCTAGAAGTGAAGGGGTGTCGGAAGCATTAACCAGGATATAATCGATTCTGGAGTAGGAGTTATGTATGTGGGAGTAAAAGGTATAATCCCGAGTAGAACCATTAACCTCTCTCCAGGAATCAATAAGCTTGTGCGTATGGAGTAGTTGGTCTACCCGCTTAGTGGTTGTCTTATGTCGCATAGGGCGGTTAGACATAGATCAGTCTAGTGTATGGTCTAGTGTATGGTTAAAGGACAAATTAAAGTCTCCAGCCCAAATGAGTCTGGTTTTATTTAAGTCCGGCAAAAGGTTACAAAGCGAGCCAAAAAATTGGAGTGGATCATCATTCGGGGCATAACTGGAGATGATGGTATAGTGCTGATCATATAGTGTACCTTGAAGTACGATATATCGACCATTAGCATCCAGAGTAGCATCAAGAGTGATAAAGGGGAAGTTTTTGTGGATAAATATAGCAACGCCTCTATGCTTGCTAGTGGTGGAAGCCAGATAGTGGGTGTGGTATTGCTTGTGAAAGAATTTTGGGTAGGACTTTTGAGTAAAGTGCGTTTCCTGGAGGCAAAGGATATCTGGAGAGAGGTTTTTGTACATATTGAAAGCCAATCGTCTCTTATTTGGAGAATTGAGACCCTGCACATTATGAGAGATTATTTTAATCCCCAAAGTCAAGTGTGATGGTGGTCCGCTTACAGTCAGCTAAGGAAAGCATGAGCTCAATTCTCCAGTAAGAGTATACATCAGTAACAGTTGAAAACAACATTAAATGCACTTTATAGCCCAGCCGCCAAAAAAAAAACAGCAAAATTGAGAGAAATGCTATGCGAAAAATTTAGTAAGAACATAAAAAAGAAACAGAGAGTAACAAATTTGCATTGTAAACATTTTGCCACCATGAAGTTCCACCCTACGGGGGTATCCACGGCAGAAATGTTCTCAGGGGGGCAGCATCATCCCGGGCCCGCTGAGAAGCATCAGAGAAAAAGGTGAGAGAAAACGTCCTAACTTGGCTGGAGAGAAAGGAGAACAACTGTAGTGAAGGAGAAAAAAAAAACTCGTAGACCCTGTGCAGGGAGAGAAAACATCAGGGAATGTGGCAATTACCCACAGTGTGGGTTGTTGTGGAACAAGTTCCCAGAGAGGTGTCAGGTCGCGGCCAGATCTGGTCTTTGGCGAGAAAGCCGCTGATCCTTCGGTGGAGACGGTGAGGAATGGTGCTTTTGTTGTTTGGCTGGAGGAGTGGTAGCCCATTCAGGGTCAGGTCGTGGGGAGATGGATGAGGAACGGCTGTCCCTCGTAGAGGGTGAGGCAGAGGATTCCAAAAGAGACAGGCCTGCTTCCAAAGTAGTGATTGACTGTAGTTTCCCGTTCCATTGGAATTGCAGCGAGAAAGGGAATCCCCACCTGTACTTTACTTTGTGCTTTATCAATAGAGCAGTCACCGGTTTTAGCAGCCTCCTCTTTTGGAGAGTAACTGGGGCTAAGTCCGCATATAGTTGCATTTGATGCGGTAGTGAATCCTTTCCCGCGGTGTGGGCTGCATAAAGAGCCAAATCCCTTACCTCTACATGATGCATCTTGAGTACAATGTCTCTGGGGAGGTTGGGGTCGCGAGGACGGCCCAAGGCTCTATGGATTCGTTCAATATGAAGGCGCCCCTCGGGTAGATCTGGTAACAGCTGCAATAGTGTAGCATCCATTAGGCCCATCAGGTCGGTAACAGTTTCAGGGACACCCTTAAGCCGTAAGTTACCTCTCCGTGACCGGTTCTCCAGATCCTCCAGCTTATTTTAGGTGGAAGGCCTTTTTGATGGACAACATTGCAATGCCTTTAAATGACAGTTAGTTTGTCCAGACACAAAACCCAGATTGTTAATACCTCCTATGAAAAGGCCAGTGACTAAAACGGAAGTGACGGACAACATACATTTCCTTTGATAAACTCCCATGAGGATATCAGTGGATAACCTCTAAATGGCTCATGCCGTATCTCTTTCCCTTGAGATCCCTGAAGAGGACGACAGCAGACCTAGAAATGATGCACTTCTCCTGCATCCCCCCTATTCTGACCTAAAGATATTACTGTATCCATTTGATTTGCAGCATTTCATAATGTGCAACTATTTGAGGCCTACTTTTGGACATTAGCTTATGGGTATGTATAAAGAAAAGATTTTGATTCAACTTTTGATTTTGGAAATATCATTTTATGAGTGAACATAAAACATTTACCTCCATATCAATAATGTCAATGTTTTAAAAACAATTTTGCAGTCATAGCAACACTCTTGACATATTTGCTTAGAATTATACTCATTGGCAGCATTCCACTTTGCAAAGTGTGCAAAAAAAAAAGAAAATGACCTTTTTTGGGAATGATTGGACATTCATGGAGTGGAATGCAGTCGTTTCCATGTAGCACATAACCTTTCTGTTCACATGCACAAGCTTCTTGGCAAACAGGATCACATATCTGAAGCAAGATGGGGCAAAATGACCAACAGCCCTTGCAAGGGGACTGCATCTGTCTTGGAGGACAAGAGAGCGCTGTGGGGAAAAAATACAAATTAAAAAGGCAGTTTAAAGAGAATTAAGTTGGCACTGAAATGGAAAAAAACATTGTCATTTATGCCAGTAAGCATCAATACAGATATAAACATGGTAACTAAACATATTAAATATATGGAGAAGAAACATTATAGAGTAATCAAAACTCCTTCTCTCTGAGTATGATTTCCCCTTTTTCAAGGAAAGCAATGAGGATTTTCATGTTGCTTTAAGGCTACACTAATGTTGCTGGACTGCAGCTCCCAGAATGCATTAAAGGGGATCATTACACATGATCAAGGTATAAATATTTGGTAGCTAGTTAAGTTAAAGGACAAGGAAAGGCAAAAAAATAAAATCCCATTTTTACTTTCTTTAACGAAGAAAAGAAACCTATCTCCAATATACTTTAATTAAAAAATATGTACCATTTTTATAAGAAACCTGACTGTATGCAGTGAAATTCTCCCTTCATTTACTGCTGTGGATAGGAATTGTCAGACGGTCCCTAACTGCTGTGCAGGGAAACAATCATACTTATGAACAGCAGGGGGAGCCCCCAACTTACTTCCCAGCCATGCAGAACTCAAGCAGCTTTGTTTATGACAATCCCTAAGCAGCCCAGACCACACTGAGCATGTCCAGGGTCAGGGTCAGGCAAAGATGTATAACAAAGTTACAAGATGACAGCCCCCTGTGGCCAACTTTGAAAGCATAAATTATTTGTTTGATTAGGCTTGTGGTGCAGTAAGTTCATGCTTATGTTTAGTATACAAAATACAGCATTTCTAGCCTTATTCTATTTTAGACTTGTCCTTTAAACATCATGGATGTTGCTGGTGGCTATATCAGGCCTATATTCTTAAAGGAATTGTTCAGTGTGAAAATAAAAACAGTGTAAATAGACAGGCTGTGCAAAATAAAACATGTTTGTAATATAGTTAGTTAGCCAAATATGTCATGTATAAAGGCAGTGGAGTAACTAGATGCTACTAGGCCCCACAGCAAATTAATTTTAGGGCCCCCAACATTTCCAGAGGTTGTCCTGTTTTACTAATATATATTGACATTTCTCATTAATTAGGGCCTCATAGGCCCCCTATACCTCCTGGGCCCCCCTGCAGCCGCAGGGTCTGCTTCCTCTGTAGTTACGCCCCTGTATAAAGGCTGGAGTGACTGGATGTGTAAATAAATAGCCAGAACACTACTTCCTGCTTTTCAGCTCTCTTGCTTTCCACTGATTGGTTACCAGGAAGTAACCAATCAGAGACTTGAGGGGGGCTGAATGCTGAGGATCAATTGCAAACTCACTGAACAGTTATGTCCCATGTGGCCCCCCTTATAGTCACTGACTAACTCAGAGTTAGAGAGCTGAAAAGCAGGAAGTAGTGTTCTGTTATGTTATGTTAGACATCCAGTCACTCCAGCCTTTATACATTACATTACACTAAGTATATTAGAAACCTTATTTATTTTGCACAGCCTATCTATTTACCCAGTTTTTATTTTTACACTGAATTGTTCCTTTAAAGCAGAATCAAAAATCTCCATCCTCTTCCCTCCTTCCCTGCTTTCCCCCTCCATAGTACCTTACTTGAAAAAGTGTCCCTGGCATTAACATTGGCATATTCATGCAGAGTAGAACAGCTCCTGGACGTATTTCAGTATCTTTGGAATTCCTGACGGAAGTAAGCAATGACATGAAGTTTTTTCACACATGCGCAGTTGGGGCCAGTCTGGTATTTGTGCCTACTGACCATGCGCTGAAAAACTCAGAAAGTTGCCAAAGGAAAAGAAGAGGATCCGAAGAGACTGAAGATGGCACCCAAGTGCTCCGTTGTGCTACTCTACAGCCAACGTTAATGCCAGAGACACTTTTCAAGTAAAGTACTATGGAGGGAGAAAGCAGGAAAGCGGGGCAATGGATGGAAGGGATGGGGGTTTTCAATTAACAGGGGTTTTGTTCACCTTTAAAGCAATGTTGCTTTTTACCCAGCTCTCCAATGCAAGTGCTTACATCTTCCCAGCTGATCTGTGTAAATCTGTTTCCACATACTGCAACAAATAATTGCCTAAATACATGTTGCCCACGGGTAAAGTGAGTGGAAGGGTGTGACTTGCCAGGCCTTCTCTCCCACAGGGATCATGGTATCTGTTACACTACTGGGTAAAGTTAAGCAGGAGTACCAGTACCAGGAGTAAATACTGTAAAGGCAAAACGTAGTCCCTATGTAAAATGTATAATGAAGCAATAGAATTCTTAATGAATCAGATAAAATTGAGTGTAGGACTGGCCAGTTATGGGATGACTTTGACATAGTTGTTCAGCTTAAATATATTGCAATATATGGACAAACAATCCCTGTTTTGTTTAAAGGGTAAGGCATTTTTTAATAGCAGTATGCACAAAATGTCTCTGTCTTAAATATATTGATAATGGGTTGAGTGCAGAGGACTCTTGTATTTGTCTATGTGTCACAGCCTCATTGCACAACTTTTCCATGTTTTATATATATATATATATATATATATATATATATATATATATATATAGTGAGGGACAAGTAAATTATTTTAGAAAAAAATAAGATTGGAATAAATGAGGAGAACATTTTAGTCTCTTAAAATTGTACAGTTAAGTCATTGTGTTATATATTCATGGATTATTCTTGATTTCATTTGCTCATGTTTTTCATTATTTAAGTACAGGTATGGGACCTCTTATCCAGAATGCTCGGGACCTGGGGTTTTACGGTCAATGGATCTTTCCATAATTTGGGTCTTCATGCCTTATGTCTACTAGAAATTCATTTAAACATTAAACAAACCCAATAGGCTGGTTTTGCTTCCAATAAGGATTAATTATATCTTAGTTGGGATCAAGTATTTTATTTTTACAGAGAAAAAGGAAATCATTTTAAAAAATTTGGATTATTTGGATAAATGGAGTCTATGGGAGACAGCCATTCAGTAATTCGGAGCTTTCTGGATATCAGGTTTCCGGATAAGGGATCCTATACCTGTACTAAAGTATGTGCTCTTCAAATGAGGTACTGGGGGAGGCAGGAGTTCTTACTAACCCACAGGTGGAGATGGAATAGAAGACTGAGGAACACACAGAATAGCAATGTTAAAAATAATAGGAGTGGCACAATACATAAACTAGGCAACAGAGAGAAGGAAGTGATGGGTGAGGATGAAAGAACAGAAAAGCAAATAATAGAAGGGAGCACTGGGGATCTGGATAAGGGAAGGTGGGACAAAGACGATATGGTGATGGAGTTGTAAAGAAGAGTTAAGGTAGGTCGAAGAGACTTGGACATATGGAGAGGTAAATTATGGAGATCAAGTAAACGCAGCTTGAATTCAGTTGACCCCTTACCTTGTGTAGGACATTTATCGGCCGGGATACAGACGCGTTTATGTAAGACATATCCTTCTTCTTCACACTTACATCCCGCTCGGCATTTATCAGAACAGGCCTGATTCAGAGTGGAGCAATCAGACTCACAGTCCACACAGTCTGTCCATTTGGCATCAGGTGGGCAAAGGCTTCCTGGATTATTGAAAAGGAGGTAAGTCTAATCTGCCATCTAAATGCAAATCATTTGTTTTAAAAAATGAAATATATTTGTAGAATTTTAATTTTTATAGACACAAACTCCTCAAATTATGCCCTGGAGGACACAGTATATATGATACACATTTACACAATGTGTGAATACTGGGAGTCTGAAAAAAAAGAGTGGAGCTTGTACATACCAAGGGCTCTGTTTCTGGGGCACACATTTTTTCTGTTTCAGTATCCATGATAAATGATCTCGCAGGTCATTATTTGATTCCAGTTTTTTCTTTATTGCAACATTATTTTTTATTAGCCATTCTGGCCTATTGATTAATGTCATTGCTGTGGCACCTCTCCAGTCTCCACTGTCATTTGAGGGGTTATTTATCAAAAGTCGAGCGTTAAATTTTTTTGAATCTTTGAATGAACTCAAAATTTGAATGGTATCTTATTTCAGAAAAAAACTCGAATGCCAAAAACCTGAGTTTTCAACAAAAAAAAAAAAGTGGAATTGCTTGTCATTTGAGTTTTTGAGCAAAACACTCTGAAAAAACTTGAACATCAAACAGGCTGTTAAGCCCCGGACACACGTGCGGTTTTACCACGTGGAAACGCGGCATGTTTTTTTTTTTTAAAAAACCCCGACTGCTGCCTAAATATGCTATGCTGTTTCCAGCTTAGGCAATGGCACAGTACATTAGTGTGTTAACGTTAGGGATGTAGCGAACGTCGGGAAAAAAGTTCGCTAACATATTCGCGAACTTGCGTCAAAAATGCGAACGGTTCGCGAACGTCGCGAACCCCATAGACTTCAATGGGAAGGCGAATTTTAAAAGCTAGAAAAGACATTTCTGACCAGAAAAATGATTTTAAAGTCGTTTAAAGGGTGCAACGACCTGGACAGTGCCATGCCAGAGGGGGATCAAGGGCAAAAATGTTTCTAAAAAATCCATTGTTGACACAGCGCTGCGTTTTGTGCTGTAAAGGGCAGAAATCACACTACATTTCTAAACCTGTGTAATAAAATGCTTTAAAACGTCCGGCGTCCGGATGCCAATCAAGTCGTGTAAAGGTTACAGCCTGTTCACACGCAAAGACGAAACGCGGTGCTTACTGCAACGCAAAAAGACGCAAAGAGCTTTAATGAATGATACCGTCAAGTGAGCAAATAATAGTTTTTAATTACTAGTTGAGCTTGTCACCTCCAGGATGTTCGTCCTGTTGGTGGCAATATTTCTGTAGTGGTGTGTTTAGCAGTCACCGTGCTTGTGCGCACGTGCACGGTCAGGCAGAGGTAATTCAATGTACAGTGAAGTGAACCAAAAAACACTGATTCTGCAGTGTGGGCCCAGTTTTGGTCTACTTTATTGATCACCTGCGGTGACCATAAAAGATGCGATTTTGCCACTGTCTTTGCTGCCTGAAAAACGTCACTCGGGTGGTGTTTCTAGAGACGGTATTATTATTGATATTTAGACAGAATGTGAACAAGCTCACACAGCTAGATGGTTGTTGTTTGAAAATGAAGAACACACTGAGCAAATAATGCCTGCAAGTGCACTACTATTGGTGCACTACTATGAAGAACAGCAACAGCACTGTACACGTTAAAGAACAGTAAGATAAGTAAAAGAAAAAAAAAATATATGTATATTAAAAAAAATATTTTTCTCGGGTTGGTGCTGCTGAACTACTAGGAGCAGCACAGTAGCACACCAGTCCCACTCCCCAACACTGCTAGACTAATAGCACTGGGCTTATAGTAGCAACTAGCAAAGTAAAAAAACAAAAAAGAAAATAAAAGCAGTCCTTACAAGGACTATTGGGTTATTACAGCAGTCAGCAGATGAGATCAGAAGAGATCAGTGCCCACTGCAGCTACATACAGAGCACTGCAGTAGAAGGTAGATTACTAGCCAGCAAAGCTACCCTAAAATGTCCCTCAAATCCCTGCAGACTTCTGTCCCTCCAATACAGAGCAGTATCAAGTAGATTACTAGCCAGCAAACTTACTATCAACTGTCGCTCAAAGAAATCAGTGAAATCAGTAACAGCTCTCTCCCTACACTAGCTCTTCCAAGCACACACAGGCAAAATGAAAAAACGCTGCAGGGCTTCAGTTTATATATGGAAGGGGAGTGGTCCAGGGGGTGTGGGGGTGGTCCAGGAGGGAGAGCTTCCTGATTGGCTGCCATGTATCTGCTGGTCTGGGGTGAGAGGTCAAAAAAAAGCGCCAGGTAAGGCGAACCCAAAATGGCGAACGTCGCGCGACGTTCGCGAACTTGCGGCGGACGCGAACAGCCGATGTTCGCGCGAACAAGTTCGCCGGCGAACAGTCCGCGACATCCCTAGTTAACGTGGCCGTCAGCTTTTTTTTCTGCCCTTAAATGTTCACTGTTTGCTTTAATACTGATATAATTCTTACCTCTTTTGTTGTCAAGATATTTGACTGGCTGGCCTTTTGTTGACATCACCATCAATGGCTGTTCTAAGCCCTTGTTCTTTTTTAATTCCCTAATAGTGATGGGCGAATTATTTCGCCAGGCTCGAATTTGCGGTGAATTTGCGCGATTCGCTGCCAGCGAATAAATTAGCGAAACGACCACAAAAATTCGCCAGCTAAAATTCGCCCGCGTCAAAAAAAATGTTGCCGCGTCGAAAAAAATGGACGCCGTCGTCAAAAACAGCCGCCCACGTCAAAAAAATGGGCACCAGCGTCAAAAATGGGTGCTGGCGTCAAAAACGAGATGCCGGCGCCATTTCGCAAATTTTTCGCTGTTTCGCGAATTACGCGAAATTTCCGGCGAAGCGAAACGGCGCAAATTCGCCCATCACTATTCCCTAACCATGCTATTAAATAATCATGGCGGTTCTAATTTAATTTTACTAATATTTTTCTTTATGTAAGTACAGTATTATATGCTGATCAAATGGGGCGTCCGGAGGTGGCAGGAGATCTCAATCACCCACAGGAGGAGGTGGAATGGCAGACCATGATACACAGAATGAGAGACGGTAGGAATGGGAATGAAACAAAGGAGAAATGGAAATGTGGAAAGTGTTGAAAACATAGAAAGAAAAGAGGAGTGCACAGAGTTTATGTTGAGTGAACACCATACCATCATCATTTATTTATATAGTGCCAGCGAGTTAGCATACCTTCTTCAGGACATTTATTGGCCGGGATACAGACACCTTCATATAAGACATATCCATCTTCTTTACACTTACATCCATCTCGGCAGCCCTCAGTGCAGATCAGATTCTGAGTGGCACAATAAGAGTCACATCCTACACAGTTGAACCATTCAGCATCAGGTGGGCAGCTGGTCTCTGTATTATTGAAAAAAATCATTACAATCTATTAGGCAAATTTATGTCTGAAAATATTTGTCCAAACATAATTGTTGGACACACAGAATTTAATAATTAGATTTTACCTTATCAACACAAGGCCTGGAGGAGCACTGTATAACATATTCCTACAGTGCATTAATAATGCCTTAGGGGCCGATTCACTAACTTCGAGTGAAGGATTCGAAGTAAAAAAACTTCGAAATTCGAAGTGTTTTTTGGGCTACTTTGACCATCGAATGGGCTACTGCGACCTTCGACTACGACTTTGAATCGAACTATTTGAACTAAAAATCGTTCCACCATTCGACCATTCGATAGTCGAAGTACTGTCTCTTTAAGAAAAAATTTCGACCCCCTAGTTCAACATCTAAAAGCTACCGAACTCAATGTTAGCTTATGGGGAAGGTCCCCATAGGCTTGGCTAACTTTTTTTGATTGAAGGATATTCCTTCGATCGTTGGATTAAAATCCTTCGAATCGTTCGATTCGAAGGATTTTATCGTTCGATCGAAGGAATAATCCTGCGATCGCACTATTTGCGCTAAAATCCTTCGACTTTGATATTCGAAGTCGAAGGATTTTAATTCCCAGTCGAATATCGAGGGTTAATTAACCCTCGATATTTGACCCTTTGTGAATCGGCCCCTTAATGTAAGAAAGTCTTGAGTCTCTAGGGTTATGACTTGTAATTCCTTCAACTAAATTTAACTCAGTAATTAAATTTAACTCAGTACTTACCCTCTGCTCTCACACAAATTATGTTCGGGATAACTAGAAAACAGAATTTATAAACCCACATCAAAATGAACATAAACATTGTAGGATTGTGCATATTTAGTAAACACAGGCAGATGGACCTAGAAGTTCCTGTTTTTTCATTCGTGGTGGATACCATGCAGACATATGTTTTTGTTCCAGGGTTGAACTGGCCTGCAAGAATTTCAGAGGATCTCCTGGTGGACCCAGGCCATAGTGTGCATCAGTGTTGAACAAGTTCAGAGCGTTCACCTTAAGCCTACATAACATCTATGCCAGAGTTTGTCAAGCTTTTTAAGTTTAAGCCACTATGAAATTCCATCCTTTGGCCAGAGCACCCTTTGAAGGTCCAACCCTTGGTTAGGGACCCCATTACTTCATGAAACAGCTTCAGATTTTAAAAGAAATATATATTGGTTAATTGTTCATTCAGTCATTGTTCTACCAATGACTATTCTCTGTAAGTGAAATCTCTGACTGACCTTCAGAAGGAGACTTCCCCGCCAATTGTCAAAGCCCCCAATGCAAGAGTGGACCATGGATATCAGACTCTCTGGTGGGTCCTAGGAAGCCTAGTGTAGAACTGGTGTCAAATTTTATTAATTATTGAAGGAAATCTCAAAAGTAACTTTTATTCAAAACTATTTTTTTATCAGTTGTTTCAACACCTACTCTCTACCACAACCTGTCACCACAGCCTTAAGGATACAAGGATACTTTATTGTCAATACAAACTATAAACTTGCTACAATGGATTAAAAAGCCTTCCTACTCCTTTGGTCTTTTTGACATTTAGAATTAAGTTGTTATCCAGACACCACTTGACCAATTTCTCAACTTCCTTCCTATATAAGGAATCATCTGTAACGTAAGGAAACCCAAACCCAAAAAAAACCCCAAGGTCCAGGCAACAGCTCAGACTTCTACTTATAACCACCGCCTTTCACTTCAGAAGGAGCCCTCAGATGCCACCAGATCTTATAGTGAGAGGACCGAGGAGAGAGTTCTGGGCAGACACGGGAACCAAACATGTGCATGAAGAACAGAGAACAAGGAACGTCTAGGGACAGGCCATAACAATACCAAACAAGCAGAGCAATACAAAATCAGGAGTCAGCAACATAGTCAAGGTCACAGGCAGGGGTCAAAACCAGCAGTAGCATAGTACAAAATCGTGATCAAAGTGAATGGTCAAGACAGGTAGCAAACTAGTGAAGGTCAAGAACAGACTAGGTCAGAAATACACAGAACATACTTGAAATGCACCAAGGAACTACTAGAAATAGATCTACGTTGGGCAATCAGTGATTGAAAATATTCGAATATTCAAATTTCACGACATCAGAAGCAGATGAGCGTCAGGTGGAAAGGAAGTGGTAGGTGTCCCTGCTGCACCTGAGCTTTCTTTACATCAGCATTGTTACTGATAATGCCCACTACTGTAGTATCATCTGCAAATGTTATAATATGATTCAGTTGTACTAGGCCACACAATAAAGTAAATAGCAGGGGACTGAGCACACAGCCCTGAGGAGAGCCTGTACTCAGACTAAGAATTTCAGAATTGTGATTTCCAATAGAAAAATACTGGGGCCTGTTAGGAAATCTGTAGTCTATAGTCATTAAAACAAGACACAAATGACTTTTTTGGCACTGAAATAATTTTTGTCATTGGAATCAATTTTGTATGCTGGTACGAAAGCTAGACTTAAAGGGGAACTATTGCGAAAATGAAAATGTAATATAAGCTTCATCATACTAAAATAAGAAACTTTCTAAATACAATTAATTACATATTCTGCATTGTTTCTGAAATAATCAAGTTTATCATCACAATTCCTTTCTCAGCATCTGTTTCTCTTCATTATGTCTTCATTCAGGAGTTGGGTGTCAGATATTTATTGACAGTTAGATCCAATATATCTTATGGGGGGGGGACTTGTTTTGCCTAGCAGATGTATTAGAGTTCACTCAAACGATTCCAGTATAAAAAAATCTAACAAAATGACTGTCTTTGGCACAAATTCTGCATGTAGAGAGACATGATGTCTGGTGATTTTAACAGAGTGAGCTCTAATACATCTAAGCAAAACGAGCCCCCCTATAAGATAATAGTGAATCTAACTGTCAAAAAATACCCAACCCACCAACAGAATGAGAGAAACAGATGCTGAGAGAGGGATAGTGAAGATAAACTTGACTATTTCATAAATGGCACAGACTTTTTAATTGATTGTCTGAAGCTTATATAAAACTTTAATTTTTGCAATTAAAATGTCTGCAAAAACATCTCCCAGCTGCTCAGCACTTGGGTTCTTTTATAAGTTTTTCCTATATAATTAGCGTAAAAAAACAGTTCAACTTGATACAGTATATACAGTATCAATGAGGCATGAAAATTCAATAATCATTTGACTTCATTTTCACATTGGTTATGGGTATTTAAGGTTTGCACAAGTTTACCTTGATAAAGGTCCTGATTTGGACTGAAATGTTGAACACAAGTAGTATGTGTAATAAAGGCGCAAATTCACTAAGCGTTAATTCGCTAGCGTTTGGCATTTTCGTTACTGCGCAAATTCACTAACGAACGCTGGCGTAAATTCGCTAGTGTTACTTCGCACACTTACGCCAGGCGAATTTTCGCTAGCGATGTAACTACGCAAATTCACTAACTTGCGCAGTGTACTGAACGCTACCTTTTACGCTAGACTTCCTTCGCCACCTCAGACCTGGCGAAGCGCAATAGAGTAGATAGGGATTGTTTCCAAAAAAGTCTAATTTTTTTCTAAGTCCCAAAAAACGCTGGCGTGTTTTTCTACATGATGGGTGATAGGCTGAAAAAGATCGAAAAAATTTTTGGGGCTCCCCTCCTTCCCCCCTACATTAGCTGACTCATGGCAACTTACCTAGACAGTGGGCACATGTGTAGGGCAAAATAAAATTTATATTTGCTGATTTGAAGGTTTTCTAGGCATTTGTAGTGCTGATACGTGTTCCTCCATTGAATTTTGAATTCAAAATGAACCATCGCTAGCGAAACTTTGCTTTGCTTGGCGAATTAACGCTAGCGCAACTTCGAAAACTTACGCTACCCCTGTGCGCAACTTCGGATTTTAGTGAATTTGCGGAGCGCTGGCGAAAATACGCCTGGCGAAGTGTGGCGAAGTGCGGCGAAGTTGCGCCTGGCGCAACTTCGCATCTTAGTGAATTTGCCCCTTAGAGTCTTTTTTGTTGTTGTTTTAAATCGAATACAAGAGATTGCTGGTCCTTACCAAACATATGCATGCTTAAATGACCGTGCATCTCAACCATTCGTTTGCCATTGATTGTGGGAACATTGACTTTGATATATATATATATATATATATATAGAGAGAGAGAGACCTGAAAGGAGCACTCTGAACTAAGGGCAGAGACACGGGTGAAGATTTGGGGAGATTTAGCCTGGTGACAAATTGCCTCTTCTTCAGGTGACTAATCTCCCCGAACTGCCTTCCAGCCTGCTAGAATCTAAATCGCCGGCAGGATGGCACTCTGAGAACTTTGTTTTCTGAAGTTGTTTGAAGTTTCCTTGAAGAAAAGGCGATTTGTTGTCGGGCGACTAAATCTCTTCGAATATTTGCGTGTGTTTCTGCTCTAAAAGTCAAACGTCTGGGTGCCGATACGCAAAAAATTTAAAGATAAGGGTCAGGGCACATAGGCATATTCAGGAAGATTAGTCGCCCGCCACAAAATCTCCTCTTCTTTGAGGTGACTAATCTCCCCGAACTGCCTCCTCTGCCTTCCCGCCGGCTAACCTCACAGTTGCTTCACGAAGAGACTTCGGGCGGCTTTGAAAAACTAATCACGCTGAGTGCCATCCCACTGGTGATTTACATTTTAGCCAGCGGGAAGGCAGGGGAGGCAGTTCAGGGAAATTCATCGCCCTGAAGAAGAGGAGATTTGTCTCCGGGCGACTAATCTCCCCGAATCTGCCTGTGTGCCCTGACCCTAATTGTACTTAATAGTACTCATCAGGTCTTAGAAAAAAAGAGAACAAATTTTATTTAAAGGCCAATCTTTCTAAACGGAAACAAAGAGAAAAGTGTGTTTTTTTGTTAATTGATGGTAACAAAGATAGTATATATATAAACACTGCAGTCGCTGTTGTTATTGAAACAATTCTGTTAGTCACGGTGCTTCACATGCAACTGAGAAAAACGGAGGCCCCCGCGCATTCTGAAGAATACTTCCCATACCTTCGTATGAAAAATAAATTTCGTTGGCAGATTGAAGATGTGATTACCATAAAAGAATTTCATTTTATTTACTTATTCACAGATCTTAACATTCTTTTTCACTTACTAGCGACAAGGAAGTAATTCCACAACATGGTTTATGAGTGCGGTGCGGGACCTCTGAAAAGAAAGAGCAAAGAGAAAGAGAAAGAAAGAGGGTAATTAAAAACGTTTTCACATCCCAGTGATCTGAGCTCTATGGTCTAAGGTGAAACCTATAATTTACAGATTTTGACCTGGATTAAGAAATCTTAGCAAGGCCAAGGAAACAACATCACAGCATTTTTAAAATATGTCACAGTGACACAGTAGGTGAGATTGATAAACCTAACAGATAGTTAAGCCAAGGGAAGAAAAAACCCCATCTGAAGACTCTCTCTCGATCTGCTTTAACAGGGACAAAGACATTCTTCCTGACTTCAAGATGGCAAACAGAAGAGTCCATGGATCAGCTTATACTAGAATTCATTTCAATAACCCTGAATTTTCTTACTTGATAAAATCTTAAAGCTATCTAATGTATCAGCCAGTACGCCTGATTTAAGGAGAGAATTCCACAACTTCACTGTAACAAACCCTTTTTACATCTTAAGATTGAACCTCCTTTCTTCCAGACCTCCTCTGGCTGCTGGAAGGACCTACTGGTGAAAAACGCACTACAGAGTTTATTTTATCTTCCCCTTCTTCACCAATGTAAACAAACCCAACTTGACCAGCCTTTCTTCATTACTAAGACTTTCCTTTCTTCAGTTGCTCTTCTTTTGACATTCTATATTTGATTAGTATTTTGTATGAACACTGAGTCCATAAGTACATGGCAGATTCTAGATTGGGCCATACCGTTGCTTTGTTATGGGGAAGAATGATCTCCTTCTCCCACAAATATATGACCCTTTTAATACAGGGCAATACCTTGTTGGCCCTTCCTGCCAAACCTACTATCCATAAGCTCCCCCAGGTGCTTCTCCATCAAGTATTTACCTAACTTAGTCCCATTGAGGGTATTAATGTGTGTATATGATTAAATCATACATATTTTGTATCCCTTTCATTTATCAACATTGAATCTTATCTGCCACTTAGACACCCTGACTGTCAGTTTGTCCAGATCCTCAAGCAGGGAGGGCACATTGTGGATGGAATTAATTGGGCTGCATATTTGCAACACTAATATGTTACAAACAATGTCCTTCTTAATACATTAAGAATGAACACATAAACATAAATGAACACATAAATTAAAAGTGGACCCAATACAGAACCATATCAGATCCCACTATGGATCCTACTCCAAGCATAGACTATACCATTAACACCCACCTTCATACACAATCCTTTAGCCAGTTCTCTATCCATATAGAAACAACATTACCAAGCCCAAAAGACATTAGTTTATAAAGCAGTCATTTATGGGAAACTGTATCAAATAATTAATCCACATGAATAACATCTTATTGGACCAGCTCTGTTCAATTTCCTACTTGTCTCATCCTAAATAATGATTACATTTATTTGATCTGATCTGACATAAAAAGCCTTCACAAAGCCCTGCTGGTTCCTACTTTTAATGCCAATAACTTGCCTACCCCAGATGTGAAGCTTACAGGTCTATAGTTGAGATGGTAATACCATTTTTTAAAATTGAAATCAGCTTTCCTCCAATCCATAGGTACCATATTGGAATATAAGGAGTGTCCTGGTCTAAAACTGTGCTAAGCTCTCTAAATGTCTCTGAAATATCTGAAAAGGAAAAACAAATGAAATGAAACCATGGATTTAATTGCAGATCAGATTCAGCAAAAGATCTTACCTTCTGTATGAAGTCAAGCAATCCCTGAAGTATCATTACAACATATTCTCTCAAAGCATTTGACTGCAGAAGCTACTGTACTTTAGCTCCTCAATAAGCAAATTCCTTTTGCCTAGGGAACATGCCACCTCCATCATTTTCTTGCCAAACACCTGTCTGCAGCCTGAATTATAGTTATTACCTGGCTAGGACCTTAGTCACTGGTGTATATTAACTGTGTTCATTGTTGTTGAGTTGTCCAACCATGAACTGAATTTAGTATATTACATCTGACTGAACATCAAGGCCATCAAGGACCAGTATTAGGGCAGGAGATGTTTGGGGGGGGGGTCTAAATTAAACATTATGCATGTTCTCCCTCTTGATAAATATATTGATTTACTTTTCATTAATACTTGCAGACAATGTATGATATGGGGTGTCCACCCATGGGACATTGATGCAGTTTAGGATGGTGCATTACAATAAGTGAAAACCAGTGCTGAACTGTGCCAATTGGGTGCCGGCAACATTTACCATGCTCCTGATGTATCCAATTTTTTGTATACTAAACATAAATTGGAATTTACTGCACCAGAAGCCTAATCAAACAAATGATTTATGCTTTCAAAGTTCTTGTAACTTTGTAAAACATCTTTGCAAGACCAAGACTGTGCACATGCTCAGTGTGGTCTGGGCTGCTTAGGGCTCATCATAAATTATCAAAACATCACAAGTCAAATAATATCTGACAGAAGCCAATACAACAAGACTGATTAATAATCAGCATAAGCAGACTGCACTATTCTGTGTTGTTTAATGTGGATTTTATAGTTTTTGTATTGTTTAATACAAACGTTCTCCAACTCTGCAGAACCAGTGACTGCAGTAAAATAATCCTCTGAATAGAATTCCAGTTTATCTGTTTAAATCTGGCTCCATGATCTTTGTCCCTGCAACTGGAGTTGGAAACAGTAAAGGGGCTCCCCCTGCTGTTTATAAGTATGATTGTTTCTCTGCACAGCAGTTAGGGACCGTCTGACAATTCCTATCCACAGCAGTAAAGTAAGGGAGAATTTCACTGCATACAGTCAGGTTTCTTATAAAAAATGGTACACATTTTTTAATTAAAGTATATCGGAAAGAAAGTAAAAATGGGATTTTATTTTTTTGTCTTTACATGCCCTTTAATAATGGGGTGGTATTTAGTTAATATCTAAGCCTGGGCTGTCCAACTGGTGGCCCATGGTCTGCATCCAGCCTACCTTGTGTGGCCCTCCATTAAATGTTAGAGCAAAAGAAGTTAATGTCCAGAAATGCAGTAGAGCAAGGGTTACACTTGACTCTAACATGTAGGGCCTTCACTAAATGGAAGTACTGAAGGAAAGATGTAGTTGATCTACAAATAACAAATGCTACTGTGTATAAAAGTAAACATAAAGAACTCCAGGAGGTTCTTGGAATTAACAAAAGGAACAATTTATTAACAAAAAAGAAATGGATCAGCAGGTTTGTACTCACAAATTCACAGAGGCAAGGTAATAGCATTTGATATAATGCCAGGACATTCAGTTAGGCTAGTTAAGGTGCACCTCTAGGTAAGAATGCCCCATTGTGGTCCGGATCCCATACAGTGGAAGATCAGGGAGAGTAAATTTAAGCCTGATTCCGTATCCAACTGTTCTCCCTTCACTTTACGCAGACTCACAGCCTAAGGGTAAGCTACTCCCTGCTAGAAATCCTTGTTGGAGCACAGGCTGATTGTTCTACGTATCCTCACTATTTTACTCTCCATGAGAGTATCATGAAATGATTTGACCTGTCACTCACTGGCCTCATACATGGGGCCTCTTCTCCCTGACTTACTAGAGGTACAGATCCCTCTAAGGCAGAACAGCTTTATTGGACTTTGTTGTACCCTGGAACAAATGCATCTAGGTCAACAACCAAAATTCAAAGAGGAAGATCCAGAACTAAACAGATACTGTGTTAAAGTGGTAGGAAGTGGTCATAGGCCTGTAGGCCAATAACTGAAATATTTAAATAAAGTAAATAGATACATAGGCAAGTGTAGGGATTTAAAGTCATAGAACATAACTAACATATGGGTCCCTACAACTGTAAGGGCCGGCATTAATCATACCTGTAAGACCTGCAATATTCACCTGATCACGAAGGAACAGCACTGGCATTATGTCACTTTGGTAAAGTACGTAATGTTCATCTTAGAATGGTTATGATCAGTTCCTTACATGGTCCTTATACTGTAGGTTTCCCCATCTCCTGCCCTACTCTGCCTCTTTGTAGCATATTCTGCCTGACCTATGTTGCCTGTGAGTGTGCCATAGGCTAGGGCCACATTATACTGATCTCAGCCCCCCACTGCCCCGCTACTGCTCCTCTTCTGCTGCTCTGCCTGCACCCGGAATCATTACATCCACTCTGTGCAAGCAGATGAGGCAGATTTCATTTAATCAATATTTTGCATTTGGCTCCAAAATCCACCACCGCTGCCTGAACTTGAGCAGAGGTAATGATTCCGGGAGCAGGCAGAGCAGCGGAAGAGGAGAAGAGGGACAGCAGATTCTGGGCCTTCGTTTCTCCACAGGTCAAGATCCACGTAGTGTGGCCATAGCCATACACTGCTGCCCTATTCTTCCTGTGTGTGCCATACTCTCCCTGTGTGTGCCATATTCTGCCTGCTCTATGCTCCCTGTTTGTGCCATACTCTGCCTGCCCTACTCTCCCTGTATGTGTCATACGGTAAGTTTCCTGTGGTAGGTGAACCTGGTTGGGGGGGTGTAATTTCAAAATGCTAATTAGGGTATCCCCAAGATGTTTAATCATGTGCTAGGATTTGCTGTGTTATCCATATGGGAGGAAGATTCATATGAATTTAAGGGGTATGTCTTAATATAGTTGAATAAACTTGTTTCACATATGAGTGATATCCCTGCAGTGAGCACCAACCTTTTGGTTTTTATGGTGTGCTACCACCATTAATGTGGGCATTGTCTTAACATTTCTTGTAATAACGTAGGTATGATTTAAATTGCATCTGGTTTTAAAAAATGGAGTGGTCAAGAATGGCTTTCATTATCGGCCTTCCACCATATAGGTCAGAAAAATTCCAGCCTCAGTAACACAAAAGTTGGACAGCACCAGAACGGGAGAAAACCTGGTGGGCCCCTGGCCCATATGGGTGACACAAGGCCATGCCTGCTATTGGCACCACCTTCCTACCTCTCAGCCATAGGCGTCAGAACCGGGGGGGGGCACAGGGTCTATGTCCCCCCCCAGAATTTTCCTCCAGTTTCGTAGATTTTTTAATTTTTTTTACAAACATTTTTTTCAATTTGTTTGCCTTTTTTGTGTGTGCTGGTGCGCTTGCAGCAGGGAGGTATCCTGGAAGAGGAGACAGTGGTGGGCGGGCTGGCAGTGTAACTACGGGGGAGCAGGAGGAGAAGTTGCACCAGGGCCTGCTCCAAATGGATATCGGGCCACAGGTAAAAAAGCCGGCGCATCTAGAGGGAACGTGGGATTTACACCTGGGCAGGGTGGCGAGGGCTGGGTGAGCAGGATTTGTGGCTCGGGAGGGGGGCCAATGGGTGGGAGGGAGGCAGCACCGGTGGGCCCAGACCCCCCCCCCAGTCCAACACTGGCCCAGCCCAGAATCAACCGTTATGCTTCGGAGAAGCATGGCGGTGGCATGTCACACACTGCTGCATTTCAGTCTCCTGAGAATCCTCCTGATCTCCTGATCTGTGGCCAACTGGGATTCCACCTCTCCACCAGGCACCCTGGAATCGTCCTAGGTGAGGGTGAGTTGTCTCTTCTCCGGCTATGGGCAGTGTGGGATATGCATACATGTAATAGTTGCCTCTTTGCCATCCTGGTATGGGTTCCTGGGGGGTAATTTATACATGGAATAATTGCCCCTTTGCCATCCTACTATGGGTTCCTGGGGGGTAATTTATACATGGAATAATTGCCCCTTTGCCATCCTACTACGGGTTCTTGTGGATACATGGAATTGCCACAATTGCTACCACCATTAATGTGGGCATTGTCTTAACATTTCTTGTGATAACGTAGGTGTGGTTTAAATTGCATGTGGTTTTAAAAAAGGGAGTGGTCATAAATAGCTTTCATTATCGGCCCTCCACCACATGGAGCCTCAGTAACACAAAAGTTGGACAGCACCAGGATCAGACTGGTCTCGGCCCTTGTGGGTGACACAAGTCTATATCTGCTATTGGCACCACCCCCTTACCTCCCAGCATTCGGTCAAGGCCACTAGCAGGAAAAATGGTAGGCATAGGGGGGTGAGGGGCCCCCTGAGGGGGGTTGCAGCTGGGGTGTCTAATGTATCTTTGCTGCTGGGGTGGGGGGCCCAGGGTATGTGTAGGGGCCCGGAAGCAGCAACCCCGGTGGGCACTGGATCACCCAGTCTGACTCTGGACTGCACTTATCTAAGCCATTGCTTATTAACAGTGTCCTTATTATGACTCACTATTTACGAAAGGATTCCTTAGATAATCTCTTCACTCTTCCACACCTCACTTATATTCACTTGCATCTTCCTGTGTTCTCCTCAGCCCCACCACTTCCATCTTAAACCTTCTCATTGCTTCTCTGTACAATCCCTCCATAAGGAACTCTCCCTCTTCAAAATTAAAATCAAATCCTACATCCTGGAATGCTAGCACCATAGGGATCATTTCTGAAAGATGTGTAGAAGTGAAGAGCACCCCCTTAATGCTCATTTAGTAAGAACTTCTTCCATTTCCTGGGGAAGGTGCAGAATCATAGGGTACAAACCAGCCTGTCCTTACCACCTGCATTGTACCCAGTGTTGGTCTGGGATGCCAAGGGTCCACCAGAAAATTTTTTACGATTGACCCAATCTTAAAAGAAAATTTCTTTCTCTCTTCACTTAACCTCTTTATTCTTTAGTCTCTGTTTTCTACATACTATAATTTATCCTTTCAACTTTTTTGCCTCTTTGTTCCCATACAGAAATAGTTAATGACCATGAAATAGGCCAATTAGTTAAAAGCAAGAGTTTTCCTGGTATCCAGATAGGCCATTCCGACACTGATTGTTCCCATTTTTCTTTTAACTTTGCTGACTGCATTGGAGGTTATAAATGACCCCTCATATCTGGTTCACTCACAGCACATGGGACTCAGTTCCCAAAAACTGCTATTGGCAACTCTTAGTACCCTCCAATTTGAGCCTGTTACCCAACCACTTAGGTTGAGCTCTGTAATATATGGACTTATATGTTTACCTTTTCTATAGAATCATAAAAAAGGAAATCAAAAATGTTAATCCTAATATTTATGCTTTCCTCCATTGTGAAGTCACTATATTCAAAAGTAACAGTTTTCTAATATTTACTAAGATATGCAGAAGATTGAATATTAATCCCATTAAGCCAACTAATAATATAGGTAATAATATAATAATATAACCGTGCAACTGCAGCCAATCATCTCTATTTGCAGTTGACTGAATGTTTATTTTATTCATTTCCAGGAAATTGACCGGTTAAAAAGGACAGATGATTTAATTGATTTAAGGGCACTGGTTGACTTTGATACAACGTGGAACTTGCTCATCGGCAGGTTTCTATTAGAACAAGTCTCCCGATAAAACCTGTTGCAAGGTTTGAATGTCATGTTCTCAGGGCAGGAGACTTCACAAGAAGAGGGGCGGACGCAGGTGTTGGAGTTTTTGGATTGAAAGACGAAGCCTTCTTTGCAGTCACATCCCAGCAAACACATCTTATTGCAGCCTTCAATGGTGCTGTTTAGATTGTCACAGTTACTGTAGCAAATCCGCTTGCAGCCGTATACCATGTCCTGTGGACACACTAGAGATAAAGTTACAAATAATGACGTATCAGTGATGATAAAAACACATTTATACCATGCATTAGTATTTTTGTGAGCTGGGATGGGATGTATTGAAATGTCAGATATGTTTTAAAGGACTAATAACTGAATTATGCAGCTGTTGCACTATGGGATAGGTAAGGATTATATTGTGACAATTTAGGGTACATGCTCACGACATTAAGGAGGTTATTTACTAAGCAAAACTCAAATTTTTGGGATTTTTTTTAAAAAACTCGTATTTTTCGAGATTTATTAAAGTTCAATGCAGTAAAAAGTCAGAATCCGAAAATCCGGCATCTCAGACCTGCCGAGGTTGTATATACTGTAAGTCAATGGGAGAGTTCCCTATTCTATCTTGACGTTTCTGTGGTCTGCGCTGAAATTAGTCTGAAAATCTGACCTTTTCCGGCAAAAATAAGAAAAATTGAAGCTTATCTTGAAAAAGTCAAAAAAAATCAAGCAATTCTGGGAAAAAAAACTAAGATTCAGGTTTTCACTCAACTTTTTACCCGAACCGATTAAATCGAGCTTTTTAAATAATAAAAGGTCCAATTGTGGATTCCAGTTTGGTCTGACTTTTTTTTATTTAATTTAATATATTTAATATTTAAATAATCAGAAAAATTCGGATTTTGATAAATAATACTCAAATGCTTTACTTTTGCTATTTCAGCACAGGGCCAATTTATGATGGACGCAATATAGAGCGCATATTGATGCATTTTTATGAAGGAACTTGCATCCAAATACAATCCTGGACTTCCTTATTGTTGCCAATG
Organism: Xenopus petersii; assembly: GCA_038501925.1. Classification (NCBI taxonomy): domain Eukaryota; kingdom Metazoa; phylum Chordata; class Amphibia; order Anura; family Pipidae; genus Xenopus; species Xenopus petersii. The sequence goes on along the minus strand of CM076684.1, from coordinate 8,159,382 downwards.
CATCCACCCTACATTGGACTGTTATATGAATGAGCTGAATGCACTACTGTACTAATAACTTATAAAACGTAACCATTGATTTTATGGTATTGGAACGCGCCCCTCTCTTTATGTTTATTGCATCCATACTGCATCCATACTGTCTCTTCTGACAAATGTTGTATAACTAGACCTAGTGGTAACTGTTTGAGTCAATAGTCACACAAGACTAATGCCCAGTAGACTGGATACTACTGGATATGTAGCTCAAAGCCTCCTAGCAAACCCAATTAATGAAGCCTTTATTGTTAAGTGCAAGAACCCTGGCACCCATTTATTAAATCATACTGTACCTAAGAAGTACTGTAGTTCCACTACACCCTATACCTGATGATTGAGAGCTGCATGCAAGATTTATTGGTAAAGCTCAAGTCTCTTGAGCAACAGGTGCCTCCATTTAACTATAGATTTTGCTCCCCATTATAGTGGTAGCAGTGGAGAAAACGTGACCTTTGCATGCAGAAAGTGCTACTCTAGTCTAGTTGTAAAATGTTCAATATGTGGTTTCCACCAGAACCAATTGACAACCTAGAGATAAGCTATGTGGCAGTAGTGGGGTAGGTAGGCATGCACCGTATATTTCACATGAATTTTATCCTTAAAGAGAAATATTCTCATATTGGGAAACATGATACTCTTTCTCTCTTTTTATCAACAACCATGTCATATTCAAATCAACTTACTTGAGTCGTCAGACTGGCTCCAATCAACGGCCACAAAAATCAGAGCTATAAAACAAGATAAAAAGAATGTAATCATCTTTCCATTGTGTTGAATATTAAAGACCTAAAAGGTTTGTAACCTAGACCGTTGCTTTAACGACATTAATGTTCTACAAGGCATGTTTCCTATAGTACGATAGAGATCAGGGAAACAATTCAACACATTTTGGTGATTTAGGGTTAGTGAATGGGTTTGAAAGAAAGTCAACACACCCTTTACCTAAATAAACAGCTAGAATTGCACAGTGATTGTTTAAACAATTGGATATACATATATCATGAGCGGTACTTACCCAGCACCAACAGGTTAGTCCAGGAATACTTGTTCCAGAATTCCATCTTAAATTTCAACTGTAGAGAAGGACAGGGCAAAAGAAAGATGACCCATATTCTTTCAGTCAGGAGTAAGTCGTAAAAAAGTGAAATTAATTTATATTCTGGGACCCAGTGGTCTTGTCTCACTCATGTTATTCTAAAATTGACCACTCCTGATGAAGTTCTCAGCCAGTATCTATACCAATGGACTTCATACTGATCATCTTTGGATTTAGAAAACCAAGTTCTTTTCCTTAGGGGCTATGGTGTGTTAGGAATAAAGTATGATTAAAAGAACATATCAAGCTACCAAATATTAAATATGGGTTTTAAACAATATTCAGGAACATTATTAAATTGGGTACCAACATTGTGACCCCAGCAGTCTCCCAAGACCCCATAGGTTTTGGCCTGACGAAGGGGCCTGTTTGCTCAGAAAACTTGCAATTACTTTTTAAGTTACTTTTTAAGTTAGCCAATAAAATGTATCACCAAACTTTACTTTGTCTGCATTGTTTCAATGGCTAAAATGGTGCAACATCTTAAGACTCCATAGTAAATTTCATTTAAATTTATCAGGTACAGTTTTGAATCAAACTCTGGGCTATGGCTTGAACCATACCTACACTAATCCACTGAGATACTGGGGGTTTTCAGAGTTGGCGTGGGTCAGTTGATTGGTGTTTATGTTTTCTCTGCCTGCTGCACTCCCAACTCTGCCTACCTCATTAAACTCCAGTGTTACCAATGAATTAATTTAGGGTCTTTATAAGCTTGCTCTCAGAAACTCCTAGTGCTTGATCATTGACACTCCAAAGCCAGATCCAGCCTTTTATTTGTTGTTTCTGCTCGTCGCCTGTTTTGCCCCTGCCTTGATTCCTGTTATTGGTTCCAGGTCCTGAGCTCCTGTTCCTTGCCATGCTCCTATGCCCTTGTTCCTGATCTTTGCCTGTCTATAGCCACAGAGGCTTCTACCTGCTAGCCACTCACCTGTGGCCAAACCTGACAAAATTAGGTGCATTACAAATATAAGTAATGTCCACAGTTAGGGATATAGGTCTATATGTACCTGTTTCAGGATCTTGTTGCTGTAAACTCTGATTTACCAATCTGGTTTTCTTACTAGAAGTGAATCAATTAAAGTTAAATATATGCAGCATTTACTGGTTTGTGCAAATTATAAAGTAATTCAACAGGTTTAATTCCTGTTGGGACATGATGGTTATGAGTTCTATAAGGTACAGTACTTTTATGGTGGTGACATTCGGTTTTAATTACTCCAATGTAATAGTGTATGCACATCAGTTTTGTATCAAACACACCTATACATTGTGTAACAAAACAGAAAGTCTGGAACCCTATGAAATTTAAATTATACACAGTAAATAGGTATTTTGGAAGCCATATAGTCGGTTTCTGGTGCAGAAACTTGGCCAGTTTATTTTTTACCTAGAAACCTACTGAAGTTTCAACTGCAAAAAATTTAATTTCTTAGTACAAAACAAATGAAGTTTATCTTGCATTGGTTTCTGTATTCCGTTCTGTTGCTTATATTGTGTCTTTATGTTTACCTATCACTACAGCTATGGGATACTTTTTTGGGGAGCCTGTTACCCAGAAAGTTCCAAATTATGCATTGGCCATCTCCCATAGACTCCTTTTTATCCAAATAATTGAAATTTTTAAAAATTAATCAGGTGGGTCAGAGTCTTTCTTCCAAGGCTCAGAAAGGATCTTGAGCAGTTCCAGGTTCCATATTCTCCTCCACCTTTATTAGCTGATTTATTCCTTTTCACAATTATAAAACCTCTCCACTCTATCCATGGAAATGTGGTAGCATGGCACAAATATTCCAGAACCAGTAAGTCCAAAATTGATGTTCTTCAGCTGTTGGAGTCTTTAAGGGGGTGCGGGAGGTTGTGAGAGACATAGATTGAAATTATTATTTCCACAGGCAAGTTAGTAAAGAGGACTGATTAACCAGATGAAAGGGTTAGCAGCAGTAGGACAGATCACAGGTATATAGCCCTGCTGGAATATCTTGGATGATTGCTGGAGAGATCCATCAATTACAACTATAGCTATGACTCGGTTCCTACACTGAAGGGCTATAGTAGCAGAGGAAAGATAGCTAAGAAGCTGTATGATCTACTGAAGAGAAATTATGTGGATAAGTTTCTGGTGAAATGGTCCTCAAAAGTGGCAGTCATGGGGTTAAATACTACATAACACCACCAAAAACTCAGGAGCCCCAGATTCTGTGGAAGGTGCTATACTAACTGCCAGTGGCGTATCTAGATGTTTCCCACAGCAAATTAAATTAAGAGCCCCCAACATATCCAGAGGTTGTTCTATTTTATCAATATATGTTGAAAATTATTTTTATTTGGGCCTCCTGGGGCCTCCAATACCTCCTGGGCCGCCCTGCAGCCACAGGGCCGCCTTCCTTTGTAGTTACGACCCTGGTAACTGCCATGAGCACTGCATATTAAATCTACTGCTATTGTTCTGCACTGATATATCCATTCTGTCCAAATGGATATGGGAGTGCTAGTTTCTCCCCTGGGTCTAGTGAATGTTACTCTACTGTTAATGGGTTACAGAAGGGGACCCTGACAGAAAAAAACCCTAGTGTTTTGAATTCACTGGGGGGTGTTTACATATTCTGTTTTCCTTCGGCATTCTCATTGGTTTATTCTCCACTTCTTCAGAGAACTAGGGAGTACAGTGGGAATTTTTTATGGAAGGTTTAGATCTCCATTAAACCATGTCTAAGAAATTGTCAATTGTATTAATTGCGGTGGGATAGCACAATTCTCAATGTCAATATAAAATGTCATAAAACTTGAATCAGTCTTTGTGTGACAAAGCTCATTTCTTGGAACTTGGTAATCTTAGAAAGATTAGAACTAGAGCAAGAGTTGACAAACTTTATCTACTCAAGAAGGTCCAACTTGTGGCCAGATTCCCCTTTCAGGTCAAACTTATGGTCAGAGCCCTTCTTAACCGTATCAAATGGGTACAGCCATAGGAGAATTTTGGTGCAGCTATCATTTAGTCATTGTTCGAAGAATATCAGCAGAAAATATATCATCACCCCAGTTTTAACCTTGTTGTAACCCCTAGTTCTAGCTGTCCATCAGGATGAAATGTAGCATAAACATAGTTACATGCTAAATTAGTGACTTTATCATATAAAATTAACAAAATAGTACTGTGCCTTGTCTCAACCACATCCACTGCCACTCTTGCATTTATGAGCCTACACTTTTCTAGTGCAAGATGTTATTAGGTTTTCAGTAAATTGCATTGTGTGTATTTTACTATCAAATAATAAAACACAAATACCATCAACCTCCTGCTGTGAAATCCATTAACTCCTGGCAACAATGAGATTGTGTGTGTTATTTGGAGCATCAGGATTTAGACGCAGACGTAATGGAACAAACACAAAAGAACTGATAAACACGGACCAAGTTTGCAATAATCAAAGGCAGACGATCAATAACTGGTGTTTAACAGGCAACTGCAGGTTGAACAATAAAAGCAACATTTCGCGGGTTGCTATGGGTTACTGCCTAGATGCAGATTTCCACAGTGTTTATAAATGACCCCCTGTGTGTTTCATGTTCAGGTTACAGAAAAGATACAACCTTATGTGTGATTGCAGCCTGACTCTGGACGAAAGCCCCAAAGAGCATGGCTAGAAGAAGTATAATAAAATGCAAATGAAACCAGTGATCAAATACATCATTAAAGGGGTGGTTGTAACGAAGTCTCACCCTGGTGGTCTAGTGGGGGGGCGGCAGGGATGCCTGCGGCCCCCTCGGCGTGGACACCCGCCATTCCGCGCTGCTCCTCTTCTTGCGCCGGCTCTTTCTTAATGCGCGCGCGCATGCACACTTCTGGATTTAAAGGCGCATGCGCACTGGCGTAATTACGTCAACGCGCAATGGTGCCAAATTTAAAAGTATTAAAGGGGCATTCCCACTGTTTATCATTGCCCGTGATAGGATTGAATTTCCTGGTGCTCCTGAGCCTTGTGCTAATCTGTCTGTTATCTTCTGAACCTGTTTTGACCCCTGTCTGGCTATTTTGACTATTCTTACTTCTGGATCCTGACCTTTGCCTGCTTTCGACAACGCTTCTGTTTAACCCCTTGTTTGATCACCCGGTTTTGACCCTTTGCCTGTTTGACGATCCTTGCTATCCGCCTGCCTTGACCCAGCCTGCCTGACTACGATTTTGCCTAATCCTTTGTACCGTGACCTTCGACCCAAAAAGACTCTGCTAACAGCCGTGCCCCTTTGCCAGCCAGAACATTTCACCTTGTACCCCTTGTTAAGTCCAGGTGGCACCCAAGTAAGCTGAGGGCTCCTCCTGAAGCCCAACGGTGGTCACACTACTGGTGAAGCCGAGCCGAGACCACGGTACTTGGCACTTGTTCTGGTATTGGGTGCCGGCCGTGACAGTGGTTCACTTTTAAGTTAACTTTTAGTATGTTATTGAATGGCTAATTCAATTTTTCCCTTGGTCTTCATTATTAACAGTTTTTTTTAATTATTTGTCTTCTTCTTTTGACTCTTTCCAGTTTTCAAATTGGGGTCACTGACGCCAGCAAATCTGGGATTTGTTGTGTTATCTAATATGGGAGGAGGAGTCACATGGATTTAAGGGGTATGTATGTCTTAATATAGTTGAATAAACTTGTTTCACATATGAGTGATGAGTGATATCCCTGCAGTGAGCACCAACCTTTTGGTTTTTTTGGTGTGCTACCACCATTAATGTGAGCATCATCTTAACATTTCTTGTGATAACGTAGGTGTCATTTAAATTGCATGTGGTTTTAAAAAAAGGGAGTGGTCAAGAATGGCTTTCATTATTGGCCTTCCACCACATGGGTCAGAAAAATTCCAGCCTCAGTAACACAGCAGCATAGTCAGGAGAACGGGACAAAACCTGGTGGGCATCTGGTGACACCAGCCCATATCTGCTATTGGCACCACCTTCCTACCTCCCAGCCCTCGGTCATGGCCACTAACAGGAAACATGGTAGGCGCGGGGGGCCTGAGGGGGGTTGCAGCTGGGGCAGGGAGGGAGGCCTGAGGTTTATAATGTATCTTTGCTGTTGTGGTGGGGGGCCCAGGTGGTGTGTGGGGGCCCCCAAAGCAGCAACCCCGGTGGGGCTTGGGCACCCCAGTCGGACCCTGGACTGCACTAATCAAAGCCATTGCTTATTAACAGTGTCCTTATTATGACTCCCTATTAACCAAAGGATAATTTAGATAATCACTCTTCCACACCTCACTTCTATTCACTTGCATCTTCCTGTGTTCTCCTCAGCCCCACCACTTCCATCTTAAACCTTCTCATTGCTTCTCTGTACAATCCCTCCATAAGGAACTCTCCCTCTTCAACACTAAAATCAAATCCTACATCTTGGAACGCTAGCACCATAGGGGTAATTTCTGAAAGATAAGTGTAGAAGTGAAGAGCACCCCCTTAATGCTCATTTAGCAAGAACTTCTTCTTCCATTTCCTGGGGAAGGCGCAGAATCATAGGGTACAAACCAACCTGTCCTTACCACCTGCATTGTACCCAGTGTTGGTCTGGGATGCCAAGGGCCCACCAGAAAAACTTTTACCATTGACCCAATCTTAAAAGAAAATTTCTTCCTCTCTTCACTTAACCTCTTTATTCTTCTAGTCTCTGTTTTCTACATAAAGGTATGGGATCCGTTATCTGGAAACTCGTAATCCAGAAAGCTCTGAATTATGGAATGGCCATCTATAATATATATAATATAGTATATTATATAATATAACAATATAACTGTGCAACTGCAGCCAATCATCTCTATTTGCAGATGGAGTTGACAGAAGTGTTCATGACATTTATTGGCTCGTACTCTATGAATGTTGATTTTATTCATTTTCAGGAAATTGACCGGTTAAAAGGGACAGATGATTTAATTCACTTAAGGGCACTGGTTGACTTTGATACAACGTCGAGCATCGGAGAGGATGTAGCCGTCATTGCAAACGCAGCGAGGCATGCAGACTTCCGAGGGCACCATTATCGTGTTTCTATTAGAACAAGTCTTGCGATAAAACCTGTTGCAGGGTTTGAATGTCATGTTCTCAGGGCAGGAGACTTTACAAGAAGAGGGGCGGACGCAGGTGTTGGAGTTTTTGGATTGAAAGACGAAGCCTTCTTTGCAGTCGCACCCCAGCTCACATATCTCAATGCAGCCTTCACTGGTGCTGTTTAGATTGTCACAGTTACTGTAGCAAATCCGCTTGCAGCCGTATACCATGTCCTGTGGACACACTAGAGAAAAAGTTACAATCAATGACGTATCAATGACGATAATTACACATTTATACCATGCGTTAGTATTTTTGGAAACTAAGATGGGACGTATTGAAATGTCAGATATGTTTTAAAGGACTAATAACTTATTGTGCAGCCATTGCACTACTGGATAGGTAAGGAATGGATTATATGGCGACAATTTTGGGACATATAACATTAAGGGGTTATTTACTTAGCTCCATTCTGTCTTTTTGTTGCAAAACTCAAATTCTCGAATTTTTCGCGATTTATTAAACTTCAATGCAGCAAAAAATCAGAATCCGAAAATCCGGCATCTCAGACCTGCCGAGGTTGTATATACTGTAAGTCAATGGCAGAGGTCCCTATCCTATTTTGATGTTTCTGTAGTCTGCGCTGGAATTGGTCTGATAATCTGACCTTTTCAGGCAAAAATACGAAATAAATCAAGCGATTCAGGAATAAAAAAATAAAAGGGTTTCGGGTTTTCGCTCGAGTTTTTACCCAACCCAATTAAATCGAGCTTTTTAAATAATAAAAGGTCCAATTGTGAATTCCAGTTTGGTCTGACTTTTTTTATTTAAATAATCAGAAGAATTAAGATTTTGATAAATAAACCCCTAATACTCAAATACTTTATAATATATATATATATATATGATATATAATTTATGATGGACGCAATATAGAGCGCATATTGATGCATTTTTATTAAAATACTTGCATCCAAATACAATCCTGGACTTCCTTATTGTTGCCAATGCATTCATTTTACATTGTACTGTTATATGAACGAGCTGAATACACTACTGTACTAATAACTTATTAAACTTTATCATTGATTTTATGCTATTGGAGTGCGCCCCTCTCTTTATGTTTATTGCATACTGTCTCTTCTGACAAATGTTGTACAACTAGACCTGGTGGTAACTGTATGAATCAATAGGCACAAGACTAATGCCCAGTAGGCTGGATACCACTGGATATGTCACTCAAATCCTTCTAGAAAACCCAATTAATGAAGCCTTTATTGTTAAGTGCAAGAACCCTGGCACCCATTTATTAAATTATACTGTACCCGAGAAGTACCGTAGAAGTACTGTAGTTTCACTATACCCTACACCTGATGATTGAGAGCCACATGCATGATTTATTGGTAAAGCTGAGCAACAGGTGTCCCCATATAACTATAGTATTACACAAGGGAGAAAAAAAATATTCTGATAAATGTTTTTGTATTTCCTTACAGCAAAATTGACTCAATTGCATTTACTATTCTGTCTTTGTACAATGGAGTTATGACAGTGGAAGAAATAAGAGTATGGCTGAGGCAGGATAAACAAGGAAAATATGGAACCAGCCTTAAAACACATTTAAAAAAAGTGGGGTAATTATATACTGCACCCCCTTATAATAAAGCCAAAGTCTTGCTCCCCATTATAGTGGTACCAGTGGAGGAAATGTGGCCTTTGCATGAAGAAAGTGCTACTCTAGTCTAGTTATAACATGTTCAATATATGGTTTCCATGAGAACCAATTAACAACCTAGTTGGGCAATGAACAAGAGATACATTATGTGGTGGTAGTGGGGTAGGTGGCATGCACTGTATATTTCCCATGAATTTTATCCTTAAAAGTGCAAGAGAAATATTCTCATATTGGGAAACATGATTTTCCTTCTCTCTTTTTCTCAACAACCATGTCACATTCAAATCAACTTACTTGGGTCGTCAGACTGAATCTGATCAACGCTCACGAAAATCAGAGCTGTAAAACAAGATAAAAAAGAATGTAATCATCTTTTCATTACAAAGTGTTGAATAGTAAAGGCCTAAAAGGTTTGTAACCTAGACCGTTGCTCAAGGACATCAATGTTCTACAAGTCATGTTTCCTATACTACGATAGAGATCAGGGAAACTATTCAACACATTTTGGTGATTTAGGGTTAGTGAATGGGTTTGAAAGAAAGTCAACACACCCTCAACCTAAATAAACAGCTGGAATAGCACAGTGATTGTTTACACTGCTGTCACAATTGGATATATATATCATGCGTGGTACTTACCCAGCACCAACAGGTTTGTCCAGGAATACTTGTTCCAGAATTCCATCTTGAATTTCAACTGTAGAGAAGGACAGGGCAAAAGAAAGATGATCCATATTCTTCCAGTCAGGAGTAAGTCGTAAAAAGTGAAATGAATTTATATTCTGGGACCCAGTGGTCTTGTATCACTCATATTATTCTAAAATTGACCACTCCTGATGAAGTTCTCAGCCAGTATCCATACAAATGGACTTCATACTGATCATCTTTGGATTTAGAAAACCAAGTTCTTTTCCTTAGGGGCTATGGTGTGTTATGAATAAATTCATGATTCGTATGATTAAAAGAACACATCAAGCTACCAAATACTAGATATAGGGTTTAAACAATATTCAGGAACATTATTAAATTGGGTACCAACGCTGTGATCTCAGCCGTTCCTAAAACTCCATAGGCAATTTCATTAAAATTTATCGGGAACAGTTTGGAATCGAACTCTGGCTTGAACTGTACCTCCGCTAATCCACTGAGCCACATGGGGTTTTCAGAGGTGGTGAGGGTCAGTCATTTTGGTGTTTATGTTTCCTCTACCTGCTGCACTCTCAACTCTGCCTACCTCATTAACCTCCAGTGTTACCAATTAACTAATTTAGGGTCTTTATAAGCTTGCTCTCAGCAACTCCTGGTGCTTGATCATTGACACTCCAAAGCCACATCCAGCCTGTTATTTGTTGTTTCTGCTTTTCGCCCATCTGGTCCTGTTTTGCCCCTGCCTTGATTCCTGTTCTTGGTTCCAGGTCCTGAGCTCCTGTTCTTTGCCATGTTCCTATGCCCTTGTTCCTGATCTTTGCCTGCCTATAGACACAGAGGCTTCTACCTGTCATCCACTCAACTGTGGCCAAACCTGAAAAAATTAGGTGCATTACAAATATAAGTAATGTCCACAGTTAGGGATATAGTTCTATATGTACCTGTTTCAGGATCTTGTTGCTCCAAAGTCCCGTCTCTGAGTGAGAAGCTGCTGCCTAACAACAACATTTTATAGGCCACTTACTTATAAAAAAAGTCCAATTAAATAACTGGTGATTGTTTTGTAAGCTCTGATTTCCACATCTGTTTTCTTACTGGAAGTGAATTAATTAAAGTTAAATATATGCGGCATTTACTGGTTTGTACAAATGATAAAGTAATTCAACAGGTCTAGCTGCTGTTGGGACATGATGGTTATGAGTTCTATTAGGTACAGTACTTTCATCTCGGTTTTAATTACTCCACTTAAAAATGTTTTGTATCAAACACACCTATACATTGTGTAACAAAACAGAAAGTCTGGAACCCTATGATATTCAGATTATACATGTCAAATAGGTATTTTGGAAGCCATATAGTCGATATCTGGTGCAGAAACTAGGCCACTTTATTTTTACCTAGAAACCTACTGCAGCTTCATCTGCAAAAAATGGAATATATTAGTGCAAAACAAATTAAGCTTATCTTGCATTGGTTTCTGTATTCCATACTGTTTGGCTTTGTTGCTTATATTGTGTCTTTTTGTTTACCTATCAGTACAGATATGGGATCTTTTATTGGGAAATCTGTCACCCAGAAAGCTCCAAATTAAGGATTAACCATCTCCCATAGACTCCTTTTAATCCAAATAGTCAAAATTTTTAAAAATGAATCAGGTGGGTCAGAGTCTTTCTTTAAAGGCTCAAAAGGGATCTTCTTCAGCAGGTCCAGGTTCTCCTCCACCTGTATTAACTGATTCATTCCTAATTACAATTATAAAATGGAAACAGGGGGGCACCATTAGTATAAAGGGGTGGTTATGGGGTGCTATTAAAAACCACATAGAGCTGAGCCACAGCTTCAGGCGAATATACAAAATTCAGGGGGGGGGGCTAGTTGAAGCACTCTTAAGGCTTTTAAATATGGGCGTTGGTTTGAGCAATCTCTCTCTCTTAAAAGGCCTTACTGGCGGGGGAGGATTTAGCTTTCAGATTGAAACCAATGCTCAACACACACTGTGTAAAGGTAATGCTATTATGCAGAGAAGGATCTTTTTATATCATGACCTGAGTTAAGTAAGTTAGGGGCCGCCTAACTTTCTAAGATGATCCATGACCATTTAGAAGCTACAAAACTTTAGATAAACCATTTAGAACCATGAGTTATTTCAATCATGTGACATGTTCAGAAAGAATAGTGTTTTGTTTTGTTTTTTTTGTTTTTTTATGTTACTAGTCCTTTAATTTTTAGGATGTTATTGAATGGCTAATTCTAAGCAACTTTTCCCTTGGTCTTCATTATATTTTAACAGTTTTTAATTATTTGTATTCTTCTACTGCCTCATTCCCGTTTTCAAATTGGGGTCGCTGACCCCAACAAATTTGGGATTTGCTGTGTTATCCATATAGAAGGAGGAGTGATATGGATTTATGGGGTATGTCTTAATATAGTTGAATAAACTTGTTTCATATATGAGTGATCAGGGCTGCCATCAGGGGGGGACTGGGGGGACAGTTGTCCTGGGCCCCGTGATTTTTGGGTCTTAGGGGTGCCCGGCCACTGTACTCACGATGTAGCCGGGCCCCCACTGCTGTTAGGAAGCTGCAGAATCGTGTGGGGAGGTCGGTGCTTCTTCTACATGTCTGTCACCTCCCCAGCTTCTAGACTATTGGTAGTTTCCCTAGAGGCGCAAGATGATTGGATAAACCTATCCAATCCCTGTGTAGATCTACCAGGACTACTAAGCACCATAGCTCCACCCACCCTACCCGATTCTGCAGCTCCGGTGGGGACCAGGGGGCCCAGGAAATATTGCCATACGGGGCCCCGTGATTTCTGATAGCGGCCCTGTGAGTGATATCCCTGCAGTGAGCAGCTTTTGGTTTTTTGGTGTGCTACGTAATAACATGTCTTGTGATTAACATTTCTTGTGATAACCTAGGTGTGGTTTAAATTGCATGTGGTTTTGAAAAAGGGAGTGGTCAAGAATGGCTTTCATTATCGGCCCTCCACCACATGGGTCAGAAAAATTCCCGCCTCAGTAACACAAAAGTTGGACAGGACCAGAGTCAGGAGAACGTGAAAAAACCAAGTTGGCCCCTGGTGACACCAGCCCATACCTGCTATTGGCACCACCCCCTGCCTCCCAGCCCTCAGTTGCGGCCACTAGCAGGAAAGATGGTAGGTACGGGGGGCCTGAGGGGGGTTGCAGCTGGGGCAGGGAGGGAGGCCTGAGGTTTCTAATGTATCTTTGCTGTTGTGGTGGGGGGCCCAGGTGGTGTGTCAGGACCCCAAAACAACAACCCTGGTGGGGACTGGGCACCCCAGTCTGACCCTGGACTGCACTAATCAAAGCCATTGATTATTAACAGTGTCCTTATTATGACTCCCTATTCACCAAAGGATACCTTAGCTAAGCCCTTCACTCTTCCACACCTCACTTCTATTCACTTGCATCTTCCTGTGTTCTCCTCAGCCCCACCACTTCCATCTTAAACCTTCTCATTGCTTCTCTGTACAATCCCTCCATAGGGAACTCTCCCTCTTCAACACTAAAATCAAATCCTACATCTTGGAACGCTAGCACCATAGGGGTAATTTCTGAAAGATAAGTGTAGAAGTGAAGAGCACCCCCTTAATGCTCATTTAGCAAAAACTTCTTCTTCCAGTTCCTGGGGAAGGCGCAGAATCATAGGGTACAAACAAACCTGTCCTTACCACCTGCATTGTACCCAGTGTTGGTCTGGGATGCCAAGGGCCCACCAGAAAAACCTTTACCATTGACCCAATCTTAAAAGAAATGTCTTCCTCTCTTCACTTAACATCTTTATTCTTCTAGTCTCTGTTCTCTATATACTATAATTTATCCTTTTAACTTTGTCGACTGCATAGGAGGTTATAAATGACCCCTCATATCTGATTCACTCACAGCACATGGGACTCAGTTCCCAAAAACTGCTATTGGCCTCCCTTAGTACCCTCCAATTTGAGCCTGTTACCCAACCACTTAGATGGTAAGCTTTGTAATATATGGACTTATATGTTTACCTTTTCTATAGAAACATAAAAAAGGAAATAAAAAATGTTAATCCTAATATTTACACTTTCTGCCATTGTGAAGTCACTATATTCACAAGTAACAGTTTTCTAATATTTACTGAGTTTGATATGCAGAAGATTAAATATTAATCCCATTAAGCGGACTAATAATATAGGTAATAATATAACAATATAACTGTGCAACTGCAGCCAATCATCCCTATTTGCAGATGGAGTTGACAGAAGTGTTCATGACATTTATTGGCTCGTACTCTATGAATGTTGATTTTATTCATTTTCAGGAAATAGGCCGGTTAAAAGGGACAGATGATTTAATTCACTTAAGGGCACTGGTTGACTTTGATACAACGTAGAGCATCGGAGAGTATGTAGCCGTCATTGCAAACACAGCGGGGCATGCAGACTTCCGAGGGCACCTGATTCAGGTTTCTATTAGAACAAGTCTTGCGATAAAACCTGTTGCAGGGTTTGAATGTCATGTTCTCAGGGCAGGAGACTTTACAAGAAGAGGGGCGGACGCAGGTGTTGGAGTTTTTGGATTGGAAGACGAAGCCTTCTTTGCAGTCGCATCCCAGCTCACATATCTCAATGCAGCCTTCAATAGTGCTGTTTAGATTGTCACAGTTACTGTAGCAAATCCGCTTGCAGCCGTATACCATGTCCTGTGGACACACTAGAGAAAAAGTTACAATTAACACATTTATACCATGCATTAGTATTTTTGTGAGCTAGGATGGGATATATTGAAATTTCAGATATGTTTTAAAGGACTAATAAATTAATTCTGCAGCCACTGCACTACTGGATAGGTAAGGATTATATGGTGCCAATTTTGGTACATATTCCCAACATTAAGGGGTTATTTATTAAACTCCATTCTGACTTTTTGTTGCAAAACTCGAATTTTTTGGATTTTTTAAAAAAACTAAAAAAAATTCGAGATTTATTAAAGTTTAATGCAGTAAAAAGTCAGAAACCGAAAATCTCAGACCTGCCAAGGATGTATATACTGTAAGTCAATGGCAGAGGCCCTATCCTATTTTGACGTTTCTGTGGTTTGCGTTGGAATTAGTCTTAAAATCTGACCTTTTCAGGCAAAAATACGAAAAATTCAAGCTTATCTGGAAAAAGCCAAAAAAATGCAGCAATTCAGGGAAAAAATTGTACGATTCAGGTTTTCACTCAAGTTTTTACCCGAACCAATTAAATGGAGCTTTTTAAATAATAAAAGGTCCAATCGTGGATTCCAGTTGGGTCTGACCTTTTTTATTTAAATAGTCAGAAAAATTTAGATTTTGATAAATAAACCCCTAATACTCAAATGCTTTACTTTTGCTATTTCAGCACAGGGCCAATTTATGATGGACGCAATATAGAGCGCATATTGATGCATTTTTATTAAGATACTTGCATCCAAATACAATCCTGGACTTCCTTATTGTTGCCAATGCATCCATACTACATTGGACTGTTATATGAATGAGTTGAATACACTACTGTACTAATAACTTATAAAATGTTACCATTGATTTTATGCTATTGGAGTGCGCCCCTCTCTTTATGTTTATTGCATCCATACTGCATCCATACTGTCTCTTCTGACAAATGTTGTACAACTAGACGTGGTGGTAACTGTATGAATCAATAGGCACAAGACTAATGCCCAGTACACTGGATACTAATGGATATGTAGCTCAAAGCCTCCTGGCAAACCCAATTAATGAAGCCTTAATTTGTAAAGTGCAAAAACCGCTGGCACCTATTTATTAAATTATACTGTACCTGAGAAGTACCGTAGAAATAATGTTGTTCCACTCAAACCTATGCCTGATTGAGAGCCACATGCATGATTTATTGGTAAAGTTGATAGTCTCTTGTGCAACAGGTTCTCCCATATAACTATAGCGTTACACAAGGGAGAAAAAAAAGATTCTGACTCATGTTTCTATTTCCTTACAGACCAGACCAAGTCTAGAGTTGCTTTATTTCATTTAATTCAAGGATTCTGGATACACACTGAGGACTTTTACTATTCTGTCTTTGTGCAATAAAGTTATGACAGTGGAAGAGATGAGTATGGCTGAGGCAGGATAAACAAGGAAATATGGAACCAGCCTTAAAAAACATTTAAAAAAAGTGGGGTAATTAAATTCTGCACACTGTTATAATGTAGCTAAAGACTTGCTCCCCATTATAGTGGTACCAGTGGAGGAAATGTGGCCTTTGCATGCAGAAAGTGCTACTCTAGTCTAGTTATAATATGTTCAATATATGGTTTCCATGAGAACCAATTAACAACCTATTTGGGCAATGAACAAGAGATACGTTATGTGGCAGTAGTGGGGTAGGTAGGCATGCACTGCATATTTCCCATGAATTTTATCCTTAAAAACTTTTTTTGGGAAACATGATTTTCTTTCTCTCTTTTTCTCAACAACCATGTCCAAGTCAAATCAACTTACTTGAGTCGTCAGACTGAATCCGATCAACGCTCACGAAAATAAGAGCTATAAAACAAGATAAAAAAGAATGTAATCATCTTTTCATTACAAAGTGTTGAACATTAAAGACCTAAAAGGTTTGTAACCTAGACCGTTGCTCAACAACATCAATGTTCTACAAGGCATGTTTCCCATAGTACGATAGAGATCAGGGAAACTATTCAACATATTTTGGTGATTTAGGGTTAGTGAATGGGTTTGAAATAAAGTTAACACACCCTTTACCTAAATAAACAGCTAGAATTGCACAGTGATTGCTTACAATGCTGTCAAATCGGATATATATCATGTGTGGTACTTACATAGCACCAACAGGTTTGTCCAGAATTCCATCTTGAATTTCACCTGTAGAGAAGGACAGGGCAAAAGAAAGATGACACATATTCTTTCAGTCAGGAGTAAGTCATGAAAAAGTGAAATTAATTTATATTCTGGGACCAACTGGTCTTTTATCAAGCATATTATTCAAAAATTGACCACTCCTGATGTTCTCAGCCAGTATCCATATAAATGGACTTCATACCGACCATCTTTGGATTTAGAAAACCAAGTTCTATTCCTTAGGGGCTATGGTGTGTTAGGAATAAAGTATGATTAAAAGAACACATCAAGCTACCAAATACTAAATATTGGTTTTAAACAATATCAGGTCCAGTTTGGAATCTAACTCTGGGCTTTGGCTTGAACCATACCTGCACTAATCCACTGAGATACTGGAGGTTTTCAGAGTTGGTGAGGGTCAGTCAATTTGATGTTTATGTTTTCTCTGCCTGCTGCACTCTCAACTCTGCCTACCTCATTAACCTCCAGTGTTACCAATTAATTAATTTAGGGTCTTTATAAGCTTGCTCTCAGCAACTCCTGGTGCTTGATCATTGACACTGCAAAGCCAGATCCAGCCTGTTATTTGTTGTTCCTGCTTGTCCCCATCTGGTCCTGTTTTGCCCCTGCCTTGATTCCTGTTCTTGGTTCCAGGTCCTGAGCTCCTGTTCCTTGCCATGTTCCTATGCCCTTGTTCCTGATCCTTGCCTGTCTATAGCCACAGAGGCTTCTACCTGCCAGTCACTCACTTGTGGCCAAACCTGACAAAATTAGGTGCATTACAAATATAATTAATGTCCACAGTTAGGGATATAGGTCTATATGTACCTGCTTCAGGATCTTGTTGCTCCAAAGTCCTGTCTCTGAGTGAGAAGCTGCTGCCTAACAACAACATTTTTTAGGCCACTAACTCATTAAAAAAAGTCCAATTAAAACTGGTGATTGTTTTGTGAACTCTGATTTCCCAATCTGGTTTTCTTACTGGAAGTGAAATCAATTAAAATTAAATATATGCAGCATTTACTGGTTGTGCAAATTATAAAGTAATTCAACAGGTTTAATTCCTGTTGGGACATGATGGTTATGAGTTCTATAAGGTACAGAAGTTTTATGGTGGAGACATTCTGTTTTAATTACTCCACTTAAAAATGTAATAGTGTATGCACATCAGTTTTGTATCAAACACACCTATACATATTGTAACAAAAAGGAATGTCTGGAACCCTATGATATTTAAACTATACACAGTAAATAGGTATTTTGGAATCCATATAGTCGGTATCTGGTGCAGAACCCAGGCCACTTTATTTTTACCTAGAAACCTACTGTAGTTTCACCTGCACAAAATTTAATTTATTATTGCAAAACAAATGAAGTTTATCTTGCATTGGTTTCTGTATTCCATACTGTTTGGTTCTGTTACATAGTTAGTTAAATCGGTTTGAAAACAGACAAAGTCCATCAAGTTCAACCCCTCCAAATGAAAACCCAGGCCATCTCCCATAGACTCCTTTTTATCCAAATAATTGAAAGTTTAAAAAATGAATCAGGTGGGTCAGAGTCTTTCTTCAAAGGCTCAAAAAGGATCTAGAGCAGTTCCAGGTTCTTCTTCTCCACCTGTATGAGCTGATTTATTTACTTTCACAATTATAAAATGGGAAGCAGGGGAGCAAGTTTCCACCTCTCCACTCTATCCATGGAAATGTGGTAGCATGGCACAAATATTCCAGAACCAGTAAATCCAAAATTGATGTTCTTCAGCTGTTGGAGTCTTTAAGGGGGTGCGGGAGGTTGTGAGGGACATAGGTTGGAATTATAATTTCCACAGGGAAGTTAGTAAAGGGTCCGGATTAACCAGATGAAAGGGTTAGCAGCAGTAGGACAGATCATAGGACAGGAATATCTTGGATGATTGCAGGAGAGATCCATCAATTACAACTATAGCTATGAACCGGTTCCTACACTGAAGGGCTATAGTAGCAGAGGAAAGATAGCTAAGAAGCTGTATGATCTACTGAAGAGAAATTGTCTGGATAAGTTTCTGGTGAATTGGTCCTCAAAAGTGGCAGTCATGGGGTTAAATACTACATAACAACATTGAGAACCTCAGAAGCACCAGATTCTGTGGAAGGTGCTACACTAACTGCCAGTGGCATTGGCAGATGTTGCTGGGTCCCGCAGCAAATTAATTTTAGAGCCCCCAACATATCCAGAGGTTGTCCTAATTTATCAATATGTATTGAAAAGTATCTTTATTTGGGCCTCCTTTACCTCCTAGGCCCCCCTGCAGCCACAGGGTCGGCTTCCTTTGTAGTTATGCCCCTGATATCTGCCATAAGCACTGCATATTGAATGTACTGCTATTGTTCTGCACTGAGATATTCCATCTGTCCAAACTATCTCCTGAGTCTTTGTTTCTCCCCTGGGCCTAGTGAAGTCTAAAAATGTTACTCTACTGTTAATGAGTTACAGAAGGGGACCCTGACTGAAACACCCCCCGGTGTTTTGAATTCATATATTCACATATTATCAACCACCATTAAAGCAAGCCTTCAGCATTGAGCATTCTCATTGGTTAATTCTCCACTTTTTCAGAGAACTAGGGAGTACAGTTCTCTGGAAGGTTTAGATCTCCATTAAACTATTGGCCACGTCTAAGAAATTGTCAACTGTATTAATTAGGGTGGGAAAGCACAATTCTCAATGTCAATATAAAAGATCATAAAACTTGAGTCAATCGTTGTGTGACAAAGTTCATTTCTTGGAGCTTGGTAATCTTAGAAAGATTAGAACTAGAGCAACAGTTGACGAACTTTGTCTACTCAAGAAGTTCCAACTTGTGGCCAGATTCCCCTTTTATCAAATGGGAACAGCCATAGGAGAACTTTGGTGCATCAATCATTCATTCACTGTTCGAAGAAGGCTGGGCGTGTCTTTTTTCAAACTAGATTACTATGTTTATATATAATTATTATGCTGATGCAGTGGGATTGGAGCATTTGTACAACTGCCCCATTATAATATAACATTGCTGTCTAACTAGACTAAAAGGATCCATCTAGTAAGAGACATTTGAATTTTTCACATTACTAATGCAGCTCCTCATACCTTGCATTTTGGCAGAGCAATAGAGTGAGGCAGTACATCTGGAGATACTAGAACTTATAATAGGTTTGGAGATGCCTGTGCTCACTGATTCTTACTGTATAATATATTCTTGTACTTATACCCACTTTGTTTTATTGTATATTGTGCTTGACCTGCCAATATTCTCTATATCTAACTGCTCGTGGTGTCATTGTCCATTGCTCTCTATTTATGTATTTGGTGTGCCAGTGCCTCTGCTTCTTACTATATAATGTTCTTTATAGTACTTGTGATGTCTTCTCTTTATGTTCTTGGGAAATCAGTACCTACTGCTCCTTTGTATGTCTTTTGAGTATCTCAGTCTCTGCATGTAATGTACTTTAGGTGCCAGAATCTTTTCCCCCCTTTTCCCCATAATGTGCTTGTAGTGCAACATTCACAGCTCTCAGTTAAAATGGTGGTGTTAATATCCCCTTCCTGCAGTGCAAGACGTTAATGGGCCCCCCCCCTGACAAAACCATCTTCTGCTGCCTTTGCTCCCAGCCCTCGTTTGTGGCCACTAGCAGAAAAGATGGTAGGCACAGGGGGCCTGAGGGGGGTTGCAGCTGGGGCAGGAAGGGAGGCCTGAGGTGTCTAATGTATCTTTGCTGCTGGGGTGGGGGCCCAGGGCACCCCAGTCTGACCCTGGACTGCACTTATCTAAGCCAATGACTCACTATTAACCAAAGGATACCTTAGATACGCCCTTCACTCTTCCACTATTCACTTGCATCTTCCTGTGTTCTTCTCAGCCCCACCAATTCCATCTTAAACCTTCTCATTGCTTCTCTGTACAATCCCTCCATAAGGAACTCTCCATCTTCAACACTAAAATCAAATCCTACATCTTGGAACGCTAGCACTATAGGGGTAATTTCTGAAAGATAAGTTTAGAAGTGAAGAGCACCCCCCCAATGCTCATTTAGCAAGAACTTCTTCTTCCATTTCCTGGGGAAGGTGCAGAATCATAGGGTACAAACCAACCTGTCCTTACCACCTGCATTGTATCCAGTGTTGGTCTGGGATGCCAAGGGACCACCAGAAAAACTTTTACCTTTGACCCAATCTTAAAAGAAATTTCTTCCTCTCTTCACTTAACCTCTTTATTCTTCTAGTCACTTTTCTCTACATACTATAATTTATCCTTTCAACTGTTTTTGCCTCGTTGTTCCCATACAGAAATAGGAAATGACCATGAAATAGGCCAAACAGTTAAAAGCAAGAGTGTTCCTAGTATCCAGTTAGGCCAGTCTGACACTGATTGTGCCCATTTTTGTGCCCAACTTTGCCGACTGCATAGGAGGTTTTAAATGACCCCTCATATCTGATTCACTCACAGCACATGGGACTCAGTTTCCAAAAACTGCTATTGGCAACCCTTAGTACCCTCTAATTTGAGCCTGTTACCCAACCACTTAGATGGTAAGCTTCGTAATATATGGACTTATATGTTTACCTTTTCTATAGAAACATAAAAAAGGAAATCAAAAATGTTAATCCTAATATTTACACTTTCCTCCATTGTGAAGTCACTATATTCACAAGTAACAGTTTTCTAAAATTTACTCAGTTTGATATGCAGAAGATTAAATATTAATCCCATTAAGTGGACTAATAATATAGGTAATAATATAACAATATAACTGTGCAACTGCAGCCAATCATCTCTATTTGCAGATGGAGTTGACAGAAGTGTTCATGACATTTATTGGCTCGTACTCTATGAATGTTGATTTTATTCACTTTCAGGAAATAGGCCGGGAAAAAGGACAGATGATTTAATTGATTTAAGGGCACTGGTTGACTTTGATACAACGTGGATCTTGCTCATCGGAGAGGATGTAGCCGTCATTGCAAACACAGCGGGGCATGCAGACTTCCGAGGGCACTTGATTCAGGTTTCTATGAGAACAAGTCTCCCGATAAAACCTGTTGCAGGGTTTGAATGTCATGTTCTCAGGGCAGGAGACTTTACAAGAAGAGGGGCGGATGCAGGTGTTGGAGTTTTTGGATTGAAAGACGAAGCCTTCTTTGCAGTCACATCCCAGCAAACACATCTTATTGCAGCCTTCAATGGTGCTGTTTAGATTGTCACAGTTACTGTAGCAAAGCCGCTTGCAGCCGTATACCATGTCCTGTGGACACACTAGAGAAAAAGTTACATTCAATGACGTATCAATGATGATAAAAACACATTTATACCATGCATTAGTATTTTTGGAAACTAGGATGGGATGTATTGAAATGTCAGATATGTTTTAAAGGACTAATAAATTAATTCTACAGCCACTGCACTATGGGATAGGTAAGGATTATATGGTGCTAATTTGGGACATACTCACGACATTAAGGAGTTTATTAACTCAAAACTCAACCAAAAACTCAAATTTTTCAAGATTTATTAAAGTTCAATGCAGTAAAAAGTCAGAATCCGAAAATCCGGCATCTCAGACATGTCGAGGTTGTATATACTGTAAGTCAGTGGCAGAGGCCCTATCCTATTTTGATGTTTCTGTGGTATTCGCTGGAAATAGTCTGAAAATCTGACCTTTTTGGGCAAAAATATGAAAATTCAAGCTGTAAAAAGCCCAAAAAAAATCAAGCAATTCTGGGAAAAAAAATTTACGATTCAGGTTTTCACTCAAGTTTTTTCCCAAACCGATTAAATCAAGCTTTTTAAATAATAAAAGGTCCTATCGTGGATTTCAGTTGGGTCTTTTTTTATTTAAATAGTCAGAAAAATTCGGATTTTGAAATAAACCCCTAATACTCAAATGCTTTACTTTTGTTATTTCAGCACAGGGCCAATTTATGATGGACGCAATATAGAGCGCATATTGATGCATTTTTATTAAGGAACTCGTATCCAAATACAATCCTGGACTTCCTTATTGTTGCCAATGCATCCACCCTACATTGGACTGTTACATGGATGAGCTGAATACATTACTGTACTAATAACTTATAAAACTTTACGATTGATTTTATGCTATTGGAAAGCGCCCCTCTCTTTATTTTTATTGCATCCATACTGTCTTTTCTGACAAATGTTCTACAACTGGACCTGGTGGTAACTGAGTCAATAGTCACACAAGACTAATGCCCAGTAGACTGGATACTAATGGATATGTAGCTCAAAGCCTCCTAGCAAACCCAATTAATGAAGCCTTAATTTGTAAAGTGCAAAAACTGCTGGCACCCATTTATTAAATTATACTGTACCTGAGAAGTACCGTAGAATTACTGTCGTTCCACTAAAACCTATACCTGATTGAGAGCCACATGCAAGATTTATTGGTAACAATAAACAGCTGCTCCCATAAAACTATAGCGTTATACACAGGAAAAAAAAGATTCTGATCATGTTTCTATTTCCTTACAGACCAGACCAAGTCTAGTGTTGCGTTATTTCATTTAATTCAAGGATTCTGGATACACACTGAGGACTCAATTGCATTTACTATTCTGTCTTTGTGCAATGAAGTTATGACAGTGGAAGAGATAAGAGTATGGCCGAGGCAGGATAAACAAGGAAATATGGAACCAGCCTTAAAACACATTTAAAAAAAGTGGGGTAATTATATTCTGCACACCCTTATAATATAGCCAAAGTCTTGCTCCCCATTATACTAGTACCAGTGGAAGAAATGTGACCTTTGCATGCAGAAAGTGCTACTCTAGTCTAGTTATAATTTGTTCAAAATATGGTTATGAGAACCAATTAACAACCTATTTGGGCAATGAACAAGAGATATACGTTATGTGGCAGTAGTGGGGTAGGTAGGCATGCACTGTATATTTCCCATGAATTTTATCCTTAAAACTTTTTTTGGGAAACACGATTTTCTTTCTATCTTTTTTTCTCAACAACCATGTCCTATTCAAATCAACTTACCTGAGTCGTCAGACTGAATCTGATCAACGCTCACGAAAATCAGAGCTATAAAACAAGATAAAAAAAAAGAAATCATCTTTCCATTACAAAGTGTTGAATATAAAAGACCTAAAAGGTTTGTAACCTAGACCGTTGCTCAACGACATCAATGTTCTACAAGTAGTGATGGGCGAATTTATTCGCCAGGCGCGAATTCGTGGCGAATTTGCGCGATTCGCCGTCGGCGAATAAATCGGCCGCGAAAATTCGCAGAAAAAATTCGTCGGCGTCAAAATTTTTTTTTCGAAAAAACGGACGCCGGCGCAAAAAACTGGCGCCGGCGTCGAAAAAACGGGCGCCGGCGTCAAAAACGAGACGCCGGCGCCGTTTCGCAAATTTTTCGCCGTTTCGCGAATTTCGCGCAAAATTCTCGAATTTTTTGGCGAAGCGAAACTGCACAAATTCGCCCATCACTATCTACAAGGCATGTTTCCTATACTACGATAGAGATCAGGGAAACTATTCAACACATTTTGGTGATTTAGGGTTAATGAATGGGTTTGAAAGAAAGTCAACACACCCTCAACCTAAATAAACAGCTGGAATTGCACAGTGATTGTTTACACTGCTGTCACAATTGGATATATATATCATGTGTGGTACTTACCCAGCACCAACAGGTTTGTCCAGGAATACTTGTTCCAGAATTCCATCTTGAATTTCACCTGTAGAGAAGGACAGGGCAAAAGAAAGATGACACATATTCTTTCAGTCAGGAGTAAGTCATGAAAAAGTGAAATGAATTTATATTCTGGGACCAATTGATCTTGTATCACTCATATTATTCTAAAATTGACCACTCCGGATGGAGTTCTCAGCCAATATCTATACAAATGGACTTCGTACTGACCATCTTTGGACACATCAAGCTACCAAATACTAAATAGGGGTTTTAAACAATATCCAGGAACACTATTAAATTGGGTACCAAAGTTGTGACCCCAACAGTCTCCCAAGACTTCATAGATTTTGGCCTGACGAAGGGGCCTGTTTGCTCAGAAAGCTTGCAATTGTTACTTATTAAGTTAGCCAATAAAATGTATCACCAAGCTTTACTTTGTCTGCATTGTTTCAATGGCTAACATGGTGCAACATCTTAAGACTCCAAAGGGAAATTCATTAAAATGTATCAGGTACAGTTTTGAATCAAACGCTGGGCTTTGGCTTGAACCATACCTACACTAATCCACTGAGATACTGGGGGTTTTCAGAGTTGGCGTGGGTCAGTCGATTTGATGTTTATGTTTTCTCTCCCTGCTGCACTTTCAACTCTGTCTATCTCATTAAACTCCAGTGTTACCAATGAATTAATTTAGGGTCTTTATAAGCTTGCTCTAGAAACTCCTAGTGCTTGATCATTGACACTCCAAAGCCACATCCAGCCTTTTATTTGTTGTTTCTGCTTGTCACCTGTTTTGCCCCTGCCTTAATTCCTGTTATTGGTTCCAGGTCCTGAGCTCCTGTTCCTTGCCATGCTCCTATGCCCTTGTTCCTGATCCTTGCCTGCCTATAGCCACAGAGGCTTCTACCTGCTAGCCACTCACCTGTGGCCAAACCTGACAACATTAGATGCATCACAAATATAATTAATGTCCACAGTTAGGGATATAGGTCTATATGTACCTGTTTCAGGATCTTGTTGCTCCAAACTGCCGTCTCTGAGTGAGAAGCTGCTGCCTAACAACAACATTTTATAGGCCACTAACTCATTAAAAAAAGTCTAATTAAATACAGTAACTGGTGATTGTTTTGTAAACTCTGATTTCCCAATTTGGTTTTCTTACTGGAAGTGAAATCAATTAAAATTAAATATATGCGGCATTTACTGGTTTGTGCAAATTATAAAGTCATTCAACAGGTTTAATTGCTGTTGGGACATGATGAGTTCTATTACAGTACATTCATGGTGTTGACACGCGGTTTTAATTGCTCCAGTTAAAAATGTAATAGTGTATGCACATCTGTTTTGTATCAAACACACCTATATTGTGTAATAAAACAGAAAGTCTATGAACCCTATGATATTTAGATTATACATGTCAAATAGGGATTTTGGAAGCCATATAGTCAATGTCTGGTGCAGAAACTATGCCACTTTATTTTTACCTAGAAACCTACTGCAGCTTCAATGGAATTCATTAGTACAAAACAAATGAAGCATATCTTGCATTGGTTTCCATACTGTTTGACTCTGTTGCTTATATTGTATCTTTTTAGTTTA
Source organism: Xenopus petersii (assembly GCA_038501925.1). Classification (NCBI taxonomy): domain Eukaryota; kingdom Metazoa; phylum Chordata; class Amphibia; order Anura; family Pipidae; genus Xenopus; species Xenopus petersii. The sequence goes on along the minus strand of CM076684.1, from coordinate 8,133,753 downwards.
CCTACCAGTACAGCTATGGGATCTTTTATTGGGAAACCCGTCACCCAGAAAGCTCCAAATTATGGATTAACCATCTCCCATGGGGGCAAATTCACTAAAATGCGAAGTTGCGCCAGGCGCAACTTCGCCGCACTTAGCCACAATTCGCCACACTTCGCCAGGCGTATTTTCGCCAGCGCTCCGCAAATTCACTAAAATCCGAAGTTGCGCACAGGGGTAGCGTAAGTTTTCGAAGTTGCACTAGCGTTAATTCACCAAGCGAAGCGAAGTTTCGCTAGCGATGGTTCATTTGCATACGGCGCGAAATTCAAATTTCAATGGAGGAACACGTATCACCACTTCAAATGGCTAGAAAACCTTCAAATCAGCAAATAAAAATTTTATTTTGCCCTACACATGTGCCCACTGTCTAGGTAAGTTGCCATGAGTCAGGAAATGTAGGGGGGAAGGAGGGTAGCCCCAAAAATATTTTCGATCTTTTTCAGCCTATCACCCATCATGTAGAAAACACGCCAGCGTTTTTTGGGACTTAGAAAAAAATTTGACTTTTTTTGAAACAATCCCTATCTACTCTATTGCACTTCGCCAGGTCTGAGGTGGCGAAGGAAGTCTAGCGTAAAAGGTAGCGTTCAGTACACTGCGCAAGTTAGTGAATTTGCGTAGTTACGTCGCTAGCGAAAATTCGCCTGGCGTAAGGGTGCGAAGTAACACTAGCGAAATTACGCCAGCGTTCATTAGTGAATTTGCGCAGTAGCGAAAAATGCCAAACGCTAGCGAATTAACGCTAGCGTTCGGCACTTCGGCGCTTAGTGAATTTGCGCCATAGACTCCTTTTTATCCAAATAATCGAAATTTTTAAAAATGAATCAGGTGGGTCAGAGTCTTTCTTCAAAGGCTCACAAAGGATCTTGAGTTCCAGGTTCTTTCCATGTTCTCCTCCACCTGTATTAGCTGATTCATTCCTTATCACAATTATAAAATGGGAAGCAGGGGAGCAAGTTTCCACCTCTATTCGTGGCAATGTGGTAGAGTGGCACAAATATTCCAGAACCAGTAAATCCAAATTTGATGTTCTTCAGCTGTTGGAGGCTGTAAGGGGTTGCGGGAGGTTGTGAGGGACATAGCATAGGCGGAGGGTGAATATTTTCTTTGGAAAGGCTAAAGTTGCCCATACATGGGCCGACATATCTAATATCAGATGTAGCAGATAAATTTAACACCATTACCTCCTGTAGCTCCTTCTAATTTCAGTGAAAACCATGCAGAAGTGCAGATAGGAGTCCTTTTTGAAAACGGGCTAATTGCGGCCCGTATTCAAATTTACACTGGCCCTCATCCTCCGTCATGAAATTAATAATAATGAGGCTCCTCAGCACAGTGCGATCAGGAATCCCATAGTAGTAATATTTGGGCAAATTAGTGAAATGATCTGCCACTTGGTCTGTACTGCTGCCTGTGAGCTGAAGGTGTTAGTAATAGTCACGTACTGGAACGTAGTGACGCGCTGTTTTCGCATACTTCTTTAGGGCTGAAGGTGTCAATAGTCGTACTACGTGCCAGTACAGTAAACTAAAGAAGTATGGCATCACTACGTTCCAGTAGGTGACTATTACTAACACCTTCAGCACACAGGCAGCAGTATAGACCAAGTGGCAGATCATTTCACTAATGTGCCCAAAATATTACTGCTTCTTTAACTCCATTCCTGTAATTTAATGTTAATGGTTCAAAGAATGTCAGGCTGAATGGTCGACCCCCACACATTTTCACCTCACCATATCTGGACCTGGTTGCAAAAGTTTGGGCAGCTGGGCACCCCTGCTCTAAAGTATAAGCCTCTTCCATTTAGAATTATGTTCTTCCATTTATTTTACTCTCAACACCTTCCTCATTCTCTTCTATATTTCATGCTTGTCTTAACTTTGTTCCCTTCTAGCCTGCATTTTTTTCTCCCACTCCTCTTTTTGCTCTCATGCACTGCAGAAATTTGCCTTTCTTCTCATGTTACCTTCAGCCTTGTGTGTTTTTAAATTTAGTAAAATATGTTTCCCAGCCATGCAGTGACTTCCCCTAAACAAACACTAAGGGGCCGATTCACTAAATTCGGGTGAAGGGTTAGAATAAAAAAACTTCGAATTTCGAAGTTTTTTTGGGCTACTTCGACCTTCGACTACGACCTTCGACTTCGAATCGAACGATTCAAACTAAAAATCGTTCGACTATTCGACCATTCGATAGTCGAAGTACTGTCCCTTTAAAAAAAACTTCGACCCCCTACTTCGGCAGCTAAAAGCTACCGAAGTCAATGTTAGCCTATGGGGAAGGTCCCCATAGGCTTGCCTGTGATTTTTTGATCGAAGGATTTTCCTTCGATCGTTGGATTAAAATCCTTCGAATCGTTCGATTCGAAGGATTTAATCGTTCGATCGAACGAAAAATCCTTCGATCGATCGCAGGATTTGCGCAAAATCGTTCGACTTCGATATTCGAAGTCGAATGATTTTAGTTCACAGTCGAATATCGAGGGTTAATTAACCCTCGATATTCGACCCTTCGTGAATCGGCCCCTAAATGAAGAAAACAAAAAAATATTAAGGAAAAACAACATGTGTAAACACCAACCCGAAAAGCACAATTTTTGTTTTCAGGTCAAAGGGTTAACGTGAGACTGAGACAAGGGTGACTGAGGTATGATTGATGCTGGCAGTTTAATTGCAGATAGTAAAGCAGTTCATTTAAGTTGACCTCAGCCCTCAAAAAATCTTTCTTATCTGCAGTGCCACTGCCTTCTCATCTGCATGACTTGAGCACTGCATATTAAATGTACTGCTATTGTTCTGCACTGAGATATCCCATCTGTCCAAACTATCTCCTGAGTCTTTGTTTCTCCCCTGGGCCTAGTGAAGTCTAAAAATGTTACTCTACTGTTAATGAGTTACAGAAGGGGACCCTGACTGAAACACCCCCCAGTGTTTTGAATTCATATATATATATATATATATCACATATTATCAACCACCATTAAAGCAAGCCTTCAGCATTCATCATTCTCATTGGTTAATTCTCCACTTCTTCAGAGAACTAGGGAGCACAGTGGGACAATTTTTTTGGAAGGTTTAGATCTCCATTAAACTATGGGCCAAGTCTAAGAAATTGTCAACTGTATTATTTCGGGTGGGATAGCACAATTCTCAATGTCAATATAAAAAGTCATAAAACTTGAATCAATCTTTGTGTGACAAAGCTCATTTCATGGAGCTTGGTCATTTTAGAAAGATTAGAACTAGAGCAACAGTTGACGAACTTTGTCTACTCAAGGAGGTCCAACTTGTGGCCAGATTCCCCTTTCAGGTCAACCTTCTTAACCGTATCAAATGGGAACAGCCATAGGAGAATTTTGGTGCATCAATCATTCAGTCATTGTTTGAAGAATATCAGCAGAAAATATATCATCACCCCAGTTTTAACTTAGTTCTAGCTGTCCCTTAGGCTGAGCTCCCATCCCACTTCTCCAGCCCAAATGTTTAGGAATCACTGCCCTAGTGAAAAGCTATTATTGCAAAGTTGATAATATAAGGAGTCAAAACACGACATGTATATAATTGTAGTTTCATTGAGAAAGGAGGCAAGAGAAATTCAAGCAATAGATCATCTGTATTTTTGAATTAATTGGCACCAAATTACACATACCATATGTATTTTATGCTTTGCAGGAGAGGAGTTGATAGTGATATATTAATTAACAGGCTTTTTAGGGCATTCACTAATTTTGATGCAACGTGGAATGTGTTCATTTGAGAGAATGTAGCCTTTATTGCAGACACAGCGGGGCGTGCAGGTATTTAAATGCACTGATGGTTTATTCATGGTATTACAGGTCTTGCGCAGCTCTTTATAGCAGGGTATAAATTTCATGAGTTTAGGGCAGGAGACTTTACAGGCAGATACAGGGACACAGGTGTTGGAATCCTTGGATCCTTTGAAGACAAAGCCCTCTTTGCAGTCGCACCCTATCTTGCACATTTTATTGCAGACGTCAATCGTGCTGTTCAGACTGTCACAGTTACCGTAACACGTACGTACACAACCATAAATCATGTTGGAGGGACATGGGTTTCCTGGAAATGGTGACAAAAAAGTGGAAATGGAATTTACCTGATGTTGAATAGGAATGATTTAAAAGTTCCAAGGACATTTACAAAACCATAGAATATTCTAAGATGATCCATGTCCATTTATAATCTACAAAAGACCATTTAGAACCATGAGTTATTTCAATCACATGACATGTTCAGCATGATGGGTAAGTAATGGGGTTCAGTTATGTTGTCTGGTTACGCCTTCATTATGACTTAATGATACTACGGGAAACATTCATACACAATGAAGGAACCTGTAGGTGGAACCTGTAACAAGTAATTTATAGGATTATATAATTATACACACCCAAACTGAATCATAGAAGAGAGGAGCCTGCTAGAAGAGATTTATATAACACACTTGGCATTACTAAGTGGGATTTGCCTTAACTAATGGAGACATCTTATACCTGTTATATAGACCCTATATGAGTTGACCTTGGGAATGAGTTGTAACAATAATCGGTCCACTAAACTGTAGAAGACAGCTGCCTAATGTATCTTTGATGCTTATATTCCTGGGTAACTTAAATATTTTTGAGTGTCTAACTCAATGAAGACTATGAAGATTTTCATTCATCCTTGTCATGGTATATCTAGTATAGATAAATCTAAAAACAACTGGACTTGCTAATCAATGAAGACGTTTCACTACTCATCCGAGCAGCTTCTTCAGTTCAACTGACTGGTGTGGGAAGTTCTCGGTATATAAACCGAGAACTTTTAGATTTACCTATACTAGATAACTCAATGAAGCTTGTCTCTTGGATGTCCATGGGAATTCAATCAACGTCCCTGTTATTGAGATTCATCTACCATGAGATTACATGGGTTATCCATAATATAATTAGATTTAGTTCACTGGTATAGCTTACAACAAGCAGGGGCAGAACTACTAAAGTGATAATAGGCACACAGTTACAGCCCATACACTTTACATTTGTATTTCTGATGCATGCAATGAAGCCAAGCACAGGCAGCAATGCATAGAGGCTCCCTTTTTTAGCTCTCCGTTTTGGCCTAATTTTGATAGTGTGGCATTATTGGGAATAAATGATTTAGCTTGCGTGAAAAGTAGCATAAACATTGTTAAGTGCTAAATTAGTGACTACCTGTGCCATAGAAAATTCACAAAGTAGTACTGTGCATTGTCTCAACCACATCCACTGCCACTCTTGCACTTATGAACCTACACTTTTCTAGTAAAATGGCAAGATATCTGAGTCGGACTGGGGGAGCCCAGGGCTGCTGCCAAGGTGCAGATTTGTACAGTCTTTATAAATGACCCCCTATATGTTTCATGTTAAAGTTATAGAAAAGATACAAACTTACGTGTGACTTTAGGCTGACTCTGGACAAAAGCCCCAAACAGCATGACTAGAAGATACAAAAAACAAAATAGAAATGAAGCCAATGATCAGACACATCATTAAAGTGGTGGCTCACCTTCAAGTTAACTTTTAGTATGTTATAGAATGGCTTCATTTAAGTAACTTTTCATTTTTTTTTTATAGTTTGTTAATTATTTGTCTTCTTTACTGACCCCATCTAAAAAACAGATGCTCTGTAAGGCTACGAAGATATTGTTATTGCTACTTTTTTATTACTTTTATTCAGGCCTCTCCTATTCATATTCCAGTCTCTCTTTCAAATCAGTGCATGGTTGCTAGGGGCATTTGGACCCTAGCAATCAGATTGCTTAAATCGCAAACTGTAGAGCTGCTGAATAAAAAGCTAAATAACTCAAAGGCCACAAATAATAAAAAATGAATACCAATTGCATATTAACTCAGAATATCACTCTCAGGAGGCCCCAACCTTACTCGTGAGCCAAATCTAAATGTAAAAAGAATTGGAGAGCAACACAAGCATGAAAACGTGCTTGGGGATGACAAATAAGGGCTTTGATAGGCTATTTGGTAGCCCCTATATGGACTGGTAGCCTACAGGAGAGTAGTTGGTTTTTATACAACCACAACTTGCCTCCAAGCCTGGAATTCAAAAATAAGCACCTGCTTTGAGGCCACTGGGAGCAACATCCAAGGTTTTGGTGGGCAACATGTTACTCGCAAGCTACTGGTTGGGGATGGGGACCACTGCTCTACATGATACTAAAAGTTAATCTTAAAGTTAACAACCCCTTTAAAAAATTGATATATCAACAAATAATTCATCTCTCAAGAACCCCATGTGTACACACAATAACCACTGTATGTCACATGTATGAATTGAATGTACTTACCCATAACAAGCAGACTCAGTGAAGAATACATTTGCCAGGTGCCCATCGTGAACTTTTGCCTGAAGATAGAAAAAAAAATTAGGAAAAGGAGTCTTAATAAGAACAATTAGAACAGCAGAGGATGGGCGAAGACTGAACATACCATGGCACCTTTCTATTGTCCCAATTAGTCATATTAGTCTATGAGCAGATTTAGGATTTATTTGGCCAAAAAGACCCTGAGTTCAGTATCCCTGTTATTGTTGAGGGAAAAACTCAAACTGTACTTGGTGAAAGTTTCTACAGTGTATTTGTCTTAAATTTCTTAAATGCCTTTGGATAAAGCGGCAACAGAGTTCAATATGTAAAAACAGAACAAGAACAATTTAAAGAATAATGAAAACATTTAACATTTAGTCTGGGTGAGTATATAAAGTGGTACCTGCTGCTGCTGGTTACTGTCGCTGCAAAGTCTTCTGCTTCAGAATGATGCCGCTGCCTCCCTTGTAAAAGCATTTTCCAGGTCAATGGGAGGCCTTATAAATAGCCAATTACATGACAGCTTATATTTGGTATGGGTTTTTTGTAAGTATAACATTAAGTACTTTGTGACAGTTATTGCATAAATTAAGGAGGAGATACTGAAGGCTGAGCAGCATTAACTGCATGTTTGTAATATCTCATTATAACAGGGTTGGACGGCAGTTATAAATGGGCCCCATTTATGAATGGCTAATATGTTGGAATGCTAAATGGCCTTGTCATGAGGTTCTTGTATGTGCCGACCCAACCCTGAATTCTCAGCACTAGATAGGTCCCAGACATGTAGGGTTTGTGTTTTTTATTGAGAACTTTACAACAGAATATTAACAAGATATTTAGTCAATATCAAGGGAGAGAGACAAGAGGAAAGTGTTGGAAGGGTTACTGTCTGCTCTGCTCTCATTTCCCTACAGAAATAGGGATTGGTAGCACTAGATTTCATAGGGAACATTCAAAAATGTTAGTTTCTGCCTAGTAAAACTCTGATAGTACTCTTACGCTTAGGTCAATTTGAATAGGGTGGGTACATATAGGTCATATATACGTCTTTATTAGAGATGTTGGTGCAAATGCTTGAAGTGGCCACTTATTATTACACGTGTCCAAGGAAGCAAAATAAAAACAAAAGAGATCCTCTAATGTCCTCGACATGAGCCCACCCTAAAACAAATGTGGCATGTCTCTCAAATAGTTGGACAAAAAACTGTTAACACAAAAATCTTTAATAGTTAGAACTTTGGAAGGCAAACCCGCTTTAAAATATGAAAAAAAAACGTTTTTTTCCCCATTTTTATAACTTTTCAGCATACAGGATATGATGTCACTGACATAAGATTGAGGAGGATGGAGCTCCATCTTATCCGTTCACCAGGACTAAGTTGGAGAAGGAAACTCTGGCGAAAGAGTTCAAGTTCTGTAAAATTCGCACTTTGGTGAATTTGCGGATTAACGATCGTTCACATGAGTGAAACTGCACTTGGCACTAGGGCCCTTTAATAAAAGGCTAAATGTATTGATAGTGTATGAGGGGCCACCTTTATATTGTGTGGATGTGTGTATAGGCAGATTTAGGATTCTGAGAGTGCAAGATATTTGCCAATGGGTGCCAATAGTCGCCCAAAGTTGCCTCAGTGGCAACTTTGGACGACTATTGAAAACGCATCGCCGCGTGTGAATTAGCGCAGGCGACTTTTCATTCTAGCCGATGGGGAAAAAACGCTGAGGCAGTTCGGGGAGATAGTCGCGCAAAAGACGTGGCGATAAGTCGCCAGGCGACAAAATCTCCCCGAATCTCCTCGTTTGGCCTTACGCTTAGATTATTAAGTTGAGCAGCTTGAGGCTCCTACGAGGATTGTAGTGGGATTAAGATCCCGGGTACTAATTGCCCAGAAGAAGGGACTAAGTGTACAGACCTAGGGTAGATAGATTCCCCTCAGGTTCCACTTAGGGAAAAGGCTGAAAGCTGGGTGTACCTCCTCAAATCTGCATGTATTGTTCCTATCTCTGAGGAGAATTATACTGACCAAAGGTGTTGTGAGTACTGCCTATGCACAATGTATTGTATGATCCTGCAAATGTTCTGATTTATGTACACTCCACTGAGGATTGTATATTGTGCTTAATAAATCTGTTCTATGGTTAAGTTATAAGAACCACCGGCGCCCAATTATTTGCACCCTGAATACAGTTACAGTTGCACTACACCCTGCTTCCACATCGCTGCGAAGGCTCACTCCCTAAGGTTTTAAGGTCTCATCCGGAGCATATGTATTGGGAATGAAGCTTATAGTAGAGTAAGATGCACTCAATTTACTATAGCGCTACATCCATATTAAAAAAAAAAACACAACCAAACTGCCATTCCCGATTTTACCTTATTTGTAATTAAAAAAGCTTGATTTAATCAATTCGGGAAAAAACTTGATAACATTTTTTCAGGGTTTTTTCCTGAATCACTTGATTTTTCTGGCTTTCTCCCAAAAAGCTAGAATTTCTCAGATTTTTGCCCTAAATGGTCGGATTTTCGAGCTATTTACAGGGCAGACCACAGAAACATCCAAATAGGACAGGGACCTCTGCCACTGACTTATACACAACCTCATCAGGTTTTTCAGTTTTTTCCAATTCTGCCTATTTGCAGCTTCTGGCTTTAATATATTTAAAAAAAAATTTAAAATGTTGTACAATAAAAGGGGTGTATACATTTTAAACACAGGAAAAACATACCAAACCATAACCGATAACCAAAACAAGAGGTAAAGAGGGCACTGTCCAAAAGAGCTTACAGTCTATCGATAGGACATTGCTTTAATGTTTGATGCTATTAATAAGCTATCACTAGATTCCTGCATTGAGGTGCTATAGTAGAAATATTTAAGACTAAGCCACCAGATACATGTGCACATAATGGCCAAGACCCTGAATTGACAACATATTAATACAAGTGATTTGGGATGCACCCAATCCACTATTTTGGATATGGCAGAACCCTGAATATTTTGTGAAACCGAATACCGAATCCTAATTTGCATATTGTGGGATGGGGGAAACCTTTTTTTACTGATTTTGTGACAAAAAGTAACGAGATTTCCCTCCCCGTCCCAAATTTGCATATGCAATATAGGATTCGGATCAGATCCTGCTGATAAAGGCCGAATCCTGGCTGAATCCCGAATCAAATCTTGGATTTGGTGCATCCCTACAAATGATAGGCAGTATCACACTGTCATCAACACATATCAGTTATTTATATAAATAAGGAGTCTGTATAAGGGTATTGGCATATAGGGGCAAATTTGCAGATTTACTAACGGTTGCTGGCGTAACTTTGCTAGCAAAGGAGATAGACTCAAGTGGTATTTCGTTCCCTAACTCAAACTTTGAATTTGCGCTGTGGCGAATGGATGTGACTGTGTAGCCATGGGGGCAGCCATTCAAGCACAGGATACACAGTAGATAACAGATAAGTACTACTATAGTTTATATAAACAAGCTGCTGTGTAGCCATGGGGGCAGCCATTCAAGCACAGGATACACAGTAGATAACAGATAAGTACTACTATAGTTTATATAAACAAGCTGCTGTGTAGCCATGGGGGCAGCCATTCAAGCACAGGATACACAGTAGATAACAGATAAGTACTACTATAGTTTATATAAACAAGCTGCTGTGTAGCCATGGGGGCAGCCATTCAAGCACAGGATACACAGTAGATAACAGTTAAGTACTACTATAGTTTATATAAACAAGCTGCTGTGTAGCCATAGGGGCAGCCATTCAAGCACAGGATACACAGTAGATAACAGATAAGTACTACTATAGTTTATATAAACAAGCTGCTGTGTAGCCATGGGGGCAGCCATTCAAGCACAGGATACACAGTAGATAACAGATAAGTACTACTATAGTTTATATAAACAAGCTGCTGTGTAGCCATGGGGGCAGCCATTCAAGCACATGATACACAGTAGATAACAGATAAGTACTACTATAGTTTATATAAACAAGCTGCTGTGTAGCCATGGGGGCAGCCATTCAAGCACAGGATCCTATGCCTTTTCTCCTTTTCCAGCTTTGAATGGCTGCCCAATAGCTTCAGCTAGTTTGTTTATATAAACCATAGTAGTACTTATCTGTTATCTACTGTGTATCCTGTGCTTGAATGGCTGCAAATAGTAACAAATAAACATGGTCAGTAAATGGTTCAAAACGGAAACAGGATCCGTCTGATATTTTACAGAAATGATTTAACACCAAAAACAAAACTGGTTTCTAGGATACACATAACAGTTCCGTGCCTTGTCTCAACCCCTCTTCATCATGGTTAAAAAAACTAGAGCCTTTAAACGAATATTGGTAAAAATGCCATATTTTATATACGGTATAGGATCTGTTATCTGGAAACCTATTGTCCAGAAAGCTCAGAATTACGGAAATCCCTTCTGGCATAGACTCCATTTGATCTAAATAATTCAAATTATCAAAAGTGATTTCCTTTTTCTCTATAGTAATAAAACAGTAACTTGTACTTGATCCCAACTAAAATATAAATAATCCTTATTGGAGGCAAAACCAGCCTATTGGATTTATTTAATGTTTATATGATTTTCTAGTAGACTTAAAGGGGTGGTTCACCTTTAAGGTAACTTTTATGTGTGTTATAGAATGGGCAATTTTAAGCAACTCTTCAATTGGTTTTCATAATTTATTTTTTATAGTTTTATAATTATCTGCCTTCTTCTTCTGACTCTTTTTGCAGCTTTCAAATGGGCGTCGCTGACCCCTTCTAAAAAGCAAGTGCTCTGTAAGGCTACAAATGTATTGTTATTTCTCATTTTAATTACTCATCTTACTATTCAGGCCTCTCCTATTCATATTCCAGTCTCTTATTCAAATCAATGCATGGTTGCTAGGGTAATTGAAACCCTAGCAACCACACTGCTGAAATTCCAGACTGGAGAGCTGCTGAATAAAAAGCTAAATAACTCAAAAACCACAAATAATAAAAAATGAAAACCAATGTCAAATGGTCTCTGAATATCACTCTCTACTAAAAGTTATTTTAGGTGAACCATCCCTTTAAGGTATGAAATTACAGAAAGATCCATTATCCAGAAACCCCCAGGTCCTGAGCATTCTGAACTGGGACCCCCCTCCGGCCCTGCCTGCTGCGTCGAACGCGAACAATGTTTTTATTCTCATTAAGAAGCTTTCATTGTGGATGTGGGTGTGGATCTGTGGGCAGCGGGGCCCACAAAAGCCGAGGGCCCACTGGGTTTTTTCCCGGTGTCCGAACCTGATTCTGGAGTCATGTGACTTGTGCTCTGATAACCTTCAATCACTCTTTACTGCTGTACTGCAAGTTGGAGTGATATCACCTCCCTCCCTTTTTCCCCCCAGCAGCCAAACAAAAGAACAATGGGAAGGGAACCAGATAGCAGCTCCCTAACACAAGATAACAACTGCCTGGTAGATCTAAGAACAACACTCAATAGTAAAAACCCATGTCCCGCTAAGACACATTCAGTTACATTGAGAAGGAAAAACAGCAGCCTGCCAGAAAGCATATCTCTCCTAAAGTGCAGGCACAAGTCACATGATCAGGGGCAGCTGGGAAATTGACAATATGTCTAGCCCCATGTCAGATTTCAAAATTGAATATAAAAAAATCTGTTTGCTCTTTTGAGAAATGGATTTCAGTGCAGAATTCTGCTGGAGCAGCACTATTAACTGATTCATTTTGGAAAACATTTTTTTCCCATGACAGTATTCCTTTAAAGGCCAATCCATGAGAGACGTGATGAGGAAATGAGTTCTTGCACAACATACAGTAAACTGTAATTCATGTGATGCAGTTGTATAAACACATTAACTTTACAGCGCTGCAAAATATGATGGTGCTAAATAAATACATGTTAATATTAATGATGATAATATTTAGGAAAAATCACGGCCTTTACCTTTCTGATATTTTAAACAATGAAAGGAAGAGTCTCCTACTAAAAACCCAGGAAACTTTACACATTTCTAGAAAAGCATCACAAGAACAAAGTCCACCTATAATTCCCATTTTATTATGAAAATCCAAAACATGCAATTGGTTAAGAACCGGGAAAGTAATACAAACAGTAATCCATTAGCCCTTCCCAATAATTCCCATCCCATAATAAAAATATCCCTAGAGTGAGATAAAAACTCCACTACAGATTTCCCAAGTTAAGATAAAAGGATATAAGTGGTTGACTAGATAAATATGTAATAATTGTAACTAGTGATGGGGGAATAAATTTGCCTGGCACGAATTTGTGGCGTATTTTCGCGTTTCGCCGCCGGCGAATAAATTTGCAAATCTCCCGTGAAAATTTGCTGCTAAAAATTCGTCAGCGTCAATTTCCGATTTTCACAAATCATTCGTGAAAATTTTCGAATTTCCCAATTTTTTGTGAAAACATTCGAATTTCACGATTTTTTCGCGAAACTGTCCGAATTTCACGATTTTTTAGTGAAAACGTTTGAATTTCACAATTTTTTCGTGAAAACGTTTGAATTTCAAGTTTTTTTTGGGAAAACGTTCGCATTTCATGGTTTTTCGTGAACTTTCCAATTTCACGTCTTTTTGCGAATTTTTCGTCATTTCGTGAATTTTGCGAGAAATTTGCTAATATTTAGGGGAATCAAAATGGGAGAAATTCGCCCATAACTTATTGTGACTGAAAATACACTAGAGCCATGAATATTCTGTAAATTATATCTTTTTAAATGGTGCTTAGTGATGTCATCACTTATAATCGGAGCTTAGTGATGTCATTTCTGTCCTGTGAACTTGTGTATTACTGTATAATAAATAAAGTTCCCTCTGTTGAAATATATGAGGATATTATAAGCTTATATATGCTTATATCTGGTTGTGGAACTCCTAAGTGACTTATAATATCCTTATATTTTACAATAGGGGGTACTTTATTCTCTATATATACCCCAACCCTAACCACACACTGGTCCTTTGTTAGGATATTGTTGTTTATTGATTGTGCAATGAGGGCCAGGCATATGTAACTACAAATTCAGTCACTTGAAATTTTTGAACACTCGCTTATTTTTATACATTTAGGATTTTCCTCCCTGTTATCAGCAATAACATATCCCTCATCACAAACACAGCGCGGCATACAAGATGGAGACGAGATGGGGGCGGTGTTTAGCGTGGCGCAGGTACGCCGATTGGTTTTCAAACAGGGGTCGAAACGCATGTTTGCGGGACAAGCAACCTTGCAGGCAGACACCTCAACGCAAACACTGGATTCGGCAGATTGGAAGACAAATCCGTCCATGCAGTCGCAATCTAAGGTGCACGGCTCGTAGCAGTTCTCATTGGTGCTGTTGAGATTGTCGCACGTACTGAAGCAGCTGCGTTTGCACCCCCGGAAGATCATATTAGAGGGGCAGTTAATTTCTGAAAAAGATAATGAAATCATTTTTTATCGGTCACTTATAATGTGCAATATAAACAAGGAAAGGAATATACTGTATATAGAGTTACCACCTGTCCAGTTTTGACATGATTAGCCCAGTTTTCAGAAGGGCTGCTTGTAGGGTTGCCATTCGATGAACTCCAGGGGGAGGTGTGGCCATGATGCAGCAGGGGGCGGGACAGTGATGTAGTGGGGTGGGGCCATGATGTTGTGGGGGCATGACATCAGCGGTGGGGCTATGACGTGGTGATCAGCGATTGGCTGAACATCGCATCAAATCCTGCCCGGTTTTCCTACGCTGGAAAACTGGGCAGCCATTTTTGACCTGAACAGAAAACTGGGCTGTCTGGGTCAAAACCAGACAGGTGACAATTAGGTAAAACGGACAACATTCATCTTGATTGACATGGCGATCGGTCAATTGCTGATCAACACGTCATAACCCGCCCCACAATGTCATCAACCTGCCCCATAACATTATCACCCCTCCTTCACGGCATCACCCCCGCCCCCTGTCGGAAAGGAGGAATGGGGAGAGGTGGCTACCCTAAACATACAGTCCACGGAGCAGCAAAAAAGGTTAGTGCAAAGTGGGCTAAACAGAACAGGGTTCTTTAATTTGCAAATTAAACAGTTAAAAACCTCATTAAAACAAACAATTGGATAACTTCTGAAGATTGTTCAGGTTTTGCATGCTTAAATAGTGGTAGTTTGGTCATTTTAGAGTCTGTGCAAATATAACTGATCCTCTCGCAGATAATACCTATGGCCATGCAACTTTATTAGAAATAAATCTGTTGATCAATCAATGGGAGGAGCTAGAGGAGTTATTATGGAGAGGATTCTCCTTCCCTGTGCTCCATCAAGCTCACCAGCCCACTGGTCCTTACAGAGGTAAAAGGGGGCCAGAAGGGGTAGATAGTAGGGATGCACCGAATCCACTATTTGCGATTTGGCAAAATCCCTGAATCCTTCATGAAAGATTTGGCTTAAAACCGAATGGAAGCCAAATACTATTAGGGACAGGAAGGGGAAAAAGTGGGAAAATTTTTTTACTTCCTTGTTTTGTGACAAAAAGTTATATGATTTCTCTTCCCGCCCCTAATTTGCGTATGCAAATTAGGATTTGGATTGAGTTAGGCCAGGCACGAAGATTCGATCGAATCCTGCTGAAAAGGCCAAATCCTAGCCAGAAACCGAATCCTGGATTCAGTGCATCCCTAATAGGTAGTGGAACATTATGGAGTAGGGCAGTAGAAGTGGTGCATCTGCTGATCAACATCTCAACACTGACTGGTACATTTGGGGTACAACTGGATTATTCTTTGCACAGATCCCCTAACAAGACGCTGCTCCTTTGTGACTTTCAACATGACTTCCTTAGTAGATATTGAATTTAGAGTAATGGTCATAGAGTGACTTGAGGGAAAGAGGAACACCCCAAAAAGAGATTGTGGTGTATTTCCCCTTTATGGATAAGCTTGGTTGATGCTTGCTTCCCCTCATTAGTGGTTTAATAGGTCTCTCTTCCAGATGGGTAAGGCTATGGCACTAGGACACCAACATTCTTAGATGTTTCTGGCAGACTATATATCCCTTTTAACTACAGGATTTATGACCCAGAAACAAAAGGACGAATAAACCTTAAAGGAGAAGGAAAGGTTAAAACTAAGTAAGCCTTATCAGAAAGGTCCATCTAAATATACCAGTAAACCCCCAAAGTAATGTTGCTCTGAGTCCCCTGTCAAAAGAAACGCATCATTTCTTTCCTTCTATTGTGTACTCATGGGCTTCTGTATCAGACTTCCTGCCTTCAGCTTAAACCTCATTGCCTTGGGCAAGAGCATGCTCAGTTTGCTCCTCTTCCCCCGCCCCCTCCCTTCTCTACTGTAATCTGAGCCCAGAGCAGGGAGAGACTCAGGCAGGAAGTGATGTCACACCACATTAATACTGTAGCTCCTATTCTAAACAAACAGAGAGTTTCTAGAGCTTTTTACTTAGGTATGGTAAAACATTCTACAGAATAAATATAGCATTGTAGCTTGCACTATTGCATCTAATCTATTGACAATAAAATGCCTCCGTAGCTTTCCTTCTCCTTTAAAAACACTGTAAAATTGCTCATGAAACTTTGTAAGCACTTTTGCAATTTCCATTAATTTTTTTCAGTTTCAGAGCTATTTAATTATTTACTAACTGCCAATATAATGAATTTTGTAACAACAGTCAAAAAATTTATTTTTAGAAGGAAAACAGAGAAGTGTTCTAATGTTGCTCTGCTCATTAAAGCGAATATCTCTTTCCTGAGAAGAGCAACATCAGAACACTGTTATGCATCAGAAGATACATCTGTTATTACTTTATTCATTATATTGGCAGTTAATAATGACTGTATGTTTCTTCTATCGGTGAAGAAGTTCCTTTCATACAGCTGATCTCAACTACATATTGTTGTTTTCAGTTGTTTTGGGAGCAAAAAACTACAGTAGGTTAGAGTGTGAAATGTGGTCTAAGTTTTGGAAGCTTTGGTTTGGTTGAATTATTCAGGCAGTTGTTACCTGGAGGAGCATCATTGGTTCCACTGGCTTGAGCTGCAAAAAAAGAAGCAAACAAGCAAGTAAAGTTCTGAATACCAACACCTTCTTACATTGCACCACCAATATCTTCTCCAAAGTTATATGAAAGGTATCCTGACACAACCGGTCTTTTCAAGGGTAGCGTGTAAGTCATATTTAACCCAAGAAACCAAGAGTCTTGAGACCAAATTGAGAACTACAGTTCTGGAAGATGTATAGTAGGAGGACTAGTAGGATGACTAGTAGAAACTAACATCACATTGAAGTAAGTTTGCAGTAGGTGCTCTGTAAAATAACTTTAATATAAGAAACAATTTTGGAAACGAGGCAGCACTGCAGGGCCAACAACTTAATGGTTCATCTTCTAGGACAACTTGCCAGAGTGTTCTGTGACAATATTAAGGCACCAAGCAAGAGACCTGCGGCACAACTGATGCAATTGATTAGGTGATCAGAATTTATTCAGCTCACAAACAAAACGGCAACATTTCAGGCCTCTACTGGGCCCTTTATCAATTGCATCAGTTGTGCCGTAGGTCTCTTGCTTTGTGATATGCAGTTTTGGGCTTTGAGCAGCATGGGGCCCGATACCTGAAGGCACCTAACATCAATCCGGTGGTTCAGACCTGGAGCAGCACTCCATTGTTGGGATTTGAATATAAATGCACTGGGCTGCAGGCTGGGTTATACAGGGAACTCTGAGTATCACTCATGTATTATAAGGGATAATGTACCCCCTACTGTAAATGATAAGGATATTAGACGTCACTAAGGGGGTTTGTGACTATATAAAGGCACAAGGCTGCAGGCTAAGTTATACAGGGAACTCTGAGTATCACTCATGTATTATAAGGGATAATGTACCCCCTACTGTAAATGATAAGGATATTAGACGTCACTAAGGGGGTTTGTGACCATATAAAGGCACAAGGCTGCAGGCTGAGTTATACAGGGAACTCTGAGTATCACTCATGTATTATAAGGGATAATGTACCCCCTACTGTAAATGATAAGGATATTAGAAGTCACTGAGGGGTTGTTCTGTGACCATATAAAGGCACAAGGCTGCAGGCTGAGTTATACAGGGAACTCTGAGTATCACTCATGTATTATAAGGGATAATGTACCCCCTACTGTAAATGATAAGGATATTAGAAGTCACTGAGGGGTTGTTCTGTGACCATATAAAGGCACAAGGCTGCAGGCTGAATTATACAGGGAACTCTGAGTATCACTCATGTATTATAAGGGATAATGTACCCCCTACTGTAAATGATAAGGATATTAGAAGTCACTGAGGGGTTGTTCTGTGACCATATAAAGGCACAAGGCTGCAGGCTGAGTTATACAGGGAACTCTGAGTATCACTCATGTATTATAAGGGATAATGTACCCCCTACTGTAAATGATAAGGATATTAGACGTCACTAAGGGGGTTTGTGACTATATAAAGGCACAAGGCTGCAGGCTGAGTTATACAGGGAACTCTGAGTATCACTCATGTATTATAAGGGATAATGTACCCCCTACTATAAATGATAAGGATATTAGAAGTCACTGAGGGGTTGTTCTGTGACCATATAAAGACACAAGGCTGCAGGCTGAGTTATACAGGGAACTCTGAGTATCACTCATGTATTATAAGGGATAATGTACCCCCTACTATAAATGATAAGGATATTAGAAGTCACTGAGAGGTTATGTGACCATATAAAGACACAAGGCTGCAGGCTGAGTTATACAGGGAACTCTGAGTATCACTCATGTATTATAAGGGATAATGTACCCCCTACTGTAAATGATAAGGATATTAGAAGTCACCGAGGGGTTGTTCTGTGACCATATGAAGGCACACTCACTCATGTATTATAAGTGGTGACCAAAATGTTGGGCTAACGATAAAATAATTTTCTTTATTTTAAAAGTCCTGTTGAGTGCTGTATGTTTTATCTTACATATATAGAAAGATAAGGCAAAGCTGTCTTCTATTTATTGCTCACATCATCAAAGGGTAAATCTATGGATAAAGTTGCTTTATATGTAAAGCTCCTGTGTATTAATCCAGTGATCCCATACCTGATGTTGGATTTGTCTGGCTCAGTATTAACAGATGGATCAGTAAGCAGGTGACCCAGAATGCCATTCTTGATATGTACCTGGAACAGATTTAGTCATTTATAACATAAGTCCATATTTACCTTCTGACGGAGAATAATCGATATCATTAGAGCTGAGCATGGCAGATATGTTATTATTTGTCATCCTTTGACAGCAGATAAATCTGACAAAATCTGGATTTGTATATATAAAAGATGCCAAAGAAGCACCAAAACCAATATTCTTATCGCATTCAATCGCAGCTTCTATGGATATTTTTCGCTGTATCTGTCTTTTTAAAGGGGTTGTTCACCTTTGATATAACTGTTAGTATGATGTAGAGCGTGATATTCTGAGACAAATTGCAGTTGGTTTTCATTTTTTTATTATATGTGTTTTTTGAGTTATTTAGCTTTTTATTCAGCAGCCCTCCAGTTTGCAATTTTTGGTTGCTAGGGCCCTAATCACCCTAGCAACCATGCCTTCATTTAAATAAGAGACTGGGATATGAATAGGATAGTCCTGCATAGAAAGATGAGTAATAAAAATTAGCAATACATTTGTAGCCTTACAGAGCATTTGCTTTTTTTTTTGATGGGATCAGTGCCACCCATTTGGAAGCTGGAAAGAGTCAGAAGAAGAAGGCAAATACATGAAAAAAAAAAAACTATAAAAAATAAATAATGAAGACCAATTGAATAGATGCTTAGAATGAGCCAATCTATAACATACTCTAAATTCTGCAAAATAATCATAGAAGCAGGGGTAGGGTGACCGTGTCTTTGGTTAGATTGGTGGAGGCTGTTGGGAGATGGATTAATAACAACCTGCCCACCAGAGGTCGCTCTTTCACTAGAGGTTTCTTATGCATTTTCCCCATCGTCGGAATCCTGGCTGCTTCCACTAAAGTGAATTTACCCAGATATATAAATATACAATGATACCAGGCAGAGGAATAAGCATAATTTACAGAGCATTGATAATATGAATGCAAATGTGTGTTTGTGTGTTACTACTCCAATAGGGGGTGCTCTCTGATTTCAGCTATGCCAATGCTCAGGATAATATGCAATAGAAAAGTATATCAGATATTTAAAATGTTAAAAGTTATTTTAAAGGTTCACCCTTAAAGGAACAGTAACATAAAACATGAAAGTGTTTTAACAGGGGTTGTTCACCTTCAAACAACTAGTTGGTCTCAGATAGATCAACAGAAATAACGACTTTTTCCAATTACTTTCTATTTTCTATGTGTCACCGTTTTTCTATTATTGACGTGTAAAGTGTCATTTTTCACCTTCTAAAGCAGCTTTGGGGGGGGTCGCCGACCCTGTAAACATTTCTAAATTGATACATTCAGTTGATACATTTCTTATCTTTGTCCCTGCTGAGCAGAATCTCTGGGTTTCATTACAGGCAGCTGTTAGACTTGATACAATAGTTACTAATACTCCAGAGATGCTGCTGAGAAATGGATCAACTCAATGTTGCAAAATTGTAACAGCTCAGAAGCTGCACCTGAATTACTGAGCTGCCAGACTCAAACACCTGAGACATGAACGTTCAACTTTAAATTTAGATTTTGGAATAACAGTCAAAATTAAATAATAGAAAGTAATAGAAAAAAGTCTTTATTTCTGGGAAAAAATCTGAAAACAACTGAACTGAAAAACTACATTATATTCTCATTATTTTAAAACACTTACATTTTTTGTTGTTACTGTTCCTTTAAGTTAACTTTTACTATGCCAATTCTAATCAACTTTTCAATTGGTCTTCATTATTTATTTTTTTATCATTTTTTAATTATTTCTCGCCTTCTTCAGACTCTTTCCAGCTTTCAAATGCGGGGTCACTGACTCCATCTAAAAAACAAATGCTCTGTAAGGCTATACATGTATTGTTATTGGTTTTTTTTATTACTCATCTTTCTATTCAGGCCTCTCCTATTCATATTCCAGTATCTTATTCAAATGAATGCATGGTTGCTAGGGGAATTTGGACCCTAGCAACCAGATGGCTGAAATTACAAACTGGAGAGCTGCTGACTAAAAAGCTAAATAACTCAAAATACCACAAAAATGAAAACCAATTGCACATTTTCTCACTCTCTACATCATACTAAAAGTTTACTCAAAGGTGAACAAACCCTTTTGGTATGTTATAGAATGGCCCATTCTAAGCAACTTTTTAATTGGTCTTCATTGTTTATTTTTTTTTTTTACAGTTTTTGTTTTTTAATTATTTGCCTTCTTCTTCTGGCTGTTTCCTGCTTTCAAATGGAGGTCACTGACCCCATCCAAAAAACAAATGCTCTGTAAGGCTTCACATGTATTGTTATTGCTACTTTTTATTATTCATCTTTCTATTCAGGCCTCTCTTCTTGTCATATTCCAGTTTCTTATTCAAATCAATGCATGGTTGCTAGGGTAACTTGGACCTTAGCAACCCAATGGCTGAAATTGCAAACTGGAGAGCTGCTGAATAAAAAGCTAAATAACTCAAAAACCACAAATAATAAAAAATGAAAGCAAATTGCAAATTGTCTCAGAATATCACTCACTACATCATACTAACAGTTAATTTAAAGGCGAACAACCCCTTTAAACTGCCATTACCATGGCCAAAAACATACATTAGCTGAATATCATACAATGCACCTAATACAGTCTAATGTAGGAATATCTGCACAATGATAACGTTACCTGGGCTGAGAGCACTTCATCTGGATCCAGGGACGGATAGGATCTCTATATGTACAGATTTCTCCTTGTGATGCAGTTACAGTGCAATTACTGGAATTCATGTAAATGAGCTTTTTAATGAGAATTTGTTACCTCCCATTCTATTATTGGTTTTGCAGTGAAGAGCAGGGACTCTGTGTAATTACCAAAGTTAATTTGCAGCCACTGGAGTTGCTGTTTAGAGTTACTTCTTTAGAGTTCTGCAGGGTTCCCTATTATCAGCTTTAATACATTTATCAGAGTATCTTTTGTTTCATACACTTGATATGGCTGTATGTGTATAGGGTCGCAGACCTCACTGATATTTGTTTGGGGATCAGGCAGGTCTGAAAGTCTTGTGTCACATTAGGACACTAGTTTGGTTCATTCATGGGTTTCTACATTGGACTCAACTCTATGGGGCCGATTCACTAAATTCGAGTGAATGATTTGAAGTAAAAAAAGTTAGAATTTCGAAGGTTTTTTTGGGCTACTTCGACCATCGAATGGGCTACTTCGACCTTCGACTACGACTTCAAATCGAAGGATTCGTAGTAAAAATCGTTCGACTATTCGACCATTCGATAGTCGAAGTACTGTCTCTTTAAGAAAAACTTTGACCCCCTAGTTCGGCAGATAAAAGCTACCGAAGTCAATGTTAGCCTATGGGGAAGGTCCCCATAGGCTTGCCTAAGTTTTTTTGATCGAAGGATATTCCTTCGATCGTTGGATTAAAATCCTTCGAATCGTTCGATTCGAAGGATTTAATCGTTCGATTTGAAGGATTTAATCGTTCGATCGAAGGAATAATCCTTCGATCGTTCAATCGAATTTTCTGCGCTAAATCCTTCGACTTCGATATTCGAAGTCGAAGGATTTAAATTCCTAGTCGAATATCGAGGGTTAATTAACCCTCGATATTCGACCCATAGTGAATCAGCCCCTATGGTTTAGTTCACACAAGGAGATTTGGGGAGATTTTGTCGCCTGGCAACTAATCGCCTCGTCTTCTGAGCGACTATCTCCCCGAACTGCCTCAGCATTTTTTCCCATAGGCTACAATGAAAAGTCGCCTGCGCTAATGCACACGCGGCAATGCGTTTTCTATAGTCGCCCTAAGTTGCCTGTGTGATGTTCCCCGAATCTCCTCGTGTGAACTAACCCTTAAGGACCCCATTGTGCCCACAGCCTGGGTGCAAATATCCTATTATAACGGGTGGTTCACCTTTGAGTTAACATTTAAGGGCAGGTTTATCAAGGGTCGAATTTCGACGTAATGGGAGTTTTTTTTTTTTGAACTCCCGTAACTTCAAATCAGAATAAAAAAAAAGATAGAAATTTATTTTAAAAATCAACGTTTTTATCTTCGGGTGAATAGGCTGTATTCGAATCGTTTGAATAGAAGTTTTAGTGATCAAATTTGAATTGAAGGATTTGCCCACCAAATGACTCCAAAAAGGTTTTAGGACGTGCCCCATAGGCTAAAAGAGCAATTCATCAGGTTTTAGATGATGAATGGTTGAAGTTGAAGTTTTAAAGAGACAGTACATGATACATTTCGATATTCGTCTAATTTTTTTAAAATTCGAAAACGAATTTTGGCCTATTCGATAGTCAACAAAATAGCTTGAAATTCGAATCTTTTTACTTTGGATTTTCACTTCGACCATTGACCCCTTATTTTATAGAACGGCTAATTCTAAGCATCTTTTCAATTGGCCTTCATTATTTGTTTTTTTATAGTTTTTAAATTATTTTTATAAAGACTAAAGGGGTGCTTCACCTTTACACCAACTTTTAGTATGTTATAGAATGGCCATTTCTAAGCAACTTTCCAGTTGGCCTTAATTTTTTCTTTTTTATGGTTTTTGAATTATTAGCCTTCTTCTTCTGTCTCTTACCATCTTTCAAATGGGGGTCACTGACCCCATCTGAAAAACAAATGCTCTGTAAGGCTACACATGTATTGTTATTGCTAATGTTTATTACTTGTCTTTCTATTCAGGCCTCTCCTATTCATAGTCCAGTCTCTTATTCAAATCAATGCATGGTTGCTAGGGGAATTTGGACCCTAGTTACCAGATGGCTGAAATTGCAAACATCAAATGCGTGAGGTTTGTGAGTTTTTTTCAAACTCGAATAAATTCACAATTTAAACAAACTTAAATGTTTGCTTACTTATGAAAAGTTAGTTATTAGTAACTATTGTATCAAGTCTGTCTGTAATGAAACTCAAAGATTCTGCTGAGCAGGGACAAAGATAAGAAATGTATCAACTAACTGTATCCATTAACAACAGTTTACAGGGTCGGCGACCCCCCTTCCCAGAGCTTCTTTAGAAGGTGAAAAATTACACTTCAATATTAGAAAAACAGTGACACATAGAAAATACAAAGTAATTGGAAAAAGTCATTATTTCTGGTGATCTGTCTAAAACCAACTAGTTGTTTGAAGGTGAACCACCCCTCTAAATCAAACTCAAAAAAATGATTGGACCTCTCCGCGTATGGCCATCTTTATTCCCTCATTATAACACAAGGGAAAAAAACAGAATTCTCTTTTGGTGTCTGTATCAGACGTGTATGTTGCACATAAATCAAATCATATTCATTATTACAGGGGAAACCAGTCAGGAGCCTCCAGAAGTGAAGGCAGATTGGAGGTCTATTTACTCACCTGGAATACTAATTCCTAGATCCCCTGCACTGGGGCTGAACCCTAAAGTTATTGTGTCCCACAGCAAAATATTTGAAAATATTTCAAAATAATTTCATAGACATATTGAAATTGCAAATGATTCTTGTGAGCCAACAGGGAAATAAAAACTTGACATTAAATTGGGCCGCGCCTCTGCTTCTCGGGACACATTCCACCCGTAACTTTCCTGGTATTACATAAAGGCACATCTGGCTGAACTGCTGGTCCTTACCAATTAATTACCCATAATTCTGTACCTGTGCTGAGGTATAGTCACATGGCCTCTAGGTGATTCATTTAGTCTCCACCCAACTCCTTGTCACTCCCAAACACCGACACCCACAGGTGCCAGGAGATTTCTACAATCCAGCATTTCCTACCGATGAATTATTTTATATTTTGTTGTTAATAAATCTAGATATTTGTGCCTACACTCCCCAGGCTGTGTGTGCTGCTGCAGTCCTGTAGTGAGGCTACTCATTTGTGCCAGCTGCATGGCAACAAACAGTCATATGCAAAAGTTTGAGAACCCCTTTTAATTCTTTGTAGTTTTGTTTATAATTGGCTGAGCTTTCAAAGTAGCAACTTCCTTTTAATATATAACTTGCCTTATGGAAACAGTAATATTTCAGCAGTGACATAAAGTTTATTGGATTAACAGAAAATATACAATATGCATCATAACAAAATTAGACAGGTGCATAAATTTGGGCACCCAACAGAGATATTACATCAATACTTAGTTGAACCTCATTTTGCAAATGTAACAGTCTCTAGACGCCTCCTATAGACTTTGATGAGTGTCTGGATTCTGGATGTGGCTATTTTTGACCATTGGTCCATAAAAATCTCTCCAGTTCAGTTAAAGTTGATGGCTGCCGAGCATGGACAGTCTGCTTCAAATCATCCCATAGATTTTCCATGATATTCAAGTCGGGGGACTCCAGACTATTGTACTTGTCCCTCTGCATAAATGTCTGTAGATTTCCAAGTGTGTTTAGGGTCATGGTCTTGTTGGAATATCCGACCCCTGCAGCGGAACTTCAACTTTGTGACTGATGCTTGAACATTATCTTTAAGAATTTGTTGATATTGGATTGAATTCATCCGACCCTCGACTTTAACAAGGGCCCCAGTAGTCCCTGAACTAGTCACACAGCCCCACAGCATGATGGGACCTCCACCAAATGTGACAG
Source organism: Xenopus petersii (assembly GCA_038501925.1). Classification (NCBI taxonomy): domain Eukaryota; kingdom Metazoa; phylum Chordata; class Amphibia; order Anura; family Pipidae; genus Xenopus; species Xenopus petersii. Next base: position 8,108,589 of record CM076684.1, on the reverse strand, counting down.
TCGGTAGCAGGTGTTTTTCTTGGAATGCGGTGTTCTTCTTCTGCCAAAACGCTTTTTGTTATGACCAAATAACTCAATTTTTGTCTCATCAGACTGTGGCTTGTCTAAATGAGCTTTTGCATACAACAAGTGACTCTGTTTGTGTAAGTGCAGAAAGGGCTTCTTTCTCATCCCCCTGCCATACACATGTTCTTTGTGCAAATTGTGCTCAATTGTAGAACGATGTACACATACACCATCTGCAGCAAGATGTTCTTGCAGGTCTTTGGAGGTGATCTTTGGGTTGTCTGTAACTATTCTCACAATCCTCCATATATGCCACTCCTGTATTTTTCTTGGCCTGTCAGACCTGGGTTTTACAGCAACTGTGCCTGTGGCCTTCCATTTCCTGATTACATTCCTTACAGTTGAAACTGACAGTTTAAACCTCTGAGATAGCTTTTTGTAGCCTTTCCCTAAACCATGATACTGAACAATCTTTGTTTTCAGATCTTTTGAGAGTTGCTTTGAGGATCCCATGCTGTCACTCTTCAGGGGAGAGTTAAACAGAAGCACAACTTGCAATTGGTCACCTTAAATACCTTTTCTCATGATTGGACACACCTGCCTATGAAGTTCAAGGCTTAATCCAACCAATTTGGTGTTGCCAGTAATTAGTATTGAACATTTACATGCATTCAAATTAGCAAAATAACAAGGGTATCCACATTTTTGCACAGTCAGTTTTTCACATTTGCTTCACTAAACATCTTTGTTCAGAAAACACCCCAGTACTCGGATGTTCCTGGGAAATGAAAGGCATACCACTGTTATCTTTTTTTTGTTGAAAGTGGAGTAAATCATTATGCAGCTGAGAGGGGTCCCCAAACTTTTTCATATGACTGTATTCTTAATTCAGAACCGTATTGCCCCATATGGCCAATTTGAAATGTCAAATCCCCCATAAGACATCTTCAAGACAGAAAAGAAAACTAGCAAAGAGAAACTAATCAGCAGTTAGATTTGGTTATAGCTCCAGTATAACTGACTGCAATTTAGTGTCTACTGGCAATACCAGGACCAGAACTAGGGGTCGGCAGAAGAGCAGGTATCTAGAGTGCAAGGAGGGTTCTAGGACCCTAGGTACCTCCCTCTTTTGCCTCCTCTGACTCAGGCCATGAGCACATTGGATCAGCAGTGAGGATCAGAGTGAGGCCGAGGATTTGCCTTGGGTACCCCAATATGTTGGCCCAGCCCAACTGAGCAATGCAGCACTAAATGTCAGCTTAGTGATTAAACGTCATGTTCAGAATCCAAACAGTTAAAGCCATTGAGTGGTTCAATTATAAGTTGAATTAAGAGTGATCCAGTTCAGAGATTGGGCTCCCTGCCTGCATTGTTTGGTGACCCGGGCAGTGCAGAATCAGGAGGAACAGGAACACTCTGACCTGAGCTTTTAGTAATTGCTACTGTTCTTTTCTGACAGTTAAGATTGGTGTTCACTGATCAGTATAATTCTCCGTCCCTTAAAAGGTTTGTTCACCTTTAAATGAACTTTTAGTACGGTGTAGAGAGAGATATTCTGAGGCCATTTACAAATTGTTTTTTATTTTTTGTGATTTTTTAAGTTATTTTGCTTTTTATTCAGCAGCTCTCCACTTCCCTATTAAAACAATCCAGTTGCTAGGGTCCAAATTACTATAGCAACCATGCATTGATTTGGATAGGTAACTGGGATATTAACAGGAGAGGTCTGAATAGAAAGCCCCAACATTAGGCCTTCCCTGTGTAACATTGTGAGATTAACTAGAGTTTCTAATCCCTGGTTCTTCAGTTGTTTATAGTTCTGCTTTTCCTTCAGTATCTTCAGGTCATCCACAGCAAATACCTGGACTTGACATTAGACTGAGATGATATTTGCCAAGATGTTCAATCTTTCGTCAGGACATCCAGGTCTGGAGCGGAAATGATTATTATTTGTCCAACAGTCGGCGTGTCAGACTAAACTCTATTAAGCCTATAAAACACTATATATTAGGCAGATTCAGATTGGCTCTGTAGGTTCTGACAAATATCAGAAGAGCTGCTGTATGATGAAAACAGTCACTATTTACTGGGCCTCTTTGGGTCTCTGTTTACTTGATATGCCAGGGTCTAATTACAATCACAGAACACACCTTATATTAGGTACCTGTCTAGTGCTATCAATCAATCCTTGTGGTCACAGAACCCCTCAGAGACTTCTAATATCCTTATCATTTACAGTAGGGGGTACATTATCCCTTATAATACATGAGTGATACTCAGAGTTCCCTGTATAACTCAGCCTGCAGCCTTGTGCCTTTATATGGTCACAGGACCCCTCAGTGACTTCTAATATCCTTATCATTTACAGTAGGGGGTACATTATCCCTTATAATACATGAGTGATACTCAGGGTTCCCTGTATAACTCAGCCTGCAGCCTTGTGCCTTTATATGGTCACAGAACAACCCCTCAGTGACTTCTAATATCCTTATCATTTACAGTAGGGGGTACATTATCCCTTATAATACATGAGTGATACTCAGAGTTCCCTGTATAACTCAGCCTGCAGCCTTGTGCCTTTATATGGTCACAGAACAACCCCTCAGTGACTTCTAATATCCTTATCATTTACAGTAGGGGGTATATTATCCCTTATAATACATGAGTGATACTCAGAGTTCCCTGTATAACTCAGCCTGCAGCCTTGTGCCTTTATATGGTCACAGAACAACCCATCGGTGACTTCTAATATCCTTATCATTTACAGTAGGGGGTACATTATCCCTTATAATACATGAGTGATACTCAGAGTTCCCTGTATAACTGACCCTGCAGCCGTGTGCCTTTATATGGTCACAGAACTACCCCTCAGTGACTTCTAATATCCTTATCATTTACAGTAGGGGGTACATTATACCTTATAATACATGAGTGATACTCAGAGTTCCCTGTATAACTCAGCCTGCAGCCTTGTGTCTTTATATGGTCACAGAACAACCCCTCAGTGACTTCTAATATCCTTATCATTTACAGTAGGGGGTACATTACCCCTTATAATACATGAGTGATACTCAGAGTTCCCTGTATAACTCAGCCTGCAGCCTTGTGCCTTTATATGGTCACAGAACAACCCCTCAGTGACTTCTAATATCCTTATCATTTACAGTAGGGGGTACATTATCCCTTATAATACATGAGTGATACTCAGAGTTCCCTGTATAACTAAGGGGTACATGAACCTCTGTAATACAGTACATGAGAGAGTTTCTTATATAGCTCAGCCTGCAGCCTGGGCAGAACATACAGATGAATTAGTGACACCAAATCTCTTTTCAGCTCACAGGTTTGCAGCACAGTCTCTATACAGGTTTTTCCAGTAATGTAAGTGGGTAATTAGGGAATGTATTGATTTTACTGGGAAGCTTTGCACTACCAGATTAGAAGCTTCTCCCCCTATGCAAATTGAGCTTTAAATAATTTATGAACATTTCTCATCTTCGCTTACATATTTACAAATCCCGGCAAGACAAATATATTGTAACAGGGGTTGGCCTCTGGCACCAATAAATGAAGTTGATATACACAAGGGGTAATCAAGCCACTTATTTAGCCGTCTGTGGTATGAGGCCCAGAAACCAGTGTTAATAAAGGTACAAATGTTAATGTGGATTTTTGTGTTCCAACAGAAATGCAAGGGTTAACTGATGTTGCCTGAGCTACATTATGTTATTCATGCCCCAATGTACCAGATCAGTTAACCCTTGGGTTTCTGTAAATATTCTCTAATAACTCTCTAAACACATATGAATTCACATGTTTATACTTTATGTGAGTGAGGAGGAAAACCTGGCTATAGGTGTATATAACTATATATATATATATAATGACAAGCCTCCTGCCAGGCTGTGCTGTAATTCCTCTCCCTGGGAATTTCTCTGAATCACAAGCACAAGGCTGAGAGGTTTGTTTGCAGGGAGAATATGAGCAATGAGTCACTTCTGTAAATAGTCTGCCAGTCAGGAGAGACTTCACATTGTTTCATATGTGATCAGCTGGGGGCCAGATAAAGTGAATATTTCTTCAGCGCTCTCACTCCCTTTCCTTCTGCACCCTGACAATAGTGCACCTAGCTACCACGGGGGTTCCCCATTTATTTGACATGTGTATTGGTCTGAGGCCCCTCTCCTTGCTGACCCCTCCCCACTCAGGCCTCCCTCTGCTCCCACCCTATCTCGGGCTTCACTTCCTGCTGCTCCCCCTCTCTCTCGGGCCTAACTTCCTGATGCTCCCACCCGCTGGCCTAAGTTTCTGCTGCTTCTCCTCTCTCTAGGGCTTTACTTCCTGCTCTCTCTCTCTCTCTCTCTCTCTATCTCTCGAGCCTAACGTCCTGATACCCCTCCCTCTCTCATTTCTCACTTCCTGCTGCTCTCCCTCTCTCTCAGCTTCACTTTCTGCTCTCTCTCTCTCTCTCTCTCTCTCTCAGGGCTAACGTCCTGATGCCCCTCCCTCTCACATTTCTCACTTCCTGCTGCTCTCCCTCTCAGGCTTCACTTCCTGCTGCTCCCCCTCTCTCTCGGCTTCACTTCCTGCTCTCTCTCTCTTTCTCTCTCTCTCTCTCTCTCTCTCTCTCTCTGGCCTAACGTCCTGATGCCCCTCCCTCTCACATTTCTCACTTCCTGCTGCTCTTCCTCGCTCTCTCTCAGACTTCACTTCCTGCTGCTCCCCCTCTCTCTCGGCTTCACTTTCTCTCTCTCTCTCTCTCTCTCTCTCTCTCTCTCTCTCTCTCTCTCTCTCTCTCTCTCTCCTAACATCCTGATGCCCCTCTCTCTCTAATTTCTCACTTCCTTCTGCTCTCCCTCTCTCTCAGGTCTCACGTATTGCTGTTCCCCCTCTCTCCCAGCACCTGTTTGGAAGGGGTTTTCCCACAGTCTTATTACAATTTAGTTATGTAGACCACTTCATGGCCATGCCCAGTTACAACCATACACTGTTCAATCCACCCACAAACCTCACCGACTTTTTAGAGTGGTTTATAGTCACTGTTTTTCTAGAAATGTTCGATTTATGCAGATTAATTAGCATAGGGATCATTATATATATATATATATATATATATATATATATATATATATATATATATATATATATATATATATACACACATATGTTGATTTATTTATATAAAGGTGAGCGGGCATGTCTACTCTGATAAGGGTTTCTCATCCAAAGAAGGAATATCGCCCTCAGTGGCCAGATAATGATTAGCATGGCAGGGCTTGTTTTAATTTTCTAAGTGATAACTGGGGACAGAATTACTGCCTCACTCTCTGCCTCTGGTTCACTCCTGAGCAAAGACTCATTTCCAGCAATGGGTTCAGTAGAATCACTGGCTATGGTGACCATTGGATATAGCCAATACCAAATGCATTCCTTTAAATCTGGGGCTCCACCTGCTGGTTAAGAGAGCACAGTGCAGTTTCCAGCACATACAGAAACTCAGTTCTGCTTAAAAACATTATAAAACATTAGTCTAGCCTTTGGCCCCTTGTTAAACTACACCTGTCACAATAGAATCTTTTTGCGCACATAGCTGTGCAGGAATTAGAGGGAACATTGACTGTCATGTCTTTTGGGGAAACTCTTGAAATAATTATTCACTGACTACGCTGGCAATATTCAACAAGGTACTGACCCTACATAGTAGTGACCCGATACCTATGGGACCCGCGGATTGGGTGGGTTTGGGTCGATTTCTGCATACAATTGTTGGGTTGTGGGCAGATTCAGATTCAGCTCCTCCTTCCGCTCTCCCCGCCCATGACCTTACTGTGCCTGCTTCGATCTCTAGTGAGTGATTCGCTCCTGCATGGCCCCACCCCTTTCGTCATGTCATTGTGGGGTGGGTCTATAAATTTGGAGGCTTGCCTAACTCAGAAGAACTAACCCCCACCCCAATAAGAAAAGTCCATATCTTCTACCCTAGATAGACCCCCTCCCTGCTTCCCCCCATATAGTTCATCACCCCTAAAAGTGTCCCGAATACATTGCTCACGTATCAGTGCAGAGTAAGTGCAGTGGAGCTCATGGGCACCATATTCCAGATCTTCTGTCTTGTTCAGGTCCTCTTCCTTCCCTTCATCAATTCACTGCAGTTTTGGTACATGCGCTGTTGCCACGTACTGGAAGACTGCTCCAACTGCTCAGGCGCAAATATGGCGATTCCTTACAGATGAAGTCCGAAGATCCAAAAGATGATGCCCATGAGCTCCACTGCGCTTACTCTGCACCGATACATGAGCAATATATTCGGGACACTTTCAGGGATAATAAACTATGCATGGAGGAAACAGGGAGGGGGACCATCTAGGGTAGTAGGTAGGGGTTTAGTTCTCCTTTAAGGTCGGGTGCAGGTGGTGGAGGGGCAGCTTAGGGTCGGATGTGGGTCGAATTTTTATCGAACCGCACATCACTACTACATAGGGCTAAACTCCTCAGGAGATTTTGTAGGATGGTTTGGATCACATTCCTACAAGTTGAATGTAGTCGGATGGGTCAGAATATAATGGGACTAATACACAAATCTGATGTGTAAACTACATGGAAATGTTTCCATCTAAAGCAACACAACTTCGATGGTGTCTAACCGACTTTTATCTCATTGAAATACATTGGCTGTAGGGTATAGATGCCTGAACAAACTACAACAAGCCACACCATCTGATCTGACTTCATTCTATACATTCTAGCTATAGGGGGATCCTACAAATCTTGTGCTGTTGCATGGCAAGATTAGAGAAGATCTGATTGAACTTCCCCGTGTGGTTTTACCCTTATACACATTGTTGGGCCTTTGGGCTGCTCAGCACACTGGTCCTCACTAAAGACCAGTTGGCCCAAATGCAACCGCTGAGACTGTTGTAAAGCGCTTGGTTTCAAGTTTTTAATGCTTGTTTTTCTGTTGGAAAATGACAAACTCAATAACAAACAAATTTAAAAAAATAAATAAAAGAACAGTTGGCCCACACACTTGACCATTAACTCCCTCATGAGGACACATTCCTTGGACTTGGACTCTACTCCCACCCCATATAATAATAAAGAATTTACCTGACACTGCCTGACTAAAGGATCTGGGCTAGTGATTGGCAAATCTGACCTGTTTCGCTTCACTGAAAATTCGCAAAATGGTGAAAAATTCACGTGACACTTTTCAAACCATGTAACATTTTTTAGTATACATTAGAGTCTATGGCCATTTTTTCAAGGCAGAATATTTCGCTTGTCCCAAGATCTGACATAAAACCTGGTAGGGCTACCCTAAGCTCTCCCAGAGAATACACTACCTATCTAACATTACTCATACAGTTAGTTTTCTAGCCCTCTACTAATAATAGAACATACTTCAGCTATGGGACCTGTTATCCAGAATGCTTGGGACCTGTGGTTTTCTGGAGAACAGATCTTTCTATAATTTGCATCTTCATACCTTAAGTCTACTGGAAAATAATATAAACATGAAATAAACCCAATAGGCTGGTTTTGCTTCCAATAAGGATTAATTATATCTTAGTTGAGATCAAGTACAAGCGACTGTTTTATTACCGTATATACCCGAGTATAAGCCAAGTTTTTCAGCATCCAAATTGTGCTGAAAAAGTCTACCTCGGCTTATACCCGGGTAGCTGAGATTGAAGTCACTTTTAAACATTCCTATACCAACAGTACACTTGGGGAGAGACTGCAATATCCCACAATGCCCTCTGTTGGTTATATGAAAGAATAACAGTGACTGCAATATCGCACAGCGCCCTCTGTTGGTTATATGAAAGAATAACAGACTGCAATATCACACAGCGCCCTCTGTTGGTTATATGGAAGAATAACAGTGACTGCAATATCACACAGTGCCCTCTGTTGGTTATATGAAAGAATAACAGTGACTGCAATATCACACAGCACCATCTGTTGGTTATATGGAAGAATAACAGTGACTGCAATATCACACAGTGCCCTCTGTTGGTTATATGAAAGAATAACAGTGACTGCAATATCACACAGCGCCATCTGTTGGTTATATGGAAGAATAACAGTGACTGCAATATCACACAGCGCCCTCTGTTGGTTATAGATTAACAGTGATGGTAATATCAAACAGCACTCTCTGCACATGGTAGTGGGACAGTGGGACAATGCACACAGTAATCCGTAAGTACGGTTGATCGCTGGGGGGGGTCGCTTTGGCAGAATGTGCGCTGCTGGGAGACAGGGCTGTAGTTGTGTCTAGGCTTATACTAGAGTCAATAAGTTTTCCCAGTTTTTGTAGGTAAAATTAGGTACCTCGGCTTATACTCGGGTCGGCTTATACTCGAGTATATACGGTATTACACAGAAAAAGGAAATCATGTTTAAAAATTTGGAATATTTGGATAAAATGAAGTCTATGGGAGACAGCCATTCCATAATTCAGAGCTTTCTGATTAACCAGTTTCTGGATAATGGATCCCATACCTGTACTATGAAAACTCACATTTTACTTATTTTTATTGTGCCACTTCCCTACACTAATTCTGAATTTGAAAATACTTACAGGCTGCTATGGACAGAGAAAGGGCGTGGCCAAGGTTGTAAAAAGGTGTGGCTAAAACACACTGAGGTTGACATGTCTGATGTTATACCATTGGGTTGTCTCCTACTTTCATTTTGAAAATTAGGGTTTGGGGGTGCATCCCCACATACCGATATTTTTTTCTATTTCCGTTAAGACAAGAACTGAATAGAATAAATTAATTGTGTTGTTTGGTTTAATAGCAGAGATATAAGAGAAAAACGTTATACCATTATATGAAATGCTTATTAGAGGGGTTGTTCACCTTTAAATTAACTGTTAGTAAGATGTAGAGAACGATATTCTGAGACAATTTGCAATCGGATTTCATTTTTTATTATTTGTGGTTTCTGAGTTATTGAGCTTTTTATTCAGCAGCTCTCCAGTTTGAAATTTCAGCAATCTGGTTGCTAGGGTCCAAATTACCCTAGCAACCATGCACTGATTTGAATAAGAGACTGGAATATGAAAAGGAGAGGCCTGAATAGAAAGATGAGCAATAAAAAACAGCAATAACAATAAGGGGCAGATTTATCAAGGGTCGAATTTCAAAGTAATGTGAGTTTTTTTGGACTCCCATAACTTCGAAATTCTAATTAAAAAAGACCGAAATTTATCAAAAAAATCTAAGGTTTTTTTTTGGACTAATAGATCCGATTCTGATCGAATAGGTCAGTTTTCAATGAAATTCGAATCGTATGAATCAAGGTAACAGCGCATTCGATCGAATTCGAAGTATTTCCAAAAAAATACTTTGATTTTTTTATAGTTCGCCAATTGGCTTCAGATAGTTTCTAGGAGGTTCCCCATAGGCTAAAACAGCAATTTGGCAGGTTTTAGATGCTGAATGGTGGAAGTTGAATTTTTAAAGAGACAGCACATGATGAATTTCGATATTTGAATTTTTGACTATTCCCTAGTCGAAGCACACAAAAATTAGCTCGAAATTTGATTTTTTTAAATTCAAATTTGCCCTTTGACCTTTGGTAAATCTGCCCCTAAAACAGAGCATTTTTTTTTTTTGGATGGGGTCAGTGACCCCCATTTGAAAGCTGGAAAGAGTCAGAAGGCAAATAATTCAAAAACCATAAAAAAAAATAAAAATAATGAAGGCCAATTGAAAAGGTGCTTAGAATTAGTCATTCTATAACATACTAAAAGTTAACTTAAAGGTGAAGCACCCCCTTTAACAAAGTAATGCCCTTTATATGGAAACACGACTTTCAGGGACAAACTATGTTTCTAGTTCTGCCCCCCGGGTCCTTCAGTTGTTATTTCTGTCAGTCCAGGGCCGTATTTTGCACTTGCTGCTTCGAGCATTCTCCCAGGGGAATACAGGGTCTGCTCCGGTCTCTAGTAAAGGCAAATCCTTCATCACAGAAGCACTGGGGGCTGCAGGTGGGCAGCACGGGGAGAGTGGCATTTATTAGCTCACAGGTGAGTCGAGAGTGGGGTGAGCAAGGCCTGAAATGCATGTTGGGGGGACAGGTGACGTTGCAGTCACTGTAGGGGACACACACTTTAGACAATTGTGATTGGAGGATGTATCCGGGTTTACACTCACAACCCCAAGTGCACATGACAGGGCACACGGGGTTAACGTTGTCGAGTTTATCGCAGCTCTCCATGCAGGTCCTCAAACACCCCCAGTAACTATTAGCCGGGCACTCAGTACCTGTCATGGAAAGAAAAGATTAGAAAAAGCTCTGTGGCTGCAGAACTATAACTCCCAGCATTCCAATAGGAATTCATCTCAACGACTGTCAGGGTTATCCAGGCGAATGGAATATAAATTGCATCAGGTCTAGTAACCCATAGCAACTATTCATAATAATATCTATAACTATTCATAATACGTCACCTGCTTATTGGTTGCTATTAGTGATGGGCGAATTTGGGGCCATTTTTTTGACGCCGGCGAATTTCGCAAATTTATTAGCCGGCGACGAATAGCGGGAATTCGCAGCAATTCGTCCATCACTAGTTGCTATGGGTTACTAGTCCCGGTGTAAACTCTGCACCTTTTTTTATGTTTCACTCTGCCCACCCCCAGCAAATAACTTCTGGTCTTCCAGCAACTGAAGTCATGTTTTTTTTCCCCTTTTTTATCTGAATTCTTAGAGAGAAGAGAAGGTAGGCATCGGCGGAGGGATTAGGGTTCCCACATTTCACGGCAGCCCAAACAATGGGGCGGGACAAATAGCATTGGGGGCGGGACAGTGATGTTGGGGCGGGCATGATGACATCAGAGTAGGGCACAATGATGTGGGTGGGGGTTATGATGCCCAGGGTGGGGTCATTGCACCACATTGAAACAACTGGCTGGATTTCTAAACCGGACAGAAAGTTTTGAATGGACATCTCGTTGAAAATGTGAGAAACCCAGTTCAAAATAATAGGATGTGGCAACCCTATCCTTATCTATATTCTGCCTGATGAGTAGCTCAATCCTTTTAAAGGAATTGTTCAGTGTAAAAATAAAAACTGGGTAAATAGACAGGCTGTGCAAAATAAAAAATGTTTCTAATATAGTTAGTTAGGCAAAAATGTAATGTATAAAGGCTGGAGTGACTGGATGTGTAACATAATAGCCAGAACACTACTTCCTGCTTTTCAGCTCTCTTGGTTTACACGGATTGGTTACCAGGCAGTAACCAATCAGAGACTTGAGGGGAAGCCACATGGGTCATAACAGTTTGCTTTTGAATCTGAGCTGAATGCTGAGGATCAATTGCAAACTCATTAAACAGTTATGTCCCATGTGGCCCCCCTTATAGTCACTGACTAACTCAGAGTTAGAGAGCTGAAAAGCAGGAAGTAGTGTTCTGGCTTTTATGTTACACATCCACTCACTCCAGCCTTTATACATTACTAGAGATTTCCCTTTGTTGAAAAATTTGTGAATTTCCCACGAAAAACAGCGAAAAATTTGCAAAAGTTATGGGCGTCCAAACATTGTTGACACACAGCGATTTTGATGCGAGCGACTTTGCGGACACGTGTCCAAAGTTTTTGACACCAGTAAATTTTTCTTAATTATTCCCTGCCAGCGAAACTCGGAAATTCTCACCAAGTGTTTTTATTCGCCCATCATTATACATTACATTTTTGGCTAACTAACTATATTAGAAACATTTTTTATTCTGCACAACCTATCAATTTATACCGTTTTTATTTTTACATTGAACCGTTCCTTTAAACTAAAGTGAAGCATCTGGGGATTATATCCCAACATACAGCGCATGTCTCATACTGCCTTGTGTTTAATTAAATATACAATTAACTTTCCCAACTTAGAGGTGGGTGATCTTGTCCCTCCCATTTCAGATGAACCAGGAGGATTTCTGAAGTATCACTGATAGTAGACTGATCTGTAGTAAATGATCTCATGTAAATATAATATCATATATGTGGCGCCACCTAGCTCTGTACCAGGTAAGTGCGGGAAGGTCTGGCACATTCATAGAGACTGATAAAGTGTCTGAGAGGTTCAACTATAATAAGAACAGACTTGCTCTTATCCTGTTTCCCAGTCCTTGGATCTCACACGTTATTTCCTTATGGACTTCATTCTACAAACATTCCCTTGACTCACACACATCACACCCAGCTTTAATTAGAGTGAATAGGACACACCCATATTCATATCATAGAGAAACCCCAGAGTCAGTTCTAAAGTCCCCACCCAAAAAGCACCAACTATTTAAAAAAATATTATGTGTTGTCTTTAGGAGCAGTGGGACCCATTATCACCGTATGCAAATTATCACCCTTTAACTATTGGTGAACTTAACTAAAGACTGACAATGGCTGGTACAAGCTCTAGTCCAATAATCATTTGAAGGCTGCAGACTGGTCACACTGATATAAAGTGTTACTGGTGATTTCTTCGTCTCTATCTTGCCCTTCCATTACAAACTTACCCTAAATTTGCCAACTTGCCCTTCTGTCACCACATTGTCTTACTGTTGCCATCTTGTCCTACTGTCACCTTGTCTGACTGTCACATCATGCCCTACTATTGCCTACTGTCTACCTTGCCCCACTCTTGTCATCTTGTCATTGTGCTGCCATATTACCCTACTGTTCCTATCGTTCCAATTGTCACCAGCTCATCCTACTTTCTCTGTCTTATCCTACTCTAGCTATCCTGGCATTCTACCATCTGCCACCTTACTGTCCCTATCTGATATATCTATCTTTGTTTGGTCTAACTGTCTCTATCTTACCCACCTGTCCTTATTTGACCCTACTGTCTCTGTTTTTCTCTATTTGGTCTGTCTCTATCTTACCCACCTGTCCTTATTTGACCCTACTGTCTCAGTCTTTTTCTGTTTGTTCCAACTGTCTCTATCTTACCCACCTGTCCTTATTTTACCCTACTGTCTCTGTCTTTCTCTAGTTGGTCTGTCTCTATATTACCCTATAGTCCTTACTGTCTCAATCTTTCTCTGTTTGTTCCAACTGTCTCTATCTTACCCTACTGTCCTTATTTTACCCTACCATCTCTGTCTTTCTCTATTTGATCCAACTGTCTTAATCTATTTGGTCCAACTTTCTCTATCTTACCCACCTGTCCTTATTTGACCCTACTGTCTCAGTCTTTTTCTGTTTGTTCCAACTGTCTCTATCTTACCCACCTGTCCTTATTTTACCCTACTGTCTCTGTCTTTCTCTAGTTGGTCTGTCTCTATATTACCCTATAGTCCTTACTGTCTCAATCTTTCTCTGTTTGTTCCAACTGTCTCTATCTTACCCTACTGTCCTTATTTTACCCTACCATCTCTGTCTTTCTCTATTTGATCCAACTGTCTTAATCTATTTGGTCCAACTTTCTCTATCTTACCCACCTGTCCTTATTTGACCCTACTGTCTCTGTTTTTCTCTATTTGGTCTGTCTCTATCTTACCCTATAGTCCTTACCGTCTCAATCGTTCTCTGTTTGGTCCAACTGTCTCTATCTTACCCTACTGTCCTTATTTTACCCTACCATCTCTGTCTTTCTCTATTTGATCCAACTGTCTTAATCTATTTGGTCCAACTGTCTCTATCTTACCCACCTGTCCTTATTTGACCCTACTGTCTCTGTCTTTCTTTATTTTATCTAATGTTCTCTATATTACCCTACTGCCCTTACTGTCTTTATCTTCCTCTATTTGGCCCTATTGTCTCTTGCCCTATTAAACCTGCTTCCCCCCCAACTCTGTCCTCTGCTTTTTATACTGTTGTCACATTGCCCTACTGTTTTTATCCTGCTTTATTGTCATGAATTCATTATACTGTCGCTGTCTCACCATACTCTTGCTACACTGTCTTCATCTTGTTCTACCATCACTATTTTACACAATTATCTTTATTGCCCTGCTATCTCTATTAGACCCTACTTTATTTGCTTTCCCCCTACTCTGCCCTCTGCTCTTTGCCATTTTAATTATTGCCACATTATATCAGGGATCCACATGTATCATTCAGTACAATTATTAGCAATGCAAATATTAGTGATAACTCACCTATGGATTTAGTGTCTGCAATGATCACCCAACAGACTGGCAGCACTGAAGTAATAAAGAGGCCGTTATACACAGGATGGAGGGAAGGAAATGTATAAAACAGTTAATCTGATACAGAACTTACCAAAAACAAAGGTTCCGAGGGACTGGTAGTAACGCCACATACTGTTGGGTCACAAATAATCAAAGAGAAAATAAATATATGTAAACAAACATGAATCACTTTCATCATTCTGCTAATTATATAAAATCGTCAATTGCCATTGGTCAATGACTTGGTGTTGATAAAGAGCCCCCCCCCCCGTTACCCCACTGGGATGTTTACAGAAGAAAAGAGAAGTAATTGAGGATATAAACAAAAGATAAATACTGGACAAACCCCCATCACCATTTTATGGCTTATGCAACATTAATTTTCTGACATACAGACAAGCTAGAGTGTACAATCTTTTTACCCACCCACCCCCACATAGTAAAGTCTAATTTAACTGTTACTATGATGTAGAGAGGGATATTCTAAGACAATTTGCAATTGGTTTCCATTTTTTATTATTTATGGTTTTTTAGTTATTTGGCTTTTTATTCAGCAGCTCTCCAGTTTGTAATTTCAGCCATCTGGTTGCTAGGGTCCAAATTCCCCTAGCAACCATTGCATTGGTTTGAATAAGAGACTGGGATATGAATAGGAGAGGCCTGAATAGAAAGATGAGTAATAAAAAGTACCAATAACAATAAATGTGTAGCCTTATAGAGCATTTGTTTTTTTAGATGGGGTCAGTGACCCCCTCCCCCCATTTGAAAGCTGGAAAGAGTCAGAAGAAGAAGGCAAATTTAAAAAAAACTATAATAAATCAATAATGAAGACCAACTGAAAAGTTGCTTAGAATTGGCCATTCTATAACATAAGAGTTAATGTAAAGGTGAACCACTCCTTTGAATATACCAATCACTGTGTTCAAGGGTATAAACCTTGCACAGTGGTACTGCAGCGGTGGGTTTCTTTTTTGAGAAATAAAAGCATACTCTTAAAGGACCAGTAACATAAAAAACAGGGTGAAGAGCCATCGTGCGGCGCTCGATTTCTCCTCCCTGGCTATCTCCAATAGAAGGAGGAGAAATTGAGCGCCACACAATGGATTGTCGCCCTGTCGCCGTTTTTGAAGAGGAGCTCATGCAGAGAATCAGTAAGTTATTTCTTAGTAAAAACTTTGCGATTTAAAAGTTAAAACTGTCTTGGTATTTTTTTTTCATTAAAAAGAAACTAATTTTTTTTAAAAAAAATAAATTATGTTACTGGTCCTTTAATAATTTTGACAAGGTTACAGTATATTACTATGATCACTACGAAGTACAATAATAGTATTAACGTTGTGCAGATTTTTAGCATAAATTGAATTAATTTGACAGAGCTAACTCAATACACAGGCAAGGTAAAGTGAAACACATATAATATTCACTGTAGGTGAGAGATAATAATAACAAAAAGTATCAGCCTGAACCAGAATGAATGACTCATGAACCCCAGTGTAGAAATCCTCATTAAATAAAAGATATGTTTGCCTAAAAGCAATAAACTTTAGACAGACTTTACCTTTGAGTTGTTCTGAGAACGGCAAATAAGAAATGAGTCCCTGCAATGAGCCGGTTGCTTGCTCTTATCTGATCGGAAACGCCGGTATTTCCGCAGATTTCGAAATGACGGTGTAATTCTTGCAAGTCACTTGGCTTTGCTGTGTTGCAACATCCTATAACACATGTAGTAATTACGCTTGTTATTAGGAAGATCAAGGTGCTGAACGTAATAAGTCCAGCTCAGGCTCTGTTAGATATAAACTGGATCTTTATAGCCTGGGATTCACAGTGCATACAGTACCTCCCAACTGACCTGTATGCAAATTGGGGTTCGGATTCGGTTCGATATTCAGTCGAATCTTTCACAAAGGATTCGTGGGTTCGGCCGAATCCTTCGGTGCATCCGTAGTTCGAACGTCTATAACCTGACAAATTTTGTAAAATGGACATGGTAATTAGAGGGTGTGGCCACAAAAATGGGCAAATCTTTTTGTCCTTCTTTCTATTTGCAAAATGTTGGGAGGTATGACAGTGTGTAGCTACAGAAAGAGCGAGTGGTAAAAAAGGTGCAGCTGCTGCTGGGTGTGCCAGATGCTTCTTATATATGTGACGTACAATATCTAATTCTGGCCGCTGTTTTGGAAATGATCACACCACAATAAACATGAGGTTGCTAGTCGGTAAACCACGATAGGTTCCACCTGTAGGTACATACTCATGTATATCTCTGGGGCCAGCAACATAAAGGCTTATAAACAGTGGCGTGATTAGATATTACTGAGACACACAGCAAATTATTTTCAGGCCCCCAATATGTCTAGAGGTTGACCAGTTTTTCCAGTATCTGATCTGCTTATACAAATCGAGGATTCGTACGATTTTCGGACCGTGTGTGGAGAGTCCCGTCATTTTTCGTCCGGCGGAGATCGGTCGTTTGGTCGATCGGACAGATTTCATTCGGGTGCCGATAATATCTCTGCGTGTATCGCCGATCATACGGTTTTCAGAGGGAGACTGTCACCAGCTTTGGTCGGACATAACTATCGTACGATTGTTGTCAGGGGCAGAACATCGGCTGATCTGTTCTTTTACTACTTTATATGATGGGAATGGTTAGTGGCGGGTCGGGAGATGGGGAAGTCCAATCATACGATGATTCGTACGATCGGATCTTTGCGTCTGTGGCCAGCTTAAATCTCTGGCTGGTGCCAAATGTTAGGAATCCTCCCTGTGATTATAATCACCTGATCCCATACCTCCCAACATTCAGAAAGTGGAAAGAGAGACAAAAAGTTGTGAAAATGGTTTGACACGCCCATTTTTACCACCACGCCCCCTAATTACCATTTGACAAAATTTGGCAAATTATGAAAGTTTGAACACGTTTCTGGCCAATTTAGTGCAATGTTTTATGTGTTATAACAGTTTTGCAAATGAAAGTGAATTGCCCTTTAAACTGTATCAGTTCTCCCAAGAGACCTGCTTATCTTAAATAGTTACAATTGTATCTTTGCTTATCTTAAATTGTTACAAAAAGTATCTAAGTGCAGCTGCTGAGTGTTCTGGGCTCTCTGCCAAAAAGCCTCTTATTTTGATTACGTTTTAGAAATGTTGTCTGTGTCAGTGCAGGCTATCAAAGAGAAAGTCGGGACATTTCAGTAAGAAACCCGGGACTGCGGGCTGAGCTGTCAAAATCGGGACTGTTTGGCAGAAAACGGGACAATTGGGAGGTATGTGATACCCCAAGCCAGTGTCGGACTGGGCCGACCAAGATCCGCTTCTCAGTGGCGCGACCCCTCCTTGTTGGGGGTTGCGATAAAATCAATTTGCACTGACACGCATAAACATATAGCGGCAGGGGGGGCTGGGGCCAGTAGCGCCGGTGGGCCCCAAACCCCCCAGTCCAACCCTGTATATTCTTTTTCCTGGTTCCATATTTAATTGTCAGCACAGCGCTATTTGCTTTAATTTATACTTATAGGAAGTTCCACAATACTTATCCTCGAACATAAATCATATTTCTCTGCTACCCTAGAATGTAAATCATGCAGCACAAACACAGGCCATAATTACTGACCTTATGATGATACATCCAGCAGATTTTTTTGTGAGCAGAATTTTAATCCAAATTGTCACTGGAAATCCAAGAGGGAAATACACTCCCAGTCCGATTATCTCGGCAAAGTTGAATTTGTTTTATAGTTTAATTATTTGACTTAGAGGAGTTGTTAACCTTTAAATTAACTTTTAGTATGACGCAGAGAGGGATATCCTGAGATAATTCACAAATGGTTTTCAGTTTTTATTATTTGTGGTTTTGGAGTTATTTAGCTTTTTACTCAGCAGTTTGCAATTTCAGCAATCTGGTTGCTAGGGTCAAAATCCCTTAGCAACCATGCACTGATTTCAATAAGAGACTGGAAGTAAGTAACAGTAACAATACAGTTGTAGCCTTACAGACCATTAGATGGGGTCAGTGACCCTCCATTTGAAAGCTGGAAAGATGAAAGGCAAATAATTAAAAAAATGACACAAAATAAATAATGAAGACCAAAAACCACAAAAAATCTGCGGGTAATTGTGGATTTTCAGCTAATCAGTTTGCAATTTTAGCTGTCTGGTTGCTAGGGTCCAAATTACCCTAGCAACCATGGATCTGATACGAATAAGAGTGGAATATGCATAGAAAGATGAGTAATAAAAGTTAGCAATAACAATGTATTTGTAGCCTTACAGAGGCTACAAATATATTGAAAGCTGGAAAGAGTCAGAAGAAAAAGGCAAATCATTAAAATGCAATGAAAAATAAATAATGAAGAAAGTTTGAAAAAATTGGCCATTCTATAACATACTAAAAGTTAAATTAAAGGTGAACCACCACTTTAATATGCCTTTTTGTTTGTTTTTGGTAGGGCTCTAAAGGGATAATTGAATCGCCCATCTCAGCCCATCATTGGTTTTGAGATTGAAATGAACATTTTAGGAGTCATGGAATCTCCATTAGTGATGGGCAAATTTGGGGCTTTTCACTATGCCGAAAAATTTGCGAATTTCCTGCGAAATTCGGGAAACATAGAAAAATTAGCGAAATGTCGCCAGCACATTTTTTGATGCCTGCGTCCATTTTTTGGACACCGGCGCACATTCACCGGCAAAAATACGCTGGCGTCCAAAAAAAATGGGCATTCGCCGCAAATTGATGCCTGACGAATCAATTTGCCCATCACTAATCACATTTCACCATTTTGCGAATTTTAAGGTGTGTCGCGAATTGTACAGGAAATTTGCAAAACAGCGAAAAATTCTCGAAATGGCGCCGGTGTCTCATTTTTTACGCCGGCATCCGTTTTTGATGCCGGCGTCTGTTTTTTTTTTTTTTGCACATTCACTGGCGAAAATGCGCTGGCATCCCAAAAAACTTGGAAATTTGCCACAAATTCACTCCTGGTGAATAAATTCGCCCATCGCTAATCACCATCTTGCTCATGGGACACTAACAAACAAGGGATGAGTTTGAAGGCAGACATACCGGAAGTTATTTATTAAAATTGAATGTTAAAGGGGTGGTTCACCTTTAATGGCAACTTTTCAATTGGTCTTCATTATTTATTTTGTGTAGTTTTTTTTTTTAATTATTTGCCTTCTTCATCTGACTCTTTCCAGCTTTCAAATGGGGTCACTGACCCCATCTAAAAAACAAATGCTCTGTCAGGCTTCACATGTTTTGTTATTGCTTCTTTTTATTGCTCCTCTTTCTATTCAGGCCTCTCCTATTCATATTCCAGTCTCTTATTCAAATCAATTTATGGTTGCTAGGGGAATTTGGCCACTGATAATAAAAAACGAAAATCAATTGCAAATTGTTTCAGAATATCACTCTTTAAATCATACTGAAAGTTAACTCAAAGGTGACCAATGTTGACCAACCCAAAAAATCTAGTTTTTTTCACTAAAAAACAGTTTAAAGGAAAAAACTCATTTTTTTCAATTAAGTATACGCTGATGCTGCAAAAAGCCAGAATCTGAAAATCCACCATCTCAGACCTGTCGAGGTCCTGTATAAGTCAATAAGAGGGGCACCTATCACAATTTTTTCGTGGTCTGCGCTAAGTTTAGCCCGAAAATCCTACGTTTTTCGAGTTTTCAGGGAACAAACTCAATTCGGGAGTAAGCCCAAAAAATTTGAGCGATTCGGGTTTTCGCTCAATTTTATCAAGTTTTTCTGCGATTAAATATAATGAATAAATTTGCTAAAATCGGGCATGGGAGTTTGGTCGTGATTTTTTTTAATAAAGTATGAGATCAATTTGGATTTTAGTAATTACCCCCCACAATGTACCCCATCACCCCCTGCCCTGTCTCTGCCTCCCTTCCAAAAAACAACTCATTTCTCAAGCTGTGTCCTCAGATACTTGGGTAAAGAATTCAGGTCAGAACAGAATAACTGGAGAACTAAGAAGGGCACAAGATGACACTTTGTTCCTCAAGTACCAGGACTTCTTCAGTCAGTACTGGAATAAACCCAATAGGTCTCCTACATTTGTTTCGGTCTAATAAATCTTCATTGTATCGTCAAAACTTTCATTGGATCGTTTCACATAGAAATAATGTATTTGCTTCCTGAGTGACCCAACCAGTACAACCTACCAGTTCCTGTAGCTACACAAGGAATCACTTAATTATACCTCCTAACCACACCCATTTTTGTGGTCACACCCCCTAATTACCATGTTCATTTTACAACATTTGTCAGGTTATGAAAGTTTGAACACATTTCTGAGGTTTTTATGTGTTATTAAAGTTTTGCTAATGAAGGTGAATTGCCCTTAAAGCTGCAAGTCACAGTTTCCCCAAAAGACCTGCTTATCTTAAATTGTTACAATTGTTTCGCTTATCTTAAATTGCTAGAAATGTATCTAAGTGCACCTGTCACATATTCTGGGCTCTCTGCCAAAGGCCAACTGAGTTTTAGAAACGTTGTATTTTTTTCTGGGACATTTCGGGACATTTCAGTACAAATCCTGGACTGCGGGCTGAGCTGTCAAAATCGGAACTGTCCTGAGGAACATTGACAGTTGGGAGGTGTGCCTTAATCTCTGGGATGTTATGTGTTTCCCAATGAATGGGTATATACAGTATGTCCAGGTATTATTATTTATTCTAATAAGCTGTGGTTTGAAAATAGTCTGACATAGTGCCAGGAGTGTTCCATTGCAGATCTCAGATTCTGTAAACAAGATGGAGGTGCCGTGCTCTGATGTCATTGTGCCACTCGAGTGATGTCATTACACCAAATTTTTTTTTTAAAAAAATTAACGAGTTCAATGGCCATTCAACTTAATTGTGTTCCTAATTATCTACATTGACTGTTTCCTGGACTTTGACCCTTCACTTGCTCCTGACCTTGTCTGATCTCCACCTGCCTCTGAAACCTTATATGCGACTTTGAGACTCTGAGCCAAGCGCTTCTTCCTTGGTCCGGACGTCCCCACTTTCAGAACCATTAGGCCCTACACATATGGGCAGATTTATTAAGGGTCATATTTTGAATTCATGGGAGTTCTTTAAAACTCCCATAAACTCCCATGAACTGTAAAAATCTAAATTTATTTAAAAAATCGAATTTTAAAAATCTAATTCTAAACTCGGGTGAATAGGATCGACCTGAAAAACTCGAATCATATGCTAATCGAATTCGATTTGAGTTTTAAAAACTTGATTCAAGTTATTTTCTCCAAAAAAACCTTGAATGTCAGGAAGGTTGCAAACAACTTCAAATTGATCCCAGGATCTCTCCCATTGACTAAAACAGCAATTCGCAGGTTTTAGGTGGCGAATAGTCGGATTTGAGTTTTTAAAGGGCCAGAGTATCATTGATTTCGAATTTGAATCAATTTTCAAACAATTCCCTAGTCGAATTTGACAGTTTTGGCCATAAAAAAATTTGAATTTGAAATTCAAATTTTCAATTCAACCCATAGATGCTATACTGTACCAGTAGGGCGTAGAGTCCTGCATCGGGGCGGGTACCCGCAATATGATTGGGACTTGGGTGGATTATTCTTCATTTGTCCAGTGTATGGGTACCCGATTCTCTAAGGTGGGGGAGCTACAGTTGGCCAGTGCCAGGGAAACAGCTAAAATCCAAATGTCCTAATGGTTAAAAACTCTCGCTGTGATGTCACTTCCAGTTGGAGCGACGAACACTGAGGGGAGCGGGTTGGGTGAAAATTTGTGGAATTGCCAAGGTGAGTGGGTCCTGATTAGGCTTGGGAAGAGTGGGTACGGGTTATAAATAACAGACCCATGTCGGTTTTCAGCAGGATGCTCATTCTACAGAATTCCCCAAACTGTACTTTCTCGTAGGGGCCGATTCACTAAATTCGAGTAAATTCGAGTGAAGGATTCGAATTAAAAAAACTTCGAATTTCGAAGTGTTTTTTGGGCTACTTCAACCTTCGACTATGACTATCGAACGATTCGAACTAAAAATCGTTCGACTATTCGACCATTCGATAGTCGAAGTACTGTCTCTTTAAAAAAAAATTTGACCCCCTAGTTCGGCAGCTAAAAGCTACCGAACTCAATGTTAGCCTATGGGGAAGCTCCCCATAGGCTTGCCCAAGTTTTTTTGATTGAAGAATATTCATTCGATCGTTGGATTAAAATCCTTCAAATCGTTCGATTCGAAGGATTTAATCGTTCGATCGATCGATCGAATTTCCTGCGCTAAATCCTTCGAATTCGAAATTCGAATTCAAAGGATTTAAAATCCTAGTCGAATATCGAGGGTTAATTAACCCTCGATATTTGACCCTTAGTGAATCGGCCCCCACATCTACATATAAATAGATATAATTACACTGCACTGACGTACACAGACTTTCTTTCCCCAGTGAGTCATGTGAAGCTATTTAAAGGTTTGTTTCCCAGCCCTGTGCTTACTATTAATAGCAAAATAATGAATCATACAATAACCCAAATAAGTAAGCAATTACTTACTTAATTTAAACAGGGTAAAAAAATCCGATCTGATTGGCAGATGTAGTTCGGCAATGGGTAAGTAGGCCACTCTCCTCGCACTTTGGGGCTTCCTACACCAGATACAAGATTATTATTACAGAGAAAAAGGAAATCATTTTTAAAAATATGGATTATTTGAATAAAATGGAATTTATAGGAGGCGGCATTTCCATAATTTGTAGCTTTCTGGATAACAAGTTTCCGGATAACAGATCCCATACCTGTACATCCTTTTCCATGTTTGTGTAATCCTTTCGTTACTGCATTATCTTTATCCAGCTGCTCTCAGGCAAAACACATTGAAAACCCCTCTCTCTTAGTTGAGCCTTTGCTATAGTCTGAGAAAGGTTTGAATGATCCTGAACTGTAACTATCACCTTTTTTTAAAAAAAAAAAACAAGAGCAAAGTACTTCCACGGGTACATATAATACTCTTACAATATACACTGAGTTAGATTGCAAAACTTTTATTGAAATACTTATGAGTAATCCTAGTTCGAAGTATAGTAAATTATCAGTCGGAATGTTTCTTTTAAAGGGGAACTATGGTTAAAATGAAAATGTAATATTAGCTTCATCATACTGAAATAAGAAACTTTCTAAATACAATCAACTAAAAATGCTGTGCCATTTCTCAAAATAATCAAGTTTATGTTCACTAATCCCCTGTCAGCATCTGTTTCTCTTCATTCTTTCTTCATTCAGCAGTTGGGTGTCAGATATTCATTGACAGTTAGATCCAATATATCTTATAGGGGGGCTTCCTTTCCTAGCAGAGCTTTCCTAATAGAGCTCACTCAAATAACTGATTCCAGTGCAAACAAAATCTAACAAAATAACTGCCTTTTGCACAAATTCTGCATGTAGAGAGACACAGGCGCAAATTCACTAAGTGCCAAAGCGCAGAACGCTAGTGTTAATTCTCTAGTGTTTGGCATTTTTTGTTACTGCGCAAATTCACTAACGAACGCTGCCGTAGTTTCGCTAGTGTTACTTCGTACCCTTACGCGAGGCGAATTTTCGCTAGCGACGTAACTACGCAAATTCACTAACGCGCGCAGTGTACTGAACGCTACCTTTTACGCTAGACTTCATTCGCCACCTCAGACCTGGCGAAGCGCAATAGAGTAGATAGGGATTGTTTCCAAAAAAGTCAAAATTTTTTCTAAGTCCCAAAAAACGCTGGCGTGTTTTCTACATGATGGGTGATAGGCTGAAAAAGATTGAAAATATTTTTGGGGCTCCCCTCCTTCCCCCCTACATTTCCTGACTCATGGCAACTTACCTAGACAGTGGGCACATGTGTAGGGCAAAATAAAATTCTTATTTGCTGATTTGAAGGTTTTCTAGGCATTTGAAGGGGTGATACGTGTTCCTCCATTGAAATTTGAATTTCGCGCCATATGCAAATGAACCATCGCTAGCGAAACTTCGCTTCGCTTGGCGAATTAACGCTAGTGCAACTTCGAAAACTTATGCTACCCCTGTGCGCAATTTCGGATTTTAGTGAATTTGCGGAGCACTGGCGAAAATACGCCTGCTGAAGTGTGGCGAAGTGCGGCGAAGTTGCGCCTGGCGCAACTTCGCATCTTAGTGAATTTGCCCCATGATGTCTGGTGATTTTAATAGAGTGAGCTCTAATACATATTCCAAGCAAAACGAGCCCCTCTATAAGATATATTGGATCTAACTGTAAAAGAACACCCAACTTCTGCATGTAGACAGAACGAAGAGAAAGAGATGCTGAGAGAGGGATAGTGAAGATAAACTTGATTATTTCAGAAACGGTACAGAGTTTTTAATTGGTTGTATTTAGAAAACTTCTTAATTCAGTATGATGAAGCTAATATACAATTTTCATTTTCGTGATAGTTCCCCTTTAACATTTAACATTAGCACAGGCTGTACTCCCTGATAAGTTTCCTTTTTGTGCTGGTATCTGAAGGGATGCAACTGATTCCTCGGACCCCTGTTATCCAAGACTGACCCAATATTCTAAGAAACTTGGAATATTTTTTTTGGAGTAATGTCTAGTGATGGGTGAATTTATTTGCCAGGCGCGAATTTGCGTGTTTCTCCCCCGGCAAATAAATTTGCGAATTTGCCTCAAAAATCCGCAGGCGAAAACAATTGGTTCTGGCGCCAATTTTGACACTGCCATGATTAATGGACGCCCATTGACTTTAATGGGCGCCGGCGTCAGCTTTGATGCCGATGCCCATTTTGACGCCAGCATCAAAATTGAATTTTTCACCTGTTTCGTGAATTTCGCTGGAAATTTGCAAAATTCTTGGCAAAGCAAAATGGGACAAATTCGCCCATCACTAATAATGTCTACTCCAGACCTTCACAACCTCAAACACCAAGGGCCAGAGAAATCTCCTGCATAGAGACTGAACCTACTGATTCACTGAAGCAGCAGAGATTGAAATGAAGCTCTTGGGAGACATGGTCATGGGACACCAACAAACAAACAAGGAATGAGTTTGAACTTAGACATATATTGTACCCCATCACCCCCTGCCTGGACTCCCTTCCATAAAAAGCTCATTTCTCAAGCTGTGTCCTCATATACTTGGGTAAAGATCTCAGGTCAGAACAGAAAACTGTACAAGAAGGGAACAAGATTACCGGGACTTCTTCAGTCAATACTGGAATAAACCTAATAGGTCTCCTACTTTTGTTTCTTTTAAATAAGTCTACATCATATAATAGAAAGTTGGGTCATTTTACATAGAAATATAAAACACTGCAATGTCAGAGTTTTATGAGACAAGTGAAGCATGTGCTTAATAGCAAAATAATGTATGATACCAAAACCTAAATACAGACCCAATGACAAGTAATAGACAGGTTCAGACATGTATGGGCAGATCTGATTGGCAGATGTAATTCAGCAAAAGGCCTTTCTCCTTGCACTTTCATACCTCCTACACCAGACACAAAATATCATTGGGGGTGTCTACATTAGAGGGGGTCAGCTGGAGGTCTTTGTACCAGATGTCACCCCAAAAGGATTTTATAGACCTCAGGATAACCATGGGCTTCACAGATTTTATATTATAGTCTTTTCTAATAAGCACCAATGGAAAACAGTTACATACACAAGTACAGGTGGGTTTAGGAATTACACATTATTTCCTGATTGTGATTGTAAGTTCCACTGGTACGGGGGCAACTTGTAGACAGTTTTAAAAAAATAGAAGTTTAAGGCCCTTCAGCTACATCATATTTCTTAAGGTGGCATCCTGTGATGGTGCCATATCATATAAGTCAACGAACTCTTCAGTACAACCCAATCTACTGCAAATGTTGCATGTTTATACTCGTAATTTTAAAGGGAATCTGTCACGATTTTTATGGTGTAGTTTCTATTTCTAAATTACAATGTTAACACTGCAAATAATTTACTCTACAATATAAAATGTTATTCCTGAACAAATAAGTGTATTTCTTTTAATTTATATGCAGGCCCGGACTGGCAATCTGTGGGTTCTGGCAAATGCCAGAGGGGCTGCTAGAAGGTGCCATAGAAAGTCAGTATTTAGTGGGCTGGTGGGGGCTATTTGGGCCTCTATGTGGGCTGATTGGGCCTCTGTGTACTTGAAATGTCAGGGCCTATTTTAATTCTCAGTCCGGACCTGTTTATATGTAGGGACCCTGAGATTGGGTTAAATTACTCAGGCAGTTCCCCTTTAGTATTTGGACACCTAGGGGTCCTTTAGTTAACTCAGGCAGCTATGTCCCTGGCTGGGTCCACATTAATTCACGGAGTTTGTCCACTAGGTGGCACTATGTGATAATATAAAGGAATTTAGCACCATGTGGTCGGGATCTGTCCTGGGACTTTGCCTCACTGAGAGGTACTACAGGTCCAGGTCTGCCGATGAAGTTAGTTAAGTGTGACTTAGTGATAGTGAATACAGTAATAGTCACTCTAGGAGTGAGAGTCAGCACAGGGTAGCTAGTGAGCAGATGTGGCTCCAACGAGGAGAAATAGTGGGGTTAGGACCCCGTGGTATTTGAACCACTAGAGCAGGGACTACAGTGGGTGATTTGAGGACCAGATAGGGTGCCAAGACCCAAGACCCCAGGCTGAATACAGTGGGTGAGGTGAGGACCAAGTCCGGTGCCAAGATACAAGACCCCAGGCTAAGAAACCCAAGCCTTAGTGTTCATCTGGGGGATAGTGCCCAGTGAGAGTGGTAACTATCTCCCAAGTCTATTGTTGCTGTAACTTTGATATATATTGAATATTAGCTCGTCTGCCGTACCATGTACCCCTTGGAGGAATTATAGCTGTTTGTCTATATTATGTCTATGAACATCTAAGTACCTGTGAACTACACCATTGCAACATCTCTCTGTTAATAAACAAGTTTATGTTACTGCAAAGAAATTTGTCTGGCTGATTATCCTGCTGCATTGATCTACACCAGGTACCGGGAGTTGCAGGGAGTTGCACGGGTACACTGGGGGTCCGGGGCACACTACAAGCAGTTTTAGCCTGGTCACACACTGCCTCAATACACAGCAAAAGTACACTCAAGGGTGTGCAACATATAATATTGGTGTGTAGGTGCATTCTAGGTCATTTTGCCTGGTCATGTGCTTTCATAAAGAGACAGCACTTTAGGATGGAACTGCTTTCTGACAGGCTGTTGTTTCTCCTACTCAATGTAACTGAATGTGTCTCAGTGGGACCTGGATTTTACTATTGAGTGTTGTTCCTAGATCTAACAGGCAACTGTTATCTTATGTTAGGGGGCTGCTATCTGGTTACCTTTCCTATTGTTCTGTTGTTAGGCTGCTGGGGGGAGGGGTGATATCACTCCAACTAGCAGTAAAGAGTGACTGAAGTTTATCAGAGCACAAGTCACATGACTGGGGGCATCTGATTCATTTTGTATGGCATGTGAACAGCCGTTACTTGATGGCCATGCTCAGGAAATGTATATGACATGCATGAGATCTGTTGTCGGAAAAGACCAAGCACGGCAATCAGAATGCTTCGTTGATAGGTTCAAAAACACGATGTTGCAGATGTTTGAAGAAATGAGACAAGCTAAAATGTCAGGTAGGATGACCTGATTGTAATTG
Source organism: Xenopus petersii (assembly GCA_038501925.1). Classification (NCBI taxonomy): domain Eukaryota; kingdom Metazoa; phylum Chordata; class Amphibia; order Anura; family Pipidae; genus Xenopus; species Xenopus petersii. Next base: position 8,080,773 of record CM076684.1, on the reverse strand, counting down.
ACCAGGTGTCAGGGGAATCGGAGTCAGGAGAAGTATCATCTTCACCATCAACTTCTAAAGAGACTAGAGAAAGTATATTTTTTTTTTCGTCAGACAATAAACAAAAGCTTATAAAAGCAGTTAACAAGGTCATGGAGGACCAGTAGAAGAAAAAGAAGAAGCAAGAAACAACTAAGGATACTCTTTTGTTTTTTTCTCAGCAGAGTAAGGATACTTTTCCGGGTTAATCCTATTATTAAGGATTTAATGCAGGCTGAATGGAAGGATCCATCAAAAAGAGCTGACATATCTAAAAGGTTCAAGCAGATGTTCTCTCTTCATAAACAGGAAATATCAACCAGGGAAAATCCAACTACAGTGGATATTCCTATAGCGAGAATGGACGACAATACCGGTGGAGGAAACATCAGGATTGAAAGAACCAATTGATAGAAGAGCTGATACAGCACTAAGAAGATCTTATGTGGCAGCAGCGGAACTGTCAAAACCTTCTATAGCAGCAGTGTCAGTATCCAGAACATTAAAATACTGGCTGAACAATCTGTCGGAGGATATTGACTCGGAGGGTCAAGGGATGATTTAAGTTGGATGCCTTTAAGTATATCACATTAGCGGCTGATTTTTTGTGCGATACATCGGTGGAATCAGTGAAGCTGAAGCAGTATGGAAGGCGTTAAAAGTCTTCAAGCACAAAATATGTTCCAAAAATGTCCTGTGGTGGCGTATATCAATCACCAAGGTGGAACAGGATCAAAGAAACTAGCAAGATTATGTGCCAAGATCATGACTTGGGCTCAGAACAAATTATCATGAATCACATAAAAGGAGTGGACAATCGGTGGGCGCATCAACTCAGCAGGTAGAAGATAGTGCCAGGAGAATGATCTTTGAATCAGAAGATTTTCCAAGAGCTAGTCAGACTATGGGGACAGCCTCAGATCGATTTAATGGCTACCAGAATGAATCGTAAGTGCAGGAAATTCTGTTCTATTTACTGCAAGGACAGACCAACATTTCTGGATGCTTTCTCAATGACTTGGGAATTTCATATAGCATATGTATTTCCTCCAGTGCCCATGATCCAGAAAGTAATCAAGAAGGTGAAGCAGGATCAAGCAAGGGTGATAGCCATCATACCTAGTTGGCTCAGGAGATCATGGTACCCGGAACTCTTACATCTTTTCAATGGGCAAGTACTGGAGACTACCACTGAGGAAAGATTCGATAACTCAGAAGGGGATGGAATTCCCAGACTTGAAGAGGCTCAAGTTGACATTGTGGATGTTGAACGCGCAGAATTGGTAGAACAAGGGCTGTCTAAAGAAGGAATTGAAACTCTACTTCAATCTAGGAAGAAATCAACATCTTCTACATATGGAAGAATCTGGAAGATATATAATAAGGGGTGTTCCCAGAAAGGTTTATCGTCACTTCATAAGGTAATTGCTCAGATCTTACAATTTTTGCAAGATTGATTTGACAAAGGATTGCAGACAAACACTTTGGCGCAAATTCACTAAGCGCCGAAGCGCCGAACGCTAGCGTTAATTTGCTAGCGTTTGGCATTTTCGTTAATGCGCAAATTCACTAACGAACGCTGGCGTAGTTTCGCTAGTGTTACTTCGCATCCTTACGCCAGGCGAATTTTCGCTAGCGACGTAACTACGCAAATTCACTAACTTGCGCGGTGTACTGAACGCTACCTTTTACGCTAGACTTCCTTCGCCACCTCAGACCTGGCGAAGCGCAATAGAGTAGATAGGGATTGTTTTAAAAAAAGTCAAATTTTTTTTCTAAGTCCCAAAAAATGCTGGCGTGTTTCCTACATGATGGGTGATAGGCTGAAAAAGATCAAAATTTTTTTTGGGGCTCCCCTCCTTCCCCCCTACATTTCCTGACTCATGGCAACTTACCTAGACAGTGGGCACATGTGTAGGGCAAAATAACATTTTTATTTGCTGATTTGAAGGTTTTATAGTAACATAGTAACATAGTGTTCCTCCATTGAAATTTGAATTTTGCGCCATATGCAAATTAGCCTTCGCTAGCGTAACTTCGCTTTACATAGCGAATCAACGCTAGCGCAACTTCGCAACCTTACACTACCCCTGTGCGCAACTTCGGATTTTAGTGAATTTGCGGAGCGCTGGCGAAACTACGCCTGGCGAAGTGCGGCGAAGTGTGGCGAAGTTGCGCCTGGCGCAACTTCACATCTTAGTGAATTTGCCCCTTTGAGATTGCAGGTGTCAGCTTAATCTGCTCATTTAAACACAAGGTTATCCTTAGAGCCGATGATAAGAATATATTTAACAGCCACTAGACTGAGTGATAAAACATTGGTTTCCCTGTGGATTCTTGATTTTGTCCTTCATAGATTATGTACATCCCCATTTGAACCACTACAAGAAATTCCATCAAAGATGCTGACTCTTAAAGCAGTTTTTCGCATCAGCGAGGAGAATAGGAGAAATACAGGCATTGGGAGCATCGGAACCATAAATAGTTTTTCTCTCAGACAAAGTATGTTTAAGGACTTTACCATTTTTCATACCAAAGGTAATAAGTCTACCAATACTTTTTCCAGATCCAAAAGATGATGATGATAGGTTACTTCACAGTCTTGATCTAAAGAGATGTTTGACAGTGTATCTGGAAAGAACAAAACAACTGAGAAGATCATCTCTTTATTCCATTTAATGGGAAGAACAAAGGAAATAAAGCTTCAAAGGCATTGATTGCGAGATGGCTTAAATAAACTATTACAACAATTTATGAGTTGGAAAATAGAGAACCTCCAGAAATTACAAATACACATTCAATGAGAAGTGTGGAAACATCTTTGGCTGAAAGAGCGTGTGCATCACCTCAGGATATTTGCAAAGCAGCGACTTGGCGCATTTTGTTGGCACGTGATGCAACCTTTGGCAGCAAGGCACTGCAAGCGGCTCTTCCAAAGAAGACTTAAGCCACTCAGTTAGGGGAGCTCGCAATTGGAGATTTGTAGTAAACAAAAATGCAATCTCAATGTTAGTAAATGTGCCGCTTAATGTATGCCTGGTAGCTCACATACTAGTTATTTTAATAAAGCTATTTTTCATGTAGTCATATTGGTCAATTTTCTTTTCTGCTGTTCTTCAGGCTAAGGGGCAAATTCACTAAGATGCGAAGTTGCTGCTGAATTGTGTTTAATAAAAGATAATTAGGCGCAAATTCACTAAGCGCCGAAGCGCCGAACACTAGCGTTAATTCGGTAGCGTTTGGCATTTTTTGTTACTGCACAAATTCACTAACGGCGTAAATTTGCTAGTGTTACTTCGCACCCTTACGCCAGGTGAATTTTCGCTAGCGACGTAACTACGCAAATTCACTAACTTGCGCAGTGTACTGAACGCTAAAAAGTCAAAATTTTTTCTAAGTCCCAAAAAACGCTGGCGTGTTTTCTACATGATGGGTGATAGGCTGAAAAAGATTGAAAATATTTTTGGGGCTCCCCTCCTTCCCCCCTACATTTCCTGACTCATGGCAACTTACCTAGACAGTGGGCACATGTGTAGGGCAAAATAAAATTCTTATTTGCTGATTTGAAGGTTTTCTAGGCATTTGTAGTGCAGATACGTGTTCCTCCATTGAAATTTGAATTTCGCGCCGTATGCAAATTAGCCTTCGATAGCGTTTATATAGCGATAGCGCTTTATATAGCAAATCAACGCTAGCGCAACTTCGGATTTTAGTGAATTTGCAGAGTGCTGGCGAAACTACGCCTGGCGAAGTGCGGTGAAGTTGCGCCTGGCGCAACTTCGCATCTTAGTGAATTTGCCCCTTAGAATCAAGTGGAAGGTAGGGTTCAAATCCATCCAACCATCCATCCATCCAAATCCAACTTTCAACTTCTTCAATTGCTACAAATCTGTATTCCATAGTTACTGTTGTAGGTGTCAAATGGCATACATTTTATATAAAGAGAAAAACATATTAAAGTGCCTGTTGTTCTGAGCGTTACTCCTGGATGGAACATTATTACTATTACTATTTCTGGACACAAAAAATAAGATATCATGTGATTGTCTTCTACACACTTCATATTGGCAAAGGCTGAGGGTTTCACGTTCCAGGTGTGATGACAAGGCAGAATGTGACCGGTCTGGCCATGGGACATCGGGACACACAGTCCACCTTAAAAAAAAATATATTTTTCCAGAAGATGAGTCAGGCTGGATGAGTCAGGATTTCATGCTGTAAATGGAAAATATATATATATATTTATGTATTTCCTTTTTAAAGGAAAAAATATTATGGATTAGCAGATAACATAAAGCACTACAGGGACAAATGTTGTTTCATATCTTCTACCTTGTGTTTCTATTGGCTGAGAGTTGTTTATATCTGGTTGCCCTTCCCACAATTTGGGTGTATAAGTTTTGTATTTGACAAAGGCCCCATAAGGAGGTTGGCGTGGGCACATTGGGAGACTGAGGCTGAGATGGAAGTAATGGAGACTAAAGATATGTGTTCATTGACCTATACAGTAATGGCGAAATATCTACTAGTGACTAGTTAAAGATCATTTATCTGTACATTGCTACACAGTAGTTGAGGTTAAAAGAAATGCAAATTTTGCCGAGTTACATTTTTACAAAACACCCAGTTAAAACCCCTCTAAAACCGCTTCCAGTTAGCCTCAGAAGGGGGGAATATCAGTTCAGTTTCTATCCAAATAGTGATGGTAGGACTGCACTCAGAAATCATTTGTAAGTCATTTAAACTTTTAGTAACATTTTCTCATATATTGCCATCCATTTTACCTAGTGAAAGGATAAACCCAACCCCAGGCCCTCAACTCTTTAACTTTTATATTCCATATTCCATCTGCATTGTCTGGTTTGATATAACTGGGGTCCAAGTGAGGGTCTTGCCTCAACCCTGGTAAAAATCACAATTTATCTACAACAAATTCAGAAAGAAGAGGGATAAACAGGACAAGCCTTACCCTTAACTTTAACATTTGCAAACGCCTCCTGAGGAGGGTCACTGTAGAGTTGGCAGATATATTGTCCGCCATCTTTGACAGAAACATTTGAGAGGGAGACTTTCAGTTGGTTTCCGGAGAAATATACCAACTGGTATCGGCTGTCCTTCAGGGCTGGAAAACAGCAGCAGCAATGAGAATCCCCAAAATGGCATATAGACTGTTCTATGGTATTGAAAATAGAATAACCGTTACAAGGAATGACCCTACTACTGTGCATGAAAATAAGACATTTTAATTATATTAATTATATTCTAAGGAGAGAACATGTAAAGAGGTAAGATTTGGGATCAGTGCTTATTTGACACCCTGGATACCCCTGGAACTATAGAGTTAGCTAGACTGTTGCATTCATCTTTCACTAATCTGTCTTGATTACCTTGTTATTAGTTAACTAGACAGCAAGGGGAAGGCCTTGAACCCAAGATATCTGAGAGTTACCAGTTTAATATATTAACCTATTATAGATATAAAAAATATATTCTTCGTATGGATTTTCTTCTTGAGAACAATACATTTAATTACAAGCATGTATCACATTAACATTTACAGATACACAGATAAAATAATGTACTGTTGTTTCCATGAATATATTTAGGGAGTTATTTACTAAACTCCAGTCTGGCTTTTTGAGTCAAAATCTAGATTCATTAAAATCCAATGCAGCAAAAAGCCTGGATCTGAAAATCCACCATCTCAGACCTGCCAAGATTGTGTAGAAGTCAATGGCTATCCTATTATAAAGTTTCTGGGGTTTGTTGTCCAACTTTTTTTGGGCTTTTAGGGCAAAAATAGAGTGATTTGGGGAAAAAACTTATCAAAATCTCATGATTCGGGTTTTTGCTTAATTTTATCAAGTTTTTACCTGAACCGAATAAATAGAGCATTTTTAAAAATAAATAAGGTCAAATCATGGATTCAGGTTTTCTCACAATTTTACTGAGTTTTTACCCAAACTAATTAAATCAAGCATTTTTAATAATAAATAAGGGCAAATCGTTGATTCTGATTTGGTCAAACTTTTCTTATTTAAAAAAAAATCAGGAAAATTTGGATTTTGATAAATAACCCCCACGATGTAACATAGTAAGTAAGGTTGAAAAAAGACACACGTCCATCAAGTTCAACTTTTTTTTTTTTTTGCTGTATTGCAGTGTAGATAGAAATTGTTTCTTGTCTATAATACTTCCTGTTACCTTTGATATTTTGGAAGAAGATGGTTTGCCTGTTGGGATTGAGCAGTTGGATAACAGAGTCATCATTGTCGGTTACTCGGCAGCTGATAATGGCAACTCCTCCTTCCATCACTGCAACATCTTCGGTTTCAAGGGTCGGATGTTTTCCTTGGATTAGAAAGAGATGGAAGAGAAATGGAAGAATAACAGGAAGGTATTACAGAATAGACAGAATAGAAGGGAAAGAAAGAAAGCAGTTGGAGGAGAATAGAAAGAAGAGTAACCCATATTACAGTATGTCTTATGAAGTGATTTACAAAGACCATATTATGGCCAAGGAGGCCCTGCTAGGACTGGGGTGGGCCTGGGAAAATGTCCACTGTTAACTACTCTAATACAAGCTTGCCAAAATTCCCTGAATAAATTAGGGCATCCACCAATTTACATCAATCACACTCACTGTAGTCTACACCCAGCCATGCCCCATTCCACACTGGCAACGCGAAGCTATAAGGGCAATTTTAATAACTAATGTATGAAATCAGCAGTGTATTGCTCATTTGGTTGCACGAGGTCAGCAGGCAAGGGAGGGCCAATACAACAATTGCCACCTTAGGGTTTTTTTTGTTATAAATACTCAAAAACTTGGGATGCACCTTCAGTTTAGAGAAGCAAGTCACCATTTAGGAGAACTCATTTTGCATTCTATTGATATCAGTGAGAAATTGCCTAAAGTCAATACTAGGCATTTTGACAATTAGCAATGATCAAAACACCCTGTGCAACATTGCCCAAACTGGTAAATCATTCCACTTGCATCACCTTCCTTCTGCTCCACCACCTCGGAGGAGCTCAAGTCTGTCCTTTGTCTAAGTGCTAGTCTACACAGCTTTTATGTTCTAGAAATACAGAGAAAATGACTGATGAAGGGAGTAAACCTTACCAATTACTGTAAGAGTTGCAAAGGCCTCCTGAGGAGGGTCACTGTAGAGCTGGCAGACATATCGGCCTCCATCGTGCACAGAAACATTAGAAAGGGAGATTCTGAGTTCATTACCGGCAAAATACACCAGGCTATATCGGCTGTCCTTCAGAGCTGAAAAAGTACAATAATATGAATCAATAAATAATATAACATGTAGCTTAGAACTTTTTATTGGTTAAGAGATCCATTGCAATGGGTTTCCCCTTAAATATGTACTGGGACTCATTTACTAACCCAACCACTATCTGTCAAATAAGCTTTATGGTTTTACCACCACTACAGAGTACTATGGGAGAAGAGAAGGACTTAATGATGCCACAGGGGACAGCTTAGGGGTTTAAGCACTTGTCACTAATGTAGTGACAATTATGCTTAACCCCATACCCCCTCTACCAACCTTGAACATGGATCATCATGTTGATCCCTTCACATGTTTCTTTTTTGTGAAATCAGCTGATAAGTTTCAACATTCATCTACTCATTGTCTGATGGTCCATATGAGCAGAATATGGAGAGGTGGAGAGGAGTCATTCCTCTATCATGTTGGGATCTACCTATGATTTGTATCATTGCAAGAGCAACATCATCAGATCAACTGTAATCCAAAGGGATGGTCTGCTCAAACTGGTAAATAGCTGTCTTAAAATGTCCCAAACCCATCATACAGGAGTATGTTTGACCAGCATTAGTGACAGATAGGTACAGCTTATATTATTGGAATACTACAAGGACCTCTCAATGCAATAACGTTTTAGCAACAAAACATCAAAATATGTAAAGATGTCTAGCCATCAATGTTAGTTCTGTTGGTATCCCTATGTAGAATGACAACCACTCCCAAAATAAGGTGTTATTGGTGAACTCCCATTTGTTTTAAAATGCTGAGAGGAGTAAAAAAAGAATAACTGCTATTGTTCACTATTCAGCACATTTTGTACATTCAGCATCAATCTAGAACCTATGTTTTCACTGCATCACTATCATGATGGAATGCAATGAGTGTATGACTCAACACAACCAGATCTCCCTTTAGAAAGAGGTGTTTACAAAGTTAGTGACCACCAATAACAGTCTTATAGTCAGTGTACATGGATTTGTATCAGAGAGAAAGATAAGCTAATTGGTTCTAATCTGCAATACGTTTTAGGATCCTGTGTTGGACACAAACACATGGAGTCATTTAACTTACTCCTAAAATCCTGGAAGTAGATGGTTTGCCTGTTGGGATTGAGCAGTTGGATAACATACTTGTTGTTATTCTTTACTCGGCAGCTGATAATTGCAGCTTCTCCTTCCACCACCGTCACATCTACAGTCTCAAGGATGGAATGCTGCTCTGGAGGTGAAAATCAGGGGACAGATTTCAATAGAAGGGACAAAAACAAAGGAGGTTACACAGGATTGATAGCAGAAGTAAAGATAACCGAGAAATCCTTAAAGAGTACATGGAGATGGACAAAAACTAAAATAATTATGATGTTTATTAATAAAATCTAAATTATAAACCCATGTATTATAATATCACTATTGTATATTAAAGGAGAAGTCAACAATTTACAGTATTTCATGGAGGATATTGCTCATTAGTAAAATTCTATTAAAAAGTGTCTGTGCCTCCTAAATGTACTTTCTGTTAGACACTCCATGGTCTAGAACCACTGGCATTATGGTTGGTGCCTGGTGGATATTATCAACGATTTCTACACCTCAGTGTTCCCTGGTAACCGATTCAGTAACCGTTTACAATCTAGTTACAGGCAATAACCAAATTAAGGGGCTATTTAAGTCTGTTTTCTCCAGCAACCTGTGTTGGATCAGCCCCTACAACTTTGTCCAAGCCATCCGAGTTCCAGTCCTGTAAGCTGGTTCCTGCCCTTGTTCTCCTCTATTTTTGACTCCCTGGTCCGACCCATGACCTAATATTCAATTTCTGCTTGTTTGCTTGACCAAGTGACTACTTGCTGACTGTCCTGACCCTGTGCCTGAACCTGGACTTGCTTTCTGCCTATTTCTTATATATATTTTCTGCTAAGGTCCTTGTGGTTCAGTTTTGCATTATTAAGACTTTTGCTCAATGCCATTCATGTCAAGCCTCAGAATGTTTGGTAGTTACACAGCATTACAGCTCCTCACAACCAGTTTAACAAACCATTCTGACACATGCTCATTTATTTTCCCATACTTTGCATGTAAAGTTTTTTTTTCCAAATTATATACACACTCTTCCTTTACCATTTACAGTTCCATAAGTCTTCTCTTCCATTAGCTCTCATCCCTCCTCTTCCTTTCACTAGGTTTTCATTGAAAATCTTCCTGTTGAGTCTGGACTGACAGTTTGATCAGAACATTTCAAAAAGTTCAGCAGTCATAGCTTGGGCAGATGTATGGCTCCACCACTTAGCCAACCAACCTTTAAGATATCCCCAGCAGTAACACAAATTAGTAAAACAAATTGAGGACCCACACTTTAAATGTAACAGTTACCGCACAACCCAAAGCCTGGCAGAGGGAGGGGTGCTGATCAAACCCTTAAACACACAAAGTCCTATTGTGGTAGAATCATTGATCTCAGCTATATGTAACTGCACTTACCACGTGGATTGGGATGTTTTTTGCCACAGACATGAAAAGAAAATAGGACTGTAGAGAAAATAAAATATTTGAAGAAAGAATAAATGGGGAGAAATGTCAATGTCATATCATATGTCATCCTGTATCATATGTGTTTCATATTAACTATATTCACAGTACAGACCTATCAGCTTTCCATCATGGAGTTTATCTGCCCTTTTCTACAAAAGTTCATTTACTGCAACACATCTTCTACCAACTTCCTTCTATTTTCTTGGACCTTGTTTCTTGCTTTTGAAAAATATATGGTTTCTTAGAAAATATTGCAGGCTCAGGATGGTTCTTGCTTGCAGCCAATAATTTATTAATTCAAGCAGAAATTGGCGTTTTCACCCAAATGGGGCTGTGTGAAGCTCATGGAACCTGTTATCCAAAATGCTTGAGGGCTGTGGATCTTTAATTTAGATCTCCATATCCAAGTCTACTAAAAAGTCATTGAAACATTATCTAAACCCAGTAGGATTGTTTTGCCTGCAATATTGATTAAATATATCTCCGTTGGGATTACCGTTTTATTGTTAAAGAGAAAAAGGAAATAATTTTTAAAAATGTTATTTTATAATTAAAATTGAGTCTACGGATAACAGCCCAACCTGTACTAACTCTCCATTTAAGGGGAAGAAAATAATGAAACTTGTCTTAGATGGAGTGTACTCAAAGTGTAAGGTAACGTGGGGCAGAGTTTGGGGAGGGAATAGACAACTCTACCCCAAAGAACATCTTCCTTATGATAAGTGTCCAATGCACAAGCCTTGAAACACCAAAATACTGAGGGAATGGTTGTAGGGGGCCTAGTCATTGCTGAGACTCTGGAAACCAATGTTTATTTCTGTTAAACCTAAGGGCCCAAATATTACTCATGTCGGGGTCTCAATTATGAAAATTGGGGTTTAAATGGAGGTCCTGCTTGACAGAAGAACATTATAATACAAGAATTCCATTGACTTTTAAAACCTTTAAGCAGTGGCAAATAGAAGGATCAACCCCTAACTGCCTTGGATTATTGGTATGGTATCCCTTATCTGGAAACCCATTATCCAGAAAGCTCCGAATTGCAGGAAGGTCACTTTAAATAACATTGAATTTTTTCAAAATTCCTTTTGATCTCTCCATAGTAATAAAACAGTACTTGATGTCTATGACGATTCTCATTTATCAAGGTCATAATATACAGTATCTAGTAGAATTAAGTCAAAGGCAACTGGACACTAAATGTCCCAGTGCCTTTCACTTAATTCTACGAGATACTTGTACTTGATCCCAGCTAAGATATAATTAATCCTTATTGTAAGCAAACCCATCTTATTGGGTATGATTAAGTTTAAATGATTTTTTAGCAGACCTAAGGTAAGAAGATCCAAATAATGGAAAACCCCAAGTCCCAAGCATTCTGGATAACCGGTCCTATACCTGTCTAATCAGCAATCATAGAGTCTGTAATCATTACAAAGGAGGGTGGAAGAGCTGGTCTGTAATAACCAATAGGCACAGTGTTTTTAACTTACCAAAGGCAAATATAATAGCCACGATGTTCACTCCAAACATGGTGCAGCCTTGTGGTTATCTAAACATAGAATATATTGATATAAAGCTGTAATATAATTCATTCAGGGACTATTCACCTACTATTTACACCCCATAGCAACCAACTGGCTAACTACTGTCACTTACCCATAGCGCAGTGCAAATTTATGCTGCATTTTATGGGATTATATTGATGTGAAGGGTTATTAAAGGATAAGGTACTGGACTTTATAGCAAATCATAATACTATGAGTGTATGCCAGCATGGTTTTATGCATAATAGATCTTGCCAGACTAACTTAATTTCTTTTTATGAGCAGGGACCTTGATTCTGGGATGGCAGTGGATGTGATTTACTTAGACTTTGCTAAAGCATTTGATACAGTGCTACACAAAAGGTTACTGGTTAAATTAAGGAATGTTGGCCTGGAACATAGTATTTGTACCTGGGTAGAGAACTGGCTAAAAGATAGACTACAAAGAGTGGTGGTAAATGGAACATTTTCTAATTGGACCAGTGTTGTTAGTGGAGTACCGCAGGGCTCTGTACTAGGTCCCTTGCTTTTCAACTTGTTTATTAATGACCTGGAGGTGGCCATTGAAAGTACTGTTTCTATTTTTGCAGATGATACTAAATTGTGCAGAACTATAGGTTCCATGCAGGACGCTGCCACTTTGCACAGTGATTTGTCTAAACTGGAAAACTGGGCAGCAAACTGGAAAATGAGGTTCAATGTTGATAAATGCAAGGTTATGCACTTTGGCAAAAATAATATAAATGCAAGTTCTACACTAAATGGCAGTGTGTTGGGAGTTTCCTTAAATGAGAAGGATCTAGGGGTCTTTGTAGATACCAAGTTGTCTAATTCTGGGCAGTGTCACTCTGTGGCTACTAAAGCAAATAAAGTTCTGTCTTGTATAAAAAAGGGCATTAACTCAAGGGATGAAAAAGTAATTATGTCTCTTTATAGGTCCCTGGTGAGGCCTCATCTGGAGTATGGGGGCAGTTTTGGACTCCAGTCCTTAAGAGGGATATAAATGAGCTGGAGAGAGTGCAGAGACTAAGTGCAACTAAACTGGTTAGAGGGAGGGAAGAGTTAAATTATGAGGGGAGACTGTCAAGGTTGGGGTTGTTTTCTCTGGAAAAAGGCGCTTACGAGGGGACATGATTAGACTTTACAAGTACATTAGAGGACATTATAGACAAATAACAGGGGACCTTTTTACCCATAAAGTGGATCACATACCAGAGGCCTCCCCTTCAGACTAGAAGAAAAGAACTTTCATTTGAAGCAACGTAGGGGGTTCTTCACAGTCAGGACAGTGAGGTTGGGGAATGCACTGCCGGGTGATGTTGTGATGCTGATTCAGTTAATGACTATAAGAGGGGCGTGGATGATTTCTTGGACAGACATAATATCAAAGGATATTGTGATGCTGAACTCTATAGTTAGTATAGATATGGGTATATAGAATTTATGTGAAAGTAGGGAGGGGTGTATGTATGGATGCTGGGTTTTCATTTGGAGGGGTTGGACTTGATGGACTTTGTCTTTTTTCAACCCGATTTAACTATGTAACTATGTAACTATGTGATTGTGGAGACTAATTCTTTTACACAACAAGAAATAATCAGAAGTTAGACCACCTATTTACTATCATATAAAATCTATGAAGCACAGACACATTTATAGCATTTCTCTTTTGTAAGTTATCACCCATTACATATCTGTAAAGTATACATAAACCAATGGTGTAAAACAGCATTATATAATAAATATAATTGTTCTATTTGAAATACCAAGATCTGATCTCAATACGAAGTAGAGCCCCACTCACTCCAGGTATAGGAAATACGAGTACATTATTTGCACAATATGTGAATCCAGGGCACTGGAACACTTTATCCATAGAGTGATGGTACAACATACTGTACACTCACATTTTAAGTTTATGTTATGGAAGAAAATAGTTTTAGTTTCTTACTTACATTAGTAATATTCTTCCAGTAAGAAATTTCTCTCTAATGAAAAGGATGGGAGACCCCCAGTATTTACACACACAGGACATTCACACCCACTTATGCAGTTATGCCAGAGAACAGAGAGCCATTGAGCACTGAGACTTTTCATACAGAAATGTGAAATTCCAAAGCTGATCCTTCTAACAACACAATAGTGCAGTGAGGGAGAGCCAAGAGGGGAAAGAGGAGGAAAAGAGAAGGATGAGTGGTGGAGATGTAACTTAAAAAAAAGTGCAGGTCTCGTATACAGAAGCATAATGACCACACTGTACCCCAAATCAGCATTTCCATTCCTAAGTGCAGTGTGTAATTAATCTATTTCCATCATTCTTAAAAAAAAGATGGCTTATAATGCATGTTAGTAAATAATTATTAATATATCTGTAACCTTGTTATGAGAGTGTTTATTTGTACCCTGGGTACCCCTGGAACTATAGCAGGGTGACTGTTACCCCAATGTTTCTATATATCTGTAACCTTGTTATGAGCTAAGGGGGCCCAGTCTGAAGGCCAGTTAGGGGGAGATTTGGGGTGAGTGCTTATTTGTGCCCTGGGTACCCCTGGAACTATAACAGGGTGACTGTTACCCCAATGTTTCTATATATCTGTAACCTTGTTATGAGCTAAGGGGGCCCAGTCTGAAGGCCAGTTAGGGGGAGATTTGGGGAGAGAAATTTGGGGAGAGTGTTTATTTGTGCCCTGGGTACCCCTGGAACTATAGCAGGGTGCAGTGGAGTAACTAGACTGCACCTGGTCCCCCTGAAAAAAAAATCCCAATCCTCCCACCCACTCGCCACCACAACTCCGCCAACTCACACCCTATTTGTGCCTCTCCTTCCTCACTGCAGGAAAGTGAGTTGCTGGGGCGGAGGTTTTTTTAATTAGCTATAGAGGAAGCAGACCCCACAGTTTGCCCCCCCCCCAGTTCCCTGCACCCCCCTGCAACTATGGGATCTCCTTCCTCTATAGTTATGCCACTGGCATAGTGATTATCACCCCAATATTTCTGAAATGCACAAGGGGATTTTGAATACCTCACAGCTCACAGCCCACAATCCAGGATCGCTTTTTTAATGTCCCACTTTGCCCTGCTTGTCCTTTTTTCTTCTTAGCTCCCCGCTTCTTTAGAAAAAAAATCCAAGATGGCCATGCATTCCACTGTGGAACACACAGCCATCTTGGATATTTTGCAGGAGCCAGAGAGAGTGATAAGCAGCATGTGAGCAGCAGAAAAGAATAACTACAGTGTTGGAATTCTTCCTGTACAAGTACATTCAATTGACTGGCATGTCTGGAGTTAATGGAGTGGTCATTTTCAGTAGCAGTCATATTGGCACATCTGAGGTTTATATGTGGATTATTCATTTTATGTAGCAAATGTACTGGCATGTCTCATTTTTCATAGTACAGGTATAGGGTCCATTATTCAGAAATCCATCATCCAGAAACCCATTATCCAGGAAACTCTGACTTACGGGAAGGTCATCTCACATTGACTCCATTTTAATCAATGTAATCAAATTTTTAAAAATGATTTCCTTTTTCTGTGTACTAATAAAACAGTACCTTGTACTTGATCCCAACTAAGATATAATTAATTGGAGGCAAAACAATCCTGCTGGGTTTATTTAATCCTCAAATGATTTTTTTAGTAGACTTAAAGGGATACTGTCATGGGAAAACGTGTTTTTTTCAAAACGCATCAGTTAAAGGACCAGTAACAGTCATTTTTTTAAAAAAGTTGTTTCTTTTTAACAAAAAAAACTACCAACACAGTTTAATTCGCAAAGCTTTTATTAAGAAATTACTTACTTAATAAGTACATGTGCTCCTCTTCTGAAACAGTGACAGGGCGACGTTCCATCATGCGGTGCTCGATTTCTCCTCCCTGGCTATCTCCTATAGAAGGCAGGGAGGAGAAATTGAGCGCCGCACGATGGATCGTTGCCCTGTCACCTTTCAGAAGAGGAGCACATGCAGAGAATCGGTAAGTAATTTCTTAATAAAAGCTTTGCGAATTAAAAGATTAAACTGGGTTGGTGTTTTTTTTTTTCATTAAAAAGAAAGGAATTTTTTTTAAAAAAAAATATTATTATTACTGGTCCTTTAATAGTAGAATTCAACACTGAAAACCAATTCTCAAAAGAGCAAACAGATTTTTTTTATATTCAGTTTTGAAATCTGACATGGGACTAGACATTTTGTCAATTTCCCAGCTGCCCCCGGTCATGTGACTTGTGCCTGCACTTTAGGATGGAAATACTTTCTCGCAGGATGTCATATTTTATTTCAGTCATTTTTTTCAGTGTCACGATTGCAATAGATTCATGGCTGGCATAACAACCTCTTCAGTATCCTTAAAGGGATACTGCCATGGGAAAAAATTTTTTTTCAAAACGAATCAGTTAA